>CM059268.1:32327492-32419992 GCA_030347295.1 Setipinna tenuifilis | reverse complement strand
ACATGCACACACACACACACAAACACACACAGTACACACACCTTGTCTGGCTGACAGGACACATCTGTGCAGTCACAGTCATTGGTGGTTGTCATGGTGATATGTCCAGGTGGGCAGGTCTTGGTGGAGTTGTAACAGTTGCACACACACTCTGCTACATCACAGCACTCTGTCTTTGTGACACTCAGATGTCTGTGGGCAGGGCAGGAGGGTGGAGGAGGACATTCTTCTTCCTTACAGACTGATGAATTAAGAGAGGCAGTTATAGTTAGTAGGATATCAACTACCATACTCATACAGTTTTTCTTACTTTCTCTCATTCTCTCGTTCTCTCTCTCTCTTTCTCTCTCTCTGTTGCTTGTGCGCATGCGAATGAGCTGGCGGCACTTGAGCGTGTGAGTGCTGAGTGCGGCCACTGTGCCACGATCTCTGATCCTTTACTCGTATTTCTCTACTTTTTCTTGTTTTTGTGTGTTTTGTCTTGTCTTGTTGGTTTGTTTTATGTGTTGAGTGGATTTGCTGAACGTGTGGAGTGTTGAGATTCTTTCTCTTGCAGAGGCATTTTGCCATGCTGGGAGCATGGCGGCCTCAGGAAGAGAGAAGTTTGAATCTTTAACGTGGCACCATGGCGTTAAAATAAACTCCAGCTCCAGTCATTATCCAAGATTGTAGTTTATGTTTTGGAGAGATCATTGAGCATAATAAAATCATTTCTGCCACTCAAATGAAAAGCACGGTGGTTTTGTTTTTGGAAACGGATCCGGCGAACGCCATTGTTGAAAGTGGCGTTGTAATTGACGGCACATTTACCACCGTGTTCCCTCTATCGTCACCTTCTAAAAAAGGGATTATTTCTAACATCCCCCCTTTTGTTAAGGTCGAGGTCCTAATGGAAATACTTTCCCAATATGGAAAGCTGATTCCCCCCAACAGGAAGATAGCAATATCGACTACTTCAAGGGTGTAGAATTAGCATGGATGGAGCTGACGCGTCCCCGCTAATATCCAGCTATTGTTGATTTGTCCCCACCAATAATTTGAGCCCCTCAAAAAAAAAAAACGACATGTCTTATCACGTAGCGGCGCAGAAATTGTTGAATTAAGGTCTCTACTGAAGTCCTAACACATGGTGAATGTTATTGGATGTGCCCTATGTTGTAATAGTTGATAGTCTGCCACCTTGTGTTGGGTTTGTATATTAATGCAGTATACCCAGAATGCTGTTCAACTGTGTGTTTGATCTCTCTCTTAATAAATGTGGCTGCCATCCAGCACTGAACTTGAACATGGTGACCCCGAAATTTGAACATTATGGCGCTACATGACCCGTACGAGGGGATAAATTGATGGAAACGTGTGTGTTAAATGTGGCAGCTGTGGCCTAGTGGTTAGGGAGTTGGTCTTTGGATTAGAGGGTGTATACATATGGGCCGGTGCGCATGTTGAACGACTCGTTGAAGCTAAGCAGGCTGAAGACCCTGAATGTAAAGTTGCCATGGTAGAGAAGCTGCTGAAATGCCTTGATGAAATCCTCACACACTCGACACACTTTCACGAGGCAAGAGAGGACCTTTACAATGCAAAACAGAACGCTGGGGAGAATACTACCGCATTTTACAGGCGCATTCTTGAGTTGCACAAACAAGCCCACTTTCCAGAGGGCTCTGATTTTCTCATTGTGGATAAGCTAATTCACGGCTGCACTAATGTCGCATGCAAACGCAAGCTAATGGCTAAGGAGAAAACAGTCACAGCGAAAACGTGTTTGGAGACATTATGGCGGTACGAGTCTGTCGATGCAACAATGCAGCGGTTTACTGAAACACAAGTGCATGCAACATACCCACGATCCGTCTTGCAGATCCCAGCAATGGGGAGGCAAACCGAGAATGAAGCAACCAGCAACCGATCCCCGTGCTGCCAAGGGTGAGTTCAAACCCCCTACAGGTGACTCAAGCAGGGAATGCAGATGGTGTGGTGGACTAATTCATGTCCATGATAAATACCCAGCTCAAGACGCGAGATGCAACTTTTGCAAAAAACCTGGTCATTTCGAAAAAATGTGTAGGCTTAAAAAATCAGTCAAAAGCACTAATGCAGTTCTAGTAGCAGACACTGAACTGAGTGCAGATAAAGATGCCTATGACATAAGTACTGTTAGGCCCACAAATGTCAGTGCACACGAGGTTATGGCAGATGGGACTTTCCACACCACGGCTGACCATTGCATACAAGGAAAGGTCGATATGGGAGCAATGACAACATGCATGCCGATTGAATTCTTGAAGAAGTTGAACATCACAAAGGGCTCCCTACATTCCGCCAATATCCGACTGTGCAGCGTTACTGGAGCAAACATTCCAGTCAGTGGCAAAATCAAAACAAAGGTTACATGCAATGGCATCACCCGCACCATTGAAATAATCATTACAGACGTGGGTACAGAGCTCATACTTGGGCTCGAGTTTTGCAAGCAATTCAAACTTGTCCAAATATGTGATGCGTGCATTCAGAGAAATATTACTGTTGAGGCTGTGCATGTCACAGAGGAGCCTGATGAGAACTATGTGTCCCTCCAAAAGAAATGGTGACGTCACTTAAACCTGGGAAAGGAGACAGGCGACCCCCTGGAGGACTTGAAGCAGATATTTCCAGAAATGTTTGATGGATCTGTCGGTTTGTTTGATGGCGAAGCAGAGCTGAAGTTGACACCAGATGCTACACCCGTACAACTCCCCCCACGTGCGGTTCCGGTGAGTGTACTTCCCAGGCTCAAAGATGAACTGGATCGCATGGAGGCAGAAGGAATTATACGCCCATGCCCCGAAAAAACAAGCTGGGTTCCCAACCTAGTGATAGTTGTCAAGAAGAATGGCGATATCCGGGTATGCCTCGATCCCAAGAATCTTAACAAATGCTTAGTGCGCAACATCCATTACACTGCTTCATGGGAAGATGCTAAAAACACTTTCAAAATGGAAAATACTTCTCGACTCTGGATGCCAAAAGTGGCTACTGGACACAAAAGCTGAGCCCAGAAAGTCAGCCACTGACCGCTTTCAACACCCCATTCAAGAAATACTGCTTCATTCGCTTACCATTTGGCTTATCTGTGTCCTCAAAAATCCAAATGGACAAAGCTCTGGCTGGAATCCCAGGCACATTTCCCTGCGCTGATGATGTCAAAATTCAAGGCTCAACGGAAGAGCGGCATGACATCTACCTTCTTGAGACAGTGAGCCGAGCCAAGGCTGCTGGGATTAAATTCAACCCGGACAAGTGCCAGGTGAAAAAGACACAAATTGAATACTTTGGAAGAATTATTTCACCAGATGGCATGGAACCATGCCCCAAAAAGGTGAAAGCCATTCTACAGCTGAGCGCCCCAGAAAACAAACAGGAACTGCAGAGCTTCCTGGGCTCAGTCAATTTCATGTCTAATTATGACCGCCGCTAGCGAAGCTAGTGAAAGCGGTCATTATAGTGTTGCCGAGACTTTTTTCCCTTTTTTAAAAAAAATTATTTTTTTATTTTTTTATTTTTTTTCACCGATTTTTCGTCAACGATTGCCAGGACACTGGAACTCTGGGGAACATGAATCTTTGTAGGCATGTAGCCCTAGAAGTTTTTGAGCGAATAGGAGCTTTTGGCCGCCAAGGGCCACCCCCCCGCTTTGGCAGTGTCCATCAAAGAGGGGGAGACGCCGAAAAGTTTTCGCTGAATAACTCAATGAACGTTTCACCGAACAACATGAATTTTTTGTGATATGTCGGTGTTACATCAACCCTGCCCATAAACACTCACTTAAAGTATTACTTAAAGTAAGCGCCACCTAGTGACATGGGTAAACACAAAAAATGGGATTTTATATTGGCAATATCTTGGACCGAGAAGGTGGGAACTGCACAAAATATGTCATGCAAGGTCAGCACAAAGACACAGCACATGCCATAAAATTTGGCCCATAGGGGGCGATGTAATTGTACAAAATGTCGTTTTGCCTATTATCTAGAGAACGGTAAGGATTACAAGCAGTTGTTTTTTGTCGTGAAATCTATTGACCCTCCCGCATTGAAAACATTGGTCGACGCCCACTTCCAACAATGTTTTTTGTCAAAGCTAGGTGTCCAAAAACAGTTTTTTTTTAAAAACTCATCAACATCTTTTCCCAAGACAGTGATTTTGTGGTAGTATGTCGGGGTTACAAAGACGCATTGACCCAGCCCATAAACTGTCACTTGAAGCATAACGCCACCTAGTGATAGGGGTAAATGCAAAAATTGGGATTTTGTATTGCCAATGTCTTGGACTGAGAAGGTGGGAACTGCACAAAATATGTCATGCACAATCAGCACAAAGACCTCTAAAAGCACAGCACATGCCATACAATTTGGCCAATAGGGGGGCGCTGTAATTGTACAAAATGTCATTTTGCCTATTATCTAGAGAACGGTAAGGTTTACAACCAATTTTTTTTTTGTCGTGAAATCTGTTGACCCTGCCACATTGACAACATTGGTTAATGGCCACTTCCAATGAAAATAATTTCCAGGAAATTTTAAAATTGCGAAAGTGAAAGTAAATGAACTCGTCATAGGCCGTTCATGTGAATCTCACAAAATTTGGTACATGTAATCTGCAGACAATGCTGACAAAAAGTTATCAAAGGATTTATCTTGAGATGGACTGTTTCAAAGTTACATGTCAATCAAAATTCAAAACATAGCTTAAAATTCTTCAAAAGTCCATATCTCGGCTTGTAATTGCTCATATTTGCTCAAAGTTGACATGACAACTTTGAACAGCTTTCTTTCCATGTGCACCAAATTTGGTGACATTTCGTCGCAGGGTGCAATATTTCCCGTCAAAGCTAGGTGTACAAAAAGTTTTTGTTAAATAACTCATCAAAAATTTTGACCAAGACAATGATTTTGTGTTAGTATGCCGGTGTTAAAGAGGCGTATCGACCCATCCCATAAACACTCACTTGAAGCATAGCACCACCTAGTGATATAGCTAAATGCAAAAATTGTGATTTTTCTTTGCCAATATCTTGGACCAAGAAAGTGGGAACTACACAAAATATACACAAACACACAGAATGTAATTCATTCAAAACCCACATCAATGCCCACTTCTAGCAAATCATTTCCACACAAACTCTCACCTCACAACACTGACCTACCATAAACTCATCATACCTGCAGTTCCCACACTTCAATACACTGCGGCGGTATGCGGTACATCTAGTTTCATCCCCAATCTGGCCCAGAAAACAGTCAGCATGCGTGGCCTCCTAAAAAAAGATGTGAGGTACACCTGGACAGCCGAAATGCAAACGGAGTTTGACAGTGTTAAAGCAGGCATCTCGCAAGCAATGAAGCTCACACATTTTGATCCTGCCAAACAGGTGGTCATTGAGACAGACACATCACTTAAAGGGCTTGGGGCAGTGCTCCTACAAGATGGTCGCCCAGTGAAATTCCAGAGAAAGTCCCTGACAGCAACTGAGAGTGAATACTCAAACATTGAAAGAGAACTCTTGGCAGTGCTTTTTGCATGTGAGAAGCTGATCACAAACCACTGGAATCCATTTTCAGCAAGCCTATCAGTCTGGCTCCACCACGCTTGCAAAGAATGCTTCTGAGACTACGCACTTACGATGTTCATGTCAAGTATGTTGGTGCAAAACACGTGCCTCTTGCTGACACATTGTCCAGGCTGGTCACACCTGGCTCAGACCCGACAATTCCCGGCTTAGATGTCAGCATCGCTCAGGTCCTCAAGATAAGGCACACCCGTCTGGCAAACTTGCAGGAGGAGACCAAGTATGACCCTGCTCTCTCTCAGCTAGGTCAGCTGATCAGCAATGGATGGCCTGAGAGTATGCAAGACCTCCCAGACTCTTTGCAATGTTACTGGTGTTTCCGGGACGACCTGTCATTCACTGATGGCCTCATAATGAAGGGTAGCCGAGTAATTGTCCCAGCAACGAGAGCAAACACACTACAGCATTTACATGATGGTTACCAAGGCATATCTGCCACGCTTCACCGAGCCCGACGCACAGTTTACTGGCCAAAAATGCAGGATGACATCACTGACCTTGTCAATGGTTGTAATGATTGCCAAATACGTGGTGCAAAGAAACCCCGCCCAGCAGAGAGGCAAATATCTACGACAAGACCCATGGAGGTTGTGGGCTGTGACCTCATGGACTTCCAAGGCCAGCCTATTTTGGTGTCCATCGATTATTTCTCTGGCTATGTTTTCATTGACCCACTAAGAAGCAGCACCACCAATGTTGTAACTGCCCGCCTGAATGACAACTTCAGACAATTCGGCCTGCCTGAGAGGATCATATCTGATAATGGTCCATGCTTTCGGTCCGACCAGTTCCAGAAGTTCTGTGAGCTGTTTGAGGTTCACCACACCAACACCAGTCCTTACCACCACCAAAGTAATGGCAGAGTCGAACGTGCAATCCAAACTGTGCATAATATCCTCAATAAGTGTAAGACTGATGCTGAAATCACACTTGCTAGCCTTGCCTATCTTGACACTCCTTCCATCTCCTGCTGAGCTGTTCCTCAACAGACGCATTAACACTCGGCTCGGTCAACCACTTGACTCCACTCACCTCACTGAAGAACAGAAGGTCAAACTAAAAGAGCAGCCCATCTGAAACCTCAGCATGGCCCACAGGTACGTTACATGCCCCAGCAGCCTGTCTGGTACACTGAGGACTGCTCATCTGAGTGGAAAGCAGGGCACATAGACATAGCTGACAAACATCCTGAATCGTACTGGGTAATCACACAAATGGGCAGTCGACTCAGGCGAAATCAACGTGACATCAAGGCTCGATATCCAATCAGGCCACAATCAGCGGCGCCCCATCATGCAGATCTCAGCTTCCCCGATGACGGGGACAACAAAACATAATTAAAAAAAAAGAAAGAAAAGAAAGGAAAAAGAAAAACTTGTACAGTGTGTTGACCTTGTACTTGTTTATACTTGCGGACTTCTCGCTTGGGACACTTCAAGATTACTTCTCATGTTTTAAATGTTTTAAATGTCCCATGTTCCCAGATAGCTAAATTCAAAGTGGAACATTAATATTTTTTTAGTGGATACTTGTGTTTGTATTTTGTAGTATCCTGATTGTTAGAAGTGCTCTAAAGCACCACTTAAAAAGGGGCATGTTGTAATAGTTGATGGTCTGCCACCTTGTGTTGGGCTTGTATATTAATGCAGTATGCCCAGAATGCTGTTCAACTGTGTGTTCGATCTCTCTCTTAATAAATGTGGCTGCCATCCAGCACTGAACTTGAACACCCTACTTTCACGTGAGACTTGGTTTGGTGTTAGCAGTGCCAAAACTAGAAGCAGAACTTGTCCAAAGCGAGTGGCGAGTAAAGTGGCTAGTGGCTCAGATGGAGGCAGAGGACGTAAACCCCACTTTTAAAGTGCCCACGAAGTCAGCCTCACGAAACGACTATTAATAAAACCACAAAAGTCCGCAGTAAAGCTGCGGTGGATGAAACCGATAACGAGTTTGACTCTCACTGTAGTGTCAGCTGCAGCTTGCGACCAAGTAGATATGCTTCTCGACCATATACCGTAGATGACAATAAAAGCTTCCTGACGCAAACTAAGCATGTTAAGAAGCTGAGGATTGATTGATATTTTCCTGGCGTTGAACAATTCATGACAAAAGCAAAACTGTTTATGGCTGAAGGTCTTGTTACCAACAACAAGAGGGTTACCGCTTACGCAAGTTTGTCACAAAATTAAATGTTCTTCTGGGTAGTACCGATCTTAATAGTAAACAATAAGCACACATGCATTTATTTTTCTCTCTTTTTTTGTCTGTCTAATGACTGAGGTATATTGCATATTGCTTCCCTGAATGTGAGCGGAGCAAGAGACCCACTGAAAAGGACAGAGCTTATGAACTGCTAAGGGTAAAGCGTCTTGATGTGGTTCTCCTGCAAGAAACAAGCAGTGACTGTAAATGCTGATTGGGCTTTAGAATGGGATATGCTTGCATTGTTAAGTCATAACACTTCTGTTAGTGGTGGTGTTATTTGCCACGAATTTTACTCCTATTTCCAACGAGGTTGCGGAGGTAATAAGAGGTAGACTATTTAATGTAAGGGCACTTTTCGAAAATCACGTTTTAATTTTCATTAATGTATAGACTCCCACAAACGCTTCAGGAAGAGTGGCTTTTCTAGATATTTGTTGATTGATTTTATTTGTTGGTGATTTTAACTGTACAGAATGTGACCTTGATAGAAAGCACACAGAGCCACATATGCTCTCACGCAGACAACTTATTCAATGCATACACACGCACAATTTAAGTGATGTTTGGAGAACCTTTCACAGGGAGCAGAGACTAGATATCCAGAGATATCTGGACTCATGGTCATGGCAATAGGATTTCAGTGGCCAGGCTTGATAGGTTTTAGTCTTTCAAACACCATTTTAACATTTTTAGAAATTGTGTGATTACTCCTGTGGGTTTTTCTGATCATGGGCTGCTGTTATGTGGAGTCACTTTAAAAGTTGTGAAGCACAAAAGTGCTTACTGGCACTTTAATTCATCTCTTATTTATGATAAGCATTTTAAGGAGGTTTTTAAAACTTTATGGCAGGTTTTAAGGAAAATAAGACATTGTTTGTCTCTTTACAACAGTGGTGGGACTTTGGTAAATTGCAAATTCAGCAATTATGTAAACAGTATATTCAAAACATCACAAGATACAGAACTGAGTCTATTGAAATCCTAGAGAAAGACCTACAACAAATTCAAATGCTGGCTTACTATACTGGGAGTCAAGACGAAATTAAGAATCTGGCAAAAAAAAATGCTTTAGCTGAGTTACTAGTGCTTCTAAGTGCTTCTGGTCGGAGGTAGGAGAGGATTTGCCTCTCGCGCTGTGCTCAGTAATAGTCTGACTAGGGGGCACCTGCCGGTGAGCTGTCGTAGAGCGGTCCTCACATTTCTCCCTAAAAAAAGGCGATCTTACTGATATCAGCTGCTGGAGGTCTGTATCATTCCTGTGTAGTGATTTGAAATTATTGTCTAAAGTTCTGACCTATAGATTGTCCAAGGTAATGGATCAGGTTATCCATCCGGACAAAACATACTGTGTTCCCAGTATATACATTTTTTGACAATGTTTCTCTAATTTGTGATACAATAAATGTCTCTAAGCTTATGGGATTTGATGTGGGGTTAGTCTCATTGGACCAGCTTTTGACAGAGTAGAGCATACATATTTGTGGCACTTGCCTTTGGATTTAGTGTAGGTTTTGTAATCTTGATCAGGGTTTTGTACAATGATGTGGACAGTATACTTAAAATCAATTCATTTCCTATTTGTCTATCAGCTTATGCTGACGACATAGTTTTAATAGTTAGTGGGGATAAGGATATAGAAATGACTACTAATAGGGTCGGTTGCATGCGTAGGGGTCGGTCAAATGGGTGAGGGGGCGGCTGGAAAAATGGAAGTGGTTGTTGCCGAAAATGTCTTATAGGGGTCGTATCCTCATCATTAACAACTTGGTGGCATCATCCTTCTGGCATTGCCTGACCTGTGTGGATCCTCCACCAGACCTCTTAAACAAACTTCAATCCATAGTAGTGAACTTTTTTTTGGGATAACTATCGTCTATCGGCAACAGCGTCTTTACATTGACTTCTACAGGAACCTGTGGTTGGGGGGGCAAGAATGGACCTAACCTTAACCGACTTTCCTACATTTCAGAGGAGGCTTAATGATTCCAAGATCATGAAAAATGTAGTTAATCGGGCGGGGTTGAATTGTAAAGAGTTTCTCTGTCTCAATGGGACTAAGATGCACTCACGTGGCCTCACAGGTACTAGAAAAGTGGCGCACCACTTGCACTTCAGTTGAGTCAAAATTACTTGAGGTGTGTATGACGATTTTCCTGGGCTGAAATTTTCACCCATTCTGGATGGAAGTACTGTTGTGTTCTCGTCATCTAACTCAACTGCCATTACTTTGACTGAGGCAACTGGGAAGCAGCTTTAAGATGCATGTGTGAAGGTTTTAAATAAAAAGGGTCTTTTACGCAGAGTTCACACGCCTTGGCGTAGTGTTTTAAAACTAGGTATGAATGTTAAACCTAAACAGAGAGCACTTTATAAACCACTATTGCCTAAAAAGTGGGTGATTTGCAGTGGAGAATTCGTCATGGGGCTGTTGATGTAAATTTCTGTTTGAAATCCCAACAAGATTGTCCTTTTTGTTGCCAGAAAGAGTCGATATTTCATACCTTTTTGCACTGTACAAGACTAAGGCCACTGTTTACTGTTTTGGATCATCTGTTCAACTGTTAAAATGAAGAATTCTCTACAGAAAATGTTATCCTTAGTTTTAAATATGTAAAATGCAGACAAAATGTATGTAGACTGTTACATTTTATTCTGGGTGAAGCAAAATCAAAGATGAACTGCACTTTAGCCATCTTTGTAAATGGCTCTACTTATTTATTCATGTATTTATTGCGACATATTTTTCCCCCTTTTGTAATTGTCAAAGTGTAATTGTATAAGCCTTATTATAAATACAAAACACATTTAAAATCTCCCTCTCCCTCTCTCTCTCTCTCTCTCTCTCTCTCTGTGCACTTGTGCATGTGTACTGTATGTGCATGCACTGAAACACACTTATAGAGACACATGCACCGGGGGTTGGTGACAGACAGAACCAATGTGTGTGTGTACTCCAAGACAGGCCCACACACTCTTGAATTGTTAAAAGGGAAAGGTCACACTCATAAACAGGCATACATGCTTCTAGGTGAGTGAGCGAGAGAGAGAGAGAGAGCACATACCGTGTGTGTGTGTGTGTGTGTGTGTGTATGTGTATGTGCACACTGTACTAACCACACTCGTAGGCAGGCATACATGCTCCTGGGTTGGTGAGAGAGAGGATCTGACCGTTGTCACAGCGGGGAGGTTCAGGGCGGGCACATTTCTCCACGTCACACACTGCACACACATTTACATTCACATGTTATTTACACATACACACACATGCACACACCCCAAATACACGAATCGTTTGCACAATACATCTCCAATACATTTGTGTCCATCTGTTGGTCTTTATACTATCTGCTATCTATCTCTCTGCCTGCTGTCTTTCTGTCTGTGTATTATCCTCTTTGTCTGCTTTAACATTTGTAGATATGTTTATAAATAAATAAGTGATAAAAAATAATGTGACTTGATGACACAAATAATTAAACTCTCTTAAAGCTGTCAATAACTGTCTGTCTTCAAACTAACTATTTCTAGTAGTGTCTTCAAACTTGTCCTGATAGAGGACTACGGACCATACAAGGACTAATAACTGTGCATGTTTATCACATTAGCTGTCCAGGCTACGGATTGTAGCTATGAATGCAGTTATATGGCCTGAGAAGAAAAGCCATCACTGCAAAGATATAAAAAGAAGCCATTTAGCAGGTTAGTAAGTTTTCACATAGCTGACACACCTTGTGTTATGCATAGATATATTTTTGGCCATATAAATAGATGGTAAACAACAATAATACAACAACAGCCCCCCAACACAGACATTTCATTGCTTTTATTTGAATCAAAACAACATGCAAGGAACATGCATATGATCTAAATATTTAGGGAAATGAGAGCTAAGGTGTAAGTTCTGCCAGGAAGACTCGATTTGTTTTGTAAGCTCTAGAGCTCTCTCTTTCCACTGCTTAACCAATCAATTCTTTCCCCCACTACCTCAGTTTATGTTCTGTCTAACCTATCATGGCTTTCGGTGCAGGGCATCAATTCCACGTCATTGATTCATTCAATTTCCATTGTTCTGTCTAACTGTCCCTCCTCCACCCCTTCAGCCACCATTACCAGTTGGTCCCAATTTGTCAATGGGGGACAGTCTCTTGCCCCTGCCTACTCCAAAAGCAGGATATATGACGGTCCATTAGGACATTTTTAATGAAGACAGGGGCCTACACCAAACAGAATTACAGATATGCAGATATGCAGTCTTGATTTACTTCACACAATCTTCAGTAAATGCATTCAACTCTATCTTTCCTATCGCATCTTTCTGGTAGAAGAGACAATGACACGGCTTACAAACTTTTTACAGGTCCAACGGCAGTTGGGAATAAACCAAACATCTCTTTTTCATATTTTTATGTTATCAAATAAAGCAGAAAATTTAACTGCCTGTTATTTTGCTTCTGTTCTTCGCAGTCCCCATCTGCAGCCCTCTGATAATATTTTTTATGTATTTGTCCTAAACTTCTAAACACCAGAACTATTAGCCTTGTATCCGAGATGTAGGAGAAATGTACAGGTGCTATTTACAGTCAATACAAGGAACACAGAAACTCTCTCTCACACACACACACAAAGATTTACCACACTCATATTCAGGACAGCAGCTGGATTTCTTCTCCCTGAGAATCTCACAGGTCCCACACACAGGAGCTGAAGAAACAGCAGAGAACAGTTACAGTTTACACTGTCTGTGCGTGCATGTTAATTTAGGTTTGGTTCAGCTAGCCTGGCTGGAATAGCATGCACCTTGGGGTCAGTGAGGTTGAGTCTGTGAGTGTGAATAAGGGTTTGTGTGTGTAGACATGTATCTGTTTTAGAGTGTGTGTGTGTTCACGCGTGTGTGTGTGTGTGTGTGTGTGTGTTTTTTTCTTGAATTTTTCACCTTTAGAGTTTGTGCAGGGTAGAGCAGTGCAGTTTATTTTCTTCTGATCCAGACACACACACATCAGACAGGCGTTGTCATCAGGAGACCAGGTTTGGAGATACTACACACACACACACAAACCGGACAGGCGTTAATACTATAAGACCAGCTTTGGTGTTACTACGCACCCACCCACACATACAAAGTAGGTCCGTTAGGGTCGAGGTAAACGTTTACATTCGACTACATGTCAGCGATGCATTGTGGGATGAAAATGTTGGATGATGGTTAGACTTTGTGTCAGAGTTGCCAGAAAGACGTGGCGATGTCACAAAAACGTCACAAGGTCAGATGACCTAAAAACCCACGTGAGTTAAACGCATGTAGGCGCATGTAGACAAATCGTGCAAGCGCTTGCAGTTGCTTTCCCGCGGCTACAATCGTCTAACTAACGCCTCCGTGGTGATGCAACTTTGCCCTGGTTTGTTTAAAGTTCATTGACATCTGTACATGTGTGTTGGGTAGCGCTCTGTCACGGAACTTCTCATCTTATATGTACGTTATTTTAGTCCAGTTTGAAGACATATCTTTTCTCTCTCTTTTTAGCTTGTTCTGGGGCGTGTATCTGATGCTGTCAACCTCAATCTTTTATTTCTTTATGTATTTGTTAATCTTGTTTTTATTTTATTGCTTTGTGTCAGTAGGCTATACCTATTAATGGTCTTTGGGTTATGGTTTTGCCGTGTTATTTTTCATCCTTGTGTTGTTCAGCACTTTGGGACATCTCTGTTGTTTTGTTTAAACCTCTCCGTCATCTACTACGAAGATCAGGTGGTGTAAACACAAGACTTGTGTCCGACTTGACCGAAGCCCGCCCATGCTGCGAGGCAGAGTTCTTGCTGACGTATGTAGACAGTTGCAGACAAATGCAAACAGACGGGTTTGTAAGTCGAACGCGGCTACTGTCACGCTCCCACCTGTTGCACAGCCAGTCAAGCCCCCTGCTCACTCTAGCTCTACAATCTCCTACTCAAACTCCCCGGTCTACTGATTCCCCCATCATCCTCAATCATTCAATCACCAGACTGTCACGCTCCCACTGGTTTCACAGCCTGTCACGCCCCCTGCTCACTCTGGTTCCACAATCTCTCACTCAAACTCTCCAATCTACCAATTCCCCCAATCATCCCAATCACCTGTCTGCCACTCACCAGCACCTGCAGCTCATCTCCTGTTCCCTTTAAAAACCCCTCTCACCCTGCACTCTCTGTCTGGCCTCTTCATCGGAGATGCTTACTCCAGCAAGTGGACTCCTTGTTTCTCCAGCGCTGTTTTCTCATTGCCTCTCATACCAGGTTGTAGAACTCTCTGTCGAAAGATTGTTTTCTCTCTCTCAGTTGGACATATTCAGTTGGACATTTATCTCCTGTTGGATTACAATTATACTCCACCTTTGATCTTCTGAGCGTTCATTCAATGCTTTACCGCCACCCACTGCATGAATGGTTTTACTTTAATTCACTTCATTTTCATCCTGGCACTTGCCAGGTCATGCAAAAAGACTATAGAAAATTCACCCCACAACACACCAAAAGTTGTTGCAAGATGTTGTTGGATTATTAAAGTTATTGGCTGATTTGACAGGTCGTTTTTAATACTGTGATGTAGAGTATGACCACGGTTCACGGATCCACATTCCACGTGTTTCAAATTGATTACCGTTTAGCAGGATTCGAACCCGTATCTCTCCGAAAAAGGGAAAAGGTCTGCATAGTGGGCTGACGAGCTAACCACTCAGCCGTTGCACCACACGAGCTGTTCTTACGAACTGGCCTTAGTCATATTTACATGTAGATGTATGTAGGGTAGTATAAATGAAACGCACGATCATATCATTACAATCTTAGTCAGTCGCTGCTTTTTAATGAGTAAGGGACATGATTGTGTTGGGGAACATTTCCCTAAGTTGCTGAAGCCGTCATACATACCGACTTCACTGAAATAAGGCTACGTTTTTGCTGCTTACTGTCGTTTCTGTCGTTTATCCGCAACACATGCATCCGAATACTCTCCGAGCACTTCCGACACATCTGGATACTTTGCAGTTTCAACGACGGAAGTCCAAACTAACATAGTTCAGATATGTACGTAGGTAGTTGGAGAGTTTCGGGAAACAGTCGGAATCGGACTGTTGTGTCGTTTGAACCTACTACGGACAACGGTGGTTAAATGCTAACATCCGTCGTTGTTTGAGAAACGCACCCCTGATTTACTTCACAACACCACAAACACACCAGACACAAACACACTGTGATGATGTGAACTTCAGTCCCTAAAAGCTTACCCAAAGTGTTACTGATGCTGGCCAAACAAAGCGTCATTACTGACACTTTATTCGGGCAGGAGCATGCAACAGTGGACTGTGCTATTTTAGGAAGGGGTGTTTTCTGCCACTATGAGGTCTGACTGTTGTTATAGCTGTAGCCTATTAATCTTGTCTCTATAAGTGTGTAACATTGAACTGTTGTTTATCAAACACAATGTGGTTTGGAAGTATTTTGTAATGAAAATGTTTGCTGTGTCTTCATTGATTTTTGTAAAGATTGACTGACTTTGGGGAGAAGTCAATAGGCAAAATCACACAGCAATGCACAGGGCTGACTAATCGTAATGTGTGCTGGTTAAAAACATTTCCGTGATAACTTGTTTGCGAGTGTTTTCGGCTCCGTATTCCATGTCACATGACCTTAAGTCATCGCGGGAGCAAGGCGCCTGCTGAGAAGTTAAGCAATAGAGTGCCCCAGTGACTTCCGTTTTACTTCCGCTACACGGGACCTCGGAAGTCAGAAAAAATGAATGGGGTTCAATGAGAGCAAAAAACTATTTTCTGGTCCCGTATGAATTGTACCATGAATGGGACATATGATATTTGTCAGTTTTAAATATAATTTTTCATACGAAGAAAACCACGATTCACAGCGAAGAAGTTTGATGGTGGCAGGTTTTGTGAGAGGCCGCTTTGTGAACTACAGTTCTTCGCTGCTGTCGACGCGAATTAAATACGTCATCACTGAAATTGTGCGAAACGAAAGAAGGAACAGCCATTCCTGCTGGAATGCGCACATTGAGGCACAAAACACACTGGCATCTCTGTTATAAATGTATATTTACTGCTAACATAGATCGGAGAAAGAGTAGGCTAATGATGGGACGTGACGTCAACAACGCGATGTAGTCTTTCTCAATTTTGTTTTCGCTACAGCTTTTATCTGAACAACAGCACAACAAACGGTAAAACGTTTTACATGAAAAAACACCATTTGAATCCACAAACAACATATTTCATTTCAGGGGCATACAACCACTGGGACCAGAAAATAGCTATTTTAGTCTCATTGAAACCCATTTATTTTTTGCGAGCTCAGAGGTCCCATGAAATCGAGCGGAAGTGGCGTCACTGGGACACTCTATTGCTCTACACTAGCTGCTCCAACACCACCTCCATGACGTGGGGACTTTACTTTCAGATAAGAACCTATGGGAAAGTGGAAGTGAATAAACCTATGTAATGCAACAACCCTAAAATGTGATATCAATAAATTGCTCAGTTCTCTCATCAGGCTTGTGGTGATGATGGAGAAGTGGATAGCTGCTGTGTCTTGCATACAGGCAGCCCAGAATCATGTCCTATATCTGTAATACCTAATCTCATTGTCTCTTTCTGTTCCCATTACATCAAGAATACCAAGCATGAACCTGGTCTATTGTGTGCACGGCAGCACAATGGTAGCACTCCAGATTCTTATGTGCCATTGGTGATAGCCTATTGACACAGTGTTTCTAAATACAGATTAAAATTAAGTATTATTGAAGATGGGTAGTCTGCTTGTCTCATTTCAAAAATGCAACAGCCATATTTTGTTCCACCATGAACTAGCAGCTGTCCTGTAAATCAATTGGACTATATTTGACAAGATGTAAAAAACTAAATAATGGAGATAAATAGAAAATGTTCATAGTTTTTTTGGTACATATGATAATACAGATCACATATACTTGTGTATAAGTGTTATTACTAGGGTTATAAACATTTTTTTCTGTAAAATGGCGAAAGTGAAAGTAAACAAACTTGTCATAGGGGTTTCATGTGAATCTCGCGAATCTCTTGCGTTATGGTTTTGCCGTCTTATTTTTCATCCTTGTGTTGTGAAGCACTTTGGGGCATCTCTGTGTTTAAATGTGCTATAAAAAAAGACTCCACTTACTTAAAGTCTCAGTGCACCCTACTACGACCCCCTGCCCCCTCCTTGTCCCCCCCACACAACACATGACCTCTCCGTCATGTACTATGAAGATCGGGAAAGTGATGTCATGTTGAAGATTTGTCATGTTGAAGATTTGTGTTCGACTTTACTACCACATTTTAATGCCCACCCATGCTGTGACAAGCATTTCTTGTTGACATATGTAGACAGACACAGACAGATGGGTTCATAACTCGAACGCTCCTAATTAGAGTGAGAGTCGTTGTGGTCACATGATCCAGAGACTGAAACTGCTCTGATGGTGGAGAGCAGTTAAATGTCCTGGGATGAGATCTCAAGGCAGAATGGTATGTAACAGACAGATGTTGACGTAGGCCCCCTCCTCTGTTCAGAGTTAGGTGTTCCATGGACATAGACAAGGACGACAGGTGGTTTGAGGGAGGAGGGAAGGAGACCATCTCAGATGTATACATCAGTGTCTTTGAAGGAGTGTCATCCTTTAGATGCAGATGTCCAAATTTTCCCAAATTTGGTCAAACGTCACAAGCAAACTCCACGTAGTGTTCTTTGAATGTACACCAAATTCACAGGAAGCGCTGCTTCCCAATTGAAGCCAGAAGTCTGAAAACATTTTTTGCTAAATAACTCAGCAAAATGTTTACCCAAGACAATGATTTTTTTAGTATGTCGGTGTTACAGACACGTATCAACCCAGCCCATACACACTCAGTTGTAGCATAACAGCACCTAGTGAAAAGGGTAAATGCACAAATTAGCAAATCATGTATGACCAGCATAATGACCACTACAAGCACGCTAAATATCGTAAAATTAGTCTATTAGGGGCACTGTAATTGCACAAAATGACATTTTTCCTATTACCTGGAGAACTTTACAGTTTAAAACCATTTTTGTCTTAAACTCCATTTAACCTCACACATTGAAAAAACTGGTTAATGCCCAATTCCAACAAAAACTTTAAAATAATAAAAGGGTAATTTCTGTATCAGTTGGAAGAGGTCCGACATACAGTAATAGTGCTCAATTTCTTCGGATTTTTTGTCCAAACATTTGTCCATGTGTTGTTAGAACCAACATTTCTGCTTGATATCTTGTCTATTTTCTGAGATATGGGTAGATGTGTCTAAGGGGACAATAATGAGGGGGAAAATGTGTATAACAGTTTTATCCTGTTTACAGGATGGCACTCTAATCCCTCAAATAAAATGGGTAAATGTAAAAATTGCAATTATAAATTGCAGATACCTTAAACCAAGAAGGCTAAAATTGCACAAAACATGTTATGTACAATCAGCAGTACTACCTCTGAAAACATGCAAAGTACCAAGTAAAATTACAAACTATTATCTGGAGAGCGATATGGTTTAAAAACATTTTTTTACTCAAAATCCATTCATCGTCAACCCACTTCCAAAAAAATCCCACACATTTTAAACAACCAAAAGTGAAATTATTATTTTTAAATATTTTAAAATTATACAAAAAGGCCTTTTTCAGGGAACACAGAGTGGGTCAGCTGATCAGCAGCAATGAAGGTTAAATCAGCCTTGATAGATAGTGCTACTAATTCTTGCAGGTGTTCCAATTTTTTTTGATTACTTAAAACACCCAATGTTGGTATAAAGGCAGTGTTGAAACACACTGTGGTACCAGACCCTCAGGAGCATCAGGTGAATAGTATTGTACTGCAGAAAGTAGTGTAATGCTACAAAAATGGCAAGGAAAAGGCAAATAACATTGGGAGAGCAACAGACCACCATAACACTTAAAAGTGTTGGTCTTTCCTACAGGGAAATTGCAAAGAAAGTCAAGGTGTCAGTGAGTACAGCTTTCTTCACCATCAAATATCACTCAGAAACTGGGGGAAACTCCGACAGGAAGTGGTGTGGCAGACCCCAGGTCACAACTTAATCAGAGAACATGTTTCTAAGAGTTAACAGCTTGTGTGATGGGCAGCTCACAGGACAACAACTTCAAGCACAGCTTAATAATGATAGTAAGCAGGTCTCAGTTTCAACTGTGAAGAGAAGACTTCGAGCTGCAGGTTTGACAGGACGATTTGCAGCAAGAAAGCCATTGCTAAGACATCAGAATAAGACAAAGAGGCTCTCCTGGGTCATGGAACACAGCCATTGGACTACTGAAGCCTGGAAGAAGGTATTATGGACTGATGAATCAAAATTTCACATTTTTGGTTCATCACGCAGGACCTCTGTACGCCGTTAAGTAGGCAAGAGGATGGTTCCACAGTGTATGAAATCAACTGTCAAACATGAAGGAGGAAGTGTGATGGTCTGGGGCTGTTTTACTGTATCCAGGGTCGGTAACTTGTACAGAGTGAGTGGCATCCTGAAACAACATGGCTACTACAGCATTCTGCAGTGCTATGCAATACCCTCTGGTATGCGCCTAGTTGGTCAGAGGTTCATCCAACAGCAAGCTAATGACCCAAGCAACCCACAAGTGCCACACATTTATGGGAACTTCTGCAACAAACTTGGGAATAACTTTCTGAATAATATTTGATTTCTCTTGTAGAAAGAATGCCACGAGTATGCTCTGGTAGCCTGGCTAACGCGACTTATCAATGCTCTGCTCTGCGAACATTGGTCTGGCCAAGCTGTGTTGTAAACCCATTCCTCAGAGGGCGGGCTTAACCCACGTGTGTGAAATGCCTGTGTTTGCTACTGGACGAAGCTTCGACCAGTCACGTTAGTGTCCATGTATAAGACAGAGAATAGTAACGTGCATATGAGTAAACAAAAACGTAACTGCACAAAAGCTTGAAATTCCATATGCTATCGCTGACAATGTAACATGCAGCTATTTTGTCAATGAAATAGCTCCACAACTTTGCAAGATATTACTGTGTTGTTCTGCTATTTACATACTGTAAACTGGGTTGACATGGCAACACTTACCATTTATAAGTCAGATGAACCTCGTCGACAACAATGCCAAGGAGATTTTCTTTGTAGACTTCGTTGGCTAACATGTTCATCCATCTTCCAAAACAGCAGCTACAGCTGCATTGAAATCTTGCCGTTGCTCCACGTTCACTATGTTGACAGTGACTGAGGTAGATTTCCGGTCGCTAAACTACCGCGTCATTGCCTTTTTGAAATGCTAGATTTTTATTGGTCCCAGTTTCTCTGTTAATGTAGAAATGGTGTAGACAGGCAGCTTGGCCAGACTGACTTTGCAGGCGAAATGCAAATGCAGCGGCACAGGAAGTATGGGCGTGCCCAGGCTAATGCTCTGGGGCCTCATTTATAAAGACTTGCGTAGAAACCTTCCTTGATTTTATCTTAGGAACTTTTCTGATTTGATCGTAAGTGCGATTCAGAGAAAACGAACGTACGCACGAAATCCATGCGTACGCCAATCATTCGGTTATAAATCACAAATGACCGTGGATTTGTGTGCAGCTGAATGCTGCGCCCTCAAAACGCCCCTGCTTAATGAATTAACATATAAAATGAGCTCATCCTCAAAGCAAAAAATCTCTGTGACAACGGCAACTAAAGAGGAACGCAAGAAAAAAAAGTGGGCCTCCTCGGCTGTCTCCGTGTGCGCAATCGGTGTGAGCAGGCATTTCTTCAAAGGATAACCTCGGTCTGCTGTTGACAGAAATTATTAATTTAACCTCATGTTCCTTCTAAAAAAGCAAATAAATTGGGCGACATTTTTTAAAGGGTTTACCTAGAAGCCAGCCGTCTCTGCCCGCTCCCGCCTCCAGTCGATTTCCAACACTACAATTACGCACAATGAAGGAATTGTGCGTTGACCCTGGCCAGCGCGCAACAGCATCCAAGATTGCCATACGAGCATCACAAATGAGCTGCACATTTATGGAGTGGAGATTTTTCTTGTTGACATACATGTACTCGTTCACATGTGGAGCTCGTATGGCAACGTGGGTGCAGTCTATCGCATCGATCACATTTGGGAACCCTGTTTTACGCAGGGAATCCTCCTTCACTTCTTGCTGTTCCTGGGCACTGTATGGGAATCTAATTAATTGCGGGTATAGGCGAATAATTCCGCGAAGAACATCTGGCAATATTCTGCTGAATGTTGATTGGGATATTCCCGACCGGTCTACAATTTCTCGCTGGAACGTTCCTGTCGGGAGGAACCCAAGAACAGACAAAACCTGTACCTGAACGGGTATAGCCTGGTTGCGTCTGGTGCGTCTCTCTAGATGAGGGCCCATTTGGGCACAAAGCTCTAACAAAGCCGTTCTCGACTAGCGGTACCTGCTTATCAGCCATGTGTCATCATGTGCCATGTGTCTGCGCGGTCACGAAAAACTCGTTCTCTCCTTATTGCACGGTTGGCAATATCCTTCAACAGGGCCAATGCAGCCATGTCTCTTACTAAAAACCAACACACTATGACAGTTTTTATAGCCTACCAAATGTTTTACACGTGTGGAATTAAATGTACACTAATCATACCTTAATTTGGATCAACTATAGTCTATTCATGTAATTAATTTGATTGTATTGATTTGATTGTGTAATTGATGATGATGATGACGATGATGATGAAACATTTAAAATATATATTTTTGAAGTATTGGTAGGGTACTTCTGCATATATCAGGCTAATCCTAATCATATTACAGTGAAAGAGGCGAGATTGTCTTTTTTAATGAAATTCCTAGCCCGTGCATCGGAAAATATCTGCAATACCAGGCATAACCACAAGGAAATGGTCGTACGCCAAGCTGGAACCTGATGTGGAAATAAGTACTTTTCCACGTCAAAGATGTTTTTTATAACTCTGTACTCTTAACGTGAATTCGTTCGTACGAACACTCTAAGATCAAATCTGTGCGTAAGAACGTTTTATAAATGAGGCCCCAGCTGTTATATCTGCCAAAGGTGGCTACTTTGATAAGTCAAAAGTTTTAAATACATTTTGGTTTATAAAATGATTACATGATTTTTTTCTCAACCTAAATTGCGTATTTGTTCTGTGCTTTCATTTTTAGAGTGCAATTACACAATAAACTGAATGATTTTTAGTAAAAAAAACTGAAAAAAGTGTGGTGTTCTAAAACTTTTGACCGGTAGTGTATGTAGGGTACCCAAAATCAATACAATGCAGGGGTCATGTCATTTACCACTAGGCCACTATTTTTATCCATAACAATAAATGATTGTGCTCTTACCAAAAGTATGCACAGATTATTTTAACAGCCCATGCACAGAGACCCCTTGTGCAATACTTCCATTGGACAATTCCGTTGCATTCGACAGATTATTTGCATAAAGTTGACCAAAAGAGGCCAACTTTTTAGATGCAATGAAGCTGGTCAAACAGATGTGCTGCCTTCTGGAGATGCTTTACGAAGGCATCATTGAAGGCTTCTGACATGTCACATCCAATGGTGGTAGTCGATCCTCCTTGTATGGGTAGTAGAGATTTGATAGCAGTGTTTGTATCCCTGTCCCTGCAGTCACCAGCAGATCTCGCTGTTGCAGGGGTTTAGTTAGGATTCATCTTA
The DNA here is from genome assembly GCA_030347295.1 of Setipinna tenuifilis. NCBI lineage: Eukaryota > Metazoa > Chordata > Actinopteri > Clupeiformes > Engraulidae > Setipinna > Setipinna tenuifilis. The sequence goes on along the minus strand of CM059268.1, from coordinate 32,397,463 downwards.
AACTCTCCTTATATCACCTGTAGCATGAGAATTGGAATTCAGTCTTGTCAGGGCCACTGAGGGTTGGACTAGCCACCTGGCATACTAGGCACTTTCCTGCTGTGTCCAATTACATTGTCAAACACCAACCCCTTTCGCTTTGGTCCTGCTTGCGTAATGCATTCAGCAAAATGTCAGCACAACAGTTTCTTTCCTAACCACCAGCCCTTGACACACACTGGTCTGCGGACCATTGCTTTTTTTCTTTATTGACACGGGGCTGGCCCAATCATATAATGAAACATGAAACACCTTCTCCCTTTGGCTGCCTGTGCAGTGCAATGTAGCATTTTTGTTAAGATCTTCTGCAATGTAGAGAAAATGCAAAGGAGGCGCAGAAAAACTGAGAAAAAAGAAACTTGTTCTTCAAGCAAATGCTGCCAAATGTGCCAAAATTCCAGATGTTTGCCATGGCAGGGCCTTTATCAACTCCCGTGGCTGATGACAGTGGTGTGGCAATGGCGGTTCTGGCATTGGCAGTAAGCTTAGCTGCTTTCAGAACACTTAGGCTATGTAACTAGATGCACTGCATAGTGGTACATGGTATGACCGCCGCAGTGTGCTGTGAAGTGTATGGAACATTTTTCTAAGATTTTTTCAAGGTACTGTTCACAGATGACGTACACCAAATTTCCTGACAATCGGATGAACACCCTCGGAGGAGTCAGTTTACTTTCGCTTTTAGCTTTTTACAAAATTGCCTAAAATGTGGCCAACAGAAAGAGGCGTAGCCTAAAGTGTTTGAAGTGGGTCATCTAAGGCAATGTAGGGGGCAACAAACCCTTGGCCCCCCTTCAGGCACCAGTCTGTCAGTGCACAGACAGGGCTGGGTCTAGCAGGTCTAATTAGATAATTGAGTACACCTGGTTAGGGGTACGGGTTAAAAGGTGGGGTTCTCTCTCCCTCAGATGGGCACTTTCTTTCTTTGTCTATAGGCACACTTTGGCTTTCTCCCTGTTCTTGGCTTTGATCTCTCTTTCCCCCTTCTAACTCTCCTCTTTCTGCTTGCCTCTACATTGACCACTCCCTGATGCACACATACATCCATTCAGGCACGACATTCTTTGCACTCACACCCTAGTGTGGTACACAAATCTCCAAGTTCACGAACGTTTAGAAAAATATATTTGCGGTTTATTTTGTAAACAAAACACGTGCAGTTCTCGCACATAAACAAAACATAGATAACTAAAACTAAACGACACCTAAACCGAAAATAAATGTGTTCAAAAACAAATGCAACAAACACTTTTAAAGTTCATCTTGAACGCTCTTATAATCTCTCTCTTTTTTTGTTTCTGTTCGCTCGTGCCTTTCTTTCGTTCCTTTCTCTCCGTTCGCCTCTCTCCCCTTCCATTCAGAAATGAGGCACCTTTATACACCGTTCAATTTGAGCCAATCACGAGTTAATTGGAAGCTAGCCGCCACCCAGCGACGCCATCCCCGCGCTGCAATCAAGTGGTGGCAAGCGTAGCACTCAGAGTTCCCAGAGATGGCAGAAGTTCACCCTCTCACACCTAGATGACTCATAACACTTGTGTGGTGTCCCCTGTATTATGTTGTGGTGTGTGAACGAGCCCACAGTGTAACAAGGGAAACAGGAATTATGTTCCTATACCTTATCGTTTTGTAGTTATTAACCAAAATGTATTTTTAAAAAATTATAGCACCCCTCTGGAACAAAATTTACTAAAAGATGTTGGAGTAGTGATCCTACATGGCAAATTTGATGCAATAACATCTTTCTCCAGAGAAGATACTGGCGATTCAAGGGCTCAATTTGTACAATAACAATTACAAATTCTAATTAATATAACAATTACAAATGTCCTGAGGAGTTAGTTTAGTTTTGCTTTTAGCTTTTTATCAAATTGCATAAAATGTGGCTAACAGAATGGCGCATGGCCTAATGTGATTGTCACAGTGTTTCTTTGGGCTTCCTGGCAGTGCTGTGATTTTCTTTGGTTATTTGCCCCTAATCACATTATTAGTTTCACTTATTCTCTCTGCACCCTGCACTTCCTGCACTGCCACCTTAATCTGCCTCACCTGTTCGTCTCGTCTCCCTGTCCTCTTGATTATTAGCCACACCTGCACTTCCTCGTTCACACTCGTTTAGCTCCTTAGTTTCAGCACTATTTAAACCCTCACTTTCCACTCCCTCCTTGTCGGTGCGTCTGCTCACCAAGGTGTGTTTCTACACGGCAAGCTCCTGACTACTGGCTCATGTCTTGATCTCGTCTGCCCTGTTTTCTGTTTACCTGTAGTAGTTTGTTTCTGTTCTCCACCGGTTTGTTTCTTCGTGTCTAGTTTGTTTCCTTGTTCGTGTTCAGTCTCGGTTTGGTCTCTTGGTCGTGTTTGTTTTTGACCCCCCAGTATCAGTTCTACTGTCCGTGTTTATCTCCTTGTTTTTCGTGTTCAGTCTCGGTTTTGTCTCTTGCTCGTGTTTGTTTTTTCCCGTCTTGTCTGTTCGTGTGTCCCTAGTTTCCCCTGTATTCCTCTGGACCTCTCCACGGCTTTGACCCGGACCAGCCCTTCGTTTACGCCTCGTCCTCTGCCCACGGTTTTGACCCAGGACCTGTCTTCGACTACGCCTTGTCTGCTGCCCTCGGCCCCCGATCTTGTTCGCCCCCGATGACTGCCATCGCCAGCTCAGGCGGTTGAGCAGCAGCCTACAAACCTCAGAGTCGTGGGTTCGAGCCCCACGTTACCCAGCCTGCGCACTCGACGAGCGGCCACCCGTGTTCTGTCTGCCCACTTCTGGGCCCACTGACTCTGTCCCTGTCCCCCTGAATCCCGTAATAAAGGTCCTTTGGCTTATGCTAAGCAATTGGGTCCGTTCTCCTGTTCCTGTCAGTCTCCTGGTTCCTTGCCCCGCGTGACAGTGATGCAGGGTTATCTCAGGGAACGTGAAGAAGCACGAATTGTGTTTCTATATCTCATTGTTTTGTAGTTAGCCAAATATGGCAAATTTGATGACTTCTACCAGGCAAGATACTGGCAATTCAAACCTCAGTTTTTACATATACAATATTCCCTAGGTGTCACTACATGGAAAATGACCATTTATGGACTAAGTGTTTACGCGTTGTCGAGCCCAAGGTAAAATTTGGTCTTCTTTATTGTAACGGTTGGTGAGTTATTCCATATTCCAAATTATTTCGGTCTCCATGCCTCCCTTTGGGGGGCCAGCGCAGAGGGGGCATGGCCCCCAGGCACCAAAACAGCTTATTTTGTATCATCCAGGTGGGGCTACATCCCCAACAACTTTTGTATTCTCTGGTCTTTTAGTGCTCAAATTGGTGACAAAGCAAAAAGCAAAATAAAATAGACAAAAACTATATAACTTTGCTAACGCTAGCAGCGGTCGTAATAGTTGTGTCTGAATTAATGGTCTACACGTTTCAGAGTGCACTGCTATGGAGTTGCTTAGTTCTAGCCGCTAAACGTTCATGAAATGGGACAGCCTAGCCTACGAAGCTCCTCTGGTTGCCTAGCAACTATAGAACATAGTTTGGTAGTAACACAAAATCTCTAAGTCATGACAAACATAACAAATATAGCTACATTGTCAGAAAAGGACCCAGGAATTTTGATTTTGTTGTTTTTATTTAATCCAAATTCTTTTAAAACTATACTTCTCCATTGTTTGCGCATGTTAAGCAAAATTAGGTTAAACAGGATGAACGTGTAAATAAATGACACTTTTGGGAAGTATTACAATTACAGAGGCTGTGCTGTGTCACACGGCAATGCAGATGGAGCAATGGCAGAGGAGTTGAACAGCTTCTTTGCCTGCTTCGAAGCCCAGACGCAGTACCCAGTCACACCACCTCATCCCCCGCAACAACCTGTTCCACTCCATGGCACCGCCCCCCCCCCCCAACCCACGACACCCCCCAACACCCCCCCACCCATTCTGGAGGTTGTGGCTGATGACGTGAGGCGGGTGCTCCGTGCTGTGAACCCAAGGAAAGCAACAGGCCCGGATGGAGTACCAGGAAAGGTGCTCACTGACATTTTCAACCTTTCACTTAAACAAGCCACCATCCCAGCCTGCTTGAAATCTGCCACCATCATCCCGGTTCCAAAAAAGTCACCAACAACCACCCTCAATGACTTCCGCCCTGTTGCACTCACTCCTGTCATCACCAAGTGCCTTGAGAAACTGGTCCTGAGACACATCAAAGCCTGTCTCCCCCCAACCCTGGACCCTCATCAGTTCGCATACCGGCCCAACAGATCAACTGAGAGTGCAATAGCCACTGCTCTCCACACTGCGCTGTGTCACCTGGAGAGACAAGGGAACTATGTCAGGATGCTCTCCATTGACATTCCAGACATCCTAATCCCCAAATTACTCAACCTGGGTCTCCCACCATCCACCTGCTCCTGGATCAATGACTTTCTCATCAACCGACCCCAACAGGTCAAACTAGGTCGCCACCTGTCATCCGCCCGCACCCTCAGCACCGGCTCCCCCAAGGATGCGTGTTGAGCCCTCTACTCTACTCTACTCACTCTACGTTTGACTGAAGGCCCATCCACCCAGAGAACATCATTGTCAAATTTGCTGACGACACAACAGTTGTGGGCATGATAACAGAGGGGAATGAGAGTGCCTATAGAGATGAGGTGCTGAGACTTGAAGAGTGGTGTGCATGTAACAACCTGGCCCTCAACATCTCCAAGACTAAGGAACTTATCCTGGACTTCCGGCGAAACAGCGATGCCCCTGCCCCTCTGTACATCAACGGCAAGTTGCGTCTTTCAAATTCCTAGGCGTTCACATCTCTTCCGAACTCTCCTGGTCAATCAACACCTTAGCCCTGGTAAAAAAAGGCCCAGCAGCAACTGCATTTCTTGAGGGTGCTAAAGAAACAACAGTTAGACACACACCTGCTGGTGACCTTCTACCGTTCCACCATTGAGAGCCTGCTGACCTACGCAGTTTCAGTGTGGCACTCCAGCTGCACTGAGGCTGACAGGAAGAGACTGCAGAGGGTGACCAACACAGCACAAAAGATCATTGGCTGCCCCCTGACCACCATCTGTTCAAACTGTTGCCCTCTGGCAGGCGCTATAGGTCTTTGTTTATAGCTGGCTTGGTGCTTCTTGCACTGGCACTTTCCCAGCCGGCGTGCTGCTGACCACTTGAATTTGATGAACACTATAACATAGAACATTATTTATAAATGTAAACTATTCATTTATGTTGTGTGCACTTTGAAGGGAGGCTTAAATCTCATTGTACTTTGTATAATAACAATAAAGGCTATCTTATCTTATCTTATTTAATGTGTCCGCTGTCACTGATCCCCGTTAACTGATTGCATGGCTTAAAGTACATGGTTTTAGAGAGTTGCACAGTTGGTATACATATTCAAGAGACCGAAAAGATTATCAAATGTGGTGGATCTGATCTGTTCCAAAATGCCAGGGCTGATTTTTTGTGCCAGTCCAGCCAGAGTGAGAGGATGTCCTTATTCTGTTGCAGCTGTACTGCCCGTGGTAGACTTTTGCTTATGAAGCCTAGTTTTGTGTTCATGTTAAATGTTTAAAGTTCATCTTGTTTACCTGTCAACAGCCTTAATGCATTTTGTACATATTTTTGCATAGAACCATCTTATGCTGACTACCTCGACCACTCAACACACTACTTCACACACACACACCACAAAGGCTTTAACATCATGAAACTAGCTTTAGACAGACTTTACACCTTTACACACACACACACACACACACACACACACACCAGTCACAAAACAATGCCCCGCATATGGGTAGAATTTTTGGAATGTGCGTGTGTGGGTGTGCGCAGCTGAACATCTAATCAAATTTGCAAGTGGGTGTGCTCATCACAGTCAAAACCTTTTAATGTTTTTGAATAATTGTCATCAGGAGAACATGGAAACCACCCCTAATTTATGGTCATCTGCGTGCTTACCGGGTGCGCGTGTCCATTCTGATCGACGCAGTCCTTACAGGCCTGCCTACTCACACACTCCTCTCCCCTCTGTACTGTCCCCTCCGGGCAGAAGCAGCCCTCGGTGGGTGTGGTGGAACACTGAGGGCTGCCCCCCATGTCGAGGCCATCCCCCTGCACAGCCATGTGGCTGGGATACCCCACACCGCCATCACACTCCTCCACACAGCCCATACGACATGCCTGATACCGCATGGTGGTCGGACAAGACATTGCTGTAAATTTACATACATACACACACATACACATACACAAAGAGAAACACAGACACACGCACATAACACATAAAAAACTAGAAAGCAGTCTAAGACCCCAGACGTCTGCCAAGGCATGCCCTATCTTCCAATAACAAATAATGCTGTACAAATTCCTGGATTCAGATGCTGATCTAAATCACCACAAATCTAATCATTTATTTATTGGCATATTTTCAACCTTCCAACCAACACGCATATTAATAATCTGTATTAATAAAGTATAGCTGTAAATAGTGTAGAATAGATGTGATTTTTATCCACAAGATGGCTTACCACTTTTTTCACACAACTTGACATACACTGCCTCTGCCTTGCACATATACAGTAATATCATGTAAACAGACAGCCACGTATGACAGTTACAAAAACAGACAGCTACCCTCAAACACAACTGCTCTCTCTGTATCTTTTTCTCTCCCTCATTTCTCTCTCTCTCTCTCTTTCTCCCACCCACAAACACACACACACACACTCGCAGAGGTGACACTCACGGCATATGTCGGGAGTCCTCCAGTCCACACACACTCCCTGCTGGCGACAGGCTCTGCCGTAGGCGGAGACAAGGTTGCACACGTCCCTGGGGTGGCAGGCCACGTCACGGCACACGGCCACGTAGGGCTCTGCGGGCACCAGAGCATGGCACGCCTGGAACGCAGCCTGCTGCATTACCACGCAACGCTCAGCCACGCCTGGCACACACATGTCTGCTGGGGTTGGCGCACACTCCCCCACCACCCACGACATCAGGTATCGCTCAGGGTCAGAGGTCACGGAACCATCACTCATCAACAGCTGATCATGGCCGCATGAACCTAACACAGAGGGGAAGAGTTAATTAGAGACAGAATGAGAGATTATGAGATAGAGAGAAAAAGAAGGCAAACGATAGAGATGTGGAGGAGAGAAAACAGAAGGTAGAAAAAGAGACAGCAGCAGGCAGAGAGACAGGGTAAAAAATATACAAAGAAACACAGAAACACATGGAGAGAGAGGCAGGGGACTGCAGATGTAAATTAGGCTAAGGCTAACTCTGATACAGTGCATCAAATGGAAACATTTTTGTTAATAACAGTACATGGTCCCTTACAAATAAAATAAATAAAATAAAAATAAAAGAGGTTTAATGCACCTACCACATATGCCAGTGGTGATGGTGGTGGTGTTGGTGATCCTGGTGATGTCGTGGGTGATGGTGAACTCATTGCTCTGGGGGGTGAAGGTGATGGTGAGGGACAGCTCTGACGCATGCAGGTGGTGCAGCACCGCCCCAACCTGGGTCACCTCCACACCCCCCACACGCACCGGAACTGCTGTCACCACTCCATTTAACCTCACCTACAACAAACAACATACACACATTTTACAACAAACAAACACACACACATTAAACATCAAACACACACTGTACATATATTACACATCACACACACACTGTACACAGATTAAACATTGTACACACACACACACACACACACACACACACTCTCTCCAGTTCTGGTCCAGACCTTCATGTCATCCAGAAGCACCACATCAGCTCCGGCCCCTCTCAGTTCCATGGACTTCATGCAAATCTGACTGGACAGTGCCTCACAGGGGACGGTGTGAAGAATAATCTCCACCATTCCCAGCTTAATCAGTGAATAGGAACAGAAGCTTTCCAGTTTCAGAGCTGGCCCACCAAATGGCACAATGTGATTGGAGGAGCTGCCAATGCACATGCCTGTGAGGGAGTTACAGTGTGAGAGCAGTCAGTCTGTGTGTGTGTGTGTGTGTGTGTGTGTGTGTGTGTGTGTGTGTGTGTGTGTGTGTGTGTGTGTGTGTGTGAATTACCCACATGGACACTGCCAGCTGCATCCGCAGGCCTCTGGTACTTTGAGGGGTCTGATATTGCCAGAACAGGTTGGGGGTTCCATGCGCTCACAGTTCACCCTGTGGCTCTGCATGGTGACAGTGCCCCCTGGGTTACACAGCAGGGTATGACAACCATCTGACAGCAGCCAGCTCTCTCCTGGCTAATACAACAGACATACACAACCAACAGTCATAAGGTGATTAAAAGCGTCACACACACACACACACACACACCCTACAGGTGTGAATAATTGGAGGGTCAGTCTGTGAAAGAGATATTCTGACAGTTAAGTGTTTTCACACAAGAACAGTCAGTATCATAATGCTGAGCTCCTCACCTGCCTCTGCTTTCCGTCGTCATCCACACACACACCTGGTGGACCAGCTGTAGAAAAAGAAGATCTTCATCATCATCATCATCATCATCATCATCATCATCATCATCGTCAGCAGTATAGTCATCCCCATCTATTGCTTAATATTACTGTTATTTTTTACAGTTTCACCTTGTTAATGTAATCTTGGCAAGGCACGTCTGTGAGCTCTGTGAAGTGTATGTGCGTCCTTACCACGGCACAGTTTGTCATAGAAGGCATGTCCGAGCGTTGCCAGGGTGATGAGATCGTCCATGCTGCTTAGCTGGATAGCATTGGTGGGAGTGTGTGCTCCAGCGAGCATGCTTATTTCATTGTGATCAAATTCTGCCCCCACACCCACAGGAAACACTGCCACACCTGTAGAGCAAAGCACATTGGTACCAATCGCGCTGTGTCCACTTGGTCCAATAATGATGATGTCATTTTTTTTGTTGTTGCTTGGTGATGCTGTAACTTACCTGCAGTCAGTGCCTCACTAGCTGCATCCTGGACCGTGTCCAAGGACCTGTCCGTCACCACCATTACCACCACTTTGGGCACACCCACTCGACCACCACTGGCTGAGGAGATGGCTGTGCGAATGGCTGATTGCAGAGCAGAACCTGTGTATACACACACACCAGTGTCGTTTTACCAGACTGTCTGCAACTGAAGAGGCTTTGATACAATATTTCACAAAAGTGAGTACACCTTTCACAGTTTAGTGGAAAATGTGTATATCCTTTCAAGGACAATATTTTAGAAATAAAACTTGGACATGTTTTAGTGAAGTCAGTGGCTAACTTGTATGGAAGTGTACATTTATTGTCCTCTGAAAATAACTTTATACACAGGCATTTTTGTATAAATAGCTGGCAGCAAAAGTACACCCTGAGAGATAACTGTGCATATCATTCAACCATGCAAAGCCACGTGCCCATACTATCATATTTGTGTTTTGGTCTGCTTGACTGGACTATACACGTTTGTGTATCATGTATTAGAGATATTAATTTTAGTGCTTTGGCTACAATTGTCTCATACTAGCCACTGAATGTCCAACATAATGCTATAAAAGATCAATAACACCGTGAAACTAAGCTACAGCATGGTGGCCAGGGTCATAAGTGGGCTTTAAAAGACAGGTTCCACTTGGAACAGGCCTTGCTTGGGTCAATGAAGTTGGGTCCTCATGTTCAGTATCAGATTCAAAAGTTGGCTTTAATGTGTGCTTCTGTGTGAGTTTGTGTGTGTGTGTGTGTGTGTGTGTGTGTGTGTGTGTGTGTGTGTGTGTGTGTGTGTGTGTGTGTGTGTGTGTATGTGTGTGTGTGAGTGAACATGCATTACCCAGTCTGGCAGTAGCTGAGGGAGTGGTGTGTATGTGGTGTTTGTGTGTGTGTTAGGATGTGGGTGCATTAGTCTAGACAGAACACTTTCATGCTCACACTCCGCACATCTGGGGATGCTGGTTTGCCTGCTGTGCATTTATTATATAGTCCACATGTGGAAGGCAGACAGGAGGAGTCACGTGAAGCAGTGCATCTGACAGTGTTTTGGACTACTGGTGCAAATGCCTTTGCCTCGTGTGTATTGTCAATTTCCAGTAAATTTACAGAAACTTTCCAAGAAAACTTTAGTAAGGGAATTTCATAAATATTCCAAATTGTGTTTCTACAGGAATATGTTGGGAATATATTGGAACTAACAAAAATTAACTGTGAATTTGGGACGATTTAAAGAAACATACAGTATATGACTCATAGACCAACATAAATATAAACATTTTAATTTGTCATAAGCAGACATTGTTGCAAAAGGATACATCGAAGTCGAAGTATTTAGTAATTTCTGATTGGACAAGGTGCATTGTACGCATCACTAGGAGTGAGGGTATACCATGATAACACAATTTACCATGGGTGACTCTTCACAGTTAATAATCACTCTGCCAAAGATACAGCGTAACCTTTTAAACATTCCACCAATATTCCATTCCATCTAGTTCATAAACAAGTGAGAGAAACAGAAAAAATTGAAATCAAGTCAATTTATAAGCTATGGACAGACTTCAAAATCACACCAAAGAACCACAGCTGTACATTAGGCCTAATTTGGACTAAACAACAACAGCCATATCTCAGCACCTGCGTGTCCAAGTCAATGTGTTTAAGTAGACAGTTGTTGCATAGCAACCACAGACACCGTCAACTCTAAGTGGAACTATGAAATACAACTAGACTGCATTCCCACAGAAAATGCTAAAAGTGTGCTTGAATGTGCCAAGGTTCTTGCAAATATGTATGCCAAATTTCAAAAGTTTCCACCAGGCTTGTCCCAAATTCAGAATTGAATTGAGAATGACCCCCAAATTCAAATTCAATTCCTGAATTTCAAAATGAATTTGAATTGAAATTCAAACAGGAAGTGGAATTGCAATTCAAATTCGAATTGCAGGAAGTAGAATTGGAATTCCTTGAAATTCAAAGAAATTCATGATAATGAAAGTACCATTAACAAAGATTATATACAGACTTTTATGATTACACTATGAATTTAATATCTACTGCATATTAATATAGGACATTATCTCATGTCCACAGCATGATTTTGTACATTTATTTAACAGAAAAAGGCCCCATTTGCACAGCAATTTGTCACTTAATATATACTGATCCTTAAAATTGTAAACAGTGAAATGGAGCAATGTTTCAAAAAGACAAGACTTCATTTCCCAGAATGCTTTACTTTAACCTAATATTCAAAATGGTTGCCCAAACATTTCAGACATTTTGTTTTGAGTAGACTGTTGTGTGTACTACTCTATTTAAGGGCTATAGCTCTTGTACTTTTGAGTTCTCTGATTACACAACATGCAAAATGATAACACAACTAAAAGGACATCTGTCCTGGTTCACTTTAGTGAGCCAATTCCTACCACTCGCGGAAACCATAGAGCAATCTGCAATCACTGCAGTACTGAGATCTGTGGTTCCATCAAGGCAACTTCAAATTTCAAAAGACACCTCCAGGTAAAGTAACAGATTTGTTATCATTTAATGTATTGTGAAAGACTATAACATAATAAGTAATAAGTAATAAGCCTACATGTACATCAGGGATACAGTAGTCAGTAGTAGGCCTATAAAGTGTTTTTAAAGTCTATAAATTCTGTACATTTGTTCATATAACATCTCTACATTACCCCTTCTGTATGAGACATCTGTATTTACATAGTACCATGTGTAGGCCTATGGGTTATTTCACATAAAATCAGACACTTAAGAGCCCGACTGGCATGATTTCAATTTCACTTAGTGTGGCAAGTGGCGAGGTAGAACCCCAGAACTGCATTTGGATGGATGTGGTGCCCATATGAAATAGATTATAATAAAGCGGTAATAGATTAGTGTCAGTGAAGTGACCCCACCTGACACTACAGCCAAAATGCAAATGCTAATGTCATTTTTGGCAATGTCAGGTGGGCTAATCATTACAGACACTATCTAATTACTACTTCACTAAAATTCCCTATAATAAGCCTATAAATGATACAACAAAGTAGAATAACATTTAAATCACCTTGGCCATGTTTCAAAGGGATGTCTAATACAGTAGATAATCAAAACATATGCAAATCAGATTTTTAATAAATGTATTATTGTAGTTTAGGCGGTCAATTTTGACCATTAACACCATGACGTTTAAAATGAAAATATTGCTTAAAAATATATATAAGCATAAATATATGCTTAGTATTAGTCTCTGTATAGCTTTAGTTGTGTTTCATATATAATTATTCCAATATGGAAGAAGAACACATGCCAAGAATCACATTCTTATTGATATGTGGTTTGAATGAATTTCTTTGAATTGCACTGAATTTGAAATTCCACTTCCTGTAATTCCAATTCACATTCAATTCCATATCCCCTGGGGTGGAGCCAATTCAAATTCAATTCAAATTCACTTCCTGAATTGAATTGAATTCTGAAATTCTGAATTTGGGACAAGCCTGGTTTCCACCAATTGGCACCATAGGCTGCAATAGACTCCCTTGGCGGTACATTATGCAGGCCATGGCATGGGTATTGTGACAACACTTGAGAGTTCTATTCCTTAACATTCCAAATTTTAAAAATGGCAGTTGGTCCAGGTGTAATGGCCACAGTATTTGCTGCCTCATTTCTAAACTGCCAAATGTCATAGCTACCAATACAATCCAGGTCTCTATGACAAAGTTTAAGTTAAGTGGTTCAGTTTTGATCATTTAAAACTTCAGACATGCACCCTGACCTGTTTATAGTAAGATCATAAAATGAATATCAAAATCCCATAGACTGTCTGACACCATTTTTAAACTGTCCTGTCTCAAACAGTTTAAATAGTTGCCACATGAAAATAACACAGGTCACAGTCAGATCCCAGACCGCTCTGACAAAGTTTCAACCAAGTTTATAGGTTTAAGTAGAAAAATAACTGGACTGCATTCCCGCAGAAAATGCTAAAAGTGTGCTCGAATGTGCCAAGTTTCATGATCATCGGAGCAAATATGTGCGCCAAATTTCAAAAGATTTTACCAACAGGCACTATAGGCTGCAATAGACTCCCATTGTAGAACATAATGCAGGCATTGGCATGGGCATTATGACATCACTCAAGAGTTCTATTCATTAGACATAGAGGTGGATGGCACGGCGATCCGTTTTTCCCCGGACTACAGCAAACAAACATTCACTCGCAGACTGGGATTTTCCGACGTGATCAATACGTTACAGAAGAAGGGCTTCCGTACATTGCAGTATCCTGCTAAACTAAAAGTGATGCGCGGGGCAGCCAGCCATTTCTTTGACGCTCCCCAGGAGGCAGAGGACTTTGCTGGGTCCTTTGATAGCTATCTCATCCATTGGATGTTAATTTTGCTGCTGTCAGTGTGACATAGCGGACTATTGTTTTTTTTTTCTTTCATTCATAATTGCCATAGTTAACTCGACGTTGGTTTAACTGCTTGTCTTGGGCATTGTTGGTTCATCTAATAATTCTCATCTAGGTACTAAAATGTGAAAATGTGGTGTATACTTGTTTAATTAATGTGGGAGAGGGACTGTGGGGGTTTTGATTGAGGGTTGCTACTCTACTCTAGGATCGCGGGTCCAATGTTTTGGGGTGCACCAAGCTCTTTTGGAGCTGATTGGGGATGTGGTGTTTTACGGCCCTCTAACGTTCCTTGGAGGTCTGTGGGGACATGGCGACAGGGTTATTTGGGTGGGTATGGATATCTTACTTTTAAGTTGATGTACTGTTTAATTCCTCGTTTCATTTTATTTTCCTTCTCAAACTATAACACATGTTTAACATTATGGCAAAGCTCCATGTAATTAGCTGGAATGTTAACGACTGAATGGCCCTATTAAGCGTGCTGCTTGCCTAGATCTCCTACACAGGCAATTAGTGGATGTGGCATTTATACAAGAATCCCATTTAAGAACCCAAGACACTCAACGTTTTGCGAACAAACACTATTATGTTGCGTCCTCTGCATCTTTTAACTCAAAAACCAGAGGATCACTAATATTACCTTTCATTGACCTCTACCTTAGCCTTTCATTGAATATAATAGGGAAGTATGGGAGTGAGGATGGTAGGATTTCTTACATTAAAACGAATATATCGGGTCGTAATTTTGCCTTCATCTCTGTGTATGCCCCTTCTCCGTATGAAGCAGACTTTTTCCCTAAACTAATCTCAGTTCTTGCACAATTACATAATTTTTCACTCATTTTAGGCGGAGATATGAATGCTTGTATTAGCCCTGTTTTGGACAAATCAGCTCAAACATCAACCCCCTCTCAATTAAGTGCCTCTAAAGATATTCAACACCTCTTGTCATCTCTCAGTTTGGTAGACCTATATCGCACAACTAATCCCACTTCGAAACAATACACTTTCTTCTCAGCCAGACACAAGACTTTCTTTAGAATAGACTATATATTAACATCTTATACTTCTTTTTCTGTAATTCATGATGTTGCAATTATACCCTCCCCATTATCAGATCACAGTATGGTCTCAGCTCATATTACGCTAATGGGTACTCCACCTAGAGCCTCACGGTGGCACTTCAATACATCTGTCCTTCAAAATGAAGAATTCTGTACTTTTCTCAGTAACTCCCTAAACACTTTTATAGAAATAAATGCAGGATCTGTAGAGGATCCCAGATTCTTATGGGATGCAATTAAGGGGTCATTTAGAGACTCAACTATTTCTTTTTCATCTTATCTTAAGAAAAATAGGCTTTATAAAATAACTGAATTAGAGGGCTCTCTTGCTCAACTTGAATTAGAAAGACAAAACACACAATCTGTCACCCTGTTGGGGAAAATATCTGCAACAAGAACTGAGCTAAACTCTTTATTGAGGCACAGAGCTGAGTTTTTAATACATACAACTATATAGAATTATTACTTTAATAGTTCCAGACCTAGCCATTTACTAGCCTTACGACTAAAACAAAATGAGAAATTTTGTAGTGTCATGACTATCCAAACATCTACTGGTACCTTAACTGATCCATGTGAAATTAATGATGCTTTCAAAAAATTCTACTCTAACCTTTACTCCTCTGAAGTACTGCTAAATATGGAATCCTGTGAAAACTTTTTCTCTGACCTTGAACTGCCCACTCTCACTAGCCAAGATTCAGACAGTCTCTCTGTCCCGATTACATTGGAAGAGTTGAGAAAAGCTCTTGTCAGCATGAAGAATGGTAAATCCCCAGGATGGGATGGTATCCCTCCTGAAGTATACTTAGCATTCTGGGATATACTTGGACCCCCACTGTTGAATATGATTAATACTGCTATTGACAAAGGTGTTTTTAACTCAAGTGTCAACATTGCAATAATCACAGTACTTCTTAAACCAAACAAAGACCCCTCCCAATGCGGTAATTACAGACCCTTATCTCTTTTAAATGGAGACGTGAAATTATATGCCAAGGTTCTTGCCTCACGACTCGAAGGTGATCTGACAAGTTTAATAGATATTGATCAGACTGGATTCATCAAGGGCAGATTAGCATCCGATAATGTTCATCGTCTTCTTCATATCATTCATGCCGCTTACAGGATTGATCTGCCATGTTCAGTCCTATCACTGGACGCGGAAAACGCTTTTGACAGGCTAGAAATAGAATATTTATGGATTACTTTAGACAAATTTGGATTAGGATCAGACTTTATCCAAATGATTAAGGTCCTGTATGCAAACCCCTGTGCTATGGTTTATACTAATACTATATTGAGGGGCACCCGCCAAGGTTGCCCCCTCTCTCCTTTGCTTTTTGCACTTTCTTTTGAACCACTGGCTCAAAAAATCAGACAACATCCCTCTATTATTCCCATTTCTATTAATAATTCTGAACACCGTATATCTTTATTTGCAGATGATATTCTTATTTATGCTGGTGATACAGGTTCATCTCTTCCTCATTTATTATCGATTTTTGATTTGTTTAGTTCATTATTACCTCCGCCAAGGAGGTTATGTTTTCGCTGGCGTTGGTTTGTCTGTCCGTTTGTCTGTCCGTTTGTCTGTCTGTTTGTGAACAGCATAACTCGAAAAGTTATGGATGGATTTTGATGAAATTTTCAGGATAGGTCAGAAGCGGCCTAACTTAGAACTGATTTGATTTTGGTGGTGATCCGGATAACCATCTGGATCCAGGAATTTTTTATTCAGTCAAGTTACCAGTGTAGCATGGAATCTACGGAGACTTTTATTTTGAAAGGAGGGAATATAGGTTGGTATGGAAATGAGGCTCCTGTTGCGGATCAAGGAGTTGTTGAGTTTTTGGTTAGAGGGTTCAGTGAAAGACAGTGGTGAGCAGCCCAGTAGTTTATGTTGGCAGTGGAAATTAGATAAAGTACTTTCCTGCACCAAAGAGCCAACCAAGTTCGTGTGAGCATGAGTGAACGAACCGTCTTAAGGTGAGAATGACAATAATGTGGAGACGTAAGCTGCCTTGGCGGAGGTCTGCGCTCTCTGAGTGCTTTTCTAGTCTGGATATAAAATTAATTGGAGTAAATCTTCACTCATGCATTTAAATGCAGTCCGATCAATGACACCTCTACCTTCTAATATCCCTGTAGTGGGCCAGTTTAAATATCTTGGGGTTGATATTTCGCCCTCCATATTTAAACATAACATCTCATAATTTTCAAAACATACATAACCAAATTCTAAAGGATTTGGAGTGTTGGACAAAGCTTCCAAACTCTCTTCGAGCCCGAGTATCAATAATTAAAATGGATATTCTACCCCGTGTCAATTTCTATTCCTCAATGATCCCACTTCCTCCCCTAAAAGGTTACTGGAATAAGTTACACTCTCTAATATCTAAATTTATTTGGAATGGGAAGAGGCCCCGACTGAAGCTGAAAACTCTTCAGCGTGATAAGATGGAAGGAGGATTGGGTCTACCAAACTTTAAAATGTATTTTTGGTCTTTTGTCCTTCGGCCTTTGTATATATGGTTTAATTCGAATGTTTTGGTTTCTTGGAAATCAATTGAAGAAAATATTTCCCAACCATATAGGCTCCAAGACCTGATATACTCCAACATACCTCCTAAAACAGCTAAGACACACTTAGGCCCTATAATATCCTACTTGTTGAAGACTTGTCATACTGTACTGAATCACACTAAGGTGGACTTAAAGTGGCACACACACTCACCTATATTTAATAATTTTTCTCTCCTTATTGGGAATAAGCCTTTTTCCTTTCCAATATGGAGTAATAAGGGAGTTCATACTTTTAAAGATGTGTTCAATGAAGATGGTTTACGTGCCTTTAGTGATCTGCAAACTAAGTTCAACCTACCTGGTTCATCATTTTTCTTTTATTTACACAATCAGCCATAATGTAATTTTGAATAGTTTGATTTATGTAATTGAATTGTATCTTCAAACATGTACATCTATTTCTATTGTCTGTATTGCATTTCGATATCCAGGTTGGGATGGGTGGGGGTCGCCATGGGGGTGGGGGTGGAGAGGGAGGGGAGAAATTGTGTATGTGTGTGTGTTTAAAATTTATTTCTGACTTAACTCATATTTTCAACACCATTCTGTAATGTACATTTCAATTTTGACAAAATAAAAAACATTTGATCAAAAAAAAAAAAGAGTTCTATTCATTAACATTCCAAATTTAGAAAATGACAGTTGGTCCAGGTGTAACTGCCACAATATTTGCTGCCTAATTTTTAAACTGTCAAATCTCATAGTTGGCAATAGAATCCAGACTGTCCTTGATAAAGTTTGAAATAAGTTTACAGGTTAAGCGGTTCCGTTTTGATCATTTAAAACTTCAGACATGCACCCTGACCTGTGTACAGTAAGATGATAAAATGTATCGAAAAATTCCATAGACTGTCTGAGACCATTTTGAAGCTGTCCCATCTCAAACAGTTTAAATAGTTGCCACATGAAAAAAACACAGGTCACAGTCACAACCTTTGACAAAGTTTCAACCAAGTTTATAGGTTTAACAGTTCAGTTTTAATCATTCTAAAACCAAGTGGAGGTTAGAGTTAGGGCAGAATTCACCAGTGGAGCAGTGTACTGTGACATCATCAGCCTGAACATTCCACCATTCATTTCAATTGGGACAAAATGTTGCAGAAAAAAACGTTTCTGCAACAAAAGACCAGAGATACGGTAAATATAAAGGTGGATCTTCATGCCCAAACCCGGCCAGTCGTTTTAGAGTTGGAACGGTGTCTCTATGTCAAAAGCCTGAGAACTAGTAGTGGAGGCAAAATCTGGTTGAACGTAGAAAAATCATAAGAAGAACACAAATAATAATTAGACTGCATTCCCGCAGAAAATGCTGAAAGTGTGCTTGAATGTGCCAAGTTTCATGATCATTGGAGCAAATATGTAGGTCAATTTTTAAAAGATTTTACGAACTGGTACTATAGGCTGCAATAGACTCCCATGGCAGAACATTATACAGGCCATGGCATTGGTATTATGACAACACTTGAGAGTTCTATTCCTTAACATTCCAAATTTAACAAATGGCATTCGGTGCGGGTGTAATTGCCAAAATATTTGCTACCTCATTTCTAAACTGTGAAATCTCATAGCTGCCAACAGAATCCAGACCTTCATCTTAGAGTTTAAATTACGTTTACAGGTTAAGCGGTTCAGTTTTGATCATTTAAAACTTCAGACATGCACCCTGACCTGTATACAGCAAGATGATAAAATGTATGGCAAAATTGCATAGACTGTCTGACACCAATTTTAAACTGTCTTGTCTCAAACAGTTTAAATAGTTGCCACATAAAAATAACAGAGGTCACAGTCAGATCCCTGACCCCTCTGACAAGGTTTCAACCAAGTTTACAGGTTTAACAGTTCAGTTTTAATCATTCAAAAAAACAACTTGAGGTTAGAGTGAGGGCGGAGCTCACTCTGGCTGCTACAGTGGAGCAGTGTATTGTGACATCATCAGCCTTAACATTCTACAATTTATTTGAATGGGGACAAAATGTTGCAGAAAAACGACAATAACGGACAAACAACAAAAGGTATGGTAAATCTAAAGGTGGCGCACCATACCCCAACTGGGCTGGTCGCTGGAACGGTATCTCTATCTTGAAAGTCTGAGGACTGGTAGTGGAAGCAAAATCTGGGTGAACGAGCACAAGAACTAGACTAGAACTAGACTGCATTCCCGCAGAAAATGCAAAAAGTGTACTTGCATTTTAGCATAGTTAGCAATGTTAGTATACCTTCTAAATAACTTTAGCTAATATAGCTACACAACACTGTAAGCACAGTTAATTACTTCACATTTTTAGCACAGTTAGCATAATTAGCATTGTTAGCATTGTTAGAATAACTGGTAGCAAATACTAGATGAATTAACTGTTAACTCAGTTAATTACTTAGCATTTTAGCGTAGTTAGCATTGCTAGCATTGTTAGCGCAATGGCTAAATAGCTACAGCTAATATAGCTACATAACACTGTTAGCACAGTTAATTACTTCACATTTTAGCATAGTTACCATAATTAGCATTGTTAGCATAATTATCATTGTTAGCATAACTGCTAATGAGTACTAGCTGAGTCAACCAAGTAACACTTTTAACCCAGTTAATTATTTTGCATTTTAGCATAGTTAGCATTGCTAGCATTTTTTGCATAACAGCTAACAAACGTTTGCTAAGTTAGTAGAGCAGCACTGACTACATAGATAACTACTAGAGATAACTACTATAGGCTGCAATACACTCCCATGGCAGAGCATTATGCAGGCCATGGCATGGGTATTATGACATCACGAGAGTTCTATTCCTGAACATTCCACATTTAAAAAATGGCAGTTGGTGTAGGTGCAACTGCCACAGTATTGCCTGCCTCTCTTTCACCATTTTTAAACTGTCCTGTTTCAAAAAGTTTAAGTAGTTGCCGCATGAAAATGTCACAGGTCACAGTGAGATCCCAGACCTCTCTTACAAAGTTTGAATCAAGTTTATAGGTTAAACGGTTGAGTTTTGATCATTTAAAACTTCAGACATGCACCCTGACCTGTTTACAGTAAGATGATGAAATGTATGGCAAAATCCCATAGACTGTCTGACACCATTTTTAAACAGTTTAAGTAGTTGCCGCATGAAAATTACACAGGTCACAGTCAGATCCCAGACCTCTCTTACAAAGTTTAAATGACGTTTATAGGTTAAGCGGTTTTAATCATTAAAAAAACGAGTGGAGGTTAGAGTGAGGGCAGAGCTCACTCTAGCTGCTAGAGTGGAGCAGTGTACTGTGACATCATCAGCCTGAACATTCCGCCATTCATTTTCAATGGGCCAAAAAGTTGCAGAAAAACGACAATAACGGACGAATGACAAGAGGTACAGTATATGGAAAGGTAGACTAACATGTCCAAACCGGGCGGGTCGTTTTAGAGTTGGAATGGTGTCTCTATCTCGAAAGCCTGAGGACTAGTAACGTTTTCAAGGTCTGGGTAAAAAATTTTGTGTTGAAAAATCGCGGTGAATAATAAACAGTGGGATAACAATAAGTGTGCTCTGCAAGCACACTTAATAAACGGTGGGAGAACTATAAGTGTGTTGCAGAGCAAGCACACTTTATAATAAAAGGTGGGAAAACTATAAGTGTGATGCAGAGCAAGAACACCTAATAAAAAGAATAACAAATGGTGGGAGTACTATAAGTGTGTTGCAGAGCAAGCAACCCTTAATAATAATAAGAAGAATAAACAGTGGGAGAGCTATAAGTGTGTTGCAGAGCAAGCACACTTAATAAACGGTGGGAGAACTGTAAGTGTGCTGCAGAGCAAGCTAAGCCTTACATGGTATTCATATATTAATACAGCATGGTATTCCATTTTGGAATATGAAATACAAATGCTAATAGGTTGGAATTGTCAAAGGTAGTAAAATATTTTGATGGGCCTGGTGTTCATAAGTCCCAGATTTAAATGGTTATGCTGTGTAGGTGTAATTGGTGGACTCTGACCACTAGAGAAGCTCCTGGTTGGAAATTGTGGTGTAAGCCACTAGTGCTATGGCATTCTTTGTTGATACTTCCCCCACCAAGCAGGCTCAAATCTTGTTTGTGTTGTTTTTCTCACTTCAGCTTGATTTTGCTATATTTCAACATTTTCAGTGTTGGAAGTGGGCATGGACAGGTGATTTTCATGCAAGCGTTTCCACTCAATATAAGAAAAACACATTTTGGTATTAAACCATAATGGTCTACACATGACACATTCGGCACTTTTCCAGAGGTTGTCTTGCTGATTGTACATGACAAATGTTGTGGGGTTCCCATCTTATCTGTCCATTTTCCATTTCACTAGCTGGTGCTAAGCTACAAACAAGACTAGTTTATGGGCTGGGTTGATATGCCTCTGTGACACTGACCAAAATAAATTCATTGCCTGGGGTGAAATGGTTGACAAGTTATTTAATAAAAACGTTTTCCGGACCTCTAGCTTTGAGGGGGAACACTGTTCCATGACAAAATTTCGCAAAATTTGATGGGCATGCTTAGATCGCTGTGCAGATTTGTCAAGTTTTATGAAATGCAAAAGATATTGACTGTCAAGCTATTTTAAGCTATGTGTTCAATTTTGGCATATCTTAAAATATATACTTTGCTAACTCCTGCAGATGATGTACACCAAATTTGGTGGAATTTGGTGGCATGAACGCCCGATGACAAGTTTGTTTACTTTCAATTTCTTTTTAAAATTTGTTTGAAATTATTTTTGTTGGAAGTGGGTCTGGATGGGTGTTTTCATTGCATGAGGGTTAATGAAATTTGAGTAAAAAAATATTTTTAAACCATAGTGTTCTCAAAATAATGTTGAATTTCTGTAAAGTTCTAGATTGAACTATTGCACCATCTTGTCTTTCTGCCTACTTGCTTGCCTCTCAGCTAAAATAGAGGATAGATTGTGTGATGTAATTGCAAGGTCAATGAAAGTTAAAGACGGTTTTAGCAGTTGTACACCAGAGTTCTTTTGATTTTTCTTCGCTTGCACACAAAGCTGTGTCAAAATCAAGCTAAGAGGTAAAAGAACCATTGACCCAGTTACGGCTTTCTTGCTAGAATGTAGTAGAGTTCTTTCGTTCTCTCCCCACTTACACTTTAGCTCTTGAGAGTGACTGTGTACAAAATAGGGCAAGAGGAGAAAAAACTGATTTCACCCAGTAACTGCCTTTTTGCTAGATAACTTTGAATAGGCAGAGTTCTTTGGTTCTCTCCCCACTTACACACTTGCTATTGAGAGTGGCCAAAATCGAGCTAAGAAAAGAAAGAACCATTCCACCTGGTTTTGGGCTTTCTTGCTAGAATAGCGTAGAGTTCACTTGAGCCTCTTCCTGCTTGCACTTTTGCTCAAGAGTGACTGTGTAAAAATTTGGGAAAGAACAGAGCTCTTTTACCTCTTCTCGCTTGCACTTGTGCTCTTGAGAGTGACTGTAAAAAAAATGGGAAAAGAAGAGAGTTCTGTAATCCTCTTCCTGCTGGCACTTTTGCTCTTGAGAGTGTGTAAAAATTAAGAAAAGAACTGATCTGATCTTAGGCTTGCACTTGATTATGGGCTTTTTGCTAAATAATTTTCAAATAGAATATAACCTCATTATGAGGATTTCTCTAAATATATTTTGAAAAGGCTTAACACTTGGGTAAGGATATTGAGAGGGCTTAGCTTTTAGACAAGTGTGTTTTTTGTTATGTAAACCCAGGGTGTTTTGTGTTAAAATAAAACCAACCTTGTCTGTGACTAGGTGAAAAGGATAAACGTTACCCCAACTCGCTGAGTCTCCACCTGAAAGCGCAGCTGCTTACATGGCAAAGCGACAAGAAAGAATACTGTGTAATACAGTAGCTTTTTTATTAAATGCTAGTTTAAGACAATTTAAATGATTGATTTTATCATATTAGAGTTCAGGCTTAGTGGATATGGAGCACAGGATATAAAAACACAACTAAAAAATGTGGAGATTCAGAGCTGAACACAAATAGAGATAGCTAAAGTGTAACAAAAGACACAATTGGACTTGGCCAAAATGGAGTTAGAACACATAAAGTGTAAAGTCAGCAGATAACTTAAGTCAAAGGCAACATTAGAACAGCAGCATTTGATCATAAGAACATAAGAAGTTCTATATATCTAGCTATTTAAAACATATGCCAAGTTTTGTTCAGATGAGGTTGATGTCTTTTCTGTGCTTTTGAGAAGATCACCAAGGAATTACACTGGCCACAGGAAAGCGGTCCAATCCTTGTGCTTGTTTACAGGTAACGCCTATGCCACGTTAGACACTCTAAGAAGCACCGACTACGAGCAGGTAAAGCAGGCTGTCCTGCTGGCTTATTAGGTCATTCCAGAGGGTCACAGGCAGCGTTTTAGGTCTCTCAGATATAAACCTGGGAAACTTATTTGGACCTCATCAGACAAGAGATTGGTTTTGAATGGTGGCTCAAAAGTGTTGGGGTTTATACCTACAGTGAGCAGAGAGAGCTTATTAGGTGTCTGATTGGGAACCATCCATGAATGTTACCTCTGACTTGTATAAAGGCTTTATATCAGTTGCCACTTTGTCTTTTGGAGAACTGGGGGTACCAGTGAGTATCTTAAGAGATACCAGGGCAGCCCAGTCAGTGTTGCTGCAACGAGAAATTGAATTACCATTGTCTGCCTCATTGCAAACTTTGAGTTTCAGGCAATTCTGTTGTATAGATTCCATTTGAAAAGCAATTTGGTCAGTGGAAAAGTCACACTTGGGGTTGTTCCATCCTTTCCTATAGAGGGGATTCAGCTGTTGCTGGGCAATGACCTTGCTGGAGAGCAGGTCTGTGTGTCAGTCCAGTTGTTAGTAGATCACCGTGTGAGAACAAGGCTTTAGAGGCAGAGTATCCTGCTATATTGAATGTGTGTGTGGTAACTAGGTCACAAGCACAGCTGCATAAAGCAGACAATACGGGCTCTGCTCAGTCTAGTGTTACCTTAGCAGAGACACAAATAGGTAAGCCTTTAGGAACTTACAGTGAGTTATGTATTACTTGTGATGAGTGATCCTGTCCTTACTTCCTTCATTGAGTCAACTGCTAGCTATGAAGAGAGCAAGAACATGGCTGAGGGGTTTTACCTGAAGAAAGAGATGTTGATGAGATATTGGAGACCACCTAAGCGTCCAGCCACTGGTGACTAGTGCATGGTAACTGAACTTGTGCTGCCAGAATGCCTTCGGGGGGGGGAAGTGCTGAAACTGTCTCACAGTCTCATATCAGGCCATTTGAAAAGTCCAGGAGAAGGCATTTTTACTGGCCTAAATTACATAGTGATGTAGTTAACTTTTGTCATGCCTGTCATGTCTGTCAAGTGGTTGAGAAGCCCAATCAACACATCCCTATTGCTCCATTACATCCACTCCCTGTAGTTGAAGAGCCATTCTCACATGTGCTTACTGACTGTGTGGGCCCATTGCCCAAAACTAAAAAGGGTAATGAATGGACTATCATGGACATCATGACTTATTTTCCTGAGGCTATGACCTTAAGAAACATCAAGATTAGAATGATTGTGGCGGTCCTGCTCCAATTTTTCTGTCTGGTTGGGCAGACCTCAGTCTGACCATGCCTCAAATTTTACTTCTGGTCACTTCCAGGAACTTGTTAAAGAGCTAGGCATTAAAGCAGTTTTACATCTTCACCCTACCATCCACAGTCAGAAGGGGCACTATAGAGGTGTTATCAGACACTAAAGACCACTATAAAAATCTACTGTGCCCAGTAGCCAGGTGACCGCAACAGGGCTATGCCTTTCCTCCTATTTGTCATTTGGAACTCTGGTAATGATTCCACCCATTTCAGTCTATTTGAGTTTGTCTGGTCATGCGGCCTGCGGACCTTTTACACTTCAAGGACCGGTTTTAGTCTGCATATGGTAGCTTAGTTGAAGGGTCAAATAACAGATGAAGAGTCAGTAAGATGGTAGGGCAGTGGCATGCTCCTTTGCAGTAGGGACTTGGTGAGACCATTTACAGTATGTTATCAGCATGCCTGACTGCCGTAGAAGTACATAGCTGTGTAACTTGTTTAAGTGCGACCATGATGTGTGTTGTGTGGTGACACTTTCAAATTAAAATCCCTCACACATTTAAATTTGAGGGTTTTGCAGATATTTTTTTTTTTAGTCATTATTTAAAAGCTTGCACTTAGTAGGCTATACAATTAACAGTATCAATTATTCATTATTTTTTATAATTTTCATAACTGACAATCCACACAACTATTTTTGAGTGTTTCTTCAAGAACATTTTTTAGTATTTATGCAAGAACTTTAGATCAATCAAATGTGTAAATGTGTGTTATTGTTTGTAATTTTTTTCGTGATACAAATTAGTTTTAAACTCTATAGAAGTTTGATTCCCCTGTCTTCCATTACAAGTTATCATTGATGCAGTTTTATTAGGTTCCAGGCCAATGCATCAATTAATTAAGAAATTAATTTGCGGTCATTTACCGTGTTTCCTTATTTTTAATGTAGCCTATTTGTCAAATTCACTGCGTGTTTCTTTTGAGGGTAATACGCCATTATTTATCATCATCACAACGCAAATCAAATAAGTAGAAGCTGATTATCAGAGTCGTCAATTGAGTGGCCTACATAACGTCACTTAAGGCCTACCAGTACCTCCTCTTCTTCCTCCTCCGCCAAGTAGCCATGCCTACGTTCGTGCGGTGAAGATGCCCTTGCTGTCTCTCCCTCCACATCATGATCCGCATCATGTTGCTCAGAATCTGATTCGCGATCTCCACATCAACGTTACTGCTGCTGCTGGCGGCACTAGCCCCACCACCGCAGTCAAAAAGCTCTGTAAGCTTCCTACATTTTGAAGCTTCATTCTCCAACAACTTTGTTTTTTTTTCTTTTAATTTCTGCCATCCACCTTTTTCTTTGCGTTTTCTGCTCGCCATTTCCAGAGCGGTAGAGAGGAAAACGGTCTTCTTTGTTGGCTTTTTGACAGAATGTAGACCTATGTTTGATTGACTAATTATCGTTACAACGCCATCTTCTGGTAGGCCTATATGTTAGACTGTTAGACAGGGCCGGTCGACTGAAAAAAAAAAAAAAAAAGACCAATTTACGGCCGTAGACTGGACGGCCGTTCTGGACTTCTCCAGAACTCACAGATTAATAGTCCGTCGCTGATTAACATTGTGTATTGAAAGCTTAAAACCTGGTATTTAGTTGACCAACCATTAAATATATTAGTTTTCTGAGCAAATTCAGACATTTTAATTGCACTGGAATTGATTTTTTTGAGTAGACATTGCTTGATGACCAATATATTTTTAGTGTCATTCAGACGTGACGCCTGGCGTCATGGACGTTTTAGCAGGACGCATGGCAGGACGTGAGAACCGAGGAGGCAGGAACAGACGCGGAAGTTGGAACACCCATGGGGCGAAAAAAACCCGGAAAGTGTCCAGTGGCCTTAAGCATTCCATAGACGTCCATTCATTTTAGCGTCCCTTTGACATGAAATAACTTTACATAGAAAGCACGCCATACCTTGACGTTGGCATTGTTAGACACCGGGCACTTCTACTGTCTATGGTTAGAACCGGTTAGAACAGAATCAGAAAATGGCGGAGAATTTGGGATAAGACGGAGAGATTTTTTACCATCTGTGCATTTCTGAGGCACTTATGTTGTTTGGCCTGACGTATGCTTTCAGTTTGGAATATCCCAAGGAACTCACACATACATTCACATGCATTCAGAGAATCTTGAAAAGCCTACACCAGAATACCATGGGTGTATTGATTTGCAGTTCCATTTCTGACAACCAACATGTTTAAGTTTGTAAACTTTAGGTTTACAATCGGATCAGTGCTAATAACAGAACTTCTGAGGGGCACTACTTAAATAAAACGTCTAATATATTGATTTGGATTTGATTTAATTTGTTATAGGCAGTCCAGCTGGCAGTCATTGCTGCATAGCTTGCTTTATCTTTGTCTTTGGCCATTGTTCCATGTTTCCATGTTTTGTTTTTTTAAATGGATCATTTTACAGATCTACTTCATTTGGCTTGAAAAGTAAATGATGATATATCTTAATTTTGTATTGTCTCATTATTTTCAGTGGAAATGTTGTATAGATTTTAATGGTTATTGTACAGTAATTTTCAGTATAAAGCCAAGTTATAAACAGATCCAGAAAAATGTGTTTCTTATAAATAGTTTATTTGAAAAACTAAGTGTGTAGGTAGTATTGGAGTCATTGGCTAGTAATGGGATAGCGGCTAAGGAGCTGGACCTGCACCCAAAAGGTCACAGGTGCAATTCCCGACACCAACAGGTGGGTGGAGGGAGTGAATGACCAGCGCTCTCCTCCATCCTCCCCTGTGAATGAGGTACCCTGAGCATGGTCCCGTCCCCACACGCTGCTCCCCGGGGGGCTTGTCGGGCTGCCCCCCTGCTCACATGTGTGATGGGTTAAAAGCAGAGGCTGAATTTCGTGGTGTGCTGTGTGATCAGAATGACAAATGTGAATCACTTTCATTGTTTACACCGATTGATTAAGTTTAATTAAATAACTATTATTAAGTTCATTAAACTTAATTTGATTATGTCTTATAGACTGAAAATAATTTAGGACATTGAGGTTAAAAGTTACAAGTATATGTATTATTTGTTATGATTTAAGAAAAATTAAAAATTTTGAAAATGATAACACAACACAAGTTAAAGTTCAGTTTACTTTAAAAAGATAGCACGTGTACTTAAATTTTCTTATGTAATCAGTTACATCAAACATTTTGAGTACTACTAATTTATCCGGGTTTACAGTGCGAATTCTGATGGGTCTTCACAGTTTTGCATTGACAATCGTAAAGTTAACACTGTGACGAAAGCTGATGCTTGTGAAGTTTGTGACCAAGTTAAATTTGCTAAAAGGGTACTGGCAGGTTCCCTTGTCTGACCATGCCAAGGATGTGTCTTGTCCATGACCATGTCAAGGGCTTGTAGTGTTGTGTTGTGCTACCTGTCGGTATGAAGAACAGCTCAGCAACATTCCAAAAGCTAATGAACCAAGTTGCATCTGGTTTAGAGAATTTTGTTACCAATATCGATGACCTGGTTAAGGCCCTTTCACAATTGGCTCACGAGCACTTTAAGCCCCTTTCACAATTGGCTCACGAGCAGAAGCGACAAAACATTCGTGCGACAGATACATTTTGATATGGATCGTTAACTGTTGCCGAAATATTCGCATATGACAAAGTATTTGTACAAAACTTGCACATCTAAAGTGACCGTTATGCAATGCAGACGCATTAAATCTTGCCATATATCTTGCGAATATTGTACAATGAAAGCAGGTGTTGTAAGATAGTGCAATAGGGTCACACGATTTATCTGGTAAATGGACGCTTGAACGCGCGACGCTTGTGGAATTATGCAGTCCATGGTACGAACACCTGTACGAGTCAGAGGGGAGTTGTGCTCGGACATTCAGCAAGCCCAGCAGATGGCGACGAGGTATTGGTGCAGCAGCATCCATTGTCAATGATGGTCTGAAACAGGTGATTATACAGAGTTTATATAGTAGTGTAACACGGAATCTACAGAGTCCTTTATTTTAAAAGGAGAGTTAGAGAGCGGTAGTGGTGAGCAGCCCAGTGTGGATATGTTGGATTAGTCTGTCCGTCTGAAAGCCTGCAGGTATGTTCATGTTGGCAGTGGAAATTTAATAAAGTTTTTTCCTGTACCGAAGAGCC
This sequence comes from Setipinna tenuifilis, assembly GCA_030347295.1. Taxonomy (NCBI): domain Eukaryota; kingdom Metazoa; phylum Chordata; class Actinopteri; order Clupeiformes; family Engraulidae; genus Setipinna; species Setipinna tenuifilis. The sequence goes on along the minus strand of CM059268.1, from coordinate 32,368,625 downwards.
AACCAAGTTCGCGTTAGCCTGAGTGAACGAACCCACTAGTTAGTTATTACAGTAGTGGCAAAGCACGGCAAATTGAAGCTGCTAAATCGTGCACTGATAGTAAAGTCTATGCGTCTGTTTCACAACAATGAGACTGTTGTGCAACGTGTCTCATGTAATCTTGCAATGTTTTACTATCAGTGCACGATTTATCAGCTTCAATTTGTCATGCTTTGCCACTACTATATAAACTCTGTATAATCACCTGTTTCAGACCACCATTGACAATGGATGCTGCTGCACCAATACCTCGTCGCAGTCTGCTGGGCTTGCTGAATTTCCGAGCACAACTCCAGCGAAGATGTCTGGGCGTGCTGGCCGACTTATCCGTATACCCCCTCTGACTCGTATGGGCGTTCGTACCATGGATTGCATAATTGCATGAGCCCCGCACGTTCAATCGTTCAATTACCAGATCAATCACACAACCCTATCGCACTATCTTACAACACCTGCATTGCACAACGGTCGCTTTAGATGACTACTTTTCATACGCGATTATTTCAAATGATCAAATATTCAAATATCTGTCGCACAAATGTTTTGTTGCTTCTGCTCGATGTTTGTGAAACATCCTTTTATAGCTTCTCCTGGGCTGATTATGTGACACATTTGGGCCAGCTGTTTGACAGGCTACAGAGTGCTGGTCTGGTGGTAAACCTCCCTGTGTGGGCTTTGTAAGGCTAGGGTCAAATATTAGGGTCAGGGTGCCATACTGCCTAAAGCAGCCAAGGTGCAGGCCATCGGATATTTCCCTGGCCCTCTGACTCGTTGACAGCTGATGAGTATCTTTGGAATGTGTGGCTTTTATAGAAAGTTTGTTCCATAGATAATACTGTGTGAAAGAAGTAACACAGAAGATAAATGTGCCTTGAGTAAGTTTCCCGGAGCTGCACACGCACAGGCACGCATGGGGGGCGGGGGGGTGAACACACACACACACACACACACACACACACACACACACACACACACACACACACACACACACACAAACACACACAGGTTTCCTGGGCCTGGGACACTTCAGGCACACACACACACATACACACACACACACACACACACACAAATACAGGCAGCACGCAAGGGTGCTAAAGGAGTGGGTGCAGCAAGACCTGGGGTAATGAAAGGGGGTAGGTGACGCATAGAGTTCAAGAGTCTGATGGGGGTGGGGATCACTTTGTGTTTGTTACTCAGAGCTTCATGTTTTTTAGAAAACTTGAGCTACTAACTGGTCTGTAAGCGTGAGCTGTCCAATCGTGCTTGGGCTGACAGCAGCACAGATAATACAGACATACATCCAACATTGATTTTACACCTTCAAACTTCCATGTCTTTTGCACACACTGCAGGTTAGGGACTTACTGTAGAGCAGGATATAGAAGAAGATGGCGCATGGGTGATGTGTGCTGAGCAGTGGCCTAGGAAGGAGCTGTGATTTCGTTTTTTGGAATTAAAGCTGGCCTACCCTATACCATGACGATATAAGGCATAAAAAAGTCGATATAAGGCATAAAAAAGTTATTTGAGTGTTGGAATGAATTTACGCTCAGGAGACACGGCAACGGAGAAGACATACGTGAAACCAAGAGCGCAAAGGAAGCGCAAACAAAAGATGGCAGGTGAACAAACGGAACAGGTGGACATACAAAGTTTGATGTTAAGTATAAAAGCCGAACTTGGCGCTTTCCGTGCTGATTTCAATAAACATGCTAGCGAAACGAAAGATGAAATTGCAAAGTTGACGCAAGAAGTCAAAGGAATCCAGGAGGAAATAAAAACCACAAAATCGGATATCGCGGACACACAACAAAGAATTAGTGATCTCGAGGATAAAGAGCCGATAACAAATGAAATACTGACTCACCTGCTGGTACAACAAAGTGTGATGGCTGATAAACTAGAGTATTTTGAAAACAAGGCTAGACAAAACAACATAAGAATTCACCAGGTGAAAGAGGAGTCCGAGGGAGCGGATATTGTTAAGTTCGTAGAAGAAATCATATCACAAAAGCTGGACATTCCTGACTCCGAATTGTTTATCGTTGCAGCTCATAGGTCTGCTCAAAAAACTGCCCCACCAGATGATGGAAAAGTAGGCCTACCTGCTTCCCGATGGGATCCCGCAGATCGAAAACCACGCTCCATAGTTGTCCGGTTTCTAACTTGGCAAACGCGACAGAAAGTTTTGCAAGCGGCTTGGGACAAGAAGAGGGGACCGATCATGCATGCCGGTGTGAGGATTTTCTTTGATCAAGACTACTCCACAGCAATAATGAACAAGAGGAGCCAGTATGTGGAGTTACGAAAGAAGCTGAGGGGAAAGGGCATCAAGTCTCACTTAAAGTATCCGGCGAAATTGAAGGTTTTCACTAATAGTGGAGAGCACCTGTACAACTCGGCTGCAGAGGCCTCCGCGGCACTCGAGGCGCTAGGTGTCATTGGCCAGCAAGAAGAGCGAAATGGACCGGTGCGCACCGAGGAACAGCCTGGACCGACAGAAACCTCCAGGACAAGGAAAAAGAAGCTCGATGATAAAACAGTCGAATTGCTGAAGAAGATTACTGGAAAATACTGAAGCCGTTCAGCCTTTTCGTTTGCTGACATTTTTCTTTCCCTCCTCAAAATGGAATATTTCTTTTTCTTTTTCTCTCCCTAGGCTACTTTGAGGAAACTGAAAAAACATCAGGTACATCAAACATTAACATTAAAAACATTAGGTACTCTTGTCTTCTATTGACAGTCTTTGTTTACTTCCAACAGAATATTATTCGTTAATTCCTTAAGATGCTCTATGGTAAATACTGAAACTGATTAATCTATTCCCTATTGGTGTTTCTTTTTCTTTTGGTTTTTTCGTTGCCGACATAACTATTATGTTGTCCACACTCAGCATGGGAACATGAGTTGGAGGAGGGTATAGGGCAACAAACAATGTAGCTTATATATTGGATGGTGGTTGGGTGAGAGTTTTTTTTTTTTTTTTTTTTTTCCAGTATATTATAAGATATAGGCCCAGGGATTTGAACAGTGATGAAGACAAGTAAATTGGACAACTCAATGGCCACCCATTTAGATGTTAACACGGTGTCCTATAGGCTACTGCACACTTTTTAATGACAAATCAAACATTGGTTTGTGTTTGTGTGTGTTTGTGCTGTGTGTCTGGGGGTGTGTGCGTGTGTGTGTGCGCATGGCAGTGTTGTAGTGTATGGAAGTGTGTGACCTCAGTTAACAGTCTATACCGTTTATATCATGGGTTTTGACGACATAAATGATGTTGGAGACCCTCATCCTGGTTTTCATATGGTCAGCGATTCTTACCATTACTCAATGATGCATGCTAACATTCGGAGCTTAAACAAACACCACACTGACCTAATTTCACTGATATCTACTTCAGGTTGTTACTTTGATATTATTGGTTGCAGTGAAACATGGCTAAATGACACTACTTGTATGGATTTACTCAACATTGAAGGATATACCTTGCATACTAAGAACAGGCCCTTTAGGTCAGGTGGCGGTGTCTGTCTCTATATTAAAAGTACATTCCACATAAAATTGTGTGATTTCACCCTGGAGGATGAAAACTGTGAGTCTTTATTTATTGAGATTAAGGGTAATGAAAAGTCAGTAATCATTGGTGTAATCTATCGCCCTCCAGACTCTCCTATTAACACCTTCTGTTCCAATCTAGGTAGCCTGTTACACAAAATAAACTACCTGAAAAAAGACTGTATCCTCCTTGGTGATTTCAATATAGATATATCCAAGGAAGATGGAACAAAACAGGACTTCATGAACACCATTCATTCCTTTTCTTTCTTTACAACTATCAGTTGCTTCACCCGTGTTACTAAGCAGTCGAAAACGATCATTGATAATTTCATAACAAACTTGCAAAATACTAAATTGAGTACAGGAGTGTTGCAGACTGACATCACAGATCATTTTCCCATTGTAATATTTTGGGGCACAGGTAGGCCTAACCGGTCTTCACCTCACTTTTCAACTTCAAAAACTAAAATTGTAAATGAAAGCACATTACAACATCTTACTTTACACTTACAAACAGAAAGCTGGGACTCTGTCTACGCCTGTATGACCCCCAATGAAGCATACAACAACTTAATAAAAATTATTCAAGACTCTACAAATACTACTATCCCTGAGAAGGTCATTAAGAGCCGTACTACTCTACAGAGTCCCTGGATAACAAAGGGAATTTTGAAGTCCATTAAACGAAAAAACAACCTCTATAAATCTTATCTAAAAAACCCATCTAGCCTCAACAAAGACAAATATATTGCTTATAAGAATAAACTTACACATATTATAAGGAAAAGTAAAAGACGGCATTACACAGAGCTCATACATGCTTCGAAGCAAGACTGCAAGAGAACATGGAGTGTGTTAAATGAGGTCTTGAACCGGCGACAAAAAGTTACTACGCTCCCTGATCGTGACAGTAGTGATAAATTAGCACAGGATTTTAATGAATATTTCACTTCAGTAGGCTATAACCTCTCCAAGAGAATAAACCAACCTCAAGGAGTCTCCTTTAAACAGTTTCTTACTGGGAATTTTGTGGATTCTTTCTACATGACCCCTACAAATGCAAATGAGCTCCTCAAAATCATCTCTAACTTAAAGAGCTCAAATACCGTTGGTGTGGATGGAATATGCAGTAAAATCATAAAATCCATTGCACACATCATTGTAGAACCACTATCATATTGTATAAATCTGTCCCTACTCACTGGAACTGTCCCAAATGTGTTAAAATTATCTAAAGTCATCCCAATTTTTAAATCAGGAGACAAAAATGACCTGAGTAATTATAGACCTATTTCTATTCTGCCAGTTTTATCTAAAGTGATGGAGAAGGTTGTATACAATAGACTAAGTGGCTACCTTGATATGCTGGATATTCTTGTTCCTTCACAGTATGGCTTCAGGAAAAACAGCACAACATGTATGGCAATGATTGATCTTATGGAGAAGATAAACGATTGTGTTGAGGAGGGGAAATGTGGTATTGGCATCTTCTTGGACCTGTCTAAGGCTTTTGACACTATAAACTTTGACATTCTTTTGTACAAATTGCAACACTATGGTATAAGAGGGGTTACACTTGAATGGTTTAAAAGCTATTTGTATGACAGAGAACAATATGTGCATATAAATGAACATAACTCCTTTTGCAAGCCCATAACCTGTGGAGTCCCCCAAGGTTCTATTTTGGGGCCACTCTTATTTATACTTTATATAAACGATTTTGTTAATTCTTCCACAGTTTTTCATAAAATCCTATTCGCTGATGACACCAATTTGTTCGCTTCCCATAAAAACCTAGCAGTCTTACAAGACATTGTTGACTCTGAACTAATCAAAGTAGACAGATGGTTCAAATGCAACAAACTCTCTTTAAATATTAGTAAAACCAATTTTATGTTGTTTTCTCTAAACAAACAGCTCAAAAATTCAGAGTACTGTCAAATTGCGATAAATGGGGAAGAAATAAAAAGAGTACAGGTTACAAAATTTCTGGGGGTCCTCATAGATGACTCTCTTAACTTTAAATGTCATATTGATCACCTGGTATCTAAATTATCAAAATATGTAGGCTTATTCTACAGGGTTCGACATTTTCTCCCACAGACGGCTCTACTAACTTTATACAAAACATTATTTGAACCTCACCTCAATTACTGTAATGTTATATGGGGCAACACCTTCCCTAGCCACCTCAATAAACTTCAGTCCTTACAGAAGAAAGTCATTAGGTCCCTGTCTTGGTCCGACTTTACTTCCCCATCTCTCCCTCTTTTTTACCACCTTGAAGTATTGAGATTAAGTGAACTAATCACTTTTCATAACACGTGTCTTATGTTTCAGGTTGTAAACAAGAGAAACCTCAAACTATGCAGCCTCATCCCTATCTTTAGTCCAGAGCATTTCCACCACACACGAACCAAAACACTCATCCAAGGTAAACATCGTAGGTGTACCCGCACTAGTATGAGTGTTGCATGTAGGGGGCCTCAGATCTGGAACAAAATAGATGAAGCATTGAAGGTGATGACCTCTATCTCCAACTTTAAAAAACACCTTTACAGTCACCTTTTACAAACCTACAACAAATAATTTTTCTTTCTTTTTCCTACTGTTGGCTGGGTCAAACGTGTGCAAGTGTGCGTGCGTCTGTGTGTGTGTGTGTGTGTGTGTGTGTGTTGGGGGGGGGGGGGGGGGGGGGTTATCATTGCTTGGTTATCATTTGTACATTTTCTTTAGTTCACAACTGCATGCTTCACCATAGCCATTAATGTAGTACCAATTACTTGCTTGAGTGAATAAGGGCCCCATCTTATAAGCTTCTATCTAGCTTCCACTGGGGACCCTTCTTCTTCTTCTTCCAGTACTGACTGTTACAATGTATACTTTCTCATGTTTGATGTTATATGGTTGTGAAGAAGAAATAAATTCAATTCAATTCAATTCAATTCAATTCAGGAATCCCTAGACACAAGTTTGAATAGTATATTGTTTGATAAGTGCCTAAGTGTGTTTTACCCAGTCTGGCTGTATCTGAGGGAGTGGTGTGCATGCTCTCCAGACGGCTGAGGAGGTTGTCAGGGCTCTGTTTGTCTCCCCACGAGATCTCCTCCACCACCTTCTCACCGTACACCGCCACTGACACCTGGGTGCTGTTTGGACCTGTTAAACACACACACAAACGCTAGACATGTGTTTGCACAATAAAAAATTAATCATTTACTATGTGTTATTCAAAAACACAGACACACATTGTGAAAAAGCCAACGGCTCCTCACTGGCAGGATGGCATCTTACTGGAAGCTGGGGTGAAGTGGTACAAAAAAGACCTCCAAAAATGTCCACGAGCGTTTTAGAAAAAAATATATGGCCTTTTATTTTAACAAACAAAAACCTGTGCATTCCTCGCACAAACAAAAAGTAAAATAACGAAAATTAACACTTAAACCAAAAATAAAAAGTGTACACAAGCAAAGGCAACAAACACTTTCAAACGTACTGCTTTATCCGGTCAACAGCAGCAGTTTCTCTCATGCTCTTCACTCTTACGCTCGCTCTCTTCACGTTCTCCTCGGTGGAAATGAGGCACCTCTTAAATATAGTCTTCAATTAAAAGCAATTGGCCCAATCATTACATAATTGGACCATACCACCACCAAGTGACACTAAACATGCATAAACACAACTAGAGACATACATTTGCACACCCAACAATAATACCTCCATATATACAGTATATACACACACACCACACATAATACAAAACATTTAACGAATTAGTGACAATACACAAACCCAAACCAACACCAGTGACACCCCTCTACCACATTACGAATCCCCACTCCCAACGAATGTTTTAAAATACTGCCCCAGCGGTGCGCGCTCCCGCATAGCAGCAGCTAAGTGTCCAAGAAGGCAGGGAACATGTAAGTACGGCGGAGTGTATGAACCAAGAATTTAAACAGGAAGATGTTGTAAATGGAACATGAGTGGGTACCTCACCATACCAGAGATGTTAATAATAAAGGGTTTTAACAGTTCCATTTGTATTGTTACGGGTTTGACTGCGGATGTGTGCGTGTGGGTGTGTGCGCAGGTGTACCGTGCTGTTCAAGTGTTTCGTTTTTAAACGATTAAAAACGGTGAGAGGGGGAGACAGAGAAGTTCACCATCTCACACTTACACATATGCACACACATACTTTCACTCTCACTTTCTGACATACAGTACATATACTCACTTTTTCTCTCTCTCTGACACACATACACATCTTCACACACAACTCACCAATATCTGTATTCTGGATGAATGCTCTCACAAACATCTTCAGGTCCTCAAAGTGACCTTGAGATGCTCTAAGCAGGAACTGTACATCCATGGGCTTAGTGCAGGGGACTGTGGAGAGAGAAAGAAATTCACATCTCATCTTAACCAAATACAGAAAGCAAAACAAGCAGACAGAAAGGACATTAAACAGGAAGGATGTGGAATCATACAAAGAGAGTGTGTGTGAGAGGGAGGATATGTGAGAGAAAAAAAGCATCTGAGAGAGGAGAGAGGAAAACAAGAGAGGGGTGCAACAGTGGTAAACACAGGAGAGATAGAAGAATAAATGAAAGTAAAAATAAAACAGCATAGAGATATGAAAGGAGAACAGAGAGAAGAACACAGGTAAATGGAACAGCAGATAACGGTGGATTTAAAACAGAGAAGGTGAAAATACAAGAGTAAAGGACAGAGGACAAGAGACAGAAAGATTAAGAAAGAGCAGAGAATAACAGAGGTGGCTGAAACAGAAAAGAAAGAAACACTAAAGAGAAGATAGGATGGCGAAGGAAGGAAGAAAAGAAGATTAAGAAGAATAGTACAGGATGAAGGAGAAGTGAGGAGAAGAAGGTGGAAAAGAGAGGGTAGAGGACAGCAGAGAGGATGAGTGGAGATGAGGAAATGGCAAATAAAGAGAAAGGCAAATGAGCAGAGGAGAGGATGGTTTGGGTTGCCATGGAGCTGACCTGAGGGCGGCAGCGTAGCCAATGGGGGCAGAGAGGGGAGTACAGGGCGTTTGATGTTGTGTGTCAGGTTCAACAGCAGGGGCCGTAGTAAGCTTAGGTCCTCCGGCTTCTGAAACACGATTGGCTTCATGGGGAGACTCAGTGTCTCCAGATCCACCTCCTGAACCTTTGGGCCAATCAGAACAGGGAACACCTGTGTGTGGGCGGAGCTGGGAGGTCTCTGGATCTGATCGGTGGGTGGATTCTGTGTGACCAGAAAGACTAGCTGATCAGGCGCATGACTAGGCCTTTGCGTAGTAGAGGTCCCGTAGAGTGAGCGAATGGCGTGGCCTGTGTTGGTCTTGGTCCCACCTGCCCAGCGGATTTGCCTCATGCGCTCCAGCAGCAGCTGATGGCGACGGATCTCCATGGAGTTTATCTCCACAGTAACCACCTCTGAGTACTGGATGATAGTGATGCGTAGAAGTTCCTCCTCCTCTAGCGTTGTCACCACCTCTACTAGCGAATCACGTGTGCGGTTGAAGCTGACCTCTCCGACTGCATCTGATCCCTCCAGAACAAACACCAAATCCACGGCTTCTTGACTGGGGCTCAGTGTCAGATGGGTGTGGCTTAATGCACCATAGATGGGAACTGTGGTGGCGAGGGGGGGGATTGTGGTGACAAGGGCGGGGACTGTGGTGACAAGGGCTGAGGGCAGAACTGCAGCTCTCTCAGTGGTGGTGGGCGTCTGGGATGCAGTGGGTCTGGGGGACAGCGGTTGGCCTTGTGGGGGGACTGGGGCCTGAGGCCTCTCAGGGGCAGGGGTGGCCTTGGGCTTTGGCATCTCAGGTTCGAGGCCAAGGGTGCATAGGTAGTCAGTGATGAGTGGCCCCTGGTCCTCCAGCTCAGCAGCACTGCTCAGCATGTAGGCGCGGCTGGCAGGTGTGGCCTTTGTGATGTCATTAATCTGCGCCATGTCCACGCCGGGCCCCAGGGCCACTGAGAGCACAGTGATGTCCTTCTTGCGGAGTAGGCGTTGTGTGGTGCGCATAGGCCGGGGGTTGGTGCTGGCTGTCAGCAGGATGGCAACGCGCTCAGCATGCTGCCGCTTGTTCTTGTCGTATATGTACACAGACAGGTACTTCAGGGCCTCGTCGATATACGCCACCTCCCCACCAGTGTAGCGCAAGTCACGCACCTGTGGATTCGCACATACAAACACGCGCACATGCACAAACATGTGTGTGCATTCTCACTTGCCATCTTCTAAAAAATTCCTCTAGGCACTGTGTCTGTGTGTGTGTTTGTGTGCGTGTGCATACATGCGTGTGTGTATGTATGTATGTCTGCATGTATGTATGTATGTATGTATGGATGTATGGATGTATGTGTGTCTGTGCATGCGTGGAAGTGTGTGTGTGAATGTGTTCTAACTCACCATCTTCCTGAAGATCCACTTCTGCACCTGCATGTCATAGCTCTTGACGCCAGAGTGGAAGAGCAGCACGGTGGCACGTGTGTGTGCAGAGCCCATACGGAAGCGCTCAGCCACACGCAGCACGTAGGCCTTCACCACTGCAAAGTCTTCCTCGCTCAGCGCCGTAGAGCCGTCAATGAGGAAGGCCAGGTCCATGGCACGGTCACAGCCATCCTCGGGCATAGCGGTGGAGTAGAGCAGGGGCGCAGGGGACGTGAAGATGGTGGTGGGCTCCAGGGTGGTGGTTGGGATGCCCGCCAGGGGGCAAGAATCACAGGTGAGGGTATTGTTCTCACAGCGGCTAAATATGCACACATAAACACATATATCACACACGGTATGGCACACACACACACACACACACACACATACACACACACACACACACACACACACACACACACACACAAACGCACACAAACGCACACACATATATTACTCTGTATATACCAACAAAGCATACAGAATGTGTGCATGCATTTCACGGCATGTTAAAACATATTTGGATGTGTGTATACATGCATGCGTGAGTGTGTGTGTGTGTTCCCATTACACATGTACCATATCTTGCAGAGCTCTGGATTGTTGTGGTTGAGGATGATGTGTTTCCCATGTGAGACTCTCTCCCCCTCATGCATACACACCTGACACTGCTCTGGGCTCACACACCGCAGCAACAGCTCATCCAGAACCTGCCCTGTAAGGAAGGGGGAGGGAGGAGGAGGGAGAGAGAAAGAGAAACATTACTGCTTACTGTGTATCACCACTATCTTTAAAACAATGTAGTCAATGCTATCTGTTTTATGTTAGTGTACGCATATTTCTGCATGACATGTATGACACACATGTACAAGGATACAAGGATGCAAGGATGGTTTATTGTCATATGCATCGACATACTGTAGGAGGTAGGGCATGGGTGAAGGTAGGACATGCATTGAAATTGGTGATTGTTTGTCTAAAACTGTGCATGGGGAGGGGGAAGTAAATTGCATAGAATGTAGTTTGAGGATGGCGACCTGATAAAGGGCAGAGGTAGCAAGGGCTGTGTTCTGCATGCTTTGCTCCAAAATCATCTAGTGGTAAAAGGACTGCGCTGTGTGTAAGGGGAGGGGGGGGCATGAGGGTGTGTCCTGTGTGCTATGTGTGCATGGTTGGAGGGGGGGCTTGATGACATCTAGTGGGGGCAGGTGCAAGGGCTGTGTCCTGCATGCTGTGTATGTGTGTGGGGATGTGGGGGGGTGAGAACTATGTCCTGCATGGTGTGTGTGTGGGGGGGGGGGGGGGGCTCCGCCATGGTGGAGGTGGGGCAAAAGTGTGTGATGAGAGGCGGGGGGGGTCAGAGAGAAAGCGAGCAAGTATGGAAAAACACATAGAGACAGAGAAAGAGTTTCTCACCTGGTGGACAGGTAGAATGACAACCCTCCACACACACTTGAGGGCAGTGAAGTGCCTCTGGGTGTTGGCACGACAATGGACACGCGTCTGCACAGGCATTATACTTCCACTGACAGTCAGGGCCCTGGTTTAGATGTTCACAACTTAGCGCTGCAACACACAGCACAGAAACACACACACACTATCGAATCAGGCATCTACATTTTATAACATTTTCATCTCTTCCATATTTATTATTTCACTATGTACACATGTGTATGTGTAATCTTTGTTTGTGTGCGTGTGTGTGTGTGTGCGTATAAAACTCACGGCACAGGTCATTGGACCTCCAGTTGACTACCACTCCATTCTGTGCGCAGGTATGTGCGTAGGCAGCGATGGCGTCACAGAAACACACACAGTCCCCCACCGATGGACACACACACGAGTCATGACTGCAGATCTCCCAGTAGGGCTCAGCGTCTACCTATGATGTAAAAGTACAGAGAGGGAGGGATAGAGACAACAAGAGAGAGAGAGACAAAGAGAGAGAGACAAAGAGACAGTGAGAAGAGAGAGGAAAGGGAAAAAAAGACATGGGGTAAAAAATAAATGAAAGGGGAAGTTAGGGATATAAAGTGAGGGGGAAGACATACAGGACAAAGAACGAAAGAAACAAACAAACAAACAAACAAAGAAAGCAAGAAAAAAAGAAAGAAAGAAAAAGTTCATTTGACATAGTATGGTCATTGTGAAATATTCCCATGATAGTAAAATCTGTCCTTCAAGCAGGGCAGGCTAGCTTACCACACTGTTACACTCCTTGAAGATCGCGCTGGTCAGCACACGACATGACTGTTCGACCGTCACCAGCTTCAGCATGTCCGTACTGCACTGAGATGGCAGCTACACACACACACACACACACATGCACACAAACCAACAAACATACATATACACAAACAGACATATGAACACAACACAAACAAACAGGTTATGAATATAACCCCGGTTCTCTGAAGCAGAATACGAGACATCAACCAATGAAAACCACTCTCCGATCATCTGATTGATACTAAAAAAGTCTTCAACAAAGTCCTCTAAGGTTTTAGGCGTGCCCCCCAGCAGCTATATAGGCGTGCACGCCCTACAGAATTGACTCAGCAAGGGTTGACGCCTCATGATCTATTTCAGAGAACTGGGGTTATATTCATTCTCTTTCAGTCAAACAACTTGGCGTCAACCAATGGGAACACGATGTACTCTCACCGACTAGGCAATAAAGTGTGTCGGACCACACTTCAGCGACATTGCTTCAGCAATGTGCCCACCAGCTAGGTCAGCTATTAGTCACAGTAACTTAAGCACTGACCCCAACACCCACAGTGTGCACACAGCACAGCTATTACAGCATCAACTGCGAACTGCGATAAGTGGGATTCCATAGCAGCCAAATCCAACATGACAACTGAAGAAACACAATCCTCAATGTCAAATCACACATTTAATTGACAAAGATGAAGAAGCCATGCAGCAATACAAAAAGAACGACATGAACCAAAACTAATAAATGCTGATATACATCAGATGTAACTACAGGACCCTAACAAGCTAGACACATAAAAAAACGAGTAATACTTACAGCAATTTAGTATGCAGCTTATTTCAGGAAACACAAACGTATGTAAGAAGTAAACAATATGGCCGATCGCTAACTGAACCAGTAAGTGGGCCTAAAGGAAAGATAGCCACCTGGTGGACAATGGTAAACTCTTCATCTCCCCCTAGTCCGGAAAGCCATGAACTGGAATAGGCTAACGGACGCAGTCCTGTAGCCAACGTCCTGTCTCAGGTTCATAGTGCTTGGGGGGCTTCCTTGGGCGGCCTGGTCATGCAGGTCGGGGTGGCACCTGTGGTGCAGCACGGGACATGTCTTGCACAACACCAGCAGTTACAATGGCACCGTGGGCACCGCGGTCAGGAGTTGCTCCCTCAGTGGGCACCGGCAGGGAGGTGTCTGAAGCTGCGTTGCGGGGCCCATATGTTGCTCGATAAAGATCCCCACGGGCCTCGCAGGGCCCGAAAGGATAGGCAGAGGCTCACTCTCCAGGGTCATCAGTGGCGGCAACAGGGCACCTGGCTGCTTGTGGCTGCAGAAGGTGTCCAGTGTGTAGGCGCAGAGGAACCAGCGACTGCACAAATCAGGCATTCCAACCCGTCAACACTTACCCGATACTGATCATGATCTAGTGAGTCCACCACCACTCGAAGTCTGTCCCACTTGTGTGGGCTGGGGCCTTGCTGATTCTGGAGGAACACACTCTCACCATTTGCTAATGGACGAAGCAACCTCCAGTGAGTCCTCAGATGCTCAGTGGTGTGTGACATTCGGGTCCGGAGAGCCTCTTCCTTCGGTGCCCATGCCTGGCGCCAAAGCAGCCGGATAGGCGGGTTAGAGAACTTCTCCAGTCTGTTGACAAAAGACAGTGAATCTCAAAGGGGTAACGAAAGATAACTTGTGCCGGCGAGAGGTTGCAGGCATGGTCAGGCATATTGCGCAATGGTAACATGGCACGCAGGAAGCGGTCGTGATGAAAGCTGCCTGTCGGGCTGATGTTAAACAGGCGCTTAGCGGACTTCATTGCAACCTCCACTCGGTCACAGGACACACGATGTTTGACATGCCACAAGCGGAAGAAGTCCTCTGTGTGTCTCACCGCAAACTCACTAGCTTGCTAACAAGTTCCTCTAGTACATCGAAGGTGGCAAAGAATGTGCGGAGATGGCGAACCAGGCCAGGTGACCCTCCCAGATCAGTTCCCGCTGTGGAGTTAAACTCAATCCAGCAAACACTGCCTGGAATAGGGTGGCCAGTGGTGAGGAAAGTTGGGGGGGGCGCGGCTGTCTGCTATGGAGCATTGCAGTTACAGTCTGCACATTCATTCCTGATGGCTCGGATGTCCCTTGACATGCCGGGTCAATAGACTATGGCTTGGGCACACTGCTCCATTGCTGAAGCTCTTCATGGAGGAAACAATGGAGTCATGATACAGTACAGCAGAATGCTGTCCTGTGCATAAATCAATTCACAGACTAGCGAGACAGACCAGCCAGAGCAGGGTCGTTTACATCAATCCTACCTCCATGCTCGATGAGGTGCAGAAGATGACCGTAGCATGTGTCCACTGCTGTCTCCTGCGCAAGGAGGGACTATGAGATGGATCCAAGTTCTTGCATGTCATCACAAATGGAGTCCATAAGCGCTGACTCCACAGCATCAGGTGTGCTCGGTGATCCCAGCGAAAGGCTGTTTGCTGACCCTGACGTGGAAGAGTGTCACAAAGTCGCATTAACAGCATAGTTGCTCTTGCCAGGCAGGTGCATAATGTCGAAGCGCCATGGGAGGGTACGCTGCTTGAGTCTGAACAGGCACAAGTTTGTTATCTCATATGATACGGTACATACGGTGACCACCAGATCTTCACCAGAGGCTTATGGTCGGTAACCATGACAAGGTTGTTGCAGCCTTGTGTGAAGTATCGTGTCTGCTCAAGGCCCCAGCCAGGGCCTCTTTTTCGATTGCAGCATAGCGTTGCTCTGCCGAGGACAGGAAACGTGAACCAGTGCGAATGATTCTCCATTCTTCCAGGCAACAATCTGGTATGCCAGAGGTGCAGCTGCAATGTTGTTGAAGCAGGAAGTAACCAATATGCCTGGACCAGTCGGGATGGAGGCAGGTGCACTTCTGCATGTCGTAGATCTCTACACTCTCGTGGATGGCACCAAGTATGGCTTGTGTGGATGTCTGGAAAGCTTTCTTCAGTCTGGGGAACCATGAGAATTTTCAGCATGGGCTGAGGAACTGCTTGAATGGCGCCATAGTGTCATGCAACTGTGCATAGTTGGCCACCTGGTTGACAAGACCGAACCAGCTCCTGATGTCTGTCATGGAGTCTGTGGTGGGGAAATCTTGGGTGGCGTCCAGGTACTTTGGGAGTGGTTTGATGGTCTCATACCCTGAAACCAGCTTAATCCACGCTCCTCTCAGCAAACTGAAACTTGTCTGTGTTTAACATCATGCCTGCCCAGCCGACAAGTGTGAGAAAGTCAATGGTCCTTCACCAGTGTTGCTCCAGGTTGGTGTCATAGTGGATAGTGTCATTTACATACGTTCTTTGCGCTCATAGTCCAAGAGGACAGCATCAAAATGCTCCTGATGATAGCAAACCTTGTTGTGCTCTGGTGTATCACCAGCGTCCAGAAGGCATGATTAAGGTAGTCTGATGTTGATCTGATTCACACAGGGGCACACTGTGATAGCCATTCCATGCATCTGTGACGCTCTTCCAAGTGTCGTTCGGGGATACGACGTGCAAGGTGGAATGGGGACTGGCAAATGTTTCACGTTTACAGAACTTTTTGAGAGGTGAGATGTTCGCAGTCCTGCGGGTAAGCCGTCATGCTTCCGAGTGACCAACATGTGGTGGCACCATGTCACTGGTCTGCTGTAAGGCACACGTCCAATTATGCTAGGGGCTTCGTCCCAGAGGAGGTCATCGTACACTCTTTTCTGCCAATGTAAAGGCACAACAGCCTTTAGGCGTGGCCATCGGATCTACGTGCATTTCAATAGGTGGCCTTTCCATGCAAGACAACCCCTAATGAGGGCTGGTGTTGAATGTAGATGAGGCGTACCTTTTGAGTAGCCAATCTCTCATCCTGCCATTATTCTCTGGTGTGAAAAGGAACAATAATTCTGCAAAGTGTGGTGTCCCCCATCTCTGAGTCCCCCTCTGCTGTCACTGAACGGGAAGCCCTGAGGCACAAGGCCAAGGTTGAGCAATGACTCGTGGGACCGGTACATGGCTCGGACCAAGCTGCTCACGTACACCATGGAGCAGCATGAGGTCACCCCACCACAGCTGGAGGCTGCTGAGAGTCTAGCAAAGAATGCTCCCACAATGGCTATGGAGGAGCAGTTGGCAGCTGACAGACTGATGGTGCCTGTCCATTATTGCGGTGCATTGAGCTAGCTTGCCGCACCATATCCCCTTGTGTTGCCGGACGGCTACTACAGGTGGGCGTTATTGGTAGTGTTTATAGTCTTGTCGGGGAAGGTAAACGAGTTGTCAAAAAATCTTAACTTTCATCCATTGTTGCTGCTTTATTGTACATTACATATCTACACTTCATTCATGAAGCTATCAAGGGGCAAACAACCTATTTAACTAGCCATTACAAGTGTCTGTATCGTTTCCAAACTGTTCATGTAATTTGTACATTTGTGCATTTGCCACCAAGCAAACCGACAATTTTGGCCACTTTCCTCCGCGCCTCATTTTTCATGTTTATGTCTCTGTACAAAGCATAGACAGTAGAAGAAGGTAGGAAGACAGGGACATGTCATATAAAATGGGAAACCCACAGGAACTGATTTCGGCACGACAGACCTCCCCTGTGATCTACTTTTATTGGATAATGCAGGCGCGTTCGCCGGACCAATTTGCATAAAGTTCAGCAGAGCCCAACTTCTTGACACTCCGCAGCTGTCCGAGCCGACGCGCCGGAATCCCGATAGGCTTTCATGCCAGGATGTCTGTTTATAAATTCCATTGAGTAGAATATGAACACATTATCCGTGATGGATAATGTGTTCACATCCATGCCACACTTGCATTCACCAACGAATGCACATGTCTCTGGCAGTGAAGGCACAGAATGCCTCATCACATTCCTGGCATAACTAAAGCAGCTCGGTGCGTAGGACGCATGTAGCAGCTGGAATGACTGCTAGTGAACACATAACCGTGATTAAGTTAGACAGGGATACAGAAGAATTGGCCTTCAACAGGCTGTCTTCGAGTTCAGGCCCCACGCACTGAAATAACTGAGCAGCCTGAGTGGCTCCTATGCCTGAGCCAAAAGACATCCCAACAACGAATGAACATATTCTATTACTCTATTAATATGCCAATATTGACTTTATGGTAATCTAGCTTAGGGCCTTGAGGAGTTGGGGTCTGGGCTGGCGCGGCCGTGACAGGCATGGGGTCTGATGGGCTAATCTATGATTTGTCAACAGAGCAATAGCGAGGGCTTCAGACACATTTTCGGTTCAGAAAGCACAGCCAGAAACAGAGCATCCAATGACAATCATCTTCTTCATAAAGAAACACACTCCTCAAATCATGTATTTAATTGACAAAGATGAGGAAGCCGTGCAGCAATACAAAAAGAATGACATGAGCTGAAACTAATAACTCTTAAATGCTGATATACATCAGATGTAACTACAGGGCCTTAACAGGATAGACACACAATAATAAAAGAGCAGTACTTACAGCAATTAAGTATGCAGCTTAATCCAGAAAAAAAATTAAAATGTATGTAAGAAGTAAACAATATGGCCGATCCCTAACTGGACCAGTAAGTGCGCTCAAAGGAAAGATAGCCACCTGGTGGCCAATGGTAATCTCTTTAACAACCACAATGAAGGTCCAGCTTGCACATTAACCAGCCACTGTAACTCGGCATACTGACACAAGGGCAAAGGATTAAGACTAGGTAATGTGTACACATTGGGGTCGACACACTTAGCCTAACACAGCCCCTCGGTTGCTTTTACACACTATTTTCTGTCATTGATCAGGTGAGCGTAAAAAAGTTACAAACCATGCAAGCACATCCAACATCCACAGGGGGCCCAGCCCGCCTTGACGGAATCTGCATGCACAGTCGTCCAGGTCAACTTGTGACACTTGTGACAGCCTTATTCTAATCCTCAAGTCCAGCTCCATGCCTAGGTAAGACAAGGGCTGCACAGGAGTGAGGCAGCTCTTGTGCCTCCTGAGACGGGCTCACGTTGTCCGAACCACTTTCTGTAAAACTGTGAGGTAACAGAGCCAGCCCAACATGCGGACAGAGAACTCTCAAATTCTGATCCTGACAGCAAAGCGCAACAACTTCCTGCATTTTGGAATATAGAGGCATGGAAATAAATATCAGGTTTATTGGTTTATTCTTCTCGCTGCACATTTTCCACATTTGGCAACGTCTACATCTTCTCTTATTGCAAGCTTCAGTGTTTCTCGCCTTAGCACTCTTACTCGAGTGGACTGACCTCTGTTGTCACCATGCCTGTAGGGAGGCAGCCCGGTCTCCAATACAGCGCGTATCGATGCTCCATCGCATTCAGATCCCTCTGGAATGGGTGCATAGCCTAGTTTTTTTTAACATTGTGGGTTTCAGTGCCTTGAACAGAAGTCAGACATGCAAGGAGTTCACTGGCTTGTCACACTCGGTAGCATGGAGTGAGGGGTCCAGAGCATTAATCTACCTGGGCAGGGTGCCAGCCACAGTGTCATGCTCTCACCTGGAGACAGCAGCAGTGTTTAGCACCCTCTTTGCTTGGAAGCCCCTATGCTGCCTTAGTCTGCAACAAAGGGGAAAGTGGACAGCACCTCCTACACTGCAGAAGGGAGGTGTACCAAGCCTTTGTCATTCACACTGTGAAGCACAGGGAAGGGCCCAAGCTCCTGAACAAGTGATGGACTCGGGCACAGTCTGCCCAAGATTGTGTCACCTTGGACAGGGAGAACGGGGAGACCGAGAAGGGGAGAAAGGGACTATGAAGAATGAACCGACCCTGAGTGAAGCTCTGGTTCTTCAGCCATGTGACACCCAAGAGCTGAGTGACAAAGTCAGATTCTAAGAGAGAGGAGGATGGACTCTCAGTAAGAGTTGGCCCCAGCAATCCTTTCCTGGGTCAGTATAGCCAGGGAGGCCTGGCCGAACCAGACCGAGGCAGGAAACACACTGCAGGTAGGGATCCTTTTTGAGGCATCCTTCCTGCTGGCATCTCCTCATCCCAGAGAACTTGGAATATCTGCTTTTAGCCAAATTGGAATATCTGCGAGATTGGAATATGCTTTTAAGGATCTCTGTGGCTGGCCGAAGTCCCTGAGGAATAAAATGGTAACTCGCTGTCAGGCGTGCTGGCTTATATAGCCGCTGGCGGGCACGCCCAAATCTTTAGAGAACTTTGTTGAAGACTTCTTTAGTGGTGAACAGATGATCTGGGAATGGTTAACATTAATTGACGCTGAGTTGTTCGACTAAAAGAGAACACATAGGTCTATCCACAAGTGTCAACTTGTCAACTAAACAAACAAAAACTCTATGATTATGTGTGTGTGTGCGTGTACATGTGTGCATGTCTGTGTGTGTGTGTGTGTACTCACCGGTGTAGCATCAGCACAGCTTGGTTGTGTCTTCCAGGAGTTGCCGAAGTCAACAGGCTCCACCTCCATCTGCTGGTTGCTGCTGAGCAGGTCGTTATTTTGGTTGCCATCAAAATTGCCACACAACCCACACACTTTACCCTACATAGAGACCGAGTGAAAGACAGAGATAGAGCATAATAAAAAATACTCACAGACGTCAAGCAGTCACAATAAAAAGGTTTGGTAGAGCACTGCTTGAATCCCTTGAAACAGATGGTGCTCTTAGAATAAAAAGTGAGAAAAAGCAAAAAAAACAAATCCAGGCACTCAGTTGATTCAGACACATTTTCAGGTCTTAGTTAGCCTGGCTATCGTGACTTGTCAATGCTCTGCGAGCATTGGTCTGGGCACACTGTGATTTGTAAACCCATTTCTCAGAGGGCGGGCTAAACCCACCTCTTTCAAATGGCTCTATTTGCTACTGGATGAAGCTTCAACCAATCACACCCCTCTGTCCTCTGACGTATGCGAAATGGCCACAACTGTTAAGGGCTGCCCTTTGCTCTATTTTCAGAGAGAACTTCCCTTGGAATTCTTCCAAAACAGCAGCTACAGCTGCATTGGAATCTTGCCATTGCTCCACGTTTGCCATGTTGACAGTGACTGAGGTAGATTTCCGGTCACTAAACTACCGCGTCATAGTCTTTTTGAAATGCTAGATTTAGAGGTAGAAATGTTGTAGACAGACAACTTGGCCAGACTTACTTGCATGCTAAATGCAAATGCAGCGTCACAGGAAGTATGGGCACGCCCAGGCTAGGTCTTAGTGGGTCTTCAGTGGACTACAGCATCAAGAATTAACATGTATCGTCCATACAGCCTTCATGAGAGTGTGTGAAAATATGTCACTATATATATATATGTGTGCCACAATATGTCAAACATTATAGAAATTATCAGGGACATATATATGGCAGTAGTACAGTGAGCATGTGTGCCTGTGTGTGCATGCGCTTGTGTGTAGGTATATGTGTGTGTATGTGTGTGATCATACCATCTGCTGTCCTGTGGTTCGCACTTCCAGTCTGGTAGCTGTGTCCCAGGTGATGGAGATGTCTGAGCCAAGCAGGAGTATGTAGTATAGACCTGACCTCACTATCTCCACCTGCACCCCACTCAAAACAGGCCTCTTCATACGCACCTGCACATGTGCGCACGCACACACACACACACACACACACACACACAGTAATGCGATCGTTACACAAATCTGCAAACTCCAAACTGTTCCTTACAGATATACATGCCATGTGTTACCTCTCCATCGTCCATGATGATCAAGCCACCCTTATAAAACACTGTGACACTCTTCCTGCAGCGCTGACCCACCAGCCCACACGCCACATTCTCCACCAACACACGGAAGGAGCCATCTAATCCGTTACAGTAGTCCTACACACACATACACACACACACACACACACACACATACACACACACACACACACACACACACACACACACACACACACACACACACACACACACAGAAACAAAGGTAGCGAGAGAAAAAGGAGAGAGAGAGAGAGAGAGTTAAGTCAAGTCAAGTCAAGTTTATTAGTATAGCGCATTGCATACACAAAAGCAGTTTAATGTGCTTAACAAAAGTAAAAGCAAAGAGCAATATAAAAGCATAAAAGACAAAATAAGTGTAAAATAAGTGCAGGGGAAATAAAAGGCATATTAAATGGAATCAAAGAACAATATGTAAAAGCATAAAGATAAAATAAAAACAAAAAAGCGATAGAACACCCTCCAAGTCTCTCAACTTTGTTCGATGTCATTTTCTTATTTTGATTCCAGCTAAAGTTTTTTTTTACTTGTTTATTATTTGTTTCTTTTACTTATTTTTTTATTTGGGATTTTAATTTATCAGTTTTGTGTGATGTTTTAAATGTATTGTTTGAACTTTTTGGTACACAATTAATTCCATAAGTCTGAACTTGTTACTTTTAGAAAACTGGTAAATGTGAGAAAGCACATGGCAACTTTTCTTCAAGGGTAGTTTTATTCAAATTGACATAGTGAACATTGTCTTCCCTCATGGTCATAAACCATGATGTCACTAGAAAGAGAATGGAATAAGCTTAATTAAAAAAGTGGTGTAGTTTTTTTTCTTGTCCACCCTAAACATATACATATACATAAAAATATAAACTGAAGGTTGTGTGGCGTAGGTAACCACACCCGTGAGGATATCCAAGAGTTAAATCCTTGCACACATGTTTCTGTGCAGTATATTCATGTTTTATAGTGCGTGTGTGTGTGTGTGTGTGTGTACAAGTGTAAAAGTGTATCTGTGTGTGTGTACCTGTGCAAGGACATACTGACATCGTCCAGGGAAAGTGTATTTCAGTCCGTCATAGGTAATGTAATGAGACTCCCCAACTGTACGACACACTCCATCACACACATTCTGTGTGCACTGCCAATGCCGGCCCTGACACACACTATTAATACACACACACACACAAAATGTATCAAAGATGTAAAAAATGTATATGTATCCTTTAGGCTTACATCTCACACACACACACATACACACACACATCACATATAATTGCTGACTCTTACACTTTTTACACACATACTCACACATGCATGCACACAAACACAAACACAAATAAACACACACACACACACCATGTGTTGCAGTCCTTCTTGACAGACTCCCCTGGAGCATAGGGGCGGTTGTTATGGAAACATGGGCATTGCTGCGGGGGAATGCACTCTCTCCTGTGTCGAACCTGCCACACATACACACAATTGAAAAAATGAGCATAAAAAAGGACTTGATTATGTGTAGACACACACTACATTATGTGTAGACACACACATCGCCTCGACACACATAAACACAATCAAAGATGTACCTATGCAATCATGCATCTACACATGCATATACACACACAAAACAGACAAAAAGTCCAAAGAAAAAAGCAATTCTTGCACACACCAACTCCATACATAAACACACATAGATGCACACACACATGCACCACACATAGATGCACACACACATACACACACACAGCAGTTACCATATTTACTGGTGCATCAGAGGTTATTCCTGTAAGTAGAAGACATCACTAAACACTGAATATGTGCAACTTTACACCAACACATAAACTATGGGGTTTACAAGGGACAAACACACACACACACACACACACACACACACACACACATACACACACACCGTTCCTGGAGGGCACACACAGCCAGAGATGCAGCCCTGGCTCACACACTCTAAGTCCATGTTTTGGCAGGTTCTGGCACATTCTATTCCCTGGTCACGGGGAGACGCACACACCAATTTCTCCAGTGGGGCAGTGCAGGAGACAGAGCGACGCTCTACACACATATACACAGACACACACACACACACACACAGCAAAAAAGATAAATAAACAGATGACGATAATATTTTTCTTGATGGTAAATGCATAACTATACACACACAAACACACATATACATACAGACACACTCAAACACCCACTCTTGTACCTCTGGAGGGTGAGAACTCATCATCAAAGAAGAGGTCAGTCATCATTGCTCCTGCATGATCATTAGCAGTGCAGCGCATGGAACCGTTTTCACAATAACTACACACACACACACACACACACACACACACACACACACACACACACACACACACACACACACGCACACAGAGAGAGAAGCAGACAGAAAATTACAACACACTAAATATAGCATAAATATACAGTCAGAAGAAGACTTGGATACTAAGGCTGGTGTTTACAACACTTGGATGAGTCGATCATAAGTGTGTGTGTGTGTGTGTGTGTGTGTGTGTGTGTGTGTGTGTGTGTGTGTGTTTGCACGACTGACCATATTGTGTGGTGGTCAGCAAGGAGGTCATTGGGCTGGTATATCTGTCCGTCGTAATAACAGGAGCACTCCTCCCTAGACACACACTCCCCGGTGTCACTGAGGAAGAGGCCACTGGGACAAAAGCAACCCTCCACACAAAGGCTGACACACTTGTCGTCCGGCTGGGACAGCGAGCGGCACGATTGGTTACACACACTCCCACACACCTCATACTGCTGCTTCTCAGGGCACTCCATCTCTACACACACACACACACACACACACACACACACACACAGACCACACACAGAGATACAGAAATTTAAACAGAAATAAACAGTTTAAACAGACATTTCTGCTGTGCCTACACATGATTTCATGTTCATGAGAAAGAACGAGAGAAAAGAAAAGAGCGAGAGAGGGAGAGAAAAGCACAGAGATAGAAAAACAGATAGAGAGAGTGCTGAGAGTTCAGTGCAGTCAGAATAAATGAGCTCCTGATATAAAAAGGATATATTAACCTAATAGTGAGACAAAATAAGAGAAACAAGAAGTATCAACAAACAACCTGTGATCAACTTCTTGGACTTTTATCTGGATTTCAACAAAAGAAGAAATAAAAGGGAGAAACTGAAGTTAAATTGAGCAGCACTGAAGTCTACCAACTGAAAACTTCCTGCAACTAACTGCCACAACCATGATTAAAATACATCCAAAAGAGCTACAACAGACTGTAACCGAACCACAGGCCAAAGGACTTTAACACTAAAAGTTTTCTTGAGAGACTACCAATATTTACATATAATACAAACCAATCTTACTGCCAGCTAGTTTATCTATTTAATACCAACACTAGCAGCCATAGCTTACACAGTGACACAGTGGGCAGCGACAGTTAAGAGTGGTAAACATTCTATGGCAATCAGGCAGGCAGCAGAGTGCAGGGACGTGAAGCTTCCCACTAACTGCAAAACCTCCAAATCAAAGAAAAAGCAAGGTCCCCCAGAGTGGGGTAAAATGCCCCCATTCTTACAGATCTATTTGCTTTTTGATCGAGAGCAAAATCAACAGATTAGTAATTTTCCATCGAAACATTTTCCATCAGTGAACTCAAATGTAAGCTAACTGCACTAGCAAGCTAGTAAAGCTGGTAAAATGAATATTTACACTAAACATAGAAAAATGCTTACTTGAGATACATTTTGTATGTTTACTGTAAATATTTCATTTTACGACCTAGTTAGACTACATTAGGTCCAAAACATTAAATTTGATATCGAGGCCTGTGTTATTATAGTAATATAGTAACCGAACAGTGTTGAGGGCATTTTACCCCATAAGCTATGACTAAAAAAAAGTAAAAAATATATATGAATACATTTCTTATGAATAATGTAATAACTTGTCTATAATGTAAGAAAATGTCTGAACCAATAATGTAATAACCTGTTACTAATAATGTAATACATTATTACCTAATTGGTTAGTTATTACATTATTGGCTGGTTTAAAAACTGCTGCCAATAATGTAATAATTTCTTAATATAATTTAAAGGAACAGTATGTAAGTAAATGTATTCAATTATAAAATGAATCATTCAATGGCCCTGACATATCATCAGACATTAAAGGTGAACTTTCATTGTTATTTTTATTCATATTTCTGTGTCGCCACTATGGTTGAATGCATTGTGCGTCATTTCTGTGAAAAATTATGTCCTAGATCTCTTGCTTGACGCTGTTTTCTGTAAGCTAGAACAGGTCTAGTGGTTGAACGACTGGCTTTTCCGGTGTCCCTCGTGAATATCCATGACGTGTCAATAAGGCACCTCTGATTGGGCAAATTCGCTGTCTTTCGCTCACCTAGCTTCTGTCCACTGTTCTTCCTCTGGCATGTGGGCGTACCATACAGGCTCTGGGCGGGGCGTACGACCTAGTGACGTAGATAGGTTTAGCCTGCTCTGATCCGCTCGTTTTGGTTAGCTTGACCCTTCAATGACCAGTAAAACCATGAGGGTCGAATTTCACGTCTTGGAGTGCTGCGTGCATATACTGCTTGTTGTGACCCACCACATTGTAAATAGAGCTACTCAAAGTGTTTTTTAGTGGAAGGACCCCTTTAAGGAATCATGATCATTTGGCCACCCTCCACCTATGTGATTTTGGCAACCTAGCTGGCAAGCTCTTGCCTGGGGGAGAGGATACTATGCTCTGCAGTATTTTGAACCTGATTTCAGTAGCAGTTTTGACCACAAACGTACATGCTGTTCCTTCAATCCTTTAAGATGTATTAATTGGATTTAAAGTTTCACACTTTTAGATATATTGTTTCTTTTGTCTCTTTTGATTAGCTGCTAAAATACCTGATCACTTACACAATGGACTTATATCTCTTCCTCCTTTAATTCCTTTAAATTAGGACTATTTGTTTGTATCAGCTCCTAGCCATTCAGGTGTTGACATACATGTACCGTACAGGTGCTGGTCATATAATTAGAATAAGTTGATTTATATCAGTAATTCCATTGAAAAAGTGAAACCTGTATAATGTAAACATTCATTTCGCACAGACTGACATATTTCAAGTGTTTATTTCTTTTAATATTGATGATTATAACTGACAACTAATGAGACCCCCAAATTGAGTATCTCAGAAAATAAGAATATTGTGGAAAGGTTCAATATTGAAGACACCTGGTGCCAATCTCTAATCAGCTAATTAACCCAAAACACCTAAATGGTTTCCGTCTAGTTCTGTAGACTACACAATCATGGGGAAGACTGCTGACCTGACAGTTGTCCAAAAGACGACCACCGACATCTAGCACAAGGAGGGCAAGACGTAAAAGGTCATTGCTAAAGAGGCTAGCTGTTCACAGAGCTCTGTGTCCAAGCACATTAATAAAGAGGGGAAGGAAAAGAAAAGATGTGTGAAAAAAAAGTGTACAAGCAATAGGGATAACCACACCCTGGAGAGGATTGTGAAACAAAACCCATTCAAAAATGCGGGGGAGATTCACAAAGAGTGGACTGCATCTGCAGTCAGTGCTTCAAGAACCACCACACGCAGACGTATGCAAGACATGAGTTTCAGCTGTTGCATTCCTTGTGTCAAGTGACTCTTGAACAGGAGACAGAAGCCTCTCGCCTGGGCTAAAGACAAAAAGGACTAGACTGCTGCTGAGTGGTCCAAAGTTATGTTCTCTGATGAAAGTAAATTTTCCATGTTCCATGTTCCAAGGCCAAGGTCAATGCAGATATTTACCAAAACATTTTTAGAGCACTTCATGGTTCCTGCTCCTGACCAACTTTATCGAGATGCAGATTTCATTTTGCAACAGGACTTGGCACCTGCACACAGTGCCAAAGCTACCAGTACCTGGTTTAAGGACCATGGTATCCCTGTTCTTAATTAGCCAGCAAACTCACCTGACCTTAACACCATAGAAAATCTTGGTGTATTATGAAGAGGAAGATGCAATACACCAGACCCAACAATGCAGAAGAGCTGAAGGCCACTCTCAGAGCAACCTGGGCTCTCATAACACCTGAGCAGTGCCAAAGACTGATTGACTCCATGCCACGCTGCATTGCTGTGGTAATTCAGGCAAAAGGAGCCCCAACTTAGCTGTACATGCTCATACCTTTCATGTTCACACTTTTCAGTTGCCAGCATTTCTAGAAATCTTTCTTTGTATCGGTCTTAAGTAATATTCTAATTTTCTGAGATACTGAATTTGGGATTTTCATTAGTTGTCAGTTAAAAATAAACATTTCAAATATATCAGTCTGTGTGTCATGAATGAATATAATATACAAGTGTAACTTTTTGAATGGAATTACTGACATTAATCATGTTGTTCATGATATTCTAATTATATGACCAGCACCTGTATATGTTTGTAAATTCAGACAATAACCCACCTGTAATAAGTACAATGAAATCTAAATGTGAGTATTCTTAAATAACTAGATGTACCGCATAGCGTACATGGTATGACCGCCGCAGTGTATTGAAGTGTGGGAATCATAGGTATGGTGAGTTTGTGGTAGGTCAGTGTTGTGAGGTGAGAGTTTGTGTGGAAATGATTTGCTGGAAGTGGGCATGGATGTGGGTTTTGAATGAATGACATTCTGTGTGTTTGTGTATATTTTGTGTAGTTGCCACCTCCTCGGTCCAAGATATTGGCAATGCAAAATCTCTATTTTTGCATTTAACTATATGACTAGGTGGCGCTATTTCTTCAAGTGAGTGTTTATGGGATGGGTTGATACGCCTCTTTAACACTGGCTTACTAACACAAAATCATTGTCTTGGGCAAAATTTTGATAAGTTATTTAAGAAAAACTGTTTTTGTACACCTAGGTTTGACCGGAAACATTGCACCCATGTGGTGAAATGTCACAAAATTTGGTGCACATGAAAAGCAAGCGGTTCAGAGTTGTCATGTCAACTTTGACCAAATATGAGCAATTAGAAGCCGAGATATGGACTTTTGGAGAATTTTAAGCTATGTTTTGAATTTTGATTGACATGTAACTTTGAAACAGTCCATCTCAAGATAAATCCTTTGATAACTTTTTGTCAGCATTGTCTGTAGATGACATGTACCAAACTCGGTGAGATTCACATGAACGGACTATGACGAGTTTGTTTGGTTTTGCTTTCACAATGTTAAAATTTGTGGGTGTTTGTGGGGAAGTGGGTGTCGACAAGTGTTTTCAATGCGGGAGGTTCAATAGATTTCACGACAAAAAAGAACTGCTTGTAAACATTACTGTTCTCTAGATAATAGCCAAAATGACATTTTGTACAATTACAATGCCCACTGTGGGCCAAATTGTATGGCATGTGCTGTGCTTTTAGGGGTCTTTGTGGTGATTGTGCATGACATATTTTGTGCAGTTCCCACCTTCCCAGTCCAAGACATTGGCAATACAAAATCCCAATTTTTGCATTTACCCCTATCACTAGGTGGCGCTATGCTTCAAGTGACAGTTTATGGGCTGGGTCAATGCATGTTTGTAACCCTGACATACTACCACAAAATCACTGTCTTGGGAAAAAATGTTCATGAGTTTTTTTTAAACCCCTTGGACCCCTAGCTTCGACAAAAAACACAGTCCCTTTTTACAGTTTTTACAGTGCTCCCTATGGGCCTAATTTAATAGCATGTGCTGTGCTTTCAGAGGTCTTTGTGCTTATCATGCATGACATATTTTGTGCAGTTCACACCTTCTTGATCCAAGGTCTTGGCAATGCAAAATCCCCATTTTTGCATTTAACCATATAATTAGGTGGCGCTATGCTTCAAGTGAATGTTTATGGGCTGGGTCGATACACCTCTTTCACACCAGCATACTAACACAAAATCATTGTTTTGGGAAAAATTGTTGACAAGTTATTTAACAAAAAACATTTTTGGACACCTAGCTTTGACAACAAACATCGCCCCCTGTGACGAAATGTCACAAAATTTGCTGCACATGAAAAGTAGTCTGTCTAGAGTTGACGTATCAACGTTGGCCAAATTTGAGCAATTAGAAGCCAAGTTCCCACCAGTGCAGTTCCCACCTTCCCAGTCCAAGATATTGGCAATATAAAATCCCAATTTTTGCATTTACCCATATCACTAGGTGGCGCTATACTTTTAGTAGAGTGTTTATGGGCTGGGTCGATACGCCCCTGTAACACCGACATATCACAAACCTTCTAGGGCTACATGCCTTCAAAGATTCATGTCCCCAGACTTCCAGTGTCCTGGCAATCGTTGATGAAAAATCGGTGAAAAAAAAAATTTAATTAAAAAAAGGGAAAAAAGTCTCGGCAACACTATCATGACCGCTTTCGCTAGCTTCGCTAGCAGCGGTCATAATAAATGCAGTGTAGCAAAAAAATAGAAGTTTTCACACAGAAATGAGGAATGAGACAGGGCAGTCTAACTCTGTTCAACATTTACATCAATGAGTTAGTGATGCAGTTGGAACAGTCTGCAGGCCCTAGTATAGACTCATCCTACCCCTTCTGAACACAGCCTACAGCAACACCTTACCCTGCTGGGAAAATACTGCCACACCTGGGCCCTCACAGTAAACCTTGCAAAACAAAAATCATGATTTTTCTGAAGAAACCCATATGTCACAAACACAGACACACGTTCACTCTAGGTAGCATCGTCCGAGAGCACACGATGCAGCATACCCACCTCGGTCTAGCCAGTACTGCATCAGGATGTTTAAGCATGGCAGTGAATGCGCTCAAACAAAAACCCTGAAGAGCCCTCTACTGAACTGAAGCCAAAAAAGAGTTCCCTATGCCAGCTGGGACTGAAACTCACTAACTCTATAAGAAACACTAATATACAACATGCTCAGACTAGCCCTGCTTCCCAATCAGCAATTCAGCGAAAAATCAAACAAGCAAAAGAAAACTATCTGGAACATTGGAGAAATCAGACTACCAGTCAAAGCAGAATAAATTTCTATCTGGCCCCAAATTGGCAGAGTATCTCTTCTCTGTCAGAGATACGGTGCAGAGGCAAATTCTGACCAGGTACAGGCTCAGTGACCACAACCTTGCAGTGGAAACAAGTAGATGAGAAAAGAATATGTATTCACTGCCAGACAGGGAAGTTTGAGAGAGAGGAGCACTTTCTTCTTTACTAATAAATATAAAGCCATAAGAGAACTGTATTTTCCTCATTTTAAAACATATCACCATAACTTTGATACCATAGACATATATGAAAAACTGGCTATCCTCTCAGGAGAGCGACATTCAGCCCCTATATCACCAAAATACATTTCCCACTGTCATAAGCTCATAACCTAATATCATTTAAATACATGTTGTAGTGTTCTGCTTATAAAATATTGTACAATGATCTGTACATTATGTTGTTTTCTCTTTTTATTTTCTGTTTTTTCTGTTACTATACTGTTCTATACACTTGTATGTACCTACAGTATGTATACATATAGAAACCTAGGTGTCATATGTACCCAATACTTGTATTATTGCTTTGGCAGCACAAGTGTCTTATTTGTCATGCCGATAAAACATTGTTGAATTAAAAATTAAATTGCACTGAAAAGAAAAGAGATACACAAAAAGACACAGAGACATAGAAAAAAGAAGGGGAGAGAAAGATGGAAATAGCTAATGGAAAAAAGAGATGGAAATAGAAGGGAAATACAGAAAAAGGAAAAAGAGAGTGAGGAAAAGAGTCTCACAGACAGAGGGAAATACAATGAGAGGAAGAGAAAGGGATATAGGGAAACAGAGAGAAGGGAAAGAGAAAACTAGACTTTCTGACAGGCCTAGGTACACACCACAGTATCCGTTGTTTCTCCAGTGAATGAGGACTCCCTTGGCTGTACATGCGGCTGCGTAGCTGCTAACGGCCAAGCAGAGGCACTCATGTCCGTCTGCACAGGCACACAGGTCATAGCGACAGTTCTTCACGAAGGGCAGAGGGTTCACCTCATAGTGGCATGCCGCAAACTTGGGAGACAGCAGGATGGAGCAAGACTCTTCTGCAAACAATACTGGAAACACACACACACACATTCGCATGTGCACATGCACACCCACACACAAGCATAACCACACTTATATGAGATAGCAAAATAATGCAGGACTCAGAACACAGGTAAAGATCAAACAAAATAGGCTATACACACAATAACATAAACACACACATTTTCTTTCACACACACACACATAGACATGATTAATAATAGTATACAACCACTGTGCATCAACAGATCAACAGACAATATTAACAGATTATTTGTTAATGACACATGTACTGATAATAATCACTGAGTGCATGTGTGTGTTGTGTGTGTGTGTGTTTGTGATTGTGTGTGTGTGTGTGTGTATGTGTGTGTGAGAGAGAGAGAGAGAGAGAGGAATGTGTGTGTACCTCTCTTCGGGTTGAGGCTGCAGGGGTCGGTGTGTTGGTGGTGGAGGTTGTCACATTCGGGGTGAATCTTCCAGGCGTTGCCAAACCCCTCCACACGCGCTTCCACCAGCCCAGCAGGGGTCAGAAAATCGTCACCTTGGTTACCGTTGTAGTTACCACACAGACCACAAGTCTTGTCTGCAAACACTGGACCCAGCTACATAGACACACATGCACACACCACACAGACACGTATTTCTATTAAAACACGCACATGCACACATACAGTACACATGCATTCAACCACTTGCACACACATGTATATCCCAACACAGACACATATATCCAACAGAAATCACACATTCACAGCACACATACACAGACCATACATGTTCATACACGTACACACGAACTTACCCATCTATTCAATCATACAAACATACTGCATATACTCAAGGTATACTGTAGACTGATGTGTGTGGACTGGAGGGATACCAGTTTCAGATAACATCTAGATCTTTGCATTGTAATTAGTATCATTATTATTATTATAGGTGTTGCTGTTGTCTGTCTCACCCTAAGCACCACTCTGCCTCTCCCATCCCAATCCAGGCTCAGGTCATCTCTGTAGGACAGCCGCACTGCTGTGTGCATGGTCCTTTGCACACGCAAATCACCTACACACACACACACACACACACACACACAGACACACACACACACACACAAACACACGCACACAAACACACAAAATAATACAATTAGAGGTGAGGTTTATTCCTCTTAAGCAGATGGGTTGGTCAGAAGAGAATGATGGACAACTGAAACACAAATCTTTATTTTTCTTGTTGGCTACTGGCAGGTTAACAAAGATGATCAAATCGATCAAATTCAGGTCAATCATGAAGATCAGCCTTGGACATATTTAATCGATCAGATTGCAGATCGCCAAAACACGTTTTGAACAAAAAAAGGTTTCACGGAAGTTGAAACACATGGGTCGAAAAAAACCCGGAAAGGGCCAGTAGCCTTTAGCATTCCATAGACTTCCATTTATTTCAGCGTCACTTTGACATGAAATTACTTTACATAGGAAGCACGTCATACCTTGATGTTGGCATTGTTGGACACCATAGAAACCACTGCAAAACATATTTGCCTTGATCGGAAATCTGTCATGTCATTGTCTTGTAAGAAAAGTTTTTTTGAAATTGTGCTAAACATGACGTTACAAACTAAGCGACGACTAGTAACTTTCTGTTGCATAGGAGAAAATTTACCGTACTCTTTGAATAACAAGCCGTAGCCATACTCATGTTGTTTAATTTTCTGTTCATGTTGAAGAAACATTTCCAGTAACATTTTCCACAAAGGTAGCATTGAGTTTGTATTTTTTTGTGAAGGAATCTGAATAATAATAAGGACATTGTACATAACATTTTTAATGTTACATTTTCATGACACATTATTATTATTTTATATTCCTGTTATTTTGGAACTCTTATTATCACAGTCAGAGCTTTGTGTGACACCTTCCTGGCCATATCTGTGTCTGCCTCCAGAGGTGAAGTGTTGGATATGTATTCTCAGCTTGCTGGTCTGTCCCATTCATTTGGCTGTCTCCAGACATGTCATATTCCTGGTTCACACCTGGAAGGAGCTCACTCATTCCCGCCAAATTGTAGAACAAAGAGCCTTGCCACATACAGTTGTCTAATGCATATTAATGTAGGGTGGGTCTAAGGGGTTGCACCCCTGTTGACCAAAGAGTATTTACTGGCTGTAAATCTTTGGATAATTCAGAGATACCTGAACAACACCAACTTTGTCTCTCCATTGGTACCAATGCAAGAATAAACCTTGTTCCTGCTTTCTCCTCCATGCTGACTGAGCCTTCATAATCATCTATGGTATAACAAAATTACTAGTAAAAATAATTACTATCATTTGTAAGAGGGGTCGTTATCTTTATGGATCTTTACCATTCGATGCAAGTGAAGCCCAATGAAAGATGGCTAAGCTAAGCTAAACGCCAGCCTTGTATGTACATGTCAACTAGCTAGCTCTCTCGACATGCTAACTTGTAAGATTGCCTCGAACCAAAGTTAGTAGAGGAAGAATCAAGTCCCGAAGTACAGTATTAGCCCTTCATTTAAGTAAGTGCGATTATACTTGTGATGATGGTAAAATTATATTCATTAACAAAATTATCCTATGCCGCCTGATTTGTAATTGAGCATCTACTAGTCAGTTTATCGTATTTGGGTTCGTTGGCCAATGTCACCAGGCTGGGTCTTGAGTTTGCACAGTAGCCTGTTGACCAATTTGAAAAATCGAAAATCTGGCTTCATCTGGTCCCAACTGAAAACGACGCCATCCCTCAGTCCATTTCTTCTACTATCAATGGGCAAGTCTGACACAATTTCTAACCATCATGCAACATTTTCACCCCAAAATGCATCCCTAACTGCAAACGTTTTTATCAAGTCAAATGAGCCTATTGAGACCGGCGCCAGGCCCTTTGTACAAAACAAAGTGAAGTACGAGGGGCTGGTTTACCAAGCTACTGACAGACAATGCATACAGTTCGACACTTCTAAGGATAGCCATTTCAGGGGGTCCTGATCAAGGAGTTCAAATGGTGCAGGTTGCAGGGAGGCGGTGTAGTCGCCCTAGGGGGGCCAGCCTCTGTGTGCCTGCCACATATACTTTCTATATGGAATGTGACCTCCCTGCTTCAAAAAGTGACTGAAGAAATTCTAACACTGACTCCACTGGACAAGACAGTGGGTCCATGTGGTGATTATTGTGTCATGTGTGAAAGAGTTTCCACCGACTTTCATACATGGCGCATGTTGATGAGGCCCTAGCAAGCTCAGGCATGCAGGACATCAGCTCTGCGCTGGTCCCAGTGGCCATAACCATAACAGGGGAAAACTCCGGTTGTGGGTGCCAAACCTGTCCCTCCAATTGAGGTCTTTCCTGACCGGAAGTTTCCAAAGTGTTCCTTGCAGAAGTGACAGTAGTAGAGGGAACCACATTTGGGACAGCCAGCGAGGTGCTACCAGGAGCACCCTGTATCTGTCCTCGTGGACCTGCCTCAGCAGAGCGTGAAGACCAGGAGTTGGTGGAAATTCATACAGAGCTCTAGAGTGTGACAAATTTGGGCGCACATGTGACTTAAAAAAAGTCATGATCCTGCTTCTGAAGTCATGGTCCTGTTTGTCATGTCATGATCCTGTTTGAGACTTTGTGAGTCTGATGGTGCTGGGATGAACACTCAGATATTGTGGGTCTTTTGTCCACCAACAGTGGGGGCAGTCGAGAAAGTCTTTAATCGCCCGGTGTTGACTCATTTAAGCATCTACCGACTTATGAAGATGATTAATTAACTTGAAAAAGTTGCTTTAAGGCCTGAACCATCTGAAAAAATTCTAACAAGCTCATCATTCACAAACATTGTAATGTACTCATCATTTACAAGCATTGTTTATAACTTGACTAACATTAGTTGCAAGTGCTATATGAAAGTTTTCTCTGCATGATAACCTATGTTGTGCAATTTCATAGGGTTTTAAAAGTTGTTTACCAACTTTATTTAACTGTCTCATCAGTGATTAGGTTTCCATCCGTCGTGTAAATGTGAATTTCAGTTATTTGATTACGAAATTCTCAAAAATGGGCATTTATCATTGTGTTAGGTCATATTGGTTTTGTCAGATTTTTTCACTTTTTTTTCTTCTTCAGGACAATAAAACACTGGGTGAGATGAAAGTTTGTGGGCATGTAGCCCTAGTAGGCTAGTAGTGAATAGAAGCTTTTAGCCCCCAGGGGCCACAATTGTGTAATTGCACAAAATGACTTTTTCCTATCTGGAGAATGTTTAAAACCATTTTTTTTCTTGAAGTCCATTAAGTGAACACATTAAGTGTGTGGTTTAATGGAGTTCAAGCAAAAACAATTTCCAGCAAAAACAATTTCCAGCAAATTTTA
This sequence comes from Setipinna tenuifilis, assembly GCA_030347295.1. Classification (NCBI taxonomy): domain Eukaryota; kingdom Metazoa; phylum Chordata; class Actinopteri; order Clupeiformes; family Engraulidae; genus Setipinna; species Setipinna tenuifilis. The sequence continues at coordinate 32,333,157 of CM059268.1, read as the reverse complement.
AAATTGATGTTAAATTGTAGCGCACTTCAGAGCTCTCCGCTAACAGTCATAACTAACACAGTCATAATGATTACCATTTATAAGTGGTGTCTGCACATCCATGCCGTCTACTGAGATCACACCCCCATGTTTCAGTCGAACCGTCTTATTGGACATGTGATGGAAGCGCACACTAACTGAGCGTGTGCAGACAGCATCCGGGTCATCAGCACACTAGGGTACAAATACACACACACACATACACATATTGAATACACTCTGAAATCAGTCATAGTTGTAATTTACAAACATATTAACATTAGCACAGACAAACTGTTATAGTTATATAGCTGTTATATAACTATTTGTGTCATTTAGATTTAAGGCTATTAGTACTGTTGTGTGTGTGTATGTGTGTGTATGTGTGTGTGCTTACCTTCACCATCTCTATGACTGCTGAAAACACACGTCCTTGCAGTACTGTGTGGTGTCTCAGCTTTGCAGTGTTGTGGATGTGACTCTGGTGTCCTGGCTTTGCCATGTTGTAGATGTGACTGTGCTATCCTAAGCTTGGTTTGGCTTTCTTTTTCTCTTGGAATGATTTTTATTTCTCTTTTATTCTCTTTGACCTGGTGTATGTGGAGGGTTGATTGGAAGATTGGGTCTGGATAAAAACTCTGCCTGCAAGTTGTGTCACTTTCTGCTCTCTGCTTGCTGTGGCATCTGCTCTGTCCTCTACTTACTGCTCAGCACGCCTTTGTTCTTCCTTGGCTGCTGGTCGCTTCAGCCTGGAGGTCTGTTGCTCTTTGTCCCAATGGCCTTGACCCCCTTATGCACTACTTTAAAATATGCTGACCTTCAGCCCACTTTTACTTCGATTTCTTTTGTCTTCCACTCACTGACTTTAATGCATAGCTGTGTTAATGAACACGCCATAACCACTTGGCTCAAAGGGAGTGGACATTAAGGGAGACCACACCATATATGCCAGCTAATAGATGCACACCCACAGCACAGCTAAGCCAAGGAGTCACATCTTAGCCATCTATTTGTGTCTTATGTGTGTGTTTGTGTCTCTGTGTTTTTTTACCTGTACAGTCTCTATGATTGCTGAAAACACACTGCCGCTACAGTCTTTAGCCAGAAGGTACTGGCAGGTGCCACTGAAGGTGTAGAACTTGTCATCAAAGGTTTTGAAGTGGGACTGGCCAGTCACAAAACATTCACCTACCAGAAGCAGGAAAATAGTCAAGTGTGTGCATGTGTGTGTGTGTGTGTGTCTGTGTGTGTGTGTGTGTGTGTGTGTCTGTGTCTGTGTATGGAAGAGAGAAATGGCCTACCTGGACAACCCTCATTGGTGCACTGCCAAGATCCATGCTGACAGATGCTACAGAAAAACAGAGGTATATAAGACATAACAGGGGGTGTGTGAGTGCCTAGTCATGAAAGGCGCTTATGTTTGCATTTCATTGTTCTAGTGTATTTTTACGCCTGTTTGTGTGTTTTACCAGGTGTTGCAGTCCTGAGAGATGCTTGACCCAGGTGGGTAACGTTTGCCAGTGTGTACGCAGGAACACTGGGAGACGTCGACACACCTCTCACCATCCAGGATCTTACCCACTGACCCACACACAAGCACACACACACACACAGCACATGTATACACACAGCACATGTATACACACAGCACATGTATACACACATATGCATGCGCATACATGCACACATACACACACACACCACCCCAAACACAACATCAAGTTCATTTCAACAAATATAAATAATGGATGGATATTCTATTTCTTTAATGAAATGTAAAGTCCCTCAGTTTTACACACACACAACACATATGGGCACACACTAATGCACACACACATACACACCTGGACAATTGCAGCCATCCACACACTCTTCTCTGCACACTTCTGGAATGTTGAGGCTCTGGCAGGTTGTTGAGCATGACTGAGCACACACACTGTATTCCATTCCAACAGGACACTTTGGAGCTAACACACAAACACAAACACACACAGTAAGACACAAAAACATAAATGTGCATACATATTTAAAATAATATTTTTTACTGTAAAATATCGCCTTTAAAAGTTTGTAATGTTTGCTTTGTGCTTTTATATTCCCAAGTCCCAAGACACATGGACATTGATTAATTAACAAAATAATGTATAGACACCTATTCTGCGGCTGTTCTGCTATGCATGGCTACCATAAGTAGGTACCATAAGTACACTAAACAATAATGGGGCATGTAGGCTAATAGGTTAAACTAAACTATACCTAGGTTTCCCATGAGAGTTGCTGTTCTCATACACACACACACATTATATTACATTACATTACACTTAGCAGATGCTTTTATCCAAAGTGACTTACAATAGAGGACACAAATGCACACACATATATACATACAAACACACACACACACACACACACACACACACACACACACACACACACACACACACACACACACACACACAGGGTACCTACCACAGCTGCTGTGCTCGTGCCAGCCATGCAGAGTGACTCCATGATGGGCACAAGCACGGGCATACTCCTGCAGCACCGCACACACACACTCTTTCCTGTCGCCACAGTGACAAACACTCCGTTCACACACCGACTGGAAGGCGCCCGGGTCCAGAATGTGAGCACAGTGCAGGAATGCAGCAGACGTGCTAAACACTTGACACTTTGCCATGAGCTCCTATCACACACACCGCATAGATACACATATACATATATACATATGAGGTATACACTGAATACACATACATGTGCACATACAGTAAGTGCAAACAGTAAATGTAATGCAAATACGACATCAATGCAAACAAACCCACATGCACACACGCTGGTGTACATTAAAATGAAAATTAGGTATTTTACAGTGGTTGCTCTAGCCCTTTCTAAGTATTACTGTAAGCACAAGATAAACCACCTTTCATTCTCAGACATACTTCAATTAAATGCCCCAGTTTTTCTCTCTCTTACTATGTCTGACTCTCTTACTATGTATGTCTCTCTGTTTCTGTCTGTCTGCCTGACTGTCTTTCTATATATCTATCTATCCATCTATCTATCTATCACACACACACACACACACACACACACCTGTGCCATCTCCCCAGTGGAGGTGCAGGTCTCAGAGGGTGGAGCCACACGCTTGCAGGGCTCTGCTCCGTTCATCATCCAGGAGTTGGCAAAGTCATACCCATCATCTGTTAAAAAACCTACACACACACACACACACACACAGATATATACACATCAAAACAATAGAGGACATGGAATCTATAGAGCCTAGAGGCCAATAGAGACACTGGCCTCTAGGCTCTCACATGCAGTCTGGGATTATCAACCATGTATCAGTATCAAAAACAAATAAGTGTGTATGTGTTCACGTGGGGTGGTGGTCTATACATGGGTATATACGTGTGTATGCTTGTGTGAACATCTGTGTGTAGATGCATGTGTTTCTGTGAGGTAGTGGTATGTACATGTGGTATGTGTGTGTTCACATGCACCCACCCTCCCTTGAGGTGTAGTCGTCCTCCGGTATGCGGTTGTAGTTGCCGCAGAGTCCGCAGGTGCGGTTGCCGTGGTGCTTAGAGAGAGTGATGTCAATGTTCTTATCTCCATCCACACGCACAGAGAATCCAAACTCGTCGCTCCAGAGCCTCACACCGCCCAGCTCACGTCCAACAAACACAGAACTAGAGGCGTAGGGCAGGTGGAGTCTACACACACCACACCATACCACAGCAGACCACACACAACATACGAGTCCACACATACACACAAACACACACACACCATATTACAGCACACTACAGCAGACTACACTAGAGCTGAAGATCTTTGCCCGAGCCTGACAGGACCTGATGGGACCCGACAGGTTCAGTCGGGTTCGGGCTTAGTTTCTATCATTTTACATGGGTTCAGGGCCAGGTTCGGAACTGAAAGGTCAGGTGATTGGTTTTGATAAGCTCGAGACAGATGCGAAAATGGACGGTGCAGAGGTAAAACTAGACTGTTAGGTTAACAAAGGGCTTATTTATTTGTTTCAAGTTACATGTTTGTTTGAACTTTTCACGTTTGTCATAATAAATGATGTTAAAATGTAATTCTTGACAACAGGCAAAAAAAACTGTACTCATGCACATATTTGAATAATGTCGGGCTATAAATGGGTTCGGGCTTTAGAAAAACTGTCAAACTCCGACTCCGGGTCGGGCTGGGGCTGAATTCTATCGGGCTTGGCCTTTGTGCAGCCTAACTTTTAAGGCCCAATTACAGCTCTAGACCAAGTTGAAGTTCAAGTTCAAGTTCAATTTATTTATATAATACATTTTATCCAACATAAGCTCACCAAAGTGAATAAATAAAATAAAATAACCCGAAATTAAAACCTAAATAAATAAAAATAATAGTGGTAAAAATAAAAAATGAAAACCACACATATGTCTGTGAAGATTATGATTCAAAACACAAGGGAAGTGTGCGTGACCACGTAATATGACCACAAGAGGGCACCCTGAAGGCTTTCTCACAGACATTCTACCAACCCCATTACTGATGGACATAGCCCTGGACAAGGTGTACAAGGTGGCCAGTGTCCTAGCTATGCAACCTCAGAATTGCTCAACTGACAATATTGCTGCTACAACAAAATCCTGGGGGAAACACTATTGTTATAAACACAACTACAGAGGTTTCCTACTGATTATAATACATCATAATACGTATATACACATAGGTCCCTTATTGTCTACAGTAAGCATCTCAATAGGTTGTTTATATGTCCATAATGTATTGACTTTCAGATAAACGTGTAGACTCTTGTCTCAGCTGTACCTCTCAGCTCCGCGGGACAGAGTGCCATCCACTGAGAGACGCAGCTCAAAAAACTCCCCAAGAAACAGAGTCACACCCTTCCTCTTGCCATTGGAGAAATCACCTACACCAAAACACACATGCACACACACACACACACACACATACACACACACACACACACACACGCACACACACAGCAACACACACATCAGTACACAGACACACTCTGGAACACATATATCAGCATGCATGCATTTCATACATACAAACTGTATATCAAGGCTGGCCCTTTATCATCATGCTCATATAGAAAAAGTGTAAGATCAAGAACTGTAATGCATTGTATAAGTATTGTATGTGCATACACATGTGTGCTTTTCTTCATATTTAAAGTGTGTGTGTGTGTGTGTGTGTGTGTGTGTGTGTGTGTGTGTGTGTGTGTGTGTGTGTGTGTGTGTGTGTGTGTGTGTGTGTGTGTGTGTGTGTGTCTGTATCTGTGTCTGTGTGCATGCATGTGTGTTACCCAGGATGGTAAAGGCTCTCTTATGACAGTCTCCAGCCAGCATATAGCTGCAGTCTCCAGAGAACTGATACAGAACTCCATCAAACGAGTGGATGTGCTGCCAACCGAACAGGCTACAGCGACCTCCCTCACCTACACACACACTCACACACACTGACAGTAATACACAGTCAGCACCTATAAATAGACAACATGCAAATATACTGTCTTACTCTCTCTCTCTCTCTCTCTCTCTCTCTCTCTCTCTCTCTCTCTCTCTCTCTCATTTTCTCTCTCTTTTCTTTATTTCTCTCTCTCTCTCTCTCT
>CM059268.1:32109992-32324992 GCA_030347295.1 Setipinna tenuifilis | reverse complement strand
TGGCACTGTTTCTGCTCTTGATTATTTCAGTAAGACAGATAACCTTTAGAAGATGCTTTCAGGCCAGAGACTGCCTTTTTATCTAGGCACAACCATCCATCATGCATCATACAGCAGCCCAGAGCCCTCATCAGGAACACCAGTCAACCTGAATGCCTCTCACCCTCCAGCCTGATAGGACGCTGTATATAAGGAGTGTGGAGGGGCTCCTGTGCTCACTCGGCTGAGATAAGGAGCAAGAGGAGCGCTAGAGTATGTGAGTCTGATCAGAGCAGTGATGATGACATACAATGATATGTTTGAATACTTTATTGATCAGTTTGATTAGAAAGATGATGAAATTGATAAGTAAAAAGATGAGTTTGCTGAAAAAGAGAATATAATGAATAATGTGCTTAGTTTTATGGGGAATTTGATAAGAAAAGTGATGGGTTTGATGTTTACAGTAATAAGCTTGATGAGTAATTACTGTAATGTGCACACACATCCAGCACACAACTTTGATTCAACCCATGGGATGGAAAAACACCAGAATCTTTCTCACATCTGTTACAACTGCCAGGCTCATATGGCTGATAAACATTAAGACGCAGCAGGCATGGACAAGTTTTTCAAAAAGATTTTTTTATTCGCAAATAACTAAAAGTGTATGTAAGATCTCAAAAAGGACAATGCCTGCCTGTGCACATAGGCCTTGATGGCCCACACAGGCCAATTAGGCCAACCAGCATCGCCTGTGCACATGCTTCACCAATAAAGCAATCAGAAAAACAGAGAGAAGTACCTTTTCCACACCTGGAGCATCTATCCCACCCCCTGAACATCTATCCCACACCTACAGCATCAACACCATAGTTAAAGCATGTACTCCACACCTGTGACCTTAACCAGAAGCCCATAATTTATTCCTCAGTAACAAAGGTATCCATGATGATGTTGTGTTGTATATTTTGGGGCTGCTGTTAAGTATCTCTGCATTCTTGAACTTGTTCAGCCAAGTTGTGTCTGTCTACAGCATCAGCATGCCAATAATAACAGCAATATTTGGCATCAGTGAGTTGACGACAAATAAATGTTATGTACTGGCATACAAATATTTTGCCATACCCCTTGCCTTTTTTGTAGCCTATGCATTTCCAGTTGCAAATAGTGACAGTGTCCCTTGGCTAGAAATGGCAGTGGTCCTTTAAGACAGGAATAGCTGCCCACCATCATGCTTCAGGAGTGGGAATATGTGGGCTTTATGGTTCCCTGTCAACTCAGCCAAGATTAAATGTGAGCTGTACTGAGTTGCATGAATGAGTGAACATGCATTTCTCAGCCCTGACTGTTCCCCTCAGACACGAGGTGTGTGTGTGTGTGTGTGTGTGTGTGTGTGTTGTGCTGCAGCCTATGAACACTAATGTGTCGCTCGCCTTCCCCCATGTATTGATAGCTGGCTGGGGTGACGTCATCTTCGTGAAGATTGGATCCTGCGTTGTAACGGCACGCGAGGGATGGGGGATGGATGGAGGCGAACGTGACTGCTGTGATGTCATCTTAAAAAAACACGTGGAATCAATTCTATTACAAAACAAACTGGTGACTTCGTATAGATAGACCAACGAGAGAGAGAGAGATATTTGCTGTGTTTGCTGTGTCGAGCAGAAGAAAGCCGAGCAAGCGGAGGCAACTGAGCAGAGGGTCACTCACTCATTCAGCTCTTGCAGATATTGCAGAACCAACAGGACCGGATCCTGAGTACGGGAGCGGTGTAATGGCGGCGCTGACAGGAGGGGAGATGTGTGTCAAATACCTCATGTTTGCCTTTAATTTCATCTTCTGGGTGAGTGTTTTACTATCAGGACTGCATTTAGATGAATGGAGTGGTCTGGCCACGCACCAACACGCGCGCACGCGAACACATAGGCTACACACAGCCCCATTCACTCGGAGGAATTAATTTCATGGAATTTGTAATTTCCTATTAATTACTTGTTAGCTAAAATCTTACTCAAATGTAAAGGACGCCGGCTAACTAGAGAACAATGCGTAACTGACCTGGTCGTATCGCACATTCATCTCTTCTTTGCCTCGAGGTTTATATGGGCCAAGCGCGGCCCAATTGTCTAATCTCAGTGTCTATTTAGAGCGCATGATAATCCCATGCGCAAACTCAGATTACATGCCATGGAGTGTTTGTGAGCGAGAGTAATTTTTGTGTATGCGCGCATGTAAGCATAATAAGAAGAGTGAAAGAGCGTGAGGAGAGGGAGGAGTGTCAGCCACAAACGATTCATTATTCAACCATACCCGCGGAGCTCTCTCTCTCTCTCACACACACACACACACACACACTCACTCACTCTCTCTCGCTTTCTTAAAACAGGTCCGTGCGTGCGTATATGGGCAAATTTAGGGGCCTGTCGCTGTCTACCTGTCACTGGCCCCGCCCCCTGTCATCCTATTCTTGACGCTGTCCAGAACAGCTGCAAACAACTGGAACACAGTGACATTTTAAAAAATGCTGTAGCTATGCTCCAGCCTATCTTTATCCATACAAACAAAGCCAGACTTATCTGTAAAACCGGATTAAATTTCATTTCAGTGGCAGTTCTGTATGCGTAATTATTACAGGCTTTAACCTTGAGTTGCAAGCCAGACAGCTGTACGAAGAGAGTATCCGCCCATTTTACCTGAGTGTCGTTTAACAGAATCAGTGTCTTCACTGTCGTTTCCGGAATTCACTTTCGGTTTTCTCTTGATACCCGACGCTAGTAAATAAACGCATTCTATTTCTAAAACAGAAGTAGGCCTACAGGACGTCTGGTATTACTCAACTTCACGTCTTTCTGATCTTAATTAACGGAAATATCATGGCGCTCGTTGGAGGTTACAGAAGCCTTAAATACCTGATGTTTTTCTTCAACAGTGCTATTTGGGTAGGTGGATTTCTCAGTTTTTATATAGTCTAAGCGTACTAGAATCCTATTTTTGTGTCGTTGCGTTATTTCTGTGTACCACTACGTAGGCCTACTTGCTTTTAAGTGGACGTATGAGTTCTTTTCTTTGCAATTTCTGAGTACGCCACGCATGGGACCAGTGTCCTCTGCGTTAAATATTAGGAACAGTTTTCAGTCAGAGCAGAGGTTGATTACAATGAACAGACGTTTGCTTATATGTGCAGGTTATAGAGAATATCTTCCGTCGACGAGTCTGGTCTAAGCGCATTGTTGACTTTATTGCGGTCACTGAAGGGTCATGACTTGAAAGATTTCAGTTGGAAACTTTAACCAAAGAGAAAAGCTGAATAGGAAGGGTTTTCGACCTTTTTCATTTTACCATAAACTGTATAGTCAGGCATGCGCACTCGTCTCATTTTAATACCCAGAGTTTGGACAGGGAAAATGAAAAAAAAAGAACGTGTGTAAAGTGGGTGTTTACCTGACACTAGGAGACTGCTGCTTGTGTCTGTCTTATATACATAATATATCAGTCTCATTTAGTCTCTCTGTGTCTGTGTGCTGGGGACAGTTGGCAGGCTCAGCTGTGTTTGCTGTTGGACTCTGGCTTAGGTTTGACTCCAAAACCAAAGGCCTGTTTGAAGGAGAAGGCTCCCCATCTGTTTTCTTCACAGGTGAGCGAGCGTGCATGTGTGTGTGTGTGTGTGTGTGTGTGTGTGTGTGTGTGTGAGAGAGAGAGAGAGAGAGAGAGAGAGAGAGAGAGAGAGAGAGAGAGAGAGAGAGAGAGAGAGAGAGAGAGATAGAGAGAGGTACAGGGGCATAAAGACAGAGAGGTGTAGACATTGATAGAGACAGGTACTGGGGCATAAGGACACATAGGTGCAGTGCTACAGAGACAATTACACAAAGACAGGTAGAGTAGAGAAAACAGGTAGAGTGAGCAGAGACAGACAGGTGCAGACAGGTGCAGAGACAGACAGGCATAATGGCACAGAGACAGACAGCTGTAAGGGCACAGAGACAGGCACCGTGCCACAGAGACAGTCAGGGTGGCACAGAAATACAGGAACTGGCACAGAATATTGGTCTGGACAGCTGCTATGTTGCAGGGCTATGTGCTGTTTATGTGCAGGGTTTTACACAGGAATGCATATGCACAGAAATGGCTAAATTGTTGCTTAAGGGCTCTCCAATGCTCTCTATGAGATGGACTGATATATGAGTGTACTGTGATGACACCCTCATCGGTGGTAAGAAACGCAGAGTACAGCCCGAGGCATACATTGTTTGAGGACAGGTTGAGCCGTGTGATACTTAATTTTTTCTCAAGGTAAACAGTTGTCTGGCCTCGCATAGCAGCATAAACACTCCTCTCTGGCCTTTGGGGAATGTGGAGGGTACAGTCTATACAAATCAGGTGCTTAATATCTAGTGCAAAACATGGTAAAAGCTCCTGGTGTGTGTGAGTCTACCAATGCAAGAGCATCACCCTGGATCATCTTGGAATCTCTAGGAGCACTCTAGGAGTGTATATGTGTGTGTGTGTGTGTGCATTATCTTCACCATCTGGCTGACATCTCAGGACATTGTTTAGTTTGTGAGAGGAACTACAAAAGTCTGTCACATTTTTATTCATAGACACACACACACACACACACACACACACACACACACACACACACACACACACACACACACACACACACACACACACACACCATCACTTCAGTATTTTTGACTTGCTGAGTGCTTTTGTCTTATTCATAACTAAAAGAGAAATGTGTGTGTGCATGTGTGCGTGTGTTTTGTTTGTATATTAACCTGGGACATGCGCTGGACAGAACTGTCTTTTTGCAGATGTTATTTCCACATGTTCAGTTTTGCTTCAATTAAATTTACAGTGGGACACAACATGCTACTCTCCCATGTCTCTGTTTGTGTATAGGCTCAAAGAGTGTGTTTAAAGTGTGTGGGTGTGCAGTGTTTGTATGTTGTTAACTTGCACATTCAGTAAACATTGGAAAGTAGCAACTTCCTTGTTTTTGTTTCCAGTAAGAAAGGAAGCTGTGGTGCACGTGTGTGTGTGTGTGTGTGTGTGTGTGTGTGTGTGTGTGTGTGTGTGTGCATATGTTTACCTAGTTTTACACTGAAAAACCTGTCATTTTAGTAACTGTAACTGTGAAAGAGAAGTGTGGCTCTACAGAGGCTAATAATTTTATAACCCACTTGTCTAAATTTGGCTGTTTGTCTGCATGTGTGTGCATGCGTGCTTGTGTGTGTGTAGGTGTGTATATTTTGATTGCTGCAGGAGCACTGATGATGGTGGTCGGCTTCCTGGGTTGCTGTGGAGCCATTCAAGAATCACCCTGCATGCTGGGACTGGTGAGATGCCAGTGTGTGTGTGAGTGTGTGCACATTTGTGTATGAATCTGCTTCTCTCTCTCTCTCTCGCTCTCTCTCTCTCTCTCTCTCGCTTTTCTGTCTGTCTCTCTCTCTCTCTCTCTCGCTCTCTTTTTTTGGGTAAAGAGCACCCCCTGTGGTCAGTGAGGGTAGGGCCATTGGGAGCTAACAGTGATTAACGGTTTACGGCCTTAATCCTCAGGCACCTTCTGTTAGCCAAGGGCTTTGTGTGTGTGTGTGTGTGTTTGCATGTCTATGTGAATACCTGAAACGGTGAGGGAGGCAGAATCGTGTGTGTGTGGGTGTGTGTGTGTGTTTCAGCAAAAGAGAGAGGGAAGGAGAGTCAGCTGTGTGTGTGTCAGCAAGAAGGGGGGTGGGTGGTTTGGAAATCTGGTATGTGTTTATGTTCCTATAGCACATGTATGCTGTTTGGCAGAACCTGTGCTCATTTGTTTAAACTGTGGTGTGTCTTTATGCTTTCTGCCACCCCAGTTCTTCTTCTTCCTGCTGGTCATCTTCGCCGTGGAGGTGGCGGCCGGAATCTGGGGCTTCTCCAATCAGAGCAAGGTTATCCCTCATAACTTCCTTACCCCCAACTAATTACTTGGCTTACAGAACCACACACACACACACGCACACACACACTTGTGTTAATTTTGTCACTATTTGTGTATTTCGTCACTCACTATTTTTGTTAGTCAAGTTTTAGTAACTAAAAGTATTGTAATTTTAGTCTAGTTTTAGTTAAGGTATTTTCAGCTTATAAATCCTGAAAACACACTGGTTTAGTTATAAGGATAATTCACACTGATCACAATTTTAGTTAATATAGTTTTACAATGTTATTAATTTACCTTTATTAATTTATTAATTTATGATTCCCAGTCATTTTCATCTCTTTCAAAACTTCATATTTGCCTACTGCGTATCAATAACAGCCTGTATAACATGTGTGCCATAACACTATACCTATCTGGTTAATCTCCAGTGTAGAACCCTAAAATCAACATAAGCCAAAGTTAACTTGCCTCAAAATGCTAGGGGTTAGCCTTGTCATACCACTGAGGGTTTGTGGTGTTGTTCCTCGATATTGTAAATCGTTACACCTTCCCGTGAGATACATTTAGACATTAGGTTTTCTTATCAGTGTCATGATACTTAAAATGGCACCAGATATCAAGTCTTTTTTCTTCAAGAAGCATTTTATTTTTGGGAGTGGAGGATGCCTGTTGTTTGTAACCACACATCACATGCAGCCATAATTAATCTAATTGACAAATTGTGTCATGCATGCTGCTGTGTGTGTTTGCATTTCCTCTATCTCGTAAACTGGCACCAAGAGGGAAATCTTTGCAAAAGATTCTAGTTGTAGTCTTGCAATTACTGAAAACAGTCTTTAACAAATCTTGTCTGAAACTAGACTGTGACTATGCGACTAATGATTTTTCTTTAGATGTAAGAGGGTATGAGACTGTAGTATGGGCAGCATTACATGTTTACTGCTGATATGTTCAGCTGTCTGTTGAATGTGCAGTAAAAGGGATGCAGAGATGCAGCAGATAAACACAGCAAATGTCATGGTGCAGCATCTAAGCTATCAGTTCCACAAGGGAACAGAAATTAACAGATAGATATGATTGGACAGAAATAGAACACGTAACAGTATCCACAGTCCTTTTTCCGATTTGCAGCTGCATTATCCCATTTCCTATTTCAAGTCGCATTGTCTCAATGGTGAATTGTCCCAGAGCAAGCACAGCCTCTGTCAAAACAAATGGATACAATGACATTATGGGGGAGAAATGGGAACAGTGTAGCTGCATAATCTGCCTGCGAGAGCGGTCAGCTCATCTCCATGTGGGTGTGAGTGCGCGTCTGTGTGTGTGTGTGTGTGTGTGTGTGTGTGTGTGTGTGTGTGTGGAGGAAGTGAAATGAGATTCTGATGTCTGAGGCTTTTTACTAGCATCAGAGTCAGAAAGGGGGAAAGCTCACCTTCAGTCTATTCAGCTCTTCACACACAGCTGGAGTATACCTTCACAAGCAGAATTTTGAGACAGGGAGGGTGTGTGTTTGTGCATGTGTTTGTAAGAGAGGGAGTGTGTGTATGTGTTTGTGAGAGACTTCATGTGTGTGTGTGAGAGAGAGAGGGAAAGAGAGGGAATATACAGTATGTCACAAAAGTGAGTACAACATTTTTGTACTTTTTTTTATTATATCTTTCATGGGAGAAGTCTAAAGATATAATACTTTTCTACAACGTAAAGTAGGCAATGTACAGCTTATATAACAGTGCAAATTTGCTGTTCCCTCAAAATAACTCAACACACAACCATTAATGTCTAAACCCCTAGCAACAAAAGTGAGTACACCCCTAAGTGAAAATGTCCAAATTGTGCCCAAAGTGTCAATATTTGGTGCGGCCACCATTATTTTCCAGCACTGCCTTAACTCTCTTGGGCATGGAGTTCACTAGAGCGTCACAAGTTGTCACTGGAATCCTCTTCCACTCCTACATGGCAACATCAGCTGACTTTGAGCTTGAGACCTTGAGCTCTGTCACCTTCCATTTGAGGATGCCCCACAGATGCTAAATTGGGTTCAGGTCTGGGGAAATGCTAGGCCAGTCCATCACCTTCACCCTCACCCAAGGCGTGGTCATCTTGGAGGTGTGCTTGGGGTCATTACCATATTAAAATACCGCGGCCCAGTTTCAAAGGGGGGGCATCATGCTCTGCTTCAGTATGTCGCAGTACATATTGGCATTCATGGTTCCCTTAATAAAGTGTAGGTCCCCAGTGCCGGCAGCACTTATACAGCCCCAAACCATGACACTTTCTCCACCATGCTTGACTTTAGCAGGACACAGTTGTCTTTGTAATCCTCACCTGGTTGCCGCCACACACACCTGACACCATCTGAACCAAATAAGTTTATTTTGGTCTCATCAGACCACAGGACATGGTTCCAGTAATCTATGTCCTTAGTCTGTTTGTCTTCAGCAAACTGTTTGCGGGCTGTCTTGTGCATCATCTTCAGAAGAGGCTCCCTTCTGGGACAACAGCCATGCAGACCAGTTTGATGCAGAGTGCAGCGTATGGTCTGCGCACTGCCTGACAGGCGGTCCCCCTACCCCTTCAACCTCTGCAGCAATGCTGGCAGCACTCCTACGCTTATTTTGAAGACACAGCCTACGGATATAATGCTGAGCACATGCACTCAACTTCTTTGGTCGCCCATGGCGAGGCTTGTTCTTAGTAGAGCCTGTCCTCTTGAAGCGCTGTATGGTCTTGGCCAATGTGCTGCAGCTCAGTTTCAGGGTGTTGGCAATCTTCTTATAACCAAGCCATCTTCATGTAAAGCAACAATTTTCCTTTTTAAATCCTCAAAGAGTTCTTTTCCATGAGATGCCATGTTGAACAACCTGGGCGCATGCGCACGCTGCGACCGGCAGGAAAAGTTTGGCTGACAACGTCTTAGTGTTTTTATCGTGTTTTATTGTTCTACGTTTGTCCATGTCGGAATAATATCACCCCAAGTGATACGAACTGTGTATGCTGCTCCTGACCAAAACGATATGGATTTTTTATGGGCCGCAATGTTGATTGTATCCCTCCTGTTGTACCTGGAGTTCATCTCTACCTGTCCTACCAGGAGGCAATACAGCAGGACGGAGTTGCTGCAACTCAACCATGTGAGTCCAGCCAGCGTGTCAGACATCACGCTACGGATTCCGGACTTAATTCGACAAAATTCAGAAAACATCCATGATAAACCAGGAGGTTAAAGGAGAAGAAAGAGGGGAAAGCGCGGAGGAGTGCGGCTGCGTCTGAGGAAGATGCAGTCCAACCGGCTCCCATTGCCCACAATTATCCTGGGGAACGTTCAGTCCATTAGAAACAAACTGGATGAACTTGAGGGAAATGCCCGCTTCCTAAAGGATTATAACGACTGCTGTGTGTTGGCGTTTACAGAGACATGGTTAACAGAACGTGATCAGGACGCGGATCTGATGATTACTGGCTTTGGCGCACCTCACCGCTTGGATCGGGACAGTGAGGTAACAAATAAAACTCAGGGTGGAGTTGTTTGCCTCTACATCAATCAAAGGTACTGTTCTGCCATAACTGGGAGGGATCGCGTGTGCTCCCCCGACGTGGAACTTCTATCGGTGTCACTACGCCCATTCTATTTACCCCATGAATTTCCCCAGCTTTTTATTACAGTTCTATATATACACCCAGGAGCACACGCCCCCTCTGCTTGTAAAACTGTGTATGATGTAGTTCAAAAGCTACAATCGATATCCCCTGAATCACCGTCCTTCGTACTGGGTGATTTCAATCATGTCTCCCTTAAAAAGACAATCCCTAACTTTCAACAATATGTAACCTGCCCCACCCGACGTGAAAAGACTCTTGACCAGTGTTACGGATCAGTGAAAGACGCATATAAGTCAGTGCCCCTATCCCCCTTAGGCCGCGGAGACCACAAACTTGTGTATCTCATGCCTACATACAAGACTGTTCTCAAAAGGGAAAAGGCCCAAACAAAGAACTTAAAGGACTGGAATGAAGAGTCTGTGCAGTGTCTACAGGCTTGTTTTGACTGTACTGATTGGGATGTGTTTACAGAGGACTGTGGTGAGGACTTGGATCAACTAGCTGATGTGACATGCTCTTATGTAGCATTCTGTAGAGACATGATTATTCCATGCAAAAAGGTTAAAATATATCCAAATAACAAACTGTGGGTCACTAAATCAGTAAAAGCCTGCTTACAGGCTAAGAGACATGCATTTAAATATGGGACTGCTTCTGAACTGTTTTCTGCCACCAAAGACTTGAAAGTTGAAATCCTCAGAGCTAAACGCGATTACAAAACAATCTTGGAAAATAAAATGGTTTCTAACAATCTGGGTTCAGCCTGGTCAAGTATGAAAGCGATCGCAGGTATTAGTAACTCAAAGAATATAAGCACTGTTATATTAGAAGATTTTGATTCAGATTTTGATTTCGCCAATGCTCTTAACACTTTCTTCTCTCGTTTTGACACTTATGATTTTAACACAGAAATAAAGGAACTTGGTGATAACTTAATAGATGAGAATTATTCTGAAATAGATATAGCCACTGTTGAAAAAGCATTACTCTCCACTAATGCAAACAAGAGCTGTGGTCCTGATAATATCTGTGGTAAACTGCTTAAGCTATGTTCTAGAGAGCTGTGTACAATTTTCCATTATATTTTTAACAAATCACTACAAACCCAGCATGTACCAAAATGCTGGAAAGACGCAGTTGTTGTTCCTGTTCCAAAGATAAGGACCCCCAAAGTCCAGAACGACTTCAGACCTATTGCTCTGACCTCATTGGTCATGAAAACCTTTGAAAAACTGATAAGGAACAAGATTTTAATGGAGACCCAGTCTGATATTGAATATGCTTCTAAAACATTTAGAAGGTAAGGGAACACATGCCCAACTTCTATTTATTGATTTGTCCTCTGCTTTTAATACTATTCAACCCCATATTTTAATAGAAAGACTTTTAGAGCAATTTAATTTGAGCAAAAACCTTGTAGGCTGGGTGCTACATTTTTTGACTGACAGGACACAAAGAGTGCGGGTAAATGGAGTACTGTCTGACCAGATTCGTTCCTCAACTGGCTCGCCTCAAGGTTGTACACAAGTACACTTATTTATATACTGCCATTGTACGAGTTATGTAATTCAAGTTCCTATTTTTAGCTTATTATAAAGTAATAAAATAAGTGAAGTGATTCCCATTTGTCATTGTGATCACACAGCTCACCGTGCACACAATGAAATTCAGCCTCTGCTTTTAACCTATCACACATGTGACCATGCTCAGGGTACTTCACTCACAGGGGAGGATGGAGGAGAGAGCTGGTCATTCACTCCCTCCACCCGTCGGTGTCAGGAATTGAACTTGTGACCTTTTGGCTGCAGGTCCAGCACCTTATCCGCTAGACCATGACTGCCCTTGCCCCTGCTTGGCATATTACTTGTAGCTTACTATTTATATACTTGAAATATACTCCTTAAAGTACTCTAAAAGTTTACTCAAACTGTATGTACACAAGAGTGTGGTGCATTTACAAAATCAAAAGACATAATATTGAAAACAAGTTTGATATATTTTCAAACATACAAACAAAAACAAAGACCACCCTTAGCAAAAAGAAGTTTATTAAAGTTTACTATAAGTATACTTATTTTATACTAAAACTGAGGAAGTATACTTGAAGTTGACTTTTATAAACTATATTTTATATACTTATAGAATAGTATAGTAAAGTATACTTGGCTTATACTGAAACTTCTAAACAAAGTGTAAGACTAAGTACATTTATACTAAGACTTACACTTATACTTTAAAATGAAAACATATACTTTCCCTATACCTTTCCTATACTTTATACTTTTAGCATTTAATTTATATATTAATATAATATAATGGTGGAGTTTAAAACTTAACAGTATATAGTATGTGTGCTCAATTGCATTATCTTTAGGTACCTTAAAATCATACACAAAAACAGAAAAACATTTGAATTGACTTTATTCAGCTAGCTACTTGGTAGTCCTTGGTATCTCTGCTGCGTCCTCCTCCATATATCTTCTATATGGTCCGTTTCGCTATGTTGGCTCTAATGAGCTGGTTGTTCAGCTTCTTCCAGCTGACTGGGTGGTATCACGCTGCACTTCTGTTTTTGTGTATGATTTTAAGGTACATAAAGATAATGCAATTGACTATATACTATATACTGTTAAGTTTTAAACTCCACCATTATATTATATTAATATATAAATTAAATGCTAAGCACGAGTCAATGACTTGACTAAAGGAAAAGTAGCCTATATGTTTTCATTTTAAAGTATAAGTGTAAGTCTTAGTATAAATGTACTTAGTCTGAGACTTTGTTTAGAAGTTTCAGTATAAGCCAAGTATACTTTACATGCTCTATATACTGTATGTGTCCCCCTGTGGCATGTGTGTGTGTGTGTGTGTGTGTGTGTGTGTGTGTGTGTGTGTGTGTGTGTGTGTGTGTGTGTGTGTGTGTGTGTTTGTGTGTGTCTGTCTGTCTGTCTGTTTGTGCATATGTGAGGTTGTGTCTCTGCAAGAGCACAGCTCTCACCTTAAATGATGTGTGTGTGTGTCTGAAAGAAAGTAAGACCTCACCTCTGGCATACTACAGCAGGTAATATGAGTGTATATGCACTGTGTCAGGGGGTGGCTTTGTGTGTGTGCCTGCCTGCAAGCGTACAGCCCTCACCACAGACAGATCACAGGGGTACATAAAATGAAAAAAAAAAAAGCATAGAAGTTACACGCAGGATACAAATGCACCCCGCCACCCTACCCCCACATTAACTTTCAGTCAATGGGAAATACATATGCATACTAACATGTATGCAGAAAAAGGCTGATAGAAAGTGTGTGTGTGTGTGTGTGTGTGTGTGTGTGTGTGTGTGTGTGTGTGTGTGTGTGTGTGTGTGTGTGTGTGTTGTAGGTGGTGGATGATATCACTCAGTTCTACAGGCAGACCATTGAAAATTACAAGGAGACTCGCCAGGAAGCTTTGAAAAGGACTCTCACACTAATACAGCATGGGGTAATGTTAAAATGCACACACAAGCATACGCACACAGACACCTTAACACAAACACATACGCACACACATGCATACACACTCACACACGTATACTCACGAACACACATTTACACTCTCACACACAACATACACTTATGCTAACTTACCCACACACACAATCACACGCACATATGTAAAATGTCCACACAGGTAAACTCATACACATAAGCGCATACAGTACATATAAAAAACACACACACTGGATATTTTGCTGACAACTTTTTTCAAATCAGTTCTTCCACCTGATATTAGCTAATGTGCTTCATTATAAATACATCACTACAGACTGGCATATTTCCTTCCTCTTTGAAAAAAATAGTTGTAAAACCTTAACTAAAAAAGAATAAACTTGATGTTTCAGTGTTTAAGAACTACAGGCCCATATCCAGTTTACCATTTATGAAAATAATTGAAAAAATAGTCAATAGTCAATTTAATGCCTTTCTGACAATATTTGTTTTGAGTCAAGTTTCAATCCGGTTTCCATGCCAACCACAGCACTGAAACAGCTCTGATTAAAGTTATAAATGATATACGTGATGCTGGCAAAACATCAGTCTTGGTGTTACTGGGTTTTGACACTGCTTTTGACACTGTTGATCCCTGCATACTACTACATTGACTGAAACATTGGATTGGATTCACTGAGATAAGAGGAGCTTTTTTGTTGCCATTGGAAACTGTACCTTGGCACCTGTGTCCTTGACCTGTGGTGTGCCTTAGGCTTGGACAAATTATGAAGAACAACTCAATCAATTATCATAGCTATGCTGATAACCCCGAAATTTACTTCATCACTCGATGACTATGCCCCCCTTGAGTCTCTCTGTGGGTGTATTGACCAAATAAACCACTGGATGTCACACAATTTTCTTCAGCTGAACACAGACAAAACTGAAGTAATTAAATTTGGGAAAAAAGGAAGAAAGACTTGCAGTCGCCACTGCTCTTGAGACTAAGGGGCTTAAAGCAAAAGGTACTGTTAAAAACCTTGGTATTTATTGACAGTGAACTAACTACCAGCAGTCACATGAAAGCAATCACTAAATCCACATTTTATCACCTAAAAAACATTGCCAAACTCTTATAGAGGTCTTATGTCAAAGCAAGATGTAGAAAAACTTGTACATGCCTTTATTTTCAATAGGTTTGATTACTGCAATGGCCTTTTCACAAGCCTTCCTAAAAAGACCACCAAACAACCTCAACTGATCTAAAGTGATCCAATCTTTTTTGCTTTCATATTGTGTTTTGCTTTTATTTTGGTTGACATGACAATACAAAAACCAAACGTATGCAGGCACACTCACACATGCAAACAAACAAATCTGACAATTCACACAAACACAATAGACACAAACACACTACAAGGGCACACAGAGAGGCAGCAGAGGGAGGTTAAGGATAGAGCATGGAAAGCTTGGCTTTGCCATCTTCCCCTCCTACACACACCCTGTTCTAGTTTGCTCATCTTGGCAGGACTACTGGGTTTTGTGCCTTTTAGTGACTTGCAAAAGCTTGCAGGCCCCAGGCTGGGTAGCAGGAATGCAGGTGGGTGGGTCATTTTTTACTCTCAGCCACCCTCAAACTGCCCTGCACACACACACACACACACACACACACACACACACACACACACACACACACACACACACACACACACTTACCTTCCAGCCCCACCACCCACAAACCTCATTCTCGCTCCTTCACTCAGTAAAAGTATGGGGGCTGACAAGATGAAAGTGCTAAACTAGTGGTGGCATCCATTTAACTGCAGCAATCAGCTTAATAATGTGTGTATTTATGTGGATTTATACTCATGTGTTAATTTGTGTGTTTGTGTGTGTGTGTGTGTGTTTACGCGCATGTGTAGTTGAATTGCTGTGGACCATCTGGAGCTCCATTCGAGTTTGCCGCCGAAACGTGTCCCAAGAGGCAGGGCCTTGATGAATTTATCACCAAGGTAACGGTGGGATGAAGAGCATGGGGGTACTCTACAGTTAGGCACATCACACACACACACATTATCTCATCCCATAGCACCCGATGACACTTCCCACCATGGTAGCATGCATGATACAGGATTAAAATAGCCACATAGCATTGCCTCTGCACACAGCTGAGGAGGGGAGGAGGTCAGCATTGGTACAAATGGTCCTTAATGCTGCTATTTAATCATTTATAATTCATCTATTGTAATAAATCATCGATCCTGATAAAAAGCAACTTCGCGGACACAGACTTCTATCTTAACCAACAAAAAACACAGGGACTTTGGGTGTACAGTCAAAATCCACCGAAATATAACATCTCCATAGCACTGCGGCCAAGGAAGTCTGTCTCAAACCCACAACCTCATAGAATCATAACAATGAGAGCACGTAGCTGTGCCTGCACACATTCTATTGTTGACTTAAGTATGTCATTTAAGCGTGATGAAGCCAGTTACACACTTCAGATGTAACCAGAAAAATTCTGAAAAATTGGGGCGTTTCTGATGTTAATTAATGTCACATATTTTTTCCTTAAACACTTTTCCTCTTACACACTTCAGAGGGGTGTAGTAAGGTCAAGCACCACTACAGGTGAATCCTTATATTACATTTGAAGGCGGAGGTTTATACCTTGTTGAACACCTTCGAGCAACATAACCAAAGCGCAATATGGAATGTAGAGGTTTGTTTTTGAAAGACCTACAAGAGACTTTCTGAAGAAGTGTAAGGTAGCACTTGTCACATTAGACTTATTTGGCAATGATTGCAGGAGAGGGAAAAAAACAACGTTATCTAATGATGCTGCTGCATGTAAATAAATAAGAATTATTCTGAAATAATAAAATAAAAACCAGTTAATGCCATTGATGATTTTAGAGATTTATTTGTCCTACCATACATTTAGCAAAAGCTACCATGCAACTAAAAGATTTTCTTACAAAAGCATCAGAAAAGTGCAGGTGTCCAAGGTAATGTTTCATATTGCGTCCAGTCAAAGCATCTGCTAAGTGTAATGTACAGTGGTCCCTCACTATAACACGGTTCACCTTTCACGGCCTTGCTGTTTTTTTAGTGCATTTTTTTGCATTGTATTTTGCGCCCTGATTGGCTAAGGGACTGTAAAATATTGTCAATCAATCTCATCCGCGCCATATTGCCGTGTCTCTTGTACAGTACAGATTGCGTTTAGCTTGTAAATGTAGGCCTACAGAAATCTTCAATGACTAGCC
The DNA here is from genome assembly GCA_030347295.1 of Setipinna tenuifilis. NCBI lineage: Eukaryota > Metazoa > Chordata > Actinopteri > Clupeiformes > Engraulidae > Setipinna > Setipinna tenuifilis. The sequence continues at coordinate 32,308,753 of CM059268.1, read as the reverse complement.
GTGTGACTGACAATGTCGATCTGCACCAACACCTGCGTTCACACCAAAAAGGCAAAGGAAGATGCTGACCATCTCCCAAAAAGTTGAACTTCTGGACATGCTGAAGGAAGGTAAAAGTTATGCAGCTGTAGGGTGCCATTACGGAATAAATGAATCTGTAGGTGAGATCTACTTGCAGTGACTATGTCCCCTGCCGTTGAGAGAACGCGCTCACTTGCCACGGATGTACTTGGGACAGCAAGTACTTGAGGATACTTATGCACATTTGTCTTCCACCATGTGAGTGAGTCTTCATCCACAGAGATGCAGCCTGTGGCCTTGTGACCTCTTCCCGAAGGGTGTCTGACAAAGGCTTTGTGCTTCTTTCCTCTGTTATAAAAAAATCTGTAAATACCGTTGCCATGGCAGATTTTTTCTGGGGAGGAGAGGTCTCGGATGCCCCTGGCTCTCCTTTTGCGCATGAACTGGCTGCATGGGCTTCACTGTGTTGACCCTGACAACTATATGAGAAAACAGCTATTTTGCAAATATTAATAACAAAAAGCTCTCGTGTCCCAGATAAGGCAGGGACTTGAACCTGGATCCAGTGCAGTGACTCTGTGCAGATAATCCTGAACACTCCTGGTCCAATCCTGGTCACTGTATCCGCATTTATATCCGCATCCGCATGGTTACATTCTTCAGAGGTTTGAGAATATTAATGAGACCTGTATTTCTTGCATTGTCTGTAGTAACAGGAATTGTGCTGTTGGCCTGCAGTCTCCATTCCGCCACCGTTTCTGTCAGTGTTTCAGAGAGATTTTCACTTGTGTGACTTTCATAAATGGGACGTGTTTGCAAAACGCAGCTTCTCATTTCCCATTGCGAAGTAATGTAATAAGCAGTCACTGTGAGGTAAATTTTAGTGGCCCTAGATGTTCATCCATCTGTAGTGAGAGCTACATGGGCTGTTGCTCTGTCCGCCTCATCACTGAGAGGCTGCTTAAATGCTGCAGAAAGTTGATTTTGCTTTTTAACAAGCTCTCTTCTCCTCATGCTGTCTACTGACACATTCGGGAGATGTCTCCTTAAATGAGCTGACATATTTGAAGTATTTCCATTAGCATATGGAATGTGTGTTGTGCAGTACTTGCACATAGTCACAGTTCTATCTGTGACATTTTTACCACTGTCATCATAGGTAACAGGGAATTCAAAATGTTCCCACACACCAGACTTAAACAACACTGGCTTATCCTTCATCTCCAGGCAGCCTTCTTTTTTTCCACTTGCCATTTCTACACGTGACGTGACCTGCAGCACTCACATTACTCAAACTCCACCACACCTCTTCTTTTGCACAAAAGGGAAATAGGCTACTGGTCATATACGGGCACAAGGCCCCAATGTGCATGCCAAGAACCGTCAAACCGTGCGGAGCGCACACATCCCGAACTGTGACAAGTGAACTGAACAGTTAGGTTTTTTCCATGAACCGTGCCACCTCTAGTGGAGGGGTAGAAACTGTTATTAAGTCATGTTGTGTGGGTGCCCAGTGTCCTGAAGTGCCTCCCGGCAGCAAACCAAAGAGCATGTGACCAGGGTGTGTATGATCCCCAAGTATGTTTTTAGCACCATGTGTGATGTATCTCATCTGGTGTAGGGAGCTGGGTACCAATGGTCCGTTGGGCATTTTTGATAATGCATTGTAGGGCCTACTTACAGTATGTCACATAAGTGAGTACACCCCTAAGATTTTTGTACTTTTTTATTATATCTTTCCATGGGAGAAGTCTAAAGATATAATACCTTTCTACAACGTAAAGTAGGCAGTGTACAGCTTATATAACAGTGCAAATTTGCTGTTCCCTCAAAATACCTCAACACACAACCATTAATGTCTAAACCACTGGCAACAAAAGTGAGTACACCCCTAAGTGAAAATGTCCAAATTGTGCCCAAAGTGTCAATATTTTGTGTGGCCACCATTATTTTCCAGCACTGCCATAACTCTCTTGGGCATGGAGTTCACTAGAGTGTCACAAGTTGTCACTGGAATCCTCTTCCACTCCTACATTACGACATCACAGAGCTGACCTTGAGCTTGAGACCTTGAGCTCCTCCACCTTCCATTTGAGGATGCCCCACAGATGCTGAATTGGGTTCAGGTCAAAGGCGTGGTCATCTTGGAGGTGTGCTTGGGGTCGTTACCATGTTGAAATACCGCCCTGCGGCCCAGTTTCAAAGGGGGGGCATCATGCTCTGCTTCAGTATGTAAGAGCCAAGAAAAATAAGGCGCACACAAGACTTAAGTATCACCAAAAGTGTATTGTAGCCAAAAATCAACACAAGAAGTTTGTGGATCTAAAACTGGAGTAATAGACGTTTCGGATCTAGTCCATCCTCAGTGTCTCCAGTAGGAAGCGCGTCACCAGCTTTCCGGCCATATATAGGGTGACGTATCAGTTCAGGTGCTCCCCAGCTTTGCCCCTGGTGGAACCCCATCACGGTATCTAGGAAGATCCTGTCACATCCTTCTAAAAAAGTGTAGCATAATAGATAAATAGAGATACATCCAGAGATCACAATGTGAATGTTAATTCCAGAATTGGCATATGAATATTTGTTCAATGTATACAATCCTAGGTTATTATAAAAAAGGAGATAGAATAAGTTCTTCATTCATGCCTAACGGATAGACAGTTTTCAATGTGAAAATCCAAAAACACTCTCTCTGCAGAAGTCTTTTTTCCATGTCCCCTCCCCTACGTGCAGGGGAGATCTGTTCAATCACAGTGTACGCCAGGGATGCCACAGGGTGGCCCGCTTCATTAAAGTGTCGTGCCACTGGTGATTTTACATCTTTGCGTCTAATGGCGCTGTTGTTTGTTATGTATACATTGAACAAATATTCATATGCCAATTCTGGAATTAACATTCACATTGTGATCTCTGGATGTATCTCTATTTATCTATTATGCTACACTTTTTTAGAAGGATGTGACGGGATCTTCCTAGATACCGTGATGGGGTTCCACCAGGGGGAAAGCTGGGGAGCACCTGAACTGATACGTCACCCTATATATGGCCAGAAAGCTGGTGACGCGCTTCCTACTGGAGACACTGAGGATGGACTAGATCCGAAACGTCTATTACTCCAGTTTTAGATCCACAAACTTCTTGTGTTGATTTTCGGCTACAATACACTTTTGGTGATACTTAAGTCTTGTGTGCGCCTCATTTTTCTTGGCTCTTGTGTTCTGACTTTTTGTGAGCAGACGCACCAAGCAAGACATAGCTCAAAGTAGGCGCAGACGCCGACCTTCTGTTATACTACTTCAGTATGTCACAGTACATATTGGCATTCATGGTTCCCTTAATAAAGTGTAGGTCCCCAGTGCCGGCACCACTCATACAGCCCCCAACCATGACACTTCCTCCACCACGCTTGACTGTTAGCAGGACACAGTTGTCTTTGTAATCCTCACCTGGTTGCCGCCACACACACCTGACACCATCTGAACCATATACATTTATTTTGGTCTCATCAGACCACAGGACATGTTTCCAGTAATCCATGCCCTTAGTCTGTTTGTCTTCAGCAAATTGTTTGCGGGCTGTCTTGTGCATCATCTTCAGAAGAGGCTTCCTTTTGGGCGGAGCCATGCAAAACCAGTTTGATGCAGTGTGCAGCGTATGGTCTGTGCACTGACAGGCGGTCCCTCTACCCCTTCAACCTCTGCAGCAATGCTGGCAGCACTCTTGCACTTATTTTGAAGACACAGATATAGATAGATAGATAGATTATAAGATAAAATGCTGAGCACATGCACTCAACTTCTTTGGTCGACCATGGCAAGGCTTGTTCTTAGTAGAGCCTGTCGTCTTGAAGCGCTGTATGGTCTTGACCACTGTGCTGCAGCTCAGTTTCAGGGTGTTGGCAATCTTCTTATAACCTAGGCCATCTTCATGTAAAGCAACAATTTTCTTTTTGAAATCCTCAGAGAGTTCCTTTCCATGAGGTGCCATGTTGAACTTCCAATCACCAGTATGAGAGAGTGTGAGAGTGATAACACCAAATTTAACACAACTTCTACCCATTTACACCTGAGACCTTGTAACACTAATGGATCACATGACACCAGGGAGGAAAAATGACTAATTGGGCACAATTTGGACATTTTCACATAGGAGTGTACTCACTTTTGTTGTCAGTGGTTTAGACATTAATGGTTGTGTGGTGAGTTATTTTGAGGGAACAGCAAATTTGCACTGTTATATAAGCTGTACACTGCCTACTTTACGTTGTAGAAAAGTATTATATCTTTAGACTTCTCCCATGGAAAGATATAATAAAAAAAGTACAAAAAATGTAGGGGTGTACTCACTTATGTGACATACTGTATTGTCAGAGAAGCAACTGGAGTACCAAGCCATGATGCAGTATGTGATGCAGTATGTGTAGAAATTGATGAGAGTCAAGAGTCCTCTGGCCACTCTTTTTGCCCACTACAGAGGTGTTGGTGGAACTACAGAGGTGTTGGTGGACCATGACAGGTTCTGGATAATATGCATTTCCAAGAACCTAAAGCTTTGGACTACCTCCACTGTCTCCACTTAGATGCTGATGGGTTGATGGTCACCCTGACATTGCTGTCTGAAGTCCTAGATCACCTCTTCTCACATCTTTTTGGAGTTAATGGCTAGGTTGTTGTCCTGGCTCCAGCCTGCCAGGTCCTCCACCTACTTCCAATAGGCTGTCTAGTTGTTTGAGAACAAACCTATCACAGTGCAGGGTGTTGGCTTTGATGTATGCCAGCACCAGTCGCTTAAAGCACTTGGGTGTCACATCACAATGGGGGTGAGTGCCACTGGGCAATAGTCGTTATGGGACAGTAATGCCTGCCTTCTTGGGGACAGGAATAATGGTGCTGGTTTTCACGCAGGTGGGGACTGTGGCTTGTTCCAGGGAGATGACAGGCTCGTAAAAACTGCACGTTGACCTTCGCAGGGTTTCAGAACCCTTCCCTACCGATAGGCCTATAACACATCTAATCATTTATCCTTAGTTGACCTGTGCAGTGTTTCAGAACCTGACAGGGAATGCTCTCCAATCCGGGTTAATTGCGGGGGTTGATGTTGCTACCTGTCAGTGAAATTAAGGAACAGTTAGATGGCTATAGACGATTTTTCAGGCCACAAATTTTAACTGTCATTTAAGTGGTTATATATATTAAGTACAACAAAGTAAACCACTATTGATGACAATTTATATGTCTGACCAAGTAATTGTGAACAGGGCCGTACGCAGGATTTGGAAATAGGTGAGGTCCAGGATGCGCGCGCATAGCGCGTGCCGAAATTTTTTATTTATTTATATTTTAAATGTCAGGTCACACAAAAGGTTTGTTGTTTAAATATCTTTTAATGGTGCTAAATCAATATTAAAAAAATATATATACTGTAGGCATATATTAAAAATATGGCAAACAATCAGTAGACCTACACCACCATTTTTAAAGAATATAGGGGTAACATTCAACATTTTCAAAAAAAAAAGTACTGTGGCCTATGTTTAAAATATGGCAAACAATCACTAGGCCTAGGGTTAGGATCCTAACCCTAGGATCAGCGTTCTTTTCCTCCAGTCGTACGAGCGCTTTAGGCTTCTTTCTACACACACAGACAGGCAAAAGAGAAAAGTCTATTGACGTTTATCATTAGCCATTCAAATTACAATCCAAGCACCTTTCGCCGTCGGATATAGTTTGTAAATGTTAACGTTTTATCAGTTGATGTTTCTTTTTTTCTCTACAGTAGCCTAATAGCCTACCAAGTGTTGCAGCTTCAGCTTGCTTCATAGAAATATTGATCTATAGCGCATTGGCCTACAATGGCTTCACAAAGTTGACAAAGAAGAAAACGTATCATACAGCTTATGCCTTTCTTTTAAAACACTTGGCTTTATTTTTGTACAGCTGTGGCACTCATGCGCTGCGCAAGCTTAGGTCTATCATTACGATGATGACTGCTGAATTGTGTCCTCTTCCCGTCGCATCACTCGCAGTGTTAATCTTGTTCACTCGCATACAGGCACGACTCACGAACACAACGGCCATCAAGGTTTAACGCCACACAGGCCTACAAAGAATCACATTTAACATCCCGCTTTCTTTATTGGGCTATTCAGTTAGACATAGTCGCGTAAAAAAAAAAAAAAAAAACGCGCAAAAAAATGAGTGAGGTCCAGACCTCGTGACCTCATAGCTGCGTACGGCCATGATTGTGAATGCCTACCTGCAACAGTTAACCCTTCACATTTCACATGTTCTCTTCAGAAATGCAGTCTAAAACCCTCCATACCTGGAATTAGGGTTGCAAAGGGGTGTAAAATTTCTGGAATATATCCAGAACATTTCTATAGAAACTTTAGTAAGGGGATTTTGGAAACATTCATTGTCATAATTAGTAACCTTCAACAGGAATTATGGGAATCTATGAGAATTAATAGGAATTAACTGGACATTTGGGATGATTTAAAGAATTATATATGTCATACCAACATAAAAATCAATATTTTGTTTCATCATAAGCAGACATTGTTGCAAAAGGGTACAATTAAACGTGACTCGAATTAATTTGTAAGTAGAATGTAAGAAATGTACATATAAATAATTACATATCAACTGTATGCATTACATATCAACTGTATGCAATAATTACATATCAACTTGTTTTAGCCAAGATCATGCTAGAGTAGTTTTTTTTATGTCCCAAACCTTCACCTTTAATCATTCCCAGTTAATTCATGTTAATTCCCATAAACTTCCAGAAATTCTTGTTAATTCCCATGGAAAATTTTCAATTAAAAAAAAATCCGAAATTTTGCAACCTTACATGGAATATACAAAAACAACTGTTGCCTGGCCATCAATACATTTTACTGCACCTGGCCATTTCAAAATCAATACCATGCCGCTATGCAGTACATATAGTTTTGCTAATTTTGTTTGTTTATGATGTACTTTCAAGTTGCCTTTGAGTGATAAGAAAGGAAGTCATCAAATAAATTGAATGCATTGTCATTGTTGCATATTTAGCTTTGTAGTAGCTGTGCATGTGAGGTACACTTACTGCCTCTCTCCTCTCCTTTTTTCTTCCCCAGAGTTGCCCTGACGCTATTGACGAAGTCTTCAATTCCAAACTCCACATCATTGGTGGTGTGGGCATTGGTATTGGGGTCATCATGGTAATTACCTACCATTTCACTTTTTTGTGCTTGGCAATTCGGCGTTGTTGGCCAGGCTCATTATGAGATAAAAGCTGGACACCGCGTGTGTCAGCATCAACCATAGTGCCACACAAGACATAGTGAAGAAAAGCTCAATGATGCTCATGCTGATGCTCATGCTCATGCACATCACAGTCATTTATATAACTTCACTACCAATAGGCCTATAACACATCTAATCATTTATCCTTATTAAAATAATTTTAATAGCTTTACTTATAATAAAAAGGGTTCATTGATAATGGTTTGTGACTTGAGCGCATGCCACACATTTTAATCAGTTTTCCTATATTTTTTTACTAAATTTAACTTTGATTTGTTTCTATTGACAGAGTTTAATGACGTTCTCATGATTTTTCATTCATGTCTCTAGTTTGAAATGTTGGCTGAGTTTTTTGTCAGAAAAAGAATGGTTTGCCAAATCTATCTTTACATAAAAGAATGTCAGTTCTATTTTATCCTGGTCAACACGCCACAGTATGGTGTGTATGTTAGTAAACACAATAGCAAATTAACCACTCTCCGCTATGTGCATGCAAACAGTCTCAGGGGGTGGTGAAACCATAACTTTCTAATGACCTGAATTAAGCATATTTGTATGATGGCCCTGAAGTGCAAAAAACAAAAACAAATGAAAAAACACAACAACAAATCAAGTCACAACTATAAATGCACAAAACACAGCTTGCCTGCTTGGCCTTGGGGTAAAACCTGGAGGATGGCTGCAGCCCCTGTGATAGGTCCTACCTTTGCAATGTTAACAGGAGCAACAGCTAGGGCCGGCAGGGATGCGGTTCATCCAAACAAGCACTGCAGGGCTGTTGATTCTCATCTGCAGAAGGCCTATCAGGCCTTAGCGTTAGCTGCCACCTTGAATGCACCAACTGTCTCCTGCTAATTTACTTGGAGGGGTTGCTGCAAGACATGGCATTCTCTAACCTGAGGCATGACGCCAGGTCTGGCTCTTTAGTTCAATGTACCGACCAGGACTGCATGGCAGTGGTTGCGGCTCCAGTTGTGCAAGGTGAGGTCTTTGGTCCACCATCTGAAGGGGCCCTTGAACAGTCAAGTAGAGCAAGGGAGCTGACTCGCTCAGTGCTTTTGGCTGGCAGTGCAGGGCACTCTGGTTTAGTGACCACCTGGTTTTCGTTCAGACCCTCAGACCTGGACTGGTTCACAACGTGCACCAACTCAGACTGTCATGGCAGGGCCAAGCCAAGCTACCTATCGTGCCTTCCGTCAACAAAGGAGCTCAAGGCCTGCAAGTGGTCAGCAACCTGGACCTGCATTGCGTTGCTGACAGTTGCCAGCCTCCAACTTCACACTTCACAACTCAACACCTTGCTCATTGGTGCCAGTGTACTCATTGTCTCATTGTCTCACTGACTCGGGGTACCAGCTGCAGTTCAGAACCAGGCCCCCAGGTTTAACAAGGTCATCCTTACTGTCTTGAAGGGCAATGCAGAGCGAAAATGCAGATAATATGTAATATATAATCGTTCATATATAATCGGACATGAAAAAAAGTTATGCAATGTCAGTTGGTTTGGTTATGGCCAAAGGTAAGTAGTATTACGTAGTGTTTAATCTTCTTCTGTTCACCCATTTTTTTGCTTCCGCTACTAGTCCTAGGGCTTTCGAGACACACTGCTCCAATTCTAAAATGTTTAGCCAGATGTGGACACCGATCGTTGTGCAAATGTTTACACTACACCTCGTCGCTCAGTTGTTATTCTTGTTTTTCTGCAATATTTTCTCCCATTGAAATGAATGGCAGAACACTTGGGTTGATGATGTCATAATGCTCTGCTCCACTCTAGACATCTGCAAAACCATTTTTCACTGAATAAAATTGAAGTAAAAAAGGAGGAGAGATTTTAGGACACAGGGGCATTTTAATCATGGTAAAGACATTCAGCTAGAGAAAGAGTGGTAGTTTTTGTATTTCATGTTAAAGACATTCCAGCCAGAGAGAAGACTTGACCAAAACCTATAAAATAGGCCTATATCAGGCGTAAATGGCCTCTTTTAAACCATGATAGTGTGTGTGTGGGGATGGAGGGAGTGATTGAGTGAGAGAAAAAAGTGAGAAAGAGAAAGAGAAAGGGAGGCAGACAATACTTTGGCAGCAAATACTGTGGCACACCAGGACCAACTGCCATTTTTACAATTTTGAATTAGAATTTTAGAACTATTAAGTGACGTCAAAATACCAATTTCATGGCCTGCATAATTTTCTACTATGGGAGTCTATGGCAGCCCATAGAACCAATTCGTAAAAATTTACACACTGATTTAGGACAGTCCAATGATTCTTTTCACCAAGTTTCATGTCAGGACTTAAACCTCTCTAGTGCCACAAACTGGTCACACTTAGAGGTACATTTATGAATGTAACTTTTGAACCGTACATCCAATGTTCAAAAACTTGCTATCACTGGAATCACGCAATTAGCTTACTTAGCTAATGTTTTCTTGCAGTTATGCTAACAATGTTAATTAGCTAATTATGCTAACTAGTCAACTGTGCTGACAGTGCTTCTCAACTAAATTAGCTAATGTTTCTTAGCAGTTATGCTAACTATGCTAAAATGCTAAGTAATTAAGTTCAAGTTCAAAGAACCCTATGATGTCAATTTCTGCATATATTTGCTCTAATAGTCATGAACTTTGGCACATGCAAGCACACTTTTAGCATTTTCTACAGGAATGCAGTCTAGTTACTCCACTTATTTTCTTCATTCTGAAGAAGGATGGTGGGTTGCACCCAATTCTCAATCTGAGGTTCAATCAGTATTTACAGTATTTACATTTAGGATGGGGTGTCTGTCAACTGTTCTCACTTTCATTTGTTTTCTGCAGCTGGATGCAGATGGTGTTTCATGCATAAATTGGTGGCTGGTCGCCCTAAACCTGCAGAAGGGTGTCCCTCTGGGCCAGCAGAGTTTGAGGTAGATCATAATGACGGATGCCTACAGTCTGGGCTGGGAAGTGTTGTGGCAGGGCTGTGCAGTCCAGGGCCAGTGGGAGTCCACGTGGCAAGGGGCTCACGTGAATCTGCAGACAGCTCAACAGTGGTGTCAAGGCCAGGAGAATGGTGGCCGCACCCAAACATAGTGCAGGATATCTGGGCAATGTACAGGCAACCATCGATAGACCTGTTTGTGTCCCAGGAAAAGACAAGCTACTATCATTGGTACTCCATAACAGGTCCCAAAGGGACGTTGGGGCAGATGCCTTCACAAACAAGTGGCCTTAGGTCGTCCTCTGCGCCTTCCCTCCATTTCCATTGCTCCCAGCAGTCCTGGCCAAGATACGGAGGCTGCAGGCCAGGGTGCTCTTTGTGGAAGAACCAGTGATGGATGCTGAACCAGGTGGCTCTGCTTGCAGGGTCTCAGTGGTGTCCCCCTCAGGTGACATATGCTGACTCATGGCCGCACACAACTCTGCCACCTGACTTCAGGCTTGTACAGACTGCATGTTTGGCCACAACATGGTGGCAGTCAGGCAGTCTTGGCCAGAATGTAATAACAGACTTGCATGCTGGTAGGTATAAGAGGCTTGTTTGCTGGTGTCATCCCAGGGGTGTTGACCTGGTTTTGTGTGTCATGCCTGTTATCCTGTATTTCCTTCAGTCTCTTTTAGAAGAAGGTCTGAAAGAATTTACCTTAAGGGGAAATGTGGCAGCCATATCTGATGGCATCAATGTTTTGGATAGGTTGTCAGTTGGCTCGTACCCTCTTGTTAGCCAGTTCCTCAAATGAACCCAGAGGCTATGTCCATCGCGTTTCTAAATCCCTTTTTGGGATCTACAGGTTGTGTAAGAAGCTGTGTCAGAGGCTCCTTTTGAGCCCTTGTCTGAGGTGGATTCACTTACCCTTAAAACAGTGTTTCTCATGGCTGTCATGTCAGCAAGACTTGTCAGTGAACTGCATGCTCTGTCAGTCCACCCTGCATGTTTGAGGCTTGGTGAAAGTGCCTCCACCATCTCCCTCTTGCCAAAGCCTGTGTTTTGCCAAAGGCCTGTGTTTTGCCTTCATTTCAAGGCCATTGATTCTCAATCCCTTTCACCCTCCTCCTCATGACTATTCTGATGCTGCTAGGTTGCACACTGTTTGCCCAGTGTGGGCACTGCGGGTCTATGTCAATCACACCGCAGCTGTCAGACAAACAGGTCAGCTGTTTGTGTGTTATGCATTGTCAAGCCATGGTCAGGCAGTTTCTAAGCAGCGCCTGGCTCATTGGATAATGAGACCAATTGAACTAGCCTATAGTAGGAAAGGGATTACCCCACCTACAGGGATTGTGGCCCACTCCACAGGGAAGACATCTGCAGCAGGTTGGACGTCTTCCTTGACATTCGCATGGTTTTGCTGCCTCAATGTCACCTCTGCAGTAGCTGCCTTGCCTCCTACAGGCATTAGAGTGGATCTACTGGTCTGGCATTTGACTGACTGCAGGAAGGTACTATTGATTGTGAACTAGACACTTTTTGCATGCACGAGTGTACATCCATCTTTTTGAAGATGCGCTGTGTCAGACTGGTGCTTTATCATTTTGATAAGAGAACATGCACTTTTCACAACAAAAATAGGGTCATGGATTGGGTGAAATAGTATGTATAGTGTGCATAGTGCGCAAAAAAAATGTAATCCTAAAAGTTTTGTTTAATTGATAAACTATCTAAATTTGACTTAAAATCAATCACACTGATGAACACTGTGGAGTTTGTTATGATAGGTTTGTGGAACACGATTAGGCCTTACATAAAAGAAATTCATCCTATAGAAAAGAAATTAATCTAAAATTGTGTACAGATAATGTAGCCTACATGTGTCATATCTTTAACCCATTGCAAAAAAAGTTGATCTGTCATATCATTTCTTTCATATAGCCTAATTGCTTTGGCTTTCCAACTAATGATCATTACAGTTTAGATGCAATGTATTTCTGTGCCTCTTCCAAAACTAGTCAATTTTAACCACTTTAAGGATGTGCATTGATGGTTGTCATGCACAACTACCTGAATGAGAACAGAGTTTTTTCATTCGATGACAGCTAACGCAATGACACGCAACTGAAAATCAGAACTGTTCTGACAGTTTGCTTAGCCTACCCTAGTATGTCACTGTTTCAAGTAATTCATTTTTTTATTTGATGGACCTGGAAAGGAGATGGGTTACAAAGAAACGTGCAGAGGGAGCTGACAGAAAGCAACATCTTAAATAAGGTGGCCTGATTGCAAGCGGCCACCTCTAAGCAACAGCTGGTTAGCTGAGCAAACCAAACAGCTGATGTGTGCTGGGTTAGCATTAACCAATAGGAGACATACCAGGTGTTAGCAGGCTTAACTGTCCGGCCAGAACTAACGCAGGACGCTCTATTTATAACATACATACATTTTGTAACAAATGTATTTGGTACTCTGACATTTTTATAATCCAAGATAAGTATTTAAGATTTGTCCATTATTTTGGTCCACATGTCTGCATTATTTAAGGTTGCCGATCTATGGGAAACATTAATAGCATATTTTAAACACTACTAGGGTTGTTGTTGTTTTTGTTTTATATATCTTGTTTGATATATCTGCATCATTTTTGTTCCAGGTGTTTGGGATGCTCTTCAGCATGATGCTGTGTTGTGCCATCAGGAAAACCCGGGAGATTGTGTGAGGGGGTTGTTAGTGTAGATACGATCTTAGTGTTTGTGTTGCATGATGTCTGTCCTGAAGCACTCAAACATGACCTCATCTGTTGGGGGAACCAGTCGGATCATAGCAAGAGCCACACAGTGGGCCAGTTGAGTTTGGCGTTATCAGCATTCCACAGGTGGGTGGAGACTGTGGCTCTGGGCCAATCTTAAGCTGTTTTAGGGAAACCCACCCACCTGAGCAAAACTGGTTCACTAATACCTGCACCCACATGCTTTGCCTGATTGGTTGGATCTCACATCCAATGCTGCAATTTGATTGGTTGGAGTCCTGATCAGTGACTATAGTTTTTATGTAAATTATGCACGTCACATCGTGAGCGCCTTTTGAGTTGTAAGTCTTTTATAACTTTTTTCCTTTGTGTTTTGTATCAATCATGAGATATTTTTAAGATGAAACTTTATAAGTTGTGTTACATCATGTTTTTTCTTGTATTGTTATGAACTTTCTACATGATGTAAACATGGTTTATTGAACTTAATATATTGAATAAATACTATGTCTGACGAAATTCTGTCTGGTTTAGTGTGTGTGTGTGTGTGTGTGTGTGTGTGTGTGTGTGTCAAGGTGTTAAAATGTTGCCTGTCTCATGCTGTTTTAAATATAAAAGATATAGAAATAGTGAGGACCGCTTTGACTTTTCTGTCAGTTTCCACAGATGAAACAGCAAATGAGAGCTCTTACAACCGGAGTAAAACATTATCAGCAGACATTATTAGCAAACATCCAGGAGACATGTGCCATCTTCAAACGTCAGCAAGAATCAGAGTCACAAAGCATCCAGATGTAGCACCTCATCATGCCTCAGACTCACCCCACCTAAATTACTAAAACAACCCTTGGTTTCTCCTCAGGGGTGGATATGATCTTTGCACTGCCTAATTAATGGTAAAATTCTGTTTCAATCAAGAAAAAGTGTTGTGGTACACTCAGAACTTGAATATGCTCTAATTTATTTGACCAATGCTTCCACTTATGCCTTTGTCAGGGTAATTTTTACATTCACGTCAATAGATTAATAAATAAGTAAAATAAATTTGTCAAATAAACGAAAGCATGTTGGAGTTCTGAGTGCGCCACAACACCTTTTCTTGATTGAAAGTATCCTTAAATCTCAATGTGCACCTCACAAGGTGTGTGTTTACAATCAAACAACAATTATTTTCTGTCAAAAATCTACCAGCCACTTTCATATTTTACCAGCATTTAGCTGGTACGAATTTACGCCCTATTACGCCCGAATTTAGTGTGTTACTTTCTCAGACCAATCTGTGGTGATCTAGACAGTTTCTTTTTTGGTCACCATAATTTACTAAAGTACTAATAGGTTTCTATTACTGAATGTAACCACAACTAAAATACCATCAAAATTTGTCTGGTGAGATAGTACATCAACCATTTCACTTTTATAACGCACCAAAAAATCGTCTAAACCTATACACAAAAATCTCTGAAATCTATTGCACTGATTTCGATATCACATTTGACCTCTAAAACTCCTATACATTTGCATTGTTTCCTTATTTGTGATAATTTAATCTTGACTTTGACAGTTGGTATTTTTAAAGGCATAACATTATGCCCTTTTTACAACAAGTTAACATAGCTCTCTGAGCTCCACTGAACATATTGAACATAGTGTGAATTTCCACTCCATAATTGGGGGTACTACCTTTTACAGGGATACTATCTTTTACATTTTACATATTTACAATATGTTGGTACCCCCAACCCTACTATTTTGTCTCTTTGGGGGGGTACTGGGTTTTGATTCGGGGATACCGTACCCGCCAATACCTCTTCGAAGTTGTTTGTTAAACATACCTTTGAGATTAGGCATTTTCACCTGCGTCTCTACCCCTCTGGTTCAGAAGAGGTTGTTTCTCATTAGAAACGACAAAAACGTATCAAATGATTTATCTTGAGATAAATCTTAGCTTGAAGTAGCTCAACAGTCAACATCTTGGCTTCTAATCACCCACATTTCATAAAACTTGCCACATTAAATCTTTACAGTGTTGCATGCAAGCCAAATTCTGCAAAATTTCATAAGGTGGGCAATGTTCCCCCTCAAAGCTGGATGTCTGGAAAACTTTTTCACTAAATAACCCAAAATTGGTAGGCATGTTGGGGTCAATAGAGCGACCAACTTGACATGCAAACTGTACACAGCTATTTTTGAATGCGCAATAAATGTTGTGATATTTTGTCACAGAGGGCACTGTTTCCAATCGAATCTAGAAGTCTATAAGCAGTTTTCACTAACTGACTCAACAAAAATTTTGCCAAAGACAATGTTTTTTTGTATACCAGTATTATATATATATTAAAATCTGTCATGCATGACCAGCACAATAACCTCTAAAAGCACAGCAAGTACCGTAAAATTTAGTAGTTTAGGGCACTGTAATTGTAGGAAATGACATTTTGCTTATTATCTGGAGAACGATACAGTTCAAACCATTTTTTTAATCTTAAAGTTCATTGAAAACACTGGTCCATGCCCACTTCCAACGAAAACAATTTCCATCAATTTTAAAATGACAAAAGTAAAAGTAAACAACACCCAACCAGAATTCATGACAAAGCCACCAAACAGGAGGTAAATTTATATCTCAGGAGGAATCTGACATATGCCAGCCAGGTGCCAGGTGTTATACTACAAATGGCGCCTTTTGCACAACAAATAGTTACAATTGCATTTTTGATAATAACTCTTGATGTTCCTTCATTAAAAACATAATTGTAGAGTGGGTTAACACAGCAAAAGCTTGCGCACAGCTGATGAACACTAGCCAAACATGAATTATCCAATGAAGATGTGATGAAAAAATTGGCATCGTCATACCACTATGGCCACATACTTGGCCCCATCATCACTGCTTCCAGCTATATTTCAGAAAAGTATTTCCCTGATTTACACATTTGATATGACAATGCAGGTTTACTTTGGGGCAACTTATCTGCGTAGTTATGGCAAGCCATTTAAACATTTAATAGCTAAACTGGACATGTGCTGCAGATATCAGTAATTCATAATTGTCATTTCAGATATACACAAAGATATTCTTCATAGGGCAAATGACGTCAACTAAATTATAAATATCTGTAATTCAAGTTTAGGATTTGATTACAATTTGTACAATTTGATTGTGACTAGTCATAACTCCAGTTCAAGATATGTTTTTGTCTCAATTCAAGATATCTACATGTTCCTTTTCAGATATCTTAAATGAAGTTTTGACTAGGCGGAATGATGTTGTAGATATCTGTAATTGGAATTCTGACTAGTCAAAATGATGTTGTAGATAGCTCAAACTGGAGTCATAATGTAATTGTAGATATCTTTAATCAATTAAGTTTCATTAGAGATATCTGGAATTGGAGATATCTGTAACTTTCATTCTGCCTAGTCAAAATGTAGTTACAGATATCTTGAATTAGAATTTTGCCTAGGCGAAATGACATTGCAGATATCTGTATGCAAATTAGGCCGGCATCCCACTTTAGGTGGGAGTAGAGTGTGTTCACCTGTTAAGTGTTAGTGTTGACCTGTAATTAGCACCGATTAGGAACATGTTGGAGCAGGCAGAGGGCAAAGTAGTTTTTAAATACACTTTTTAATGCTTCTGCCCGTGCAAGACAGGAGCTGGCAGCAAGAAATGATAATTCAACACTACTTTCCACAAAAAGACAACTATTTCTCTCTCTCCACAAATCCCCTGAGTGAGAGCTCGTTCATTTTCATGCAATTTTCTGATGGTTTTTTTGATTACAGCCAATGCCATTATACTTCAGCACTGGCTCTCCCCCTCCAATATGTGATGACTTCCAATTATGGATGAAACTGAACCATGCTTTGCTACCCACCCATGCACAAACACACACACACACACACACACACTGAATGGATGACAGTTGCACTTTCCCAAATCGCTGTAAAAGTGGATGGAGGGTAAATCATCGCACGACATATACAGTTTACACATAAACAGGGGCCTGGGTGTAGTGGTAGACTCTCCCTCTCTCTCTCTCTCTGTCTCTCTTAACTGCGAGACACTTAACCAGAGGTCTGACAATAGGCAGGGATGTGGTGATATACTCATGTCTGTCACGTGTATGCATATGTGTGTGTGTCTGTGTCTGTGTGTGTGTATACTTGCATGCATCTCTCTGTGTTTGAAAACTTAAAAACAGGAAGGTCTGCGCCAGAGGGAATTCGATTTGTGTGTTCACCATAAACACAGCAGCTCAAGAGCAACATTCCAAGTCTGCATGTCTGGTGTGTGTGTGTGTGTGTATGTGTGTGTGTGTGGGGGGGGGGGGGTGTGCCTGCCTGTCTGTGCAAGTGTGTTTGTGTGTGAAAGAGAGAGAGAGAGGGTGTTGTTTATAAAGGTTAACACCTGAAATGGAAAAACAAGTCGATAAATGGCTTTCTGCCAGCATCAAGGGCCTTCCCAAGCTGTAGTCTCTTGCTGTGCATACAATAAGGTCTCCTCCATGACTGTGAGCTATGGAAAGGCAGACAGTTTTGTCTCACTGTTTCTGTCCTGACACAGACATTTTGTAACACACACTTCAGGTCTCTTTAAAACAATAGTACATAGGATTGTACTATTATGCAGTATTAATCTAATGTACGCAATAAATAACACAGAACAAAAACATTAGTAGCTCAATATCAATTAGTATATTTGATTTCACATTCATTTAGGTAGTGATAGTCATCTGGCATTTCTCCCCTCTCCATCTGTATGGCATTATATGGTAATCTTGGACTGCTTGGTTGAGCAGTAATGCTGTGTATTGTGTGTGTGGGTACCATTTAATAATATCACAAGTGGTGTGTGGTGTGTGTTATGTAGTGTGCGTGTGGGTACTGTGTAATATCAGTGTCTACTCACTGCTGTAGTGGTATGCATTGTGTGTGTGGTTGCTGTTAAATAATTTCACTGGGGTGTGTGGTATGTATCTGTGCTTGTGGGTAGTGTGTAATATCAGTGGAGTGTGTGATATGTACTGTGCTTGTGAGTACTGTGTAAAATCAGTGCCTACTTGTTGTTGTAGTATGTATTGTGCTTGTGGGTACTGTGTAATATCAATTGTAGTCGTTGCTGTGCCTAGGCTCCTTACTATGGAGGACTAAAGTTTGGCTTTCTAAAAATGTCTGTCCCCTGGGAGAGAGGCCGGAGTCAACAGGCTTTCCAGACTTCATAGAGTAAACATAGCTAAATTCCCTGTTTGTGTGTATGTTTATGAGTGACTATGCATGTGTGTTTGTTTTGTGTATGCATATGTATTTGTGTGTGTGTTTGTGTGTGTGTGGGGGGGTCATTATCTTGTATCAGTCAGTAGCTTAATGATTAGAGATTGTGGCTGTTATTTTCATCCATGACCTCTAAGCTACTGACCTTTTCCTCCTCCTGTTCTCCCTACCCATTTTGCTTTCTGCTCTGCTGTCTTTCTCTCTCTCTCTCCCTTTCTCTCTCCCTCTCAATCCTATTCCTTACCCTTTATCTTAGCCTTGTTTCCCATCTACCCCCACCCCCCTTCCTCTCTCTGTCATGAAACGGTGTTCTGAGGAACAACTGCATCACAGAGACATGAGTCAGATTATCAGAACAATGATTTTTATATATAAACACACACACACACACACACACACACACAAACACACACTGACTCACCTCCAAACCCAAACAAAATTTGATGACTATGTGGTCCCAAACATTTGCTATTAAACACTGGGTAAGGCACGCGATTGTACATGTACATGTAGCACACACACTCTGTCTGATATTTTTGGTGTTTATGAGAAACTAAGCTGCTTTAAAAAGGTTCTTTGTCCATGGTATTCATTCAATGCCCCTAACCTTTTCAAGTTTATATTTTCAAAGAAACTGAAAGGCATGAACCATACATAGAGTGTACATCAATGTGAACACTTTAAGATATTAAAACATATTGAAAACATATTTAAAGACTTTTTACACTTACTGCACCTGAAATGTGTGTGTATATATATATATATATATATATATATATATATATATATATATATATATATATATTGCATCTATGTACATAGTAGTACAAAATATTATTGCATTTAGAATGTAATAGTAGAGTATGTGAGGGATATTATGTACAGCGAGAAGGTCAATATTGTGGAGTGAAGCAGAGTGGAGGAATTATGAATCACTTAGAAGGGGTTTAATCTGCAATGGTGATGGCCTTGCTGTACATTATTCCATTCACTAAACAGCTAAAAAGCATGTTTCTTCTGATAGACTTGGTTGGATCCTATTTTCCATAGCAAAGTCCTCTGTGTAGGTTGTCTTTTATCCTGGTTATGGTAATCATAGTTCTGTCAGGACCACTAATCCATGTGCCCATGTGCCAATATGGAAAGCCTAAGACAGAGAAAGCAGCAAAGAAGATCACCCCTACAAGGAATGCAGAACAGAGCAAGCACCAATGTCAAAAGACATTGATTACAGTTTTTTCTGAATACTTAAACACTAACAGTGATTCTTGCAGCGCAATTTCTAAAACTATTAACAAAACCTCTCACTGACTTCGCAAAACTAATAGCACAAACTCTTCTTTGCACTCATTTTGTAACACACACTTTGCAAAAGAGTAAACACAATTCACTGCACAGCACTCTTTTTGCAAAACTGTAAACACAACTCACTGCTTTACACTCAACTTCCAAATGATCAACACACTCCTAGCAAAATTATACACATTGATGGATATTATTTACATTATTCTGCCAATTGTCTGACAACAGTGCCAAATGAGAAAACCATTGTAGATAATTAGTTCACTTTGCAGTCAGCCTTAGCACTGTAAACAAGCCAGAGGTAAGCTTTCTGGGTGGAGTACAATGG
Source organism: Setipinna tenuifilis (assembly GCA_030347295.1). Lineage (NCBI taxonomy): Eukaryota > Metazoa > Chordata > Actinopteri > Clupeiformes > Engraulidae > Setipinna > Setipinna tenuifilis. The sequence goes on along the minus strand of CM059268.1, from coordinate 32,288,874 downwards.
AGGGAGAAGGAAGAGTGAGAAGAGTAAGAATTAGAGGAGGGAGAGTTTGAGAATGAGGATGAGGATGACGACAAGGAGGTGAAGGTAGAGGAAGAGGACGAGGAGGTGAAGAAGGAAGAGAAGGACAAGGATATGGAAGGGGAAGGAGGAATGGTAAGAAGAGTAAGAAATAGAATTACTGATGACATCAGAGCTACATTACATAGTGGACCATGGAATGACCCTGAAGGAAGCTGGCCAATGGGTTCAACCTAACCTGGGGTGCGTTTCCCAAACAACGACGGATGTTACCATTTAACCACGGACACAACAGTCCGATTCCGACTGTTTCCCGAAACTCTCCAACTACCTACGTACAACGTAAGTCTGAACTATGTTAGTTTGGACTTCCGTCGTTGAAACTGCAAAGTATCCAGATGTGTCGGAAGTGCTCGGAGAGTATTCGGATGCATTCGTTTCGGGGAGACGACAGAAACAACACCACGACAGTAAGCAACAAAAACGGTATGTATGACAACTTCAGCAACTTAGGAAACATAAACAATGGTCTAACAACAGGTCCAAGCTAATTGTTCAAACGACAAAACTTAACGATGGAACTTCCGATGGATCATCCAGACTTTGCTATTGGAAAACACCTGCGTCGTCGAACGATCCATCGGACTAACGTTGTTGTAAACATCATTAGTTGTGTCGTTCGAACAATGCTGTTGGGAAACAGCAGTGTCGTTAGTCCATCGTTCAAACCAACGAAATTGCTAAGGAAGTTAGCAACGACGGTTTTGGGAAACGCACCCCTGAGCCATTACAGTGTAGCAAGCATCATAAGGTATAAGGCTATACTATCATTGGTACTGAATCTAGACATGCACAGTGCATGGGGCTGCTGTGCTGCATTAGTTTTGTCTTTTCAAGAGAGCGATGGAGCTAGATGCAGATGCCATAGGTCATGAGTTGATTTTTGTGGATGAGGCAGGTTTCAACCTCACTTTTATGAGGAGACTTGGCAGGAACATCAGAGGACAACATGGTAGTAACATAACTATGTGTGCAGCTATATGAAACAAAGCTGTTGTTCATCATCCACCTTCTCTGCCTTGTGCTGGAAGGTCTATGGCCATCATCCCCATCAATGCATGGCCCTTCTACAGGCAATGGAGGATCCCACTCAAAACCAAACTGTTGACAACCATCTATGAAATCTCTTAGAGGCCATGGAATTGTCCTGTGACATAGGCCAGGAACAATGTCAAGGATAGATATGACAGGTCAGGGCATTCTTTCCCTGTTACCTGGCAAGATACATCATTGCCTGTAATGTGAATGAGGTGCTGTGGCCTGACCCAAACAAAAAGCATGATACAGGTTTCTGAATTGCCTAACCTAAAACCTATTGGCTGAACAACTTTCCCAATTGCTCAAGATATTTCTCACAACTGCTCACTCTTTTGTCAATACCTTAAACAAGTTTACATAGTAAAACACAATTTGCAAAACTCACTGACTCCTCTTTGCAAAACTATAAACACATTCTCATTGTTAAAACACATTTTGCATTATTTAACACGTGTTGCAAAATGGTAAACATTCTTCTCCACATTTAATCACAAATAGAGCACTAATGCCATACGTTAAGCACAATGAGTCAAAACTGAGTTTACTTCATTGCAAATGACCTGACACCACCAATGTAAGCCAATTGAGAGAGCCACCAGAAGGTTTCATCTTGAAAATGGCTGCCAATCAGTGTCAGGGAAATGGAACCAGGAAACCAGGAAAACAGACAGAACTGGAGAGAGGACCCAATTGCGTAGCGTAGCCCCAAAGGCCTTTATTAACAAATACATACACTGCGTTCACATGGTGGGATTGGTTTGGTTTGGGATTGGTTCACAACGGGTGGTCTGTCCCCCAAGTCCCTGTTCACATGCAGTTCGTCTAAGCGGATTCGGCCAGAGACCCGGCCCTTTCCGCTACGCTAGGTGGGGGCGCTGTAGTCAACTTCTATCTTTCTATTATTATCGTTTAATGCAAGGAACGTCTCTTCCACGCATAACTCTTCAGCTTCAACTCATCCGCTTGATCTCAAATTTGGACGGCGTCATCATAATGTTACCAGTGTGTGCAGTGCCAAGTTTCGTGTTGTTTGGGCAAAAAATGCCAAAAATATCAGTCAAACCGTACCGACCCAGCCATGACGACCCAGGCTGATAAGATTTACAATGCTAGCTGCTACAATGTTGGACATAACGCGACTAACGACACATAACTAAAATAATGGACATAACACGAGTAAACATTTGCCCACAACAAAGCTGCTACGTAGGTAAGATGTATCTTATCATATACGCAACAGCAGACTACAGCACTGCACACATATGCCTACACATACAGACGACACGTAGAGGAGACTGAACTTTTCACCTCTCATTCCGGTTATTCCACATCGCAAAACAGTGGCTAAAGAAATCAGTGCAAATGTATTTACATAGCCTCCTCCTTTTACCTGATATTATTACCCACTTAAACAATAAGGTGGTCTAAACAAAAACGTAATACTCTGGCACATCTTCTATGGGCTCTGCACTGTTCCTACTAAATAAAGACAATAAACAAACTTTCTGGCGGCATACAAACATGGTGTTCCAGGAGTTTGACGCATTTGCGTACGTGTTGTGCATTCTGCTGTGTTAGAAAGTCCGTATGAAGGAACAAACTGCGTTTTTTATTTCGTTGATACATGCGCAATACCCGAAACCAATCCGATCCCCGTTCACATGGCAGTCGAAGTGGTTTCGAAACAGCCCAGGCCTGGCCTCCGTTCACATGAAGCCGGTACGATCCCAAACCAGTTCCAAGTGGTTTCGACTTGTCCATGTGAACACACTCATAGATAGGGTAACAAGGACAGGGACTGGAGGCCCAGGACTGGGCACACAGGAACACGGTCAGGGTAACAGGAACAGATAACAGGACTGGACGGACAGGACTGGAACAGAGACAGAGACAGATACAGGACAGGGCAGACAGGAACACGGTGGTGCTCGCTTGAGCACGTAGGCACGGGCGACGTGGGGCTCGAACCCACGACTCTGAGGGTCGCTGCATCACATGCTCGGTGGAACTGGGTGACGTGGGGATAGAACCCACGACTCTGAGGATAGGGTCAGATGCTCGGTGGAGTGGGGATTCCGGAGCCCCGGAGGGGACTGAGTGCAGATGGGTAGAGTGGGGATAGAACCCACAACTCTGACGGTTGCATCCACTCGCTCTACCGCCTGAGCTGGCGGTAGTTGAATTGGCGGAGCCAGCTGGATCGGTAGCTGTGGGCTGGAGACCGGAGCGTAGTCAGGGACGAGGTCCACATCGTAGCCGTGGTCAGGAGACAGGCGTAGTTGAGGTACAGGTCCAGGTTGAAGACGGGAATCAGTCCGAGCAGACACAGAACACACTGGAGGCAGGACTGACAAAAACAGGACGAGAGACGAGGCACAGGCAGGACAAGAACCGGGGTACAAAACACGACAAGATTCTGACACAGACAGGGACTAGACTGAGGAAACTGAATACAGGACTGAACTCGGCAAACAGGTAAACGGAAAACAAGACAGACAAGAACAAGACACAAACTGTGGGTAGCAAACAAACCGACAGGGAGGGAGTGAAAAACCAGGGCTTAAGTAGTGCTGAAACTAAGGAGCTAAATGAGCGTAAACGAGGGAGTGCGGGTGTGGCTGATAATTACGGGAACAAGGAAACAAGGTGAAACAGATTAACAGGGCAACAAGGAAACAAGGCAGACAGGTGGGGCAAATTTAAAAAGGAACAAGGAGACAAGATGCACAGGTGAGGGAGATTATTGTGGCAGTGCAGGGTGTAGGGAGAATAATTGAAACTAATAATGTGATCAGGAGAAAACAAAGGAAAAACACAGCACTGCCAGAAAAACCCCAATGGAACACCGTGACAATCAGAGACAAAGAGGACAGAGAGTGAGGGACATAGCAAGGAACAGGAGGTAGAGGAAGAGCAAGATGAAGAGTGATTTGTTTCTACTAACCAAATTAGAGTCACCATTATAGATCACGTTCTTGTCCATTGGTTGACGACGATCTATGAAATCTATTAGAGGCCATGGAATTGGCCTGTGACATAGGCCAGGAACAGTGTCAAGATATGACACGTCAGGGCATTCTTTCCCTGTTACCTGGAAAGGGACATCATTGCTTGTAATGTGGATAAGTTGCTGTGGCCTGACCCAACCCAAAGGCGTGATAAAGCCCAGTGATCTCTTGTTTGCAGTTATGTTTACAGTTTTGAGAAAATGGGGAAATTGAGCTTCAGCAATTGTGAAAAATCGTAAAGCCCAGTGATCTCCGGTTTGCGGCACTGTATACAGCACTTGTAGTTTTCATTTATACTGCATTCCCAAAACGTATTTTTGTTCAAAATATTTTAGCAAGTAATCTAATATTACCACTTTATTTTACTCTATGTACAGTACATATACATCCTGAATTGTGCTATTTTTCAGTTGAAAATGCATTTTCAGGGCTGTAAAAAACAATTTATGCTATTATACACATCTGAACGTGTGCTTTTCATTTTATGGTGTAGTGTTTACTAACTGCTTCATTGTGATTTCATTTTGACAATGGTGTTTCTGTTTTGAGAATAGAGTTTGGTTTTGAGCACACGTACAGTAAAACTGTTTTGAGGCAGTAGTGCACTTTTGTTTTTTGTAGTGCACAGGAGTTTTAGGAAATGCATGTCAACAATTGGAGTTTGTGTTTACAGTTTTGAGAAAATGGGGTAAGGTTTCAGAAATTGAGCAATTGTGAAAAACTGTAAGACTGCTGTAAAATTTACAGTTTTTTTATGTTTGTTACACGCTAAAATCTAAAGTTTTCCACAATTACAGTTTTTTATGTTTGCTTACACGCTAAAATCTAAAGTTTTCCACAGTTAACAAAGCCCAATACTCAGATACCAAAACATCGGCTCAGGTAGGCACCACTCTAAGCACATTTTCAGCTTTACACTTTTTGCAAAACACTACACACAGCAATTTGCTAAACATTACACACATTTACATGCATTACACACATGATGCTTTTGTAATGTCACGTTTTTTCCATTTCAAAACACTAGCTACCAAATGACCCCACACTTGCAACCAACTGGTTAAACACAATTGTCATGTGCCAAAACACTAAGGGATAAAATGCAAAACACAGTAATCATACTTAAACACTGTAAAATAGAAAACAGGGGTGTAACTTTGACTTGAATATGAATGCAAGGCAGTGTTGTAGCAAGATGAAAAGAAAGAGGGACAGTAAAGATTAGAGTGAGATGACATGTAACAAGAGGAAGAGGTAAATACTATCACTGCAACGTACAGTGGGAGGAGAGCAGACAGAAAAGACAAGGACTAAATTGATTACATTGGAATGACATTGGTTGACTACCTTGAAAACGCTATGTTGAGACTTGCCACCAAATTAGCCAGACATGATACTTAGAGTAACTTTTTGTCTCCAACAACACTATGTTTGCTGTGAATATGGTTCTTTGAAAAAATGGTTTTCAGTATGCAACCATGCAACAAGCAAACATTTCAGCATATTGACTGATTTTGGATTATATAAAAGTAAAAAAATATCTATTGAAATATATTTAGTGAACAGCATTTGTCATGTGTTACAGTAACTGTGTGTAGTGGTCTCGGTATGTATTTTGAACTTTACCACAGTTTTAGTGAAGGGGAGGAAAAAAAAAAGTTACCCCACCAGGGTTTGAACCCAGGTCTCCAGGGTACCAAATATGGTACTCAGAGCACACCCAAAACCCTAATGATGGTCACTCCATCACAACACTATTGTGTGCACATAATTTGCCACAACACATAAAACACAGAATAATGTGAAAGTCTAACATTACATAAATGTAACAGTTTTTTTAGATTGATGGTGAAAAAAACCCAGTGATGAGGTTCAACCTCTCTAGAGTCCGGAGAAGGGGTAGAAATGTGATTGGGCAATGGGCTATTGTCAATGTCCCTGGGCAACGCGGGGGTAACATTACCCTTTGCGCTGCTATAACAGTACATGGAGTCCTCCACCGCCATGCTAACCTGGGTCCATACAACACTGAACTTATCCTTGCATTTTTGGACAGAGTACACAACATTCTAACTGCAGTGAACACGAATGAACGCATGCGTTACATTGTTGTGTGGGACAATGTGTCCTTTCATAGATCTCCTTTGGTATGAAATTGGTTTCTACAGCATCCACAGTTTACAGTCCTTCCACCATACTCTCCTTTTCTAAATCCAATAGTAGAGTATTTCTCAGCATGGCGGTGGAAGGTTTACAGTCTCAATGAAATTCTGTGGCCAGATGCAGCAAGGAGAAGGCATGCCTATTTTGTTTCTTCAACATGGTTAAAGATACTGTTGTGTATTGTTTTGTTCAGTATATACTTTGTTGTCAAACTGCAACTATTGGCTGAATTGAGTCTAGTTACAGGATAAAAAAAATAAACATTTTCATTGGTCTGCAGAATTGCTGTCATGTAGTGTTGAATTTGTGAATTGGTGTCATTAGGTGAATTTACTAGATTTTACTTTGTCTGTGTAATTTACAAGAAAGAGCAAATGTTACAAGTATTTTGCATTAATTACCACTGTGTCTAACTTATTCCAATACAAACATATGATGTGACTCATGTGTGTGCAATGTGGTGCCACAATTGCATTTTTATAAATATGTGTACACTTTTGACAAAAGAATAGCATTTTGCAATAGAGCTGGGGTGTTCTGTTAATTGGGTGTATGGTTGCATTAACTGTGTGTAGTGTTTTGTCAACATGGGCCCAGTTTTTAAAATTGAGTTTAAGCAACTGTAAAAAACTGTAATGAAACCCAATATGTCTGAGCCTTCCATACAGTTCTGATCCAGAGTGAGCTACTGGTGCACACACTCTGGAGAGGGGTGAGGATGGAAGGGCAGAGGAGGTGAGATGGAGAGAGGAGGAAGAGAGATCAAAAAAGAGTAAGAAAGGGAATGAAAAGAAAAGGATAAGGGAAGAGAAAGGGGAGATGGGAAATACTAAGAGTAGGGAGGAGAGGAAATGACCAGGAAGTACAGAGGAAGGGTGTTTCATTCAAAGACATAAAACAAAATGACTCACTACCAACACACACACACACACATTCAAGCCAAAGGGTAATTACTGGATAAGAGAGTTCCCTTGAATGTAGACAATCTCTGCTAAGGAAATGTTTTTCTTCTGTGTGTGTGTGGGGAGGGTGGGGGTGAGAGGTTTCTACACCCCCTTCGCGATTTTGTCATTTCTCCCGTAATTTTCAAGGTCCAAACATCAAATAATAATTCTAAAGACATGAATAATGAAATCATTTTGGTTAATGTCCTGTAGTTGCCAGAGATCATGTAGGAAATGTAATTTTGCCTTACACAATATATACCCTGTATTTCCAACCAGTGTGTCGACTGCCTGCCAGCCCATACATAATTGTGTAGTTGATCTCTGCACAGGCCACAGAGGCACACAAATTTGACAATAAACATGGCATTAGCACTGCAGGTCAACAATGGCTGAAGGCAATGGTGGTCTAAGAATGTCAAACATATCTGCTGGTTTCAGTCAAGTAATAATGCATAAATATTGTTCTATAACTATAAGAGGTGCAGTGGGGATTTTATTAGTGAGGGTACACAATGCAATGTTGTAAATGAATGCCTAGTATTAACAACGTGAGAAGTGGGGAGACTTTGTATCCCACTCTTTATCATATAGCCCACACACATGGACCACAGCCAACTCAAGTGGAGCTCATACACAGTAAATAAAGGCTGTGTTTTTTGCAGCACTGGATGGATCAGTTAGCCACTGCTTGGCCAGTGTGATGAAGTGATAAGGTTGAAATGCAGCAGGAAGGGAGTCGTCCATGTGTTTCATTTGCGGGTGATGGGGGGGGGTCTCATCTGATTAAAGGCACATTGTGTGGTACTCTAAGTTACAGAATGTGTCTTGCTTCATGACTCACACTTTCATCTCCCATTCTCTGAGATACACAGAGATTGGGATATACCCCAGGATTTCCTACAATTACCCCAACACACTTTGAGCTGTGGAGCCTTATAATTTTGTAAATGTAATGACTGGAAATAGTCTAATTTGAGACACTTTTGTCTTTTTAGTCACACTCCTAAACACTATGCGCTTTGTAATTTGAGATGGGGTTGACACTCTCATTGCATAATCAGAATAGCCTCATCAGAACTTATGAAAATGTCAATGTACATTTAATCAAGTGACAAATCTTACAGAAGCAGTGATTGTAATTCAGCATGTCACTGAATCACTGAGCTTTAGTAGGTCCACTGCTCCGTCTAGTGGCTTGCTGCAGTACTGCAGTACTGTATGCTGTCAGTGACCTCTATTTGCTGCACCGCTCTGCTTGCTGTCAAAGCCTGCTCCAGGGCCATATCTAAAATGGGACAGCACACACTAATACACAGCGGAGATATACAGACCGCTCAGAGGCCAAACAGCTCCAAACTAAACAGCAATAAAACTGAAATCATCGTTTTTGGCCCAAAAACCACCATGGCCACCTGTCAAGATTTCACACTCTGTATTGATGGTCATTCTGTCACTCCCTCCCCCCTCATAAAAAATCTTGGTATCTACATGGACCCTACACTTTCCTTCAAATCACACATCAACCATATAACCAAGACATCCTTCTTCCACCTGCGTAACATTGCACGTCTTTGACCCACTCTTTCCTCCACAGCTGCTGAGACACTAATCCACGCTTTCATAACCTCCAGACTCGACTACTGCAATAGCATCCTGTACGGCCTCCCCTCCACTGCTCTCCAAAAACTACAATACGTCCAAAACTCTGCTGCTCGACTGCTCACCCGCACCCCCTCCAGAGAGCACATCACACCTGTCCTCCATCGACTTCACTGGCTCCCCATAAAACAATGCATACACTTCAAAATCCTCCTCATCACTTACAAGGCCCTCAACAACCTTGCACCCCTGTACCTGACCGACCTCCTCCACCGACACTCCCCCACCCGCCGACTACGCTCTGCTGATGCAAATCTCCTCACCCCTATCACCACAACCAAATATCGGACCATTGGTGACAGGGCCTTTGCCATCGCTGCCCCCACCCTCTGGAACTCCCTCCCCCTGGCCATCCGCAACTCTGACACACTACTCTCTTTCAAATGCCACCTCAAGACCCACCTGTTCAAGACTGCATATGACACATGGCCAGACTGACTTTGCAAGCGAAATTCAAATGCAGCGGCACAGGAAGTATGGGCGTGCCCAGGCTAAAAATATATAGGAATTCTACTGAAATACAGTTTTAAACTTAGTACAAAAAACTGCATATATAAATTAGGTTTATGTAGGCCTACGTGTAAATCACTGGTACATTTAAAATTCACTCTATTTTACATTTATAAAGGTTTCATATGGGAGAACAAAAACATTGTGTACAGAGTTTGGAATAAATCCGAAGAGGGAAAATCTACGTAACAGTAAGATTGTTTCTTTTCATATTAGTTTCACCAGCAGATGTTGCCCTTGGCCTATGAACCTGCAAACCGACGAGAACTATGTACTTGTGACTGAGGGCAACCGCAGCATAGCTAGCAACCTAAGGAAGAAAGTGCTAGTCTTATTCGAACGTTAACTGAAAACAGTCGAGTGACCATGATGAAATGCTTTCAAATATCCATATCCATATTTACATCCACAACCTAAACTAGCTAGCCAGCATCAATCATTTACAACTTTAATCATTTGCAACACTTGTTAACACAGTCTGAACATTGCTAGTAGCCTGGGAGCTAACGTTACAAAGTTTGTTGACGGTAAGGAGCAAGGGCTACAAAATGAACTTTTTATTATTATGATTTATTTATTTAAAACACTGTCTTATCTGCAAGCGTGAGATTCATCTCGCTTTCTATTCTTTTTTCCGCTCCCGACTTTAGATATCTTTTCAAGGCCCTGTCCAAACATTTGTCTGCCAAACTTAAACTAAGACTGAGCAATAATCGACCAGACCACTGAAAGGTGGGGGAGGAGGAGAATGGGGAAGGAGAGGAGCAAATTGACCTATGTTGCTTTTGTATTGCTTAAAATAAATATTAACATGCTTTGCACATTTTTAAAATATCCTTACTAGCACGTACCTAGCCTATGGTGATGATTTTTTCACGAGCCAATTTTTTTGGTGGTGCCCCCACAAGCACTTGGTGCCCTACGCACTCTGCGTTATGTGCGTGTGCGGAGCTACGGCACTGCCCCCGAGACAGAGAGACACGCTGCTTCTGTGCATGCCACCTTCTCAGCAAGCAAGGGCGCCTGCAGTTCGCCATTGTGCCGATTGCAGCATTACAGGGGGCGCCAATGTGCCGAAAGAAAACAATTTAACATTTATTGTAAGCACACAATGAGGACAGAAGAGGGGATAGGGAGGATAGCTGCTCACCTACAGGATAACACTACACACAGGGGTAAACAAAACAGGCTAAAAGTAATTAAGAACAGCAATGAACCATAGCAATCAAGTGGAAATGACTACAAATAATTTCAAAAGGTCTGTGGTGAAGAGATAAAGAAAACCACTACGAATTAATGCACTAGGCCTGTGGTGAACAGCTAACCTCTTACTACAGCCAGTGGCCCACAACTGACAAGCTTAAAATCCTATAATTAAATACCATTCGAATAATTTAAACAGAGACATACATTCGTTTTATTAAATTCATGACATAATATAAATAAAATGCTACCACTACCCAGTACAAACCGACACCTATGCTGGGCCGCTGGCTTGAGCAAATGGTGGCGCACAATGCCTCAGTACAGGTTGGCCACCCTGTCTGGGACAAAAGAAACACAACTAAATAAAACTGGCAACAGCAACTGCACAACCACACACACCAACAATCACTGTTTAAAACTACAACTAACTACATCCATACAATAAACCTGCAGACTAAGAGGTCAATCAAACAGGCACAAATTAGTGATGGGCAAACGAAGCTTTTGAAGCTTCTTCCTGATTGTGTCTGAAAACGTTTCAAAGCATTAAAGCATCAGGGACGGATAGCACGGTGCCATCTGGTGGTTAGCAGAAATCACTGCAGCCCTAAACCTGATGTAACTGTACACTGACACTGCTGCACAGGGAAAAGGTGGCAAATGACATGAACATGTTGCTTTGGCAAGAAGACATTGGACGGACAATTCCCTATGCCGACAGAACACTAAAGGAATTGCTTACAACTGTTTTTTTAAGCAATTCATTACATTTGACTTTTGAACCATGTGACTTAAGGTTTTTTGAATGTGTGCATTAACCTCCACTAAGAAGGCAGCCTTTTATGTACATAATGTAGTTGTGTAACCAAAAAGGTGCAAGATTCTGTTGGACAATACTACGCTAAGTAGATTTCAAGCACACTTGCCACATAGGGATTTGTGGCAAATGCGTATCATTCAGTTCAAAAGTGAATGAGGACAAGTGATTGATGGGAAAGTGTTTGTGCTACAGTTCAAATATACAAAATAAGGGGGGGGGGGGGGGGGGGGGGGTTGGTTTATATATGGCAAGCATCTTTAAGGGTCAGATACTTCCTCTAGACAAATGTGACAGCTCCCCTATTGCACTGGCCCTATAATTGCACCCACCCATCATAGACAAAGTCCATTCTCTTACATTTACAGTTTTGAGAAAATGTGGGTAAGGTTTCAGAAATTGAGTTTTAGCAATTGTGAAAAACTGTAATAGGTACAGCTTACTGACACAAGGCAATAAAATAAAAACAAGATTAACAAATACATAAATAAATAAAAGAATGAGCTTGACAAAAACGCCCTAGAACAAGCTAAAAAGAGAGAGAAAAGATATATCTTCAAACTGGACTTAAATAACGTACATATAAGATGAGAAGTTCAGTGGCAGAGCGCTGCACAACACATGTGCACAGATGTCCGTGAATTTAAACCAACAAGGGCAAAGTTGCATCACCACGGAGGCGTTAGCTAGCTACATCCGTCTTACTCCCGCGAGTTTTTAGGTCATATGACATTGTCGCATTTTGGTGACCTCCTCACACCTTTCAGGCAAGTCTGACACAATAGGCGCGTTCAAGTTACAAACTTGTTTGTCTGCATCTGTCTACATACGTAAACGAGAATTGCTCGTCTGAGCATGGGTGGGCGTTTCAAAGGCTTCGGTCAAGTCGGACACGAGTCTTCAATGAGACTGAGTTTGCACCACCTGATCTTCGTAGTAGATGACGGAGAGCTCATGTGTTGTGTGTGGGGGACAAGGAGGGGGCGGGTGGTTGTAGTAAGGTGCATTGACACTGACAAGTCAAGTCGAGTCTTTTTTTTAAAAGCACATTTAAACAAAACAACAGAGATGCCCGAACGTGCTGCACAACACAAGGATGAAAAATCACATCAAAACCATAACACAAAGACCATTAATAGGTATAGCTGACACAAAGCAATAAAACAAAAACTAGATTAACAAATACATAAATAAATAAAAGATCGAGCTTGACAGCGTCAGATAAATGCCCCAGAACAAGCTAAAAAAAGAGAAAAGATATGTCTTCAAACTGGACTTAAATAACGTACATATAAGATGAGAAGTTCAGTGCAAGAGCGCTACACAACACACGTGTACAGACATCAATGAACTTTAAACCAACCATGTCAAAGTTGCATCACCACGGAGCCGTTTGTTAGCCGCTTGTAGACATGTGAAAGCATCTACAAGCGCTTGCACGATTTGTCTACATGCGTTTACATGCGTCTTACTCCCGCAAGTTTTTAGGTCATATGACCTTGTCGCACTTTGGTGACATCCTCACACCTTTCTGGCAAGTCTGACACAATTTCTAACCATCATACAACATTTTCATCCCACAATGCATCACTGACTGCAAATGGCTGCAAACATTTACATCAAGTCGAATGCGCCTCTTTGCAGTTGCCTCCACACAGTTGCAAGTAACTAGCTACCTCCTCCGTGGTGACGAAACGTTGCCCTAGTTGGTTTAAAGTCAGCAATTCTAACCAGCATGCAACACTTTCAGCCCAGAATGCATCACTAGGCGCGTTCGACTTGCAAACCCGCTTGTCAGCGTTTGTCTGCATCGGTCTTCATACGTCAGCAAGAACTGCGTGTCACAGCATGGGCGATCGTTTAAAAGGCGTCGGTCAAGTTGGACACAAGTCTTCAACGAGACTGAGCTTGCACCACCTGATCTTCGTAGTAGATGATGGAGAGGTCATGTGTTGTGTGTGGGGGACAAGGAGGGGGCGGGCAGTTGTAGTAGGGTGCATTGAGACTTCAAGTCAAGTTGAATCTTTTTTTTAATAGCACATTTAAACAAAACAACAGAGATGTCCCAAAGTGCTGCACAACACAAGGATGAAAAGTAACTCGGCAAAACCATAACCCAAAGACCATTAATAGGTATAGCCTACTGACACAAAGCAATAAAATAAAAACGAGACTAACAAATACATAAATAAATTAAAAAGTGAGCTTGACAGCATCAGATCAACACCCAAGAACAAGCTAAAAAGAGAGAGAAAAGATATCTTCAAACTGGACTAAAACTGGACGTACATATAAGATGAGAAGTTCAGTAACAGAGCGCTACACAAGACACGTGTCCAGACATCAATGAACTTTAAACCAACTCGGGCAAAGTTGCGTCACCACGGAGGCATTAGTTAGACGATTGTAGACGTGTGGAAGCATCTACAAGTTCTACAAGGACACAATTTCTAACCATCATGCAACATTTTCATCCCACAATGTATCACTGACTGCAAACACATGGAAATCATAGACTGTATATAAGATGGAAACGCATGCAAACGTTTACATCAAGTCGAATGCGCCTACTGACTGCAAATGGCCGCAAACGTTTTTATCAAGTTGAATGAGCTTAATGTTTGAAATTGACGTCACCCTTTTCAAAAAGCTCCGGTTTGCTTGTGTGTTTGTTAGCAAAAAGGTCATGAATGTATTGTTCTCAGAATTTGACTGTATACAGTACTGTACGAAGCCTGGAAGGGGTCATGTTGGTAAATATGTTTTGAGAAAGTTTTTTCTTTCCCTCACAGTAGGCCTACTTTTTGCGTTCCCTCGCAATAGTTTGCTTTCCTTCACAATACTTTGTAACTCAAAAGCAAGGGAATGCAAAAAATATTGCAAAGGAATCGCAATACTATTGCGTGGGAACGCAAACGTTTGGTGTATAAATATTTACCAACACCCTTCCCTGGCTCCGTAGTATTGTCACTGCCTCAAGGTGATTCTTTTTTGGTGAAAGTCGGTTCATCATTGGTTACCTCACAAAAAAATTCGGAACATAGGAGATCCCACTGACAACATAGAACTGCTTGGCGGAGGTCTCCGAGTGGTTTTCTAGTTTTGTCTTTGTGCTGTCCATCCACAGCTATGAGAATTTCTCTTTGTAATAAATACCAACAACTGGCTCTGTCTGTTTCATAAAACCTGACTTTGTCCAGCAGCGTTGGTTATAGGGGCAGCCTGTGCCCGAGTTAGTTCTCTGTAATTAGCCTCTTTGTTTAGACTGAGGGACAGGCTAGCACTTCTAATGAATATGTCATGAAGTGTAATTGGCGCAAACGGACCTGCCCAGAGACCTGATGTAAAAGCTCTATCTCAGCTTTTCACCAACTGTAAGTGCTTAATGGGAATGGTGTGTGTGTGTGTGAGAGAGAGAGAGAGAGAGAGAGAGAGAGAGAGAGAGAGAGAGAGAGAGAGAATGTGGCTGTGTGCGCGCCTATGTAGGAGTGTAAGGGTAGGTTTAAGGTAGTTCAAGAAGTTACTAAAAAAGCAAGCAGGACAGTATGCTCACCCCGCCCTCACGGCGCACGCACTAAAGTAGAGCGGAGGGAAGCCGTCTTTCCCGGTGGTGGGTCTCTTAGGTAACATACACGCAGTTCGCTCCATCCCGCGAGCTTTCTCATGACCCGGTTCCGCGTGACTATTTCAAACGGTACCGAAGATTCGGCTGGTAAAGCTGAGAATGGAATGCTCTCCTCTCGCTCAGCGCACCTATAAGCATCGTTGCTTTTGTCGCCAGTCTGCTCCAAACGGCCCTCCTCTCAAGATGTTCTCCAGACAGACCTTTCTTCGGATACTAGTGGTTTTTTAGTTCTGCGCCGGACTGCGAACAATTTGGGACGTTTATTGAGGTCAGGGACTTCTGCTCAATTCCTATATTCTCTTCTGCAGCCTGCCTTTTGCATCTGTCCACCATGCCTCGTAATTTATATATCTGTATTTTGTTTATGCGTGTAGTAAATCAAACAAACTTATTCATGTAATCTAGAGTGCTTGTATTGGAACATAGTCCATATGGCGTAGTATAGTTTCTGTGTGTGTAAGTGTTGTGTGTGTGTGTGTGTGTGTGTGTGTGGAGGGGGTGTTTGTGCGGGACATGTATGGCAACTAATGCATTGTACTTGTATATGCACACTGTGTATAATAACTGTTGACATGTTATTTAAGTAAGTGTGTGAAAAAGGGAAGTGTGTTTAACAGAAGTATTTCTGTAAGTGTAGTGCATGAGTGATGAGTGAAGAGTGTGTGAGCATGGCGGAGCGTGTGGAGAGCCCGCAGGTGCTGCTGGAGATGCTGGACATGCTTTGCTCACTGCAGGGTTGTGTGTCGTACGCTGATGTGTGTGTGTGTCTGAGCCGGCGTTTCGCCCTCCCGGCTCTGTGTGAGCTACGCTCGCTGCTCTACTCCACAGCCTGCCGTGACCCCTGTTTCCCCGCCACCCTCTTCCGCGGCCGACTCCACCCCGCCGCCACTTCCAGTCTGTCGGCCGCCGCTGATGTGGTCTCCCTTTTTAACCTCATCACCATCACACGCCCACCCTTCTACACCCTCCCTCTGCCCTCTGACAGCCAATCCCTGGCCTTCTCCCCTGCCACATTCGGCTATGCAGGCCACGATTGGCCAACAGGCGTGCCGGCAGGAGCGGAGGGTGGGGCTGCAGCTCCGGAGGGTAAATATGAGGCAGGGGCCGAGGCAGTGGTCAGTCCGGGTGCACAGGTGCACACACTCGCCAACCCCCTCACACACACACTCGCACCCAGCATGCAAGATGTGCACAGCGACTCTGCAGTGAGCTCAGTAGTGATGGAACCCCCTCCAGCCAATGAGAATGCAGGGCTGGACCGCGTCACAGCAAAGAGGAATGTCTTTAAGGCAGACTTCCACAACGTGCCACCACTGGATGCCACCGAACCTGCCCAGCAGCTGGGCTCCACAGAGAGCGTGGATAGATCAATGAGAGGGAGGAATGAGGACATCCTCTTCCTCTCCCTAAAGAATCCCTACCCCGACCCCGCGGCACCGGCACGTGCCCACTCCCCACAGTCACACACCTACGCAGAGGTGCGCAGGGTCAAACATGAGAGCGTGGATGGCGTGGATGGCTCCTCCTACTTCGGGCCCTCGGCACGGGATTGGCCACCGGCGGGTCACACCCTGCCCCATAAGAGTCACAGTCTGGAGGACAGAACCAGAGAGCGCTCCCCTGGAGAACAGAAGGACTACGAGTTGAAAGGCTCCCTGTCTGTGGAGTCTGGAGTAGGTGGGGCAGGGGTGGGACAAACTGGACTGCCAGAGTTCCTTCCAGTGGGAACCGCCTGTGGACATTCTGGACCAATTGGATCTAGCCTAGGAGATTCTGGAGCCATTGGTTCTAGTTTGGGTGGTTCTGGCTCAACTGGATCTGGCCAAGCACTTTCTGGATTAACTGGATCTGGTCTTAGTATTTCAATGCCCACTGAATCCAGCCCAGGAGGCCCTGCACCAGTTGGATCCAGACTAGGTGGGTCTGGACCAATCGGAATGCAGACTCCTGGTTATGAGGAAGTCCGAGCTGCTCTCAAGCGTCTCAGCGGGCGGAGCCTGGACTTGATTGCGCAGGATTGGCCGCCTGGGGCTGAGGGTGTGTCCAGCGTCAGCACGCAGACCGACGCCGCATCTCGGCTTCGCAGTCTGAACAAACTGTCCATCGACAACTCGGATATCGGGGAGGATGACATCAGTGCCATATTCCGTTTCCTTGATGACATAAGCATGTGCGGGTCGGTGGCTGCACTGGTGCCAGAGGGGGCGGGAGCAGGGGCAGAAGCAGCAGGGGCTCCAAGCTCTCCAGACAGACGGGCACGTCTCGGTAAGTTAAAGAGGCTTTTTCATTCGCTGGAGGCACCAGAGGAGGTGGGCTTTGGGGCGGGACTGGGCGCGGGGTTGGGGCGGCTCCTGGTGCGTGTGTCAGAGGTGGAGAAGCGTTTGGAGCCCCTGGGGGACCTCAGGGACACACTCACACACATCCTAGCTGCCCTGCAGCGTCTGGAGGTGCAGACCAACACACTCACACGTAAACACCCCGCCCTTATGGAGCCCCAGCCAATTAAGGGCAACCCTGCCATCAGGGAGGGGCGGAGTGTCGGCACTGCCACCACCATGGCCACCACCACTGCAGCCAAGAGGAGAGGTGTAGTCACGCGCCGGGACATGACTGAAAGCAGCAGCACCTGGAGTGTCAGTTACAGCAAGGAGCAGCACACACACACTACACAGGTAAGGATACACACACATTATAGACAAATATGGACATGAAGTAGAATGTATGCACACACACATACTACACAGCTATGGACAAACACACATTTACATGCATTTACACACAATAGTATGGGCAAACACAAATATACACACAGGCATACATATTTATACAGAGACACATGGCAGAGAAATTTACACACACATTTACATCTACACACAAATATGTTACTCAGGTATGGGTGTATACACACACATTTAAATATACAGACACAATTAAGAGGTACTTGTGCACTCACACATTAACACACATTACAAGAGTAAGGAAACCTACATACACACACACTTAACACAGGTAAAGATGCTCACCCACACATAAATCCTGCTAGAAAACACACACAAACACATACACACTACTACTACTCAGGTAGGTGGTGTTCCCAAGTGTATACAAACACATGACCCATACATACTACAGACGAAAGCCAATGAGGTGCAACCACCCACTGTCCCAGCTGTGCTGAAGGGCTGCCTATGTGTAGATGAGTGATTGAGTTCTTTCTTGCAGACCGGTGAACATGCTACTTCTATTGCTGTGTCGGAGAGCTGCATTGCCGACACTGGACCCCGCGTTACTAAAAAAGGACTGGGCAATCGTGTAGGTCTATTGGCTGTCATCATGCAAACACTTTAAACAGTACACATGCACGACAACAACAACAGCAAACTGCCAGTATGTGCCCACTAACACTTAAAGGTACTCAGATTTAGTTTAGTTTTTTTTTTTTTAGTTTATTTTATTTAGTTTAGTTCAGCAGGGACCATGCACAATAGACATTGTTTACAGAAGTAAAAAGATGGCTTGTGCCAGATTATAGCTATATAGCTAATTTCCATCTGTAGTCCCTGGACAGGTAAAACAAAAATTAAAATACAGTACATGAACAAATAAGCACATCCATAGGCCATGGGTTCATAGCCCCAAACAACACACACACACACCCACACACACACACACCCCCACACACACTAAGATGGCATACAGTTATGAGTCATATGTTAAATTAAAAACCATATGATTAGTGTTGACAAGACTGGTTGGTTAATATCCATTTTTTCACACCCCTTGAGAAGGCCTGATAATCAGTAATACTTTTTAGGTCACTGGGTAGGCTATTCCATGTTTTGGTTGCCCTGAAAGAGAAGGCTGACTGAGCGAAAGCAGTTCGTCGAATTGGGAGACTACAATCACCCCTAATGGTGGATCTTGACATTCTGCTCATCTGTTCAGAGCAGGGTTGAACAAATGTTCTTAGAGGTGGGGGTGCTGCATTATGAATGATTTTATGAATTAGCCGCAGATCAGAAAATTGTATGATATTTTCAAGTGTGAGCATGTTATACTTGCCCAGTATAGGACAATGGTGGTATTGAAAAGATCTTCTATCTAAGACCTTCAGGGCCTGCTTGTATAGAGAATCAATGGATTTTTAGACAGTCTTGTTGGCCTGGGATCAGCTTGATAAACAATAGTGCAAGTGGGACATAATCATAGCATTGACATAGGTCACAGCAGCATCAATACTCAGTGAATTACGAATATGTCTAAAATTGGATATGCTATACTTTACAGTATTACCCAGCTTTTTAATGTGTTTCTTAAAATTAAGAGTGGAGTCTAAGGTCACACCTAAATATTTAAACTCATCAACATTCTTTAGCTTTGTTCCATCAACATATATGTCTGGAACAACATTTAGTTTAAATCTATTGTGAAAATACATTGTAACAGTTTTGTTGGTATTTAGAGTGAGACAGGAGTTTTCTAACCACGTTGAGACCTTAGTTAATGTTTGGGTCAGTTTATTGGCCACCTGTACCGGATCTTTGCCGTGTGTGTATAATACAGTGTCGTCAGCATACATCAGTACCTCCACACCATCACATACAGATGGGAGGTCATTTATGTAAGTGCTGAACAACAGAGGTCCCAATATGGAACCTTGTGGCACCCCCATAGGTACTCAGATAAATGTGTGTTTTGCATGCCACTGATGAGGACTGTTTTATTGTCATATTGTGTTGATCTAGTGTATGTGTGTGTTAGTTTGGCCACTCTGCAGTGCCCCTCAGCACCCAGGGCATCTGCTAGAAATGCAGTCACATCATCCAGCAGACAGGCAGCAACGACTCTGTGGTCAGAAGCACTCAGGGCCGAGTGTGTGTGTGTGGCTAAGCCATGTTTGCTGAATGCCACTAATGAGTGCCCAGACCACAGCTGTTGGCATGTTTGATGTGGTGCAGGCATGCCAGTTACACAGAAAGCCAGCCAGAACCAGTCATTGTTGTACATGCCAGATTTGCTTTTATGCATGTTTCAGTTTATAATATTAAAACAGTCTGATAGTAGAATGGATGGGCTTTGGAAAGTTACTGGACTAAAGTGTGTGGTAGTTTAATAACTTTCAGAGAGACACAGTAGACACATAAAGATTACAAGGTATGCTCAGAGTGCAAAATCTGTGTTTAATATCTGTTCCTTTATGAGTTGATTATAATTTTGACATTTAAATACGCTGGTAGTTCACTGTAGCTAAACAGAAAAAAAAAACAGTCTAATTGGTTACAGAGCATTTTAGTAACAAAAGTGCTGTGTTAAAAACTTTAGTGAAGTCAGAAGTGGAAGAGAATAGGAAGAGATGTGCTATGGTAATATAATTAGTATTAATGGGAGGAATAGGGGGCATTTTAGGTAATGCTCTCCTTAGGATCTCTCAATTAGGTTTTCAATTTCAGCTCCATTTCTGAGGTCAGGTTAAACTGGTACACACTGTGCTGCCACAGCCATGACTCATGCACAGAAGTCAGTTGCACACTCACACACATCCATATACACTCACACAAATATGCACACTGCAAATATACAGTCATGCACTGTACAAACAGGCATACACACACTCACACTCACACACACACATGCACCACATACTTCAGCAAAGAAATTCTTGATGGCATACCCACACACACACACACACACACACACACACACACACACACAGACCTCCAGAGTGTCAGACAGTTTCTAGTCTGGATTCTCTATGGTTTTAGACGGAGTCGACTGAAGGGCTGATCTCGGAGCAGCCACTGACCCCCGCCTTGCTGACGGAGGCCCACAGGGGGACGGTGCGAGGGGCCCGCAGCCCCAATCTCAGCCAGCAGGACAATTCCTGGACCCAGTCGGAGATTACACCTCTGGAGCTGCAGGCATGTGACAACATTAATGTCGTGTTCATTGGTAAAATTTCATTAGGATTTACGGTCATCTAGTATACAGGAATGAGCTCTGTGAGTCTGAGTGTTTAAATTATTTTACAAAAATCTAAACTCAGTATGTACAGGGTGGGACAAAAATATGGGAAACAATTTAAATCCTTATATTGGATTATAAAAATGACAGGGTATCAGATATATTTGTTGTAAAACAGACATTCAGGGGTTTATACAATGTACGCAAATTTTTCCGGACATGACTTTGGATAGAAAGTAAAGATGTAAGGGTAGATTTGAACACAGCCAACATTTCGAGCTATAGACCTGAATTCAAATAATGAGGATGTCATAAATGATGTCAACAGAAACATTTCAAAGTCAAAATTAGTGAAATATAAGAAAAACGGCTATGATTAAAATATGTGGCGAGGGCTTTGTGCACTGAGTCTAACCGCAACTAATTTTTATAATCAGGCATTTAAAATGCTTCCTGTAGGCCCACTCTATATATGTTTCACACATTATATCTGCGTGCGTGTGTGTCTGTGTGTGTGTGCGCGCGTGCATGTGTGTGTGTGTGTGTTAATAGGCACCTGACCCACTGGATTTCTGGATGGATGAGATCTACACTCCGGCTTCAGACAGACTCCTGCATCGTAAACGACCCTCGCGGAAGTGTGCCCCTGCCAGGGCCTATCGCATCGCCGCCCTCTGTGTCACTGCAGCTGCCATCTTAGTCCTCATCATAGTCATCCCCATCACAACGGCATAGCTGCTTCTTTCTTTGCTTTCTCTCTCTCTCTCTCTCTCTCTCTCTCCTCTCCCCTTTTATCTCACTCTTACACACACACACACACACACACACAAACAAACAAATAATTACTGACACACACATTCACTTTCTACTAACCTCATGCAATGCAGTATAATATGTGTACAATGTAGTATATAATTGCTGTATAATGCATATGTTTATAATAAGCTAAAATAATCTCCATTAAATAAAATTGCAATTAGAAAGTTGTAGTGTGATATCTTTTGTATGATGCGTCTTGGCTTCAACACTTTCATAAGGGATGATCTGTAATCATATACTCATGTCTATCTGGTCGGTATTACCATGGCTTGTGGTCACTGTGGCGTATTTGGTCTTATTGCCCCTGCATTACTGCGCACTGCACCATTCTGGTAAGCTCTTTGCTGTCTTACAGCTGTCACTTTAACTACATATTCTACATTCTAGATCTTACAGATCTAATGTCACCACACAAGCACCACACAAGCAGCTGTGATGACATGACACAAGCAGCTTTAATTTCATAGTACAAGCAGCTCTGTCATCATGTAAGCAGCTATGAAAACAGCTTTGATTGCCACCAGACAAAGAGCTTTGATGTCAGCACCATGAATGAACTTTTCACTACTTCTCTATTTGCTCAACATAAGAATGTGGTAACAACAACAAAACACAACACAAATCACTTTTACACAATAACAGCAATAAAAGACAACACAAAAGGCCCACAGCACAACACAGCAGGAACTACAACAGAGTGCTCTAAAGGTAACACGCTGTACTTATAGTACAATACCAACCAAAAGACAGCCCAGCAAGCCCCACTCCTCTTGAGCTGTCATCATCTCCTGTCTGCCTCTCCTGCATCTTCAGCCACTCCTGCAGCTTCAGCGTCAGTCTCTCGTAGTGTTCCTATGCTCCTACACCCGCGTCTATCCTACATTCCTTTGACCGCCAAGTCCCTCCTCAACCCACATAGCGTTTTGTGATGGACTCGCAGTGCTCGCTCAGCCCATCTGCACTGGGAGCTGCTCTGGATCTGTGAAGGTGTGAAGCAGCTTTGCCACACTTTTACACAAAAGTGTTACAGGCTCTACTCCAGTCCTATATAAGTCTAACAGTGCTCTACTGCTGCTAGGAGGGTGACAGTTTCATTTTCTAGATATAGTATATAACATGTATCATATATTTATTGATATATTTTAAACATTATACAGACCATACAGCCCTTACACATATACAATCACACAAGGGCTTTTGGAATGTTGAGAGGATGAACATTCCAATGAATACTGGAGTCTTGTAAGGAATAATGTCCGACAAGGTTCGTATAAATAATGGTGAGGTGGATGCGAAGAATTTGAGTTGGCTCCGCCAAATCATTTTTTCCACGGAACTGGTCACCTCGAATGGCCATTATACCTTCTGTCTTCTGTTTGTATTTATGATCTAACTTTAAATGCACAAACTTCTGAAATAAATGGTTGATTTGCTACTTTATAGCCTCCATTAAGAAAAAGTAGAGCATTTCATTGTTAATTTGGCAACGAGAGTTGTCAGGGTTACCGTTCATAAGCGCATTGATATGGAATGATGATTAAATATTTGTGAGAGCTACTTCAAAGATAGCCAGTTATACAAAGTTAATTCCGATCTCATTGGCCAATCAGAAAAGATAATTCAGGGAGATAATAGAATTTAATGTAGAATTTTAGAATGTTACATTGTTCTACAACAAATTCTTTTTTGGAATGCTCAAACTTACATTGTGTGCATATGTGTGCACATTGGGGGCATGGCAGCTTGGAGAGAGCCAATTGCTGACTGTATAAATAATTAATTAAAGGAAAAGTAAACTGATAATGAAGTAAATGAGATTCCAATAATAACGGTGGCCATGGATGCCTTTTGGGCTCAGACTAACCACTTATGCTTGGCAGCAGTCACTGGTGTGTTTTGTTTTCATTCATTAACAATGAATGAACCATAAAACAGCAAATCAGCACCACACACACACACACACACACACACACACACACACACACACACACATATATATATATATATATATATATATATATATATATATATATATATTCATGCAAGAGGCGAATGCAGAAAAGCTTTAGGTGTTGTGCTACCCCCAATCCACCCTCCACTCATACACACACATACACACACACACACATACACACAGTCATGCACACCCTCTAGTGAGATGTCAGAGCTGTTCCCATCAGAAGAGTACAACACAAATGGCCCTGAGCTGCTGAGTCCGCTCTTTAGGCAGCAAAGCTTTCTGGGAATCCCATTTAGAACCGGATGCTGAAGGGGTTCCACCACACTAATCTAATATCAATTATGTCACTCACACACACACACACACACACACACACACACACACACACACACACACACACACACACACACACTTGTCTTTTTCTGTCTTTCTAACTGTCTCTCGCTCTCCCTACATTTTTGGCTCTATTTGTCAAACACACATACACGGACACACCCACACACCAACACACACACACACACACACACACACACACACACATCTATCGTTCTCTCATGCTCACTCACAAACAACTTTCCCTACCTCTGTCTTTATGTACCCATTACAGAGAGAAAGAGAATGAGAAAGGGAAAAAGAAAAAGACAGAGACAGAGTACTATGTAAAAGATTTAGGCATTTCACCTATGTTTCACAAAACATTTCTGTTAGACAGCTGATAGAAGACAAATAGAGGTCTTACTTTTCATACACTTTCCTTTTAAAGCATCCCTATTACAGACAATTTGCTGAACTTTTGTATTGTACTGTACATGGGGCACACACACACACACACACACACACACACACACACACACACACATTCACATATGCATGCACATTGACACACAGTGTCACATTACAGTAAAACATGATGTGTAAAAAACACATGTACACACACACTGTGTAGGCATGTGTGCATGCACACACAGCCTCTGCCTATGTGTAGTGGATGTAGATTAAGAAGAATATGGAGGAAAGGGCAGCACAAGGGAAAGAGAGAGAGAGAATGTGGAGGGGGGGGGGGGTGAGGGAAAGGGAGAGTGGGGTGTGTTTGGCGATGGAGGGGGGCAGAGATGGCCTCTTTTTGCAGCCGCAGGATCCTGAGCCCTAAATCTGTCTTCTCCAGGTCTCAAATGAGAGCAGAACCAACTCCCTCTACATGTTCACACACACACACACACACACACACACACACACACACACACACACATTCAATTTCCTGCTTCTAATCTCATCTCTCTTTTTCTCATCTTGTCGCCTCTCTTGTCATTCTACTCTCATACTCCAGAGATAATATTTACACTCAAACCAAACGTGTGAAATGTCCTTAACTGAGTTATAGTCTGTATCACACCAAAAGTAATGCTCACGCTAAAGCTCAGAAGGTCAGGACTTATACATAACTTTTAACACAATGATGTCAACACTATACATCTGACATGTTGTTGTACAAAGAATGATGTTGTTTATCAATAAATGGGTCAGAGTACACCCTTAAAGGGGAACTTCCATCGTTATTTTTATTCATATTTCTGTGTCGCCACTATGGTTGAATGCATTGTGTCATTTCTGTGAAAAATTATGTCCTAGATCTCTTGTTTGACGCTGTTTTCTGTAAGCTATAACAGGTCTAGTGGTTGAACGACTGGCTTTTCTGGTGTCCCTCGCTGAATATCCATGACGTGTCAATAAGGCACCTCTGATTGGGCAAAATTGGCAAATTCGCTGTCTTTCGCTCACCTAGCTTCTGTCCACCAATCCTTTGGGATGTGGGCTTGCCGTACATGGCTCTGGGCGGGGCTTATGACCTAGTGACGTAGATAGGTTTAGCATGCTCTGATCCGCTCGTTTTGGTTAGCTTGACCCTTCAATGACCAGTAAAACCATGAGGGTCAAATTTCATGTCTTGGAATGCTGCGTGCATATACTGCTTGTTGTGACCCACCACATTGTAAATAGAGTTACTAAAAGTGGTTTTTGATGGAAGGACCCCTTTAAGGCCAATTTACAGTCCAGATCACAAGTATCTCTAATAAATAGCAATAGAACAGAAGACAATGTCTGCAACGTTTCAATCTTTTTCAGTGAGATATGTTCTCTCTCTATTTTGTTGAGGGACAAATATGTAATCGGCCTTTATGTGTCAATATGTGTGTGTGTGTGTGTGTGTGTGTTTGTGTGTGTGTGTGAGTTTGTGAGTGTGTGTGTGTATGTTCACAAGACCAAACATGAACAGCTGCTGAGTGCTGCCAAACTTAATAACTAGAAATTCGAGAATAAAAACCATCCATCCATCCACTTATCCATTCATCAATTTATTTATCTCCCCATCCACTCATCTTCTACATCCACCCACTCATCTATTCATCCACCCACCCTACTATCCATCCATTCATCCATCCATCCATCCCATTACCAAAGTCTTTGCATCTGACAGGTGAGTCAGTGCTGATGGCTGTAATAGCATAATCACTTTCAACCACAGTGTTGTAAAGAAGGTTCACCCATAGAAACACAACAATATTATCAGGAGAACCTGATAACACACAGACATGAATGTGTGTGTGTGTGTGTGTGTGTGTGTGTGCATGCCTGCATGCCTCTGTGTGTGCGTGCATGCATGCGTGTGTGACGAAGGGAGAGATGTTATTACAGCAGCAAACTATGTCCTAGTATGCAATAAATCAACTATTCTATTCAAAATAAAATTATTCAATTTCATTTTGACATTCTTGTTTAAATACCTATACCTTAGTTCATGCCATTTTGTTGCACTTTATATACTTAATATTGACCATATTGAAAGAGATAGAGGGGAGGGGAGAGAGAGAGAGAGAGAGAGAGAGAGATAATAGGCACACTGGCCGTATATGACTAATGCTTTCCTCTTCCCATCAGTTGTAAAACTTCAGAGCTCTCAGCTCATAAACACACTTTATTTATTTATGATCTGCTTCCGTTATCAATACCCTGCACTTAAGAAATACACATGCATGCGTTCACACACACACACGCACGCACGCACGCACGCAAGCACACACACACATTGCTGCTTGCATGCATTTTTGTGGCCATATGTATTCATCCACACGTGCTTGTGTGTGTGTGTGAGAGAGAGAGAGAGAGAGAGAGAGAGAAAAAAGAGAGAGAGAGAGAGGAACTCACTCTAAAGTGTCTGTCTTCAAGACTTTTACTTGCCAAAACTACTTAGCTTATTATGACCGCCACTAGCAAAGCTAGCGAAAGCGGTCATTATAGTGTTGCCGAGAATTTTTTTTTTCCACCGATTTTTCGTCAACGATTGCCAGGACACTGTAAATCTGGGGGAGATGAATCTTTGTAGGCATGTAGCCCTAGAAGTTTTTGAGCGAATAGGAGCTTTTGGCCCCCAAGGGCCACCCCCCCCGCTGTGCCAGTGTCCATCAAAGAGGGGGAGACGCCGAAAAGTTTTTGTGAATGTTTCACCGAACAACATGAATCTTTTGTGATATGTCGGTGTTACAGGGGCGTATCGACCCAGCCCATAAACACTCACTTAAAGTGTAGCGCCACCTAGTGATATGGGTAAATGCGAAAAATGGGATTTTATATTGGCAATATTTTGGACCGAGAAGGTGGGAACTGCACAAAATATGTCATGCACGATCAGCACAAAGACCTCTAAAAGTACAGCACATGCCATCAAATTTGGCCCATAGGGGGCGCTGTAATTGTACAAAAATTGTACAAAATGTCGTTTTGTCTATTATCTAGAGAAGAGTAATGTTTACAAGCAATTCTTTTTTGTCGTGAACAAGTGAAAGTGAAACCAAACGAACTCTTGTCAGAGGCCGTTCATGTGAATCTCACCAAATTTGGTTCATGTAATCTACAGACAATGATGACAAAAAGTTATCAAAGGATTTGTCTTGAGATAAACCGTTTAAAAGTTACATGTCAATGAAAATTTGAAACATAGCTTAAAATTCTTCCAAAGTCCATATCTTGGCTTCTAATTTCTCCAATGATATGAAAATTGACATGCCACCTCTAAACAGCTTTCTGTGCATGTGCATCAAATTTTGTGATATTTTGTCAAAAGGGACAATGTTTTTTGTTGAATCTAGGGGTCCAAAAACAGGTTTTTTTTTAAAAACTCATCAACATTTTTTCCCAAGACAGTGATTTTGTGGTAGTATGTGGGGGTTACAAAGACGCATTGACCCAGCCCATAAACTGTCACTTGAAACATGGCGCCACCTAGTGATAGGGGTAAATGCAAAAATTGGGATTTTGTATTGCCAATGTCTTGGACTGGGAAGGTGGGAACTGGACAAAATATGTCATGCACAATCAGCACAAGGACCTCTAAAAACACAGCACATACCATACAATTTGGCCCATAGGGGGCGCTGTAATTGTACAAAATGTCATTTTGACATCTCCGTCGCCATCTCCGATCATTACTGCGTCCTATTTGAATCCGAACTCATCATAACTACCAACAGTAGCAATAGTCAAATCCGCAAGCGCTACATAAACACCTCCATCGAACGGGAATTTACCAACCTTGTTACTGCCCACGACCTCATAAACGAGCAAGACTCACTTGAGGAAATGGTAGTCAGCTTTAATAGCAATTTAAAAGAAATCCTAGATAAAGTCGCCCCCCTACAGTCAAAATGTAGATCACGAGCCAAACCATCCCCCTGGATAAACGACTCAGTTAGAAAACTCAAAAGACAGTGCAGAGCGGCAGAGCGAACCTGGAAAAAGACCAAATTAGAGGTCAACCGCCTAATCTTCAAAGAACGCATCTCCACTTACAATAATGTTATTCGCACTGAAAGAAGAGCGTATTTCTCAAAAATTATCGCAGACAATCATAGCAATTCGAGAGTACTGTTCTCCACAATCGAAAGGCTATTAAAACCTGCACCAGCCTGCGACATGCGTAGCTTAGCCACCCCATCTAGGTGCAATGAATTTGCACTGTTCTTCACTAACAAAATAGCTGCCATTAGAACCGGTATTATTCATGACCCCATTTATTACCACCAACCTCCTCGCAGGGATCCACCAACCCTTAATAACTTTAACCCCATCTCAGAAGAAGAACTGAATAAGATAGTCAAACAAAGTAAACAGTCAACCTCTAGCCTTGACCCTATCCCTACCTTCCTTATGAAAAACATCTTTAGTTGCGTTTCAACACCCGTACTACAGATTATTAATACCTCCATCGTCACAGGAGTATTCCCCAACTCTTTTAAAACCGCAGTTGTAAAGCCACTCCTGAAAAAAGCAGATCTGGACCAAAACACACTGAACAACTATAGGCCAATCTCCAATCTCCCATTTATAAGCAAAATATTAGAAAAAGTCGTCTTTAAGCAACTCCTTAGCAAACACAATATATTAGAAAAATTCCAATCAGGCTTCAGAGCAAATCACAGCACAGAGACCGCCCTAACTAAAATAGTTAATGATCTCAGACTTAGTATGGCCACAAACAAAGTCTCTGTCCTAATCCTCCTAGACCTAAGTGCCGCCTTTGACACTATTGACCACAACATATTACTTAACCGTCTTGAGACCTGGGTAGGCCTCTCAGGCAATGCATTAAAATGGTTTGAATCATATATTAGAGGAAGGCAATTCTACGTTAGTATAGGAGACCACGTATCCAACAAACACAACATGCCCTTTGGAGTCGCCCAAGGCAGCTGTCTCGGCCCCCTTCTTTTCTCATTATACATGCTACCATTGGGCAACATTATCAAAGAATATAATGTAGATTTCCACAGCTATGCCGATGACACACAGCTCTACATATCAGTCGAGCCAAATCAAACTACCGCCCTACACACTCTAACCTCCTGCCTAACAGCTATTACACATTGGATGAACAATAATTTTCTAAAATTAAATGAGGACAAAACAGAAGTTCTGCTTCTTGGCCCCAGAGACAAACGCGAGGCGCTCTACTCTAACCTAGGAAACCTTAACCAACATGTCAGAGAAAAGGTGACAAGCCTAGGAGTGACCCTGGACTCTGACCTAAACTTTGAACCTCATATTAATAAACTAACAAAAACCGCCTACTTCCACCTTAGAAATATCGCAAAAGTTCGCCCGTTCTTAACCCAGCAGGACGCTGAAAAACTGATACATGCATTTATTTCAAGTAGACTAGATTACTGTAATGCCTTATTTGCAGGCCTCCCCAAAAAGTCAATTGAGAAACTACAGCTTATTCAAAACTCGGCTGCTAGGTTACTAACAAAAACTAGAAGAAGGGATCATATCACCCCCATATTAGCTCAACTCCACTGGCTGCCTGTCTCCTATAGAATTGAGTTTAAAATACTCCTGTTAGTATTCAAGGCTATAAATGGTTTTGCCCCCTGCTATATCACTGACACACTCTCTGCTTATATCCCTGCACGAGCCCTCAGATCCACCGAAGCTGGCCTCCTGAGGGTCCCAGAAGCTCCACCCAAAAGGATCGGGGAAGCAGCCTTCTCATACCACGCCCCAAGAAGATGGAACGCCCTACCACAACACATTAGAGAAGCCGAGTCCGTCGACGCCTTCAAAAGGCAACTCAAGACTCATCTGTTCAGCCTCGCCTACACCTAACGGCCCTACCGAGGACTCTCCACCCCCCCCCCCCCCCATCCCCATCCCCAAGCACCCAGACCAAGCCCCAAGCACCCAGACCAACAGCAGTCGCACAACGCCCCCCCCCCTCCAAAGTCCCCCTTTTCACCCTCCACCCAAACAGACCCACAGCAACCACTACTTCACCCCCACGAGGACTACCACCCACCCCCAGTCTACCACAGCCCCGGCAGAAGGGCTTCCCTAGGGGACGCGGTTCTGCCTGAGGTTTCTTCCTTTTTTTTCCCGGTTTGATTCAACCACATACAATTCAGGGAGTTTTTCCTCACCCCTGTTGCCCCTACGGACTTTTGCATGTGCTCACGCAAGAGCCTGCATCAAAGGGGCATTGCGTTGTTGTGGCTAATGCTGTTTTGTTTGTAACCTTGCCAAACTGTGAAGCACTTTGAGCTGCATCTTGTATGTATGAACTGTGCTATACAAGTAAAGGTTATTATTATTATTATTATTATCTAGAGAACAGTAATGTTTACAAGCAGTTCTTTTTTGTCGTGAAATCTATCGAACCTCCCACATTGAAAACACTGGTCGACGCCCACTTCCAACAAAAAGAATTTCCGTGAAATTTTAACATTGTGAAAGCGAAACCAAACAAACTTGTCATAGGCCGTTCATGTGAATCTCACCAAATTTGGTCCATGTCATCTACAGACAATGCTGACAAAAAGTTATCAAAGGATTTATCTTGAGATGGACTGTTTCAAAGTTACATGTAAATCAAAATTCAAAACATAGCTTAAAATTCTCCAAAAGTCCATATCTCAGCTTCTAATTGCTCAGATTTGGTCAAAGTTGACATGACAACTCTGAACGGCTTTCTTTTCATGTGCACCAAATTTTGTGACATTTCATCACATGGTGCAATGTTTCCGGTCAAAGCTAGGTGTACAAAAACAGTTTTTGTTAAATAACTTATCAAAAATTTTGCCCAAGACAATTATTTTGTGTTAGTAAGCCAGTGTTAAAGAGCCGTATCAACCCATCCTATAAACACTCACTTGAAGAAATAGCGCCACCTAGTGATATAGTTAAATGCAAAAATAGACATTTTGCATTGCCAATATCTTGGACCAAGGAGGTGGGAACTACACAAAATATAGACAAACACACAGAATGTCATTCCTTCAAAACCCACATCCATGCCCAGTTCCAGCAAATCATTTCCACACAAACTCTCACCTCACAACACTGACCTACCACAAACTCACCATACCTATGATTCCCACACTGCAATACACTGTGGCGGTCATACCATGTACCGCTATGCGGTACATCTAGTTTAGGCCACAGGTTATCACACAGACTCTGGTTTGGTGACTCGCTCTACCTTTTAGGCATTTTTAGTAGGACCAAGGACGTAGAATTGTCATGGACAGAGGGGATGCGTCCCCTCCAATATCCAGCAATCGTTGATTTGTCCCCAGCAATGAGCCCCTCAAAAAAGTAAATAAAAAATAAGTCCAGGGGCTCTATTTTCACGATCATAAGCGCATTGTCTAAAGTCTGTTGCGCAAGTTGCTTTGGGGGCGTTCCCGACACAATTTGGTATTTTCACGAAAGCGAACATTGCGCCAGGCGCATCGTTCAAAAGGGTTGGGTTAAGTTACTTCATTAGTCATGGGTGTGTTTTGGGCGTAACATACAATTAACCAATGAGAATTTATACTCTCATTCCCTTTAAGATCCAGCGGACGCATTGTCCATAGCCTGTTGCTATTACGATGGCGGATTTACCCGGACGGGAGGAGCTTTTCGGTGGAGGAGACCGATCTGCTCGTGCGTGAAGTAAAAGCGTGTGAGTAGTTAATATTCGGGGATGGAAAGAATCCCCCCAAACCTCCGCGGGTCATAGAAGTATGGGAGGAAATATCTTCAATAATTGTGTCCTCCTTCGACTTCCGGTGGCGCCATGCTGGAGACGGCAGCTTAGTTTAGCTCCCGGAGGAGAACTTTGAAATAAATGGCAAAAACTCTTCATGTTTTAAAATTAGATTAATCTTACTGCTCGCAAGACGTAAAGGGGATGCCCGGTACTCGAAAGGACGTGGAAAAACCGAAAAAGAAACCGAAGACTGCCAAACAAAATCAGAACGACACAGATTTCGATAGAGACAACATGTCGGAGGTAATGGAGGAGCTACGCGCCCTGAGAAGAGAACATGCTGAGGCCTCTAAAGAAACAAAAGACGCCTTAGCCAGGGTCGAAGCCACGCTAAAAGATCTCACAGAAAGAACGACAAAACTAGAAAGACGTATGTCGAATGCTGAACAGAGACTGGGGGATACGGAAGATGAAACGCAAAGACACCAACGGGCCCTCGGCTACCTGTTACTCCGAGAGGCTAACCTCACAGCTAAATGTGATGACCTAGAATCCAGAGCGAGAAGAAATAATTTGCGGATTTATGGGATACGTGAAGGTGAGGAAAAGACTGACATGCTGAGATTCATACCAGAAGTCATTCGCACATCACTATCTTTACCGGAGGAATTGGAATTGAACATAGAGAGGGCGCACCGCTCCCTGACTCAAAAACCTACGGAAGCAGACAGCCCCCCGAGGTCTATTATCGTCAGATTCCTGGACTTCAGAGTCAAAGAAATGATCATACAAGAAGCATGGAAACACAAAGGAGGAGTGCCACATAAAGGGTACAAGATATTCTTCGACCAGGACTACACAACGTAATAAAACAGCTGAAGGAGAAGAATATAAAAGCACAGTCCCCCTTTCCTGCAAAATTGAAAATTCACCTGGACTCTGGAGTGAAGACATTCCCTACCCTAGCAGAAGCGTCAACTGTACTGGCAGAATTGGGCATCAACATCCACGTCAGCGAAAGGGAACGGCTTCAAGCAGAACTTCTAAAAAACAGCTGGACGCAAGCATCCACGAAAAACACAGCGGCAGATCAAACGAAACCACGAGTGTCTAACGCGGACTTGAAAAGCTTTCTGCAAATGACCAATGAGTAACTAGCTGTGTGTGAGTAGTAAAATGTTGGAAAAGTTGGATAAGAGTTTTGGTCAGAGTTTGGTTAGAGTTTTTAATAAGAGTTTTGGTCAGTTATTTAAAAACAGTAAGATAAATGTTCTCCTCGAGTAGAGCTATTTCAGTTCAGGGAAGCAACTCTAGTCTTTCCTTCTCTACAACTCCCCCCCCCCGGAGGCTCAACGAAGGCAATATAGTGCCTTTCGGCAACTTCACTATGTGTACGTTCATGGAGAGCCCGCCACAACTCTCCTTTTATGTTGAGACTGATCTTATGTTCACTAAGTCAGTCAGGTTTTTGGAAGTCAAACAATTTATTTTTCAAGTTTGATATGATTGTAATTTTTTTTATGCAGTCGTACAGCGTGGGTCCTGCAGATACAGGTGTATTTGGGAAAACATGTTTCATGTTCAGATTGAAAGCGCCCTTATATACACATGGATAAACTAACTCTGGTAACTTATAATGTCCACGGGCTGAATCATCCTATCAAAAGGAAGAAGGTTATGTCCCAATTGAAAAAGATGCAATGTTCTATCGCGCTACTCCAAGAAACACACTTAACAGACATTGAACATAATAAATTAAGAAGAGAATGGGTGAATTTGGTATATAGTGCTTCAAATGGAAAAACTAGAGGTGTGGCCATTCTAATAAGTAAAACTTTGCCTTTTTGTACTGAGAAAGTGATAAAAGATAAAATAGGAAGATATGTTATGGTAATTGGAAGAGTGGGAGGTATTGAGATATCCATTTTGAATGTATATGCACCTAATGAATACGACAATGCTTTCTTCAGGGAAATTGCCAACATTGTTGCAGATAATACAAAGGGGCTACTGATTATGGGAGGGGACTTCAATGCTGTCCAAAATGGGACATTAGATAAGACACCAGCCGACATGGGTATGACGAATAAAAAGACACAGATTTTAAATAACTTGCTTACAGAACTAGGCTTGAAAGACCCATGGAGAGCCAAAAACCCGAAGGGAAAGGACTTTAGTTTCTTCTCCCAGGTTCACAACAGCTATTCAAGGATTGACTTTTTCTGCCTCCCTCACAAAGACCTATACAGAGTAATAGACTGTCATATAGAACCAATAACCCTGAGTGATCATGCTCCTGTGATACTGAAAATAAAACTTGGGGCTTGCTCTTACTTTAAATATTGGAGACTAAATGTATCCTTACTCAATAACAAGGAGATAGTGAAAGAAATAAAACAACATGTAAAAGAATATTTTGAAATAAACGACAATGGGGAGGTGAACCCATCCATCTTATGGGACGGAGCAAAAGCTGTTATTAGAGGAAATGTATTCAAATATCATCAAGAATAAAAAAACAACGACAGGAACTGCAAATAAAATTAGAAAATAAAATAAAGCAAATGGAAATACAGCACAGGAACACAGGTTCGACTAGGATCCTATCAGAGCTAAAAGAGGCAAGAAAATCCCTGGATGAGCTTTTATCTTATAAAGCAGAGGGAGCTTTGAGATTTTCCAAACAAAAATACTACGAATCAGGTAACAGAGCTAGCCGTCTTCTTGCCTTCCAACTTCGTAAAGCTCAAGCAGATCGTACTGTCTCAAAGGTTACACATCCTACGTTAAGGAAAACAGTGTCTCACCCTAAAGATGTAGCCAACGCCTTTGCATCATTCTATCAGACCTTGTACGATAAGATGAAACCAAATCCAGCATCAAACGAAATTGAAACTTTTCTGGCCAGCTTAAATATCCCCTCATTATCAGAAGAAGTCTCTGAGCAAATTGTAGCAGATATCACTGAAACGGAAATAAGAGACGCAATTAAAAGACTAAAAAATAATAAATCCCCAGGCGTAGATGGACTTCCAGGAGAATTCTACAAATGCTTTATGGATGATCTTGCCCCAATACTAACAAAGATGTTTAGATACTCTCTTTCCAAAGACAACCCCCCTGACACATGGTCACAAGCAATAATATCAGTGATTCACAAAGAAGGTAAAGATCCAACACAATGTGAGGGATACAGGCCTATTAGTTTGATTTGTAACGATCAGAAATTATTGACTAGCATTTTAACACAGAGAATTCAAAAACACATCACCGACCTAATAAACGTGGACCAAACAGGGTTCATACCCAGACGGCAAGGATCAAACAACATCAGAAGAACTCTAAATATTATTACTTGTGCTAAAAGACAACAGAAGACGTCTATGCTGATTAGTTTTGACGCTCGAAAGGCTTTTGACACCGTAAATTGGAACTTTTTATACAAAACTCTGTCAGCAATGGGTTTCCATTCACAGTTTGTGAATTGGATTAGAGTAATTTACAAAAATCCAAAGGCACGCGTTAGAGTCAATGGCTGCTGCTCAGAGTTCTTCAACATACAGAGAGGAGTGAGACAGGGGGACTGCCTCAGCCCCCTGCTGTTTGCTATAAATATAGAACCTCTGGCAGCATCCATACGTCAAAACATGAATATCAAAGGAATAAGAGATATGACTAATAAAGAACACAAGATATCACTCTTTGCAGACGACCTATTGGCATATATTAACGACCCTATCACTTCCATTCCTTCCCTAATGGACACGTTAAATAGATATGGACAACTCTCTGGCTACCAGATAAATCAAACAAAATCAGAGGCAATGATGTTAAATGGAAGTTGGCCAACACAGCTATCAGGCATACTTAATTGTCATTGGTCCCACAGCTTCAGATACTTGGGCATTATAATAACAACAGATGTAACTAAGCTATTTAAACTTAACTATGGTAAACTGATGAGCCAAATAAAAGGCGACCTTTCAAGATGGGAAATCCTACCACTCTCTCTTATTGGACGAGTAGAAACAATACGAATGAACATTCTACCCAGATTACTCTTCCTCTTTCAGTCTCTACCAATATGTGTCAAAACATCCACTTTTAACACAATAGACAAATGGCTGTCAAGGTTTATATGGCAAAACAAACCACCTAGACTTAAATTTAAAAGACTTCTATGCTCAAAAGCTGATGGGGGACTCTCCCTAACCTCAGAATATACTATTGGGCAGCTCAGATTAGGTCTATAGCTGCTTGGTTGTCAAGAGACACAGACACAATATGGGTTGATATGGAACAGGGTGAATGTCCTAATTCAACTCCATTCTTAAGTCAGTACCATTGGGGTAAAGGAAAGATCGATAATATATGGATTAAAAATACTCTAAAAATATGGTCCACTGTGAGGAAAAAACTACATCTTCCTATGACCATATCTAGGGCTGTTAGAATAGCGAGCAACATGGACTTTGTTCCAGCAAGCCTTGATGGGTGCTTCAAAAAATGGGAGGAGGCGGGTTTAGTT
Organism: Setipinna tenuifilis; assembly: GCA_030347295.1. Classification (NCBI taxonomy): domain Eukaryota; kingdom Metazoa; phylum Chordata; class Actinopteri; order Clupeiformes; family Engraulidae; genus Setipinna; species Setipinna tenuifilis. Next base: position 32,252,031 of record CM059268.1, on the reverse strand, counting down.
GTCTTAGATCAGCTGTTTGAGGGACACATTTTAAAAACCTTTGAAGAGCTAAGAAAGAAATTTGAATTACCACAACGGGATTTTTTTAGATACCTACAAATAAGACATTATTTACACAAACACAAAGAATGGGAGAGCCTTTGTAACCCAATATCTAAATTAGAACATTTCTTTATTACTACTATCCAAGGCACAACAAAAACCAAATTTATATCACATATCTATAATATACTGCAAGAAGACTTGAAAAACAATAATATGGACATCAAAGAAAAATGGGAATTAGAAATGAATGTCATAATTTCTGATGAACAATGGGAAAATTCTTGCAAACGGGGGCATAAGTTAACCAGTAGTCCCAACTGGAGAGAATTTGGATGGAAGCTTAGAATGAGGTACTTCAGGACCCCACAAATTACATCAAAATGGAGCAACACTTCAAGACTATGTTGGAGGGGATGTGGTATGATAGGGGATCATACACATGTTTTTTGGGATTGCCCAATTCTTTCAAACTACTGGCAAAACGTACAAAAAGAAATTAAGAAATGCTTCCAAATAGACATCCCACTAGAACCATCATACTTCATTTTAGGGGTACTACCAGATGATCTTGCTGAAAGTGACGACACAGACTTATTACGAACTCTCCTCCTGATCGCTAATAAAGTTATTACATCCTTATGGTTACAGCCACATCCCCCAACAATTGCACAATGGAAAGAAAGGATCCAAGAGGTTTATAATATAGAGAATTTGACAGCATCTCTACATTTAAAAACTGAGGCTTTTATATGGAAATGGACCAGAATTGTCCTACATTTTCATTTAATATAGCAACACTCAATGGCTTTTCTCTTAGTTCTTTGATACGATGTATACAGCTAACTTAATGTATCGAATTGTTTTCTTTTTGCCTTTTTAAGTATCACCCCTAAGAATACTGGTTTGAATTTGTAAAGTATACACTATAGTATAGCAACACTCAATGGCTTTTCTCTTAGTTCTTTGATACGATGTATACAGCTAACTTAATGTATCGAATTGTTTTCTTTTTGCCTTTTTAAGTATCACCCCTAAGAATACTGGTTTGAAATTGTAAAGTACTGTAATGTATGGTGTATTTTCTTGTCGTGGCTCTATCCCAAATGGAAGATGGAAACAACTTACAAGCAAGACCAGCAACCAAGAGACTGATTATACCTCACGGACACTTATACCTGTGGATATACTGTATTTTGACCTATGCTATGGATTCAATGTAATGTATGACTGCAACTTATAAAAGACAATAAAAAGAAGTTCCAAAAAAAAAAAAAAAAAAATTGTGTCCTCCTTTGGCAAGAAGAGAACTTTCGAACAGTGCCCAAAGCGGTACAACAACGTTAGAAGATGTGAAACAAAAGCTTTAAACTCAAAGGAAACATCAAAAATAAAAGGTGGAGGTCCATCAAACCATTAGGCTAGTCCACTAGTTTTCTTTTTGATGATTAGTCCATTTCATTTCTTACAACTTGCCACGCTGTTTATTATATAAACTGCAGAACATTGCAATCGCTGTTTATTTAAAACGCTAAAAGAAACTGCAGAACATTGCTATAAACTGCGAAACATTGCTATACTCGTATTATTTGTGCCTGTTTGCTTACTAAAACATAAAAATACATGGCTATACAGGCTATACATATTGCAACTTTTCTGCCAGTTCAGCTCGCCTCTCTGGCGTAGCAGCAGGTACATATTATCCATTACTACTCCCTCTGCTATGCTTTTTTTTCACAATTTCAAGATGCGTGGGGTTTGTTTTTCCACCAGATGTGACTTACCTTGGCTCCCAGTGCGTCTTGTCATGTAGCCGGACGTACATTGCATAGTACACCATACAAATATAATTATGACCGCCGCGATCATTATAGTGTTGCCGAGACTTTTTTCCCTTTTTTTTTTTCCACCGATTTTTCGTCAACGATTGCCAGGACACTGGAACTCTGGGGGACATGAATCTTTGTAGGCATGTAGCCCTAGAAGTTTTTGAGCGAATAGGAGCTTTTGCCCGCCAAGGGCCACCCCCCGCTGTGCCAGTGTCCATCAAAGAGGGGGAGATGCCGAAAAGTTTTTGCTGAATAACTCAATGAACGTTTCACCGAACAACATGAATTTTTTGTGATATGTCGGTGTTACAGGGGCGTATCAACCCTGCCCATAAACACTCACTTAAAGTATAGCGCCACCTAGTGATATGGGTAAATGCAAAAAATGGGATTTTATATTGGCAATATCTTGGACTGAGAAGGTGGGAACTGCACAAAATATGGCATGCACGATCAGCACAAAGACCTCTAAAAGCACAGCACATGCCATAAAATTTGGCCCATAGGGGGCACTGTAATTGTACAAAATGTCGTTTTGCCTTTTATCTAGAGAACGGTAAGGTTTACAAGCAGTTCTTTTTTGTCGTGAAATCCATTGACCATCCCGCATTGAAAACACTGGTCGACGCCCACTTCCAACAAAAAGAATTTCAGTGAAATTTTAACATTGTGAAAGTGAAACCAAACGAACTCGTCATAGGCCGTTCAGGTGAATCTCACCAAATTTGGTACATGTCATCTGTAGACAATGCTGACAAAAAGTTATCAAAGGATTTATCTTGAGATGGACTGTTTCAAAGTTACATGTCAATCAAAATTCAAAACATAGCTTAAAATTCTTCAAAAGTCCATATCTCGGCTTCTAATTGCTCATATTTGCTCAAAGTTGACATGACAACTTCGAACAGCTTTGTTTTTGTGACATTTCGTCACAAGACAATAATTTTGTGTTAGTATGCGTTAAAGAGGCGTATCGACCCATCCCATAAACACTCACTTGAAGCATAGCACCATCTAGTGATATAGTTAAATGCAAAAATTGTGATTTTTCTTTGCCAATATCTTGGACCAAGAAAGTCGGAACTACACAAAATATACACAAACACACAGAATGTAATTCATTCAAAACCCACATCAATGCCCACTTCTAGCAAATCATTTCCACACAAACTCTCACCTCACAACACTGACCTACCACAAACTCATCATACCTGCAGTTCCCACCCTTCAATACACTCTGGCGGTCATACCATGTACCGCTATGCGGTACATCTAGTTAATATACGTGCTACATTGAATGGTACACCATGCAGATATGATTAATATACGTGCTAGGACACTATAAATAGCCCACTGCATTTAAAAGCTCAGTTGAGACGAGGCATTACGTATTGAACCTTGTAATGATAATTTAAAAATGGTGCTTTTGAATGAATAGTCCATGCAGGAGTTATGAGCTACAAGAAGCAGACAGCTGAATCAGAAGTTTAAATTCCTTTTTTTTTTTACTTATGACCATGCAAATAACACAAAAAGTGACATTAACAAATCATGTGTTTATTTTTTTAGATTCCAGAAGCTGTGTGACATTAATATGTGCTGATAACAATGACATGGTACTCACATAAAAATCAAAATTCATATTAAATCATAAATTTGCTTGACAGTCTGGGACTATACTGTAATCTTGAATCTTGACAATATGATGTGGTGATGCAATGACATGGTAGTGACATAAACAAAAATCATTTCATTAAAAAATCTAGAGGCTGTAGTAGTCATGCTCAAGCATTACCACATCAACTGTTTGGAAATGTGCTGTGCTGAACAACTACCTACGCGTACCAATCCCAGCCTCCACTGCTACACTGGCCTCTAAAGGAACATCATCCAGGACAGCCACTTCCTGGTTACCTACACTGAGGGAAGGCTTGTCCTGTCGGCGAAAGTAAGGCTTTAAATGGCGGACATTTACTTTCTGATGCCGCCTGGAACGTCCGCCACTATCAACCACAGTAGCCACTCCTTTGGTTGACAGTGACTCCACTCTAAAAGGGCCAATCCAACGTTCCTTCATTCCATTTCCTAACTTGACAGCCTTCTTATTGGATGCCATGAGGACCTCATCCCCCTCACTGACATCATGGCTCTTAACCGATTGCCTCTTCTGAAACTCTAATGTCTGCCTTTCTTGGGCAACAGCTATATTCTCCTCAACTTTGGAATGGACACCTGCAAGTATGTCTGCTCGTTTTTTCATTGTGTCCTCGCTGTTGGCAATCTCACAGTCCCCCAACTGTGGATCGGCACTGCTGCAGGTTTGCACTCCATACAAGGCAAAGTATGGGCTTACCTTCGTAGACCGCTGTTTTGAAGTGTTAATAGCATGAACAGCATGCTGAAGGTATCTATCCCAGTCATTCTGCATATCATTGCAGTACTTCGCAAGATGCCGTTTCATATTTTGATTTGTGCGCTCATCCTGCCCATTACTTTGGGGGTGGTAGGCAGAAGTCACAGCATGACCTACCCCAAACACCTCAAGAAGGGAATCATTAATCTGAAGGGGAAAAGGGGAAAAATGGGAAAAATGAAATTAATAGGCAAGAATGAACAATGAAAGCAACTTGACATGTTCTGTGCAGGAAAAGTTAAGTGCTGAGGATAATACCTACCGCATTCACAAACTCGCGCCCCTGGTCTGTTATAATCTTTCTGGCTCCACCTTGTGCCAGAAGAGTCTCTGTGACCTTTAGTGCCACCTCTGGAGCCTTCTTACTTCTCAGGGGCCTAGCCATGACCCACTTTAAAAATAAACACGTCATTGTTAAAATATAACTATACCCCTTAATAGTCTCTGGAAGTGGGCCAACAATATCTACACCTACCACTTGCCAAGGACCCTCAACCTTAATAGGGTGGAGCTTCGGTGCAACACTTTTTAAAATGTCATGCCTCTGACACCACTCACACGAAGCAACCCAATTCTCTACATCTGCAACTATAGACAACCAGTAAAACCTACTCATTACTTTGTCTCTGGTCCTCCGGGTGCCAGAGTGCCCTCCAGTGGCTGGATTGTCAGGGCATTCTCTGAGCACCCTGTCTCTCTCCTCAGGGCTAAGAACCACCAGACGTCACTGCCCTTGCCCAACATAGTACAGCCTACCTTCATCTTCCACAAAAGCCTTTGCTGCTCTACAGATAGATGCTCTCTGAACATTACTGATTCCTGATTGGTGTCCGCCATGCAAAACATACCAGTGGATTGCTTGCAGACGTGCAAAACCCTCCATCTCTGGTAGCCTATGTGTAGTGGCCGTTTGTTAAAAAAAAACTTTAAACTAAATTAAGTTAACTTAAACAGACAAACGAACACTTCTGGCACAATGGGCAGTTTGGTAATGTACGCAGGCAAAAAGATAAATACAATTTCCAGGCAGATTTCTCATTTGGCTGGTTTATTGTTTCCCAGGTGAGCAAACAATTCAGTATCTCTCGCGCTGGTAAAAAACCATATGCCCACTACCCAGGTGCATACAGGTCCTACCACTTCCTCCTACCTATATCACCTTTACCTGTGCCCACTACTGCCCCCAGGTGTCTAAACCAAAAATCGCACTTAAAGAATAAACTAAAGCAAAAATAGAATAAAGAATAAACACATAAAGCAAACAATGTTACCAAACAAATAACTGACCAACAAATATTACCAAAATATAAACTACTAATGTGAATGAAATAATAATAAACAGATTAATTGACACCATTACCATTATTCAAAGAAAAACTAATATAGCTCCAACACTATGCCTTTTGAGGAAAAATAAACACACTCGCACACAAACAACACTGTCACAAAACAAGAAGAGAGAAAAAAATGACATTAGGGCTGTAGCAGTATGTCATTACATGTAGACACTGAAACATGTAAGTCTTTGCAATTATTAAGTGTGCTTGCAGAGCACACTTATTGTTATCCCACCGTTTCTTATTAAGTGTGCTTGCAGAGCACACTTATTGTTATCCCACCGTTTATTATTAAGTGTGCTTGCAAAAAGCACACTTATTGTTATCTCCCCGTTTATTATTAAGTGTGCTTGCAGAGCACACTTATTGTTATCCCACCGTTTATTATTCTCCGGATTCTTCAACACAAAATTTTTCACCTAGATCTTTCAGACGTTACTACTCCTCAGGCTTTCGAGATAGAGACACCATTCCAACTCTAAAACGACCGGCCCGGTTTGGACAAGACCGCCCACCTCTTGTCGTTCGTCCGTTATTGTCGTTTTTCTGCAACTTTTCCGCCATTGAAAATGAATGGCGGAATGTTCAGGCTGATGATGTCACAGTACACTGCTCCACTCTAGTAGCTAGAGTGAGCTCTGCCCTCACTCTAACCTCCACTTGGTTTTGTAATGATTAAAACTTAACCGCTTAACCTATAAACTTGATTTAAACTTTGTAAGAGAGGTCTGGCATCTGACTGTGAGCTGTGAAATTTTGATGCGGCAACTACTTAAACTGTTTGAAACAGGACAGTTTAAAAATGGTGAAAGAGAGGCAGACAATACTGTGGCAGTTGCACCTGGACCAACTGCCATTTTTTAAATGTGGAATGTTCAGGAATAGAACTCTTGAGTGATGTCATAATCCCCATGCCATGGCCTGCATAATGTTCTGCCATGGGAGTGTATTGCAGCCTATAGTAGTTATCTCTAGTAGTTATCTATGTAGTCAGTGCTACTCTGTTAACCTAGCAAACGTTTGTTAACCGTTATGCTAACAATGCTAGCTATGCTAACAATGCTAAAATGCAAAATAATTAACTGGGTTAAAAGTGTCACTTGGTTGACTCAGCTAGTATTCGTTAGCAGTAATGCTAACAATGGTAATAATGCTAACAATGCTAATAATGCTAACTATGCTAAAATATGAAGTAATTAACTGTGCTAACAGTGTTGTGTACCTATATTACCTGAGGCTATTTAGCCATTATGCTAACAATGCTAGCAATGCTAACTATGCTAAAATGCAAAATAATTAACTGGGTTAAAAGTGTTACTTGGTTGACTCAGCTGGTATTCGTCAGTAGTATTGTTAACAATGCTAATCATGCTAACTATGCTAAAATATGAAGTAATTAACTGTGCTTACAGTGTTGTGTACCTATATTAGCTGGGGCTATTTAGCCATTATGTTAACAATGCTAGCAATGCTAACTATGCTAAAATGCAAGCACACTTTTTGCATTTTCTGCGGGAATGCAGTCTAGTTAAGTGTGCTTGCAGAGCACACTTATTATCTCCCCGTTTATTATTATTAAGTGTGCTTGCAGAGCACACTTATTGTTATCTCCCCGTTTATTAAGTGTGCTTGCAGAGCACACTTATTGTTATCTCCCCGTTTATTATTCTTCTTCTCCTGAACCAGATCTTGAAGACGCTACTAGTCCTCAGGCTTTGGAGATAGAGACACCGTTCCAACTCTAAAACGACCGGCCCGGTTTGGACATGACCGCCTACATTTCGGTATACCGTACCTCTTGTCGTTCGTCCGTTATTGTCGTTTTTCTGCAACTTTTTGGCCCATTGAAAATGAATGGCGGAATGTTGGCACACATATTTGCAAGCACACTTTTTGCATTTTCTGCGGGAATGCAGTCTAGTTATTCTTCTTCTCCTGAACCAGATCTTGAAGACGCTACTAGTCCTCAGGCTTTGGAGATAGAGACACCGTTCCAACTCTAAAACGACCGGCCCGGTTTGGACATGACCGCCTACATTTCGGTATACCGTACCTCTTGTCGTTCGTCCGTTATTGTCGTTTTTCTGCAACTTCTTGGCCCATTGAAAATGAATGGCAGAATGTTGGCACGCATATTTGCAAGCACACTTTTTGCATTTTCTGCGGGAATGCAGTCTAGTTATTAAGTGTGCTTGCAGAGCACACTTATTGTTATCTCCCCGTTTATTATTCTTCTTCTCCTGAACCAGATCTTGAAGACGCTACTAGTCCTCAGGCTTTGGAGATAGAGACACCGTTCCAACTCTAAAACGACCGGCCCGGTTTGGACATGACCGCCTACATTTCGGTATACCGTACCTCTTGTCGTTCGTCCGTTATTGTCGTTTTTCTGCAACTTCTTGGCCCATTGAAAATGAATGGCGGAATGTTGGCACGCATATTTGCAAGCACACTTTTTGCATTTTCTGCGGGAATGCAGTCTAGTTAAGTGTGCTTGCAGAGCACACTTATTGTTATCTCCCCGTTTATTATTCTTCTTCTCCTGAACCAGATCTTGAAGACGCTACTAGTCCTCAGGCTTTGGAGATAGAGACACCGTTCCAACTCTAAAACGACCGGCCCGGTTTGGACATGACCGCCTACATTTCGGTATACCGTACCTCTTGTCGTTCGTCCGTTATTGTCGTTTTTCTGCAACTTTTTGGCCCATTGAAAATGAATGGCGGAATGTTGGCACACATATTTGCAAGCACACTTTTTGCATTTTCTGCGGGAATGCAGTCTAGTTATTATTATTCTCCTAGACCAGATTTTGAAGACGCTACTAGTCCTCAGGCTTTGGAGATAGAGACACCGTTCCAACTCTAAAACATCAGGCCCGGTTTGGACATGACCGCCTACATTTCGGTATACCGTACCTCTTGTCGTTCGTCCGTTATTGTCGTTTTTCTGCAACTTTTTGGCCCATTGAAAATGAATGGCGGAATGTTGGCACGCATATTTGCAAGCACACTTTTTGCATTTTCTGCGGGAATGCAGTCTAGTTATTATTATTCTCCTAGACCAGATCTTGAAGACGCTACTAGTCCTCAGGCTTTCGAGATAGAGACACCGTTCCAACTCTAAAATGACCGGCCCGGTTTGGACCAGACCGCCTACAATTCTGTATACCGTACCTCTTGTCGTTCGTCCGTTATTGTCGTTTTTCTGCAACTTTTTGGCCCATTGAAAATGAATGGCGGAATGTTCAGGCTGATGATGTCATAGTACACTGGTCCACTGTAGCAGCCAGAGTGAGCTCTGCCCTCACTCTAACCTCCACTTCGTTTTTTAATGATTAAAACTTAACCGCTTAACCTATAAACTTGATTTAAAGTTTGTAAGAGAGGTCTGGGATCTGACTGTGACCTGTGACCTGTGTAAAATTCATGTGGCAACTACTTAAACTGTTTGAGGCAGGACAGTTTAAAAATGGTGTCAGACAGTCTATGAGATTTTGCCATACATTTCATCATCTTACTGTAAACAGGTCAGGGTGCATGTCTGAAGTTTTAAATGATCAAAACTCAACCGTTTAACCTAGAAACTTGATTTAAACTTTAAAAGTGTTACTTGGTTGACTCAGCATGTATTTGTTAGCAGTTATGCTAACAATGCTAACTATGTTAATGATGCTAATTATGTTAACTATGCTAAAATGTGAAGTAATTAACTGTGCTAACATTGTTGTGTACCTATATTACCTGAGGCTATTTAGCCATTATGCTAACAATGTTAGCAATGCTAACTATGCTAAAATGCAAAATAATTAACTGGGTTAAAAGTGTTACTTGGTTGACTCAGCTGGTATTCGTCAGTAGTATTGCTAACAATGCTAATCATGCTAACTATGCTAAAATATGAAGTAATTAACTGTGCTAACAGTGTTGTGTACCTATATTAGCTGGGGCCATTTAGCCATTATGTTAACAATGCTAGCAATGCTAACTATGCTAAAATGCAAGCACACTTCTTGCATTTTCTGCGGGAATGCAGTCTAGTTAAGTGTGCTTGCAGAGCACACTTATTGTTATCTCCCCGTTTATTATTCTTCTTCTCCTGAACCAGATCTTGAAGACGCTACTAGTCCTCAGGCTTTGGAGATAGAGACACCGTTCCAACTCTAAAACGACCGGCCCGGTTTGGACATGACCGCCTACATTTCGGTATACCGTACCTCTTGTCGTTCGTCCGTTATTGTCGTTTTTCTGCAACTTCTTGGCCCATTGAAAATGAATGGCAGAATGTTGGCACGCATATTTGCAAGCACACTTTTTGCATTTTCTGCGGGAATGCAGTCTAGTTCTTCTTCTGATTCTCCTGAACCAGATCTTGAAGACGTTACTATTCCTCAGGCTTTCGAGATAGAGACACCATTCCAACTCTAAAACGACCGGCCCGGTTTGGACAAGACCGCCTACAATTCTGTATACCGTACCTCTTGTCGTTCGTCCGTTATTGTCGTTTTTCTGCAACTTTTCCGCCATTGAAAATGAATGGCGGAATGTTCAGGCTGATGATGTCACAGTACACTGCTCTACTGTAGCAGCTAGAGTGAGCTCTGCCCTTAATCTAACCTCCACTCGGTTTTTTAATGATTAAAACTGAACCGCTTAACCTATAAACTTGATTTAAAGTTTGTAAGAGAGGTCTGGGATCTGACTGTGACCTGTGTAAAATTCATGTGGCAACAAGATTTCGCTGAATTTTCCTTATTTTGCTATAGAGTTGAATATAATCCAGTGTGCCACATTTACCTCAAAAAATATTAATTCAAATCATTATTTTGCATTGATCTCTTTTCCCTTTCTCTTACTGACTCACACACACACACACACACACACACACACACACACACACACACACACACACACACACAATGAGCATTTCTATCCCTCAGTCTAGTGACGGATGTGAGGGAATTGACTGGAAGTTATGCATGATATGTCAGTCAGATAAGCCTATATCAAAATTGGTGTGCAAGCCTCAGATGCACTCCTATCAGAAGATACTGGATATAGTGAAGGAAAGAGGTACCATTAATGATGGAAAGTATGCGGAATTATACAGGCGACTTAGAGATGTTGATGAACAAACACTTCTTATGAAGCAGGCATTTTGGCACCGCAGCTGTTATCAAGACACCACAAACATCAAAAATGTTAGGCTAGCCCGAGACCGTTACGAACAAGCATTATCAAATGGGTCATGCTCTGACAAAATGTGTGGTAGGAAAAGACGAAGACTGGAGATGGAACAAAGTTCACATCAGTCTACCCCATTCACAAGGTCATGCACAGTGCCACTGAACAATAATATATGTTTCTTCTGTCAAGAAATGGGCAATGAGCAGTTGTTCAAAGTCTGCACTGAAAGCGCTGGACAAGCTCTCAGGTCAGCTGTTGAGAAATCCCAAAACCCAGTGTTCATAACAAGACTAAACACAAGTCTCTCACCAACGGATGCTCATGCGATTGATATTAGATATCACAAATCCTGTTGGAGAAAGCATGTGTTCCATGTTATACGAGAGGAGAGTGAATCAAAGCATACATCTAAAGTAAAACCACTGCAGACTGCATGTTTAATTGAGTTGATTAACCTGGTTGATTAACTGACTCAAAAGAAAGCTTTCCTTTCCATGGAACACATTGAGACCACATATGTATCTATGCTTGGAACAGAGGGCTTGCAAAACCACTTCCCAGCCTTCAGCAGACAGTGGTTAAAAGACAAGATCCTTAATGCGTTGCCAAACATCAGATCAGTTCTTCAGAAGAACAGAAGGAAGCCTGCAGTCCTGTATGCTCTTGATGCATGCGAAGAAGATATGGTTCATTCTGCTATGACAAGTGACAGTAATGCTGAAGACAACATGAATACAATCTTTAAAGCGGCAACAATCATACGCAATGTTGTCAGTAATTTCAAACCAGAAAAAACATCAAACGGCATTCTGGTATCAAGTACCACCAATGATATTCCAGATGAATTGTACAGTATGATCCGCTGGATCATTGTGGGGCCTGTGCATGAATTGGAAACCAAAACAAGGACCAATGTGGTTGACCGAACGGCACTCACAATAAGCCAAAACATCCTCTACGGATTTAAGTCCAATAGACAGGTGAGGTACAAGCCAAGCCAAGACTCGGTGGTATTCAGGCATCAACAGTCCACAAGAGAAAACCCACAAGTCCTAGGACTAGCTGTGACTCCTTACCATGACACAAGAAGCAAAAAAGTGATGGGTCTTCTGAATAAGCAGGGCTTTTGTGTGTCATATGGCAGGACCCTACTCTTAGAAACAGCTCTTGCCAATGCGGTGGTAGATAACATAAAACACTTTCAAGGCATGTATGTACCCCCTTTCCTGAAGAAGGGGACATTTCTTTGCTTTGCTGCTGACAACATTGATTTTTCAGAGGACACAGCTGATGGCAAGGGCACCACTCATGGAACCGTTCTGGCAGTTTACCAAAGAGCTGATGCTCCTGGTGAAGCAGTTGCCCCACCTCTGAAAATAAGGGACACTAACAGTATGTCAGTCACACCATATCATGTACAGCTGATGCATTGCGATAAGCCCAAACCAAAGCAAAATAAATCTGTGACGCAGTTTGCAGTTGACAAAGATGGTATCTCTGAATCCCATCAGCTGCGTCACCTAGGTTGGGTAGTTGCCTCTGCAGTATCCAGGTTGAAATCACAACAGGGCACAAGTACTATTCCATGTTGGGCTGGCTATAATTCATTAATCTCTGAGAGTCTTCCTGTGACTAACATTGGATCCTTACCACTACTTCCTGAGGTGGCCCATGAGTGGTCAACTCTCCTCACAGTTATGTTGCAGGCAAATCAAATCCGCCACCTGGTAGTTGGTGAAGAACATCCAACGGTCATGTCCTTTGATATGGCACTTTATGAGAAGGTTATAAAGATGTTGGACTCAAGACCTGATCTAAAGCACTCCATTTTTCCCCGCCTAGGGGAACTCCACAGCACAATGGCTGCTCTTAGAGCTCTTGGTTCCTCCATGGAGAATTCGGGTATAGATGATGCCTGGATAGAGTCCAATGTCTTTGGGGCCGCAACAACTAGGCAAATCTTGACATGCACACATTACAAACGTTCGTTGCGTGCTCATATCTACTCTTATGGGGCTTTGTACGAGTTGGTTCTGGAGGAATTCTTTAAAGAGAACCCTCACCTGAGAGATGTCTGCTGGCAGGCGACAGAGCAAGTTGAACTGGCTTGCTCTGAGAACAACAAATCTACCAAGGCTGAGTACACAAAGCAGGCTAATATGACATTCCTTGAAGCTTTGGCTAATGCTGAATTTGTGAAGTCTTTCAATGAGTGGGAAGCAAAGAAAGCTAAAAACGCGACGTTCAGATCCATAATGAACTACTTACATCGAGTGGAGACCATTCTCTTCTTTGTTGCAGCTTCTCGCACTGCTGATCTTGGACTCCATCTTCAAGCTGCTGAAGGACTTAGCAAACTTTTCTTTGCATTTGACAGGATCAGATACAAGAGACTGTGGCCGAGGTACATTGCTGATATGCATGACCTCAGAGTTAAGCATCCTCAGACCTGGAGGGAACTTCAGGAGGGAGGTCTCTCAGTCACACGGAGTAGCATTCCATTTGTGTCAGTTGGTGCAGACCATGCGTGTGAACATCTCAACAAGGAGATGAAGGACCAATGTGGTTTGATAGGCATCTCCAACAATGCCAATGCTAGACAGAGGTTTTTTCTAGCAACACCTGAAATGTCATGCTTGGCAAGAGAGTTTAAGAGTCAGTTTGGATTTGGGACAGCATACAAAAGTGAACATCCTGGACTAGGACCAAGGGAGATCAAAAGAGCCCATCAGGCAATTAACAAAATAAAAGCTGCCATACTTAGTCATGGTAATCCAGTTACTGCTGAAGGTGACAGGTTGTATAACATGATTACCCATGCATTTGTCCCACAGGAGTTTGTGCCACAAATACTGAGTGCTGATGAAAATGGACAGAAATTATATGAGGACTATGTCAAACATAGACTCAATGGTGACATCAGTCTTTGGTCAACTGTCCAGAGAGAAAAAAACAAAATGTTCATGTCAGGCAACTTCAAATCCAGTGTCAAAGTTAGAGACAAAACAGTGGATCTGAGAGAGACCAAAGATCTCTATGGAAGACTACTGGTCCTTGCAAGATCAAACAGACATGTAGACCAGAAACAGGCTGTGGGCCACTATGAGTTCACGCAGACACCACGAGCTCTCTTTGCTCCCAGTGGGGATGTACTTCCATGCTTAGACAAGAGTAAATTGTTACATCTGCTAGATGATTTGGCAAAGGAATGCAAAGATGATCAACCAGAAACTGATTGTGACCACATAGAATGTGATGGTTCTATTCAAAATGCTCACTCCACTCGCAAAATCGGCCTTGTGGATGGCATGGTGGTTGTCCAAAAATTGACAAAGCCAGCAAATGTAGGCACCATCAAGCATCTCAGTGAGTGCTTCTATGATCAGGTAATGTCTTTAACAAGAGACTGTGACGAGGTTGTTGTGGCATTTGATACCTACAAGGCAGATTCTTTAAAACAAGTGACTAGGCAGAAAAGAAGAGGTGCAAATGTTCCAATTCAGTATAAGATAACAGATGACACAAACATCAACAGCATCCCAATGAGCCGTTTGCTATCGCATGACCAAACAAAGGCAGATCTTACAGTGTATCTGGCAGCAAAGACAATTGAATATGGAAAAAACTCCACAAAGCTAATCATATCCTCTGCTGCAGGAGACTCGTTTAGCAACTCCCAAATACAATTCGAAAGAAATAACCATGAAGAAGCAGACACCTTGCTGATTTACCATGCCATTTTGGCATCACACCGTAACCCACCTGATGCAAAGCTGATGATCTATTCTCCTGACACTGATGTTCTGTTACTGACCATAGCAAACTATGAGAGGCTTTTGAAAGATACTTTTATCTCAATGACTTCTGGGATACTGCAAGTGGAACCAATTTGGAAAGCTCTAGGTGAAAAACGTGCCAATTCTTTACTGGCATTTCATGCTTTCACAGGAACAGACAACACTGGACGCTTTTCTGGAATAGGAAAGACCAAATGGTTCAACATCTTTATGAAAGCAGATGACTCTGTTCTAAGTGCTCTACAGATGCTTTCACAAACAAGTGAAGTAACAGAGGATCAGCTAAGCACTTTGGCAAAATTTGTATGTGCAGCATACTTACCAAAGGGGGTTCGCATTGATACCATCCCAGAATTGAGGTGGTATCTTTTCTGCAAGCACATGGCAGAGAGTGACAAGCTTCCACCAACATGTGCTGCACTGAAGGAGCATGTCCTGAGAGCCCATGTTCAGGCCAGAGTATGGGGACAAGCAGATATTGCACAGCAGGAGTTCCTTGACCCATTACTCAATGGCTATATCAAAGACGGAGATGGCCAGATGAGACCTATCACAACAAAGGCCCTCCCTGCTCCTGAAGCCATCATTGAAATGGTTAGATGTCAGTGCAAAAAAAAATGTGTTTCTCACAAGTGTTCATGTAAATCAGAGGGACTGCCATGCACTGAGCTATGTCAGTGTGGAACAGACTGCCAGAATGATGGCGATTCTCAGAATATAACACTTTACAGTGACAGTGATGATGACAGCGAGGATGATGCTATGCAGTAGGAAAATATATAAAACAATGATGAAATTAATAAGATCACAGAAACAAAACATGATCAAATTAAATTAAATTTCTTCTATCAGGGAGTGGTGGTGGGTACAAGAACAACAAAAAAAGTAGGAACCTCAAACGGCTATTAGGCAGATTTTGTCAGATTTTGACACATTTTTTTTTAAAAAAAGCTCCTAATATAAGTCATTGGTCATCTAAATCTATTTGACTAGGTTTCTTGTCATCCAAAATAAGCATTTTGACTACTAAAAATGTGTTTGTAAGTAATCTTAAGGGCTAAATACATTGAATACATTGAAAAAATGAGCATTTGAAGGCGGCCATTTTGAATGCTCTATCTCGTTGCCATGGTGACCTTTAAAATTGTCAAACATCACTTTTCTGACTCCTTAGGGTCTAAGGATTCCAAAAATATATAGGTTTACAAATCCCCCAAAAAATTGAACGAAATTACACAAGGATCCTGACTAAGAGGTCTGGGATCTGACTGTGACCTGTGTAAATTTCATGCGGCAACTACTTAAACTGTTTGAGATAGGACAGTTTAAAAATGGTGTCAGACAGTCTATGGGATTTTGCCACATTTTGCCACATTTCATCATCTTACTGTAAACAGATCAGGGTGCATGTCTGAAGTTTTAAATGATCAAAACTCAACCGTTTAACCTATAAACTTGATTTAAACTTTGTAAGAGAGGTCTGGGATCTGACTGTGAGCTGAAGCTATTTAGCCGTTATGCTAACAATGCTAACTATGCGAAAATGCAAAGTAATTAACTGGGTTAGCAGTGTTACTTAGTTAACTCAGCTAGTATTTGTTAGCAGTTATGCTAACAATGCTACAAATGGTAATTATGCTAACTATGGTATGCTATGGCGGACAACCTAATCAACCGTTAACAACAAGCCGGCAAAAGGCTCAAGATTTAGGCGCGCATCAACTGAAGTTACGCAAAATCCACAGCGAGAGCTGTGTGGTGCTTACCTGGACTGGAGATCCTGTAAACAGTTGGAGTTGACAGCTCCAACAGATAATGAAGAAATTACAAGATCAAAGTAATATAAATTTTAAGTAAAATAATATTTAAGTCTCTTGTTTCTCGTAAATCACTGTGCTTCTCGTAGAGTAGCGGGAAAGATCCTCAGGTTTGACGCTTTATTTATCTTACTTGCCTGGACTGTAAGCACCAATGGCTTTTGGAACCCTAGTTACTGACGCGCAAATTTTTAATCCAATCGCACCAGCAGATGCACGATTTTTTAATCCAATCACATATATCTGTCATAAATAAATATGTGTACACTGACCTTGAAACGTCATTTTACGATTATGGAGTTGCCCACTATTTGGATAGTAGTTTCGTCGCTGGTGTACTAGCTTGAACAGCACGCCAGGACGTTTGCCATCCCTGAGCTGGATCTTGGTTTGGTCGGAGGGGTATGAGGTGGGACCAGCTTCTTCCCTTGCTGGAGCTGGAGCAGGAGAAAGGGCGACAGGAGGCACCACAGATCCTCCTCATTCACCTTGGGTCAAATGACCTGGGCTATAGGAAGGGGACAGACCTCATCCGCACGGTCCGGAGGGACATGGGCCCCCTGGCCCATGTTGTTTACTCCAACATGTTTCCTCGCCAGGCACATGGGTGGATGCGGGGAACCTGTGGCGCAGCCAGGGGTTTTAACAGGACCCGTAGGAATATAAACAAGGTGGTGGACTCCTACCTTGAGGATCACGGCATGAGCTACGTGAGGCACGAGCTTCGGAGCTCTATGCCCGTGTTCCGAAGGGATGGTGTTCACCTCAACCACCTGGGTAACACCATGTTCATGCAAAACATAATTGGCCATCTCCAAAGTCTCATTTGACCCCCACCCTACATGAACACAACAGCCCTTTTAAGGGCCCCCATAATGACAAATGAACAGTCTGCACAAACTGTGTGTGTGTGTGTGTGCGTGCGTCTGTGTGTGTGTGCGTGTGCATGCTAATCCTGTAGCTCGCTAGCTAGCTGTCAACTGGTCAGCTGACCTTCCCCGTTTTAACTACTTCTGGGGCACGCCTTTTTGTTCATATGTGGCTTTTTGTTTTTTTTATGATTACTATTTACACAAACATAAGAATGCTGTTGTAGGGCAATGCATGATCTGCCGTTACTGTAAGGTTTACAGTTTTGCTTGACCTTGAGCAATGCTATGACAGGTGGCAGACATACCATGGATCATGCGCATTTAAGTCCTTACTAAAAAAAACAGGTAAGCGAAGCAGCTTTGTTGTTTAATAATTAGTTGTAATGCGGAAGAGGACTAGATCACCTACATAATACAGCAATACATAGATTTCACGCCTACGTCACCATGGTTGCAACTGCGCAAGTCCGGGGCAAAAAGAAGCAGGTTGGAAGCCTGTTGGTCGGATAAACCCATAGACAGTAGAAGAAATAAACCAGAGAAAATGTCGAGAAGATGTTGTGTGGTAAACTGCACGAATAGATCTGGAAATGGCATGCAATTGTTTAACATACCAAGGAAAAAGAATGCATTTGCCCAACATCGAAGAAAGTTATGGCTGCAAGCTATAAAAAGGGCGGACTGGGGCAAAGATGGTCAGCTTATGGAGCGATTAATCATGTAATTGTACGTGTAAAATGACCACTGCCTTCGCTGTTCGTGTGCATGTTAATCTATTTGCCAGTAAAATTGTTAACTTTGATTAACTAGGCTAAAGTTGAGTAAAGCTGTGGTCACTCGAACTTAGCTATCTAGCACCAAAGAGCATAGAGCTCTTTGCTAGCACGCTAGCGGCAGTACTAGGTAATTGTTTACTGCCTGGTTATCAATGTCCTAACGTGTTCATGTTAATCAGTCTACTGCAGAACTTTTGAATGTGATTAAGTAGACTACGGCCGATTTAAGCAGTAAAACAGTTGGTTAGTAATACTTACGGCCCTATTTTGCCGCGGCGCATTGTGTATTCGCGACATGCGCGTGCTGTCATTGCTACTCTGTGCCAGCGCAACATTCATTTTTTCAGGCAAAAAATCACGTTGTCTAGATAGCAGATGACATTGTGCTGTGACTGGTGGGTCAGCGAAAAGAAGAGGTGTGGTCTGGCGCAAAGCGCACGAGATGCTATTACGAGGACGTATAAACCATTTGCGCCTTTGATCAATAAAAAGGTCCTTTTTCGTCACTGGCGCATTGTTGAGCTATTTTAGAGGCGCCAACGCTTTGAACACCGATGTACCTGCTGCTGCGCCAGAGAGGCGAACTGAACTGGCAGAAAAGTTGCAACATGTATAGCCTGTATAGCCATGTATTTTTATGTTTTAGTAAGCAAACAGGCACAAATAATGAGAATATAGCAATGTTGTGCAGTTTATAGCAATGTTCTGCAGTTTATTTACAATTTCTTTTGTCGTTTTAAATAAACAGCGATTGCAATGTTCTGCAGTTTATTTACGATTTCTTTTGTCGCTTTAAACAAACAGCGTGGCAAGTTGTAAGAAATAATATGGACAAATCATCAAAAAGAAAACTAGTGGAGTAATGGTTTGATAAACCTATACCTTCCGTTTATTTTTGATGGTTCCTTTGAGTTTAAGGCTTTTGTTTCCCGTCTTCTAACGTTGTTGTACCGCTTTCGGCGCACAAGGCGTTGAACCCCGATGTACCTGCTGCTGCGCCAGACAGGCGAGCTGAACTGGCAGAAAAGTTGCAACATGTATAGCCTGTATAGCCATGTATTTTTATGTTTTAGTAAGCAAACAGGCACAAATAATAAGAGTATAGCAATGTTTTGCAGTTTATAGCAATGTTCTGCAGTTTCTTTTGTCGTTTTAAATAAACAGCGATTGCAATGTTCTGCAGTTTATTTAATAAACAGCGTGGCAAGTTGTAAGAAATGAAATGGACTAATCATCAAAAAGAAAACTAGTGCACTAATGGTTTGATGGACCTCCACCTTTTATTTTTGATGTTTCCTTTGAGTTTAAAGCTTTTGTTTCACGTCTTCTAACGTTGTTCTACCGCTTTGGGCACTGTTCGAAAGTTCTCTTCTTGCCAAAAGAGGACACAATTACTGAAGATATTTACTCCCATACTTCTATGACCCGCAGAGGTTTGGGGGGATTCTTTCTTTGCATCCCCGAATATTAACTGCTCACGCGCTTTTACTTCAAGCACAAGCAGATCGGTCTCCACCGAAAAGCTCCTCCCGTCCGGGTAAATCCGCCATCGTAATAGTGTAGTGGTGCTTGGGGGAGTGTAAACACTGTCGCAGCGCAGCTTGCTGACGTCACTACATGCGCCAGTAATTTCTGATTGCCAGTAGCCCTTAAAATGCGTACAGCCTTCATTGCCTGTAAGCATGTTGTCTGCGCACCTGTAAATGGTGCTGGGGTTGTGTGTGCCGGTTGAGAGCTGTTTCAGTCGTGTCGGCGGTGTGGACTAGTCTGGGACGCCAGGTATGTGGACAACATTTCCTCGGTTATGTGGTGAAGTGTAACTGTGGGGTGTCTGGCTAATGTTATTTCGCTTGTTCAGCATCTCCACTCGTTCTTGGGGTCTGGTTCGCTGTATTACTGACTGGGAGACTACTGCTGGTATTACTCGTGGTGCCTGCGTGTTTCCCTTGGCTTGTTTCGGGTATGTAGCACTTGCTAACGAGGTTCAACGTTGTTGGTGCCCTGGCCGCGGCTAGCGCTTCCTCCTTCCATGCAGGATAAACATTGGGTCGCGCATCGCTGATTCATCCTCGCTCGTTCGTGTGTACACCGGGCTCTGGGTAAGTAGGAATACTCGCATGACTATTGTGCACTTTAACTAAAAGTAGCCTGGCAATTAGCTAGCTAACCTGCCAACCCTTGTCTATCCTCAGGCTGCCGAGTGCCACGCTACGACGGGGCCTGCCTCTACGGTTTGGTGGGACAGCCGCCTGTACATTGTTTGCCCTAGTAATTGGGTTACAGTTCCCCTTCCCCGCTCGTTCCTTAAATTGTAACGACGGCGCGGAGCAAGGGTTTGTCGTGCAGTGAGTGTGGGGTGTGTTCGAGCGAGTGATTGTGTGTGTGGTGTCACGGTAGTGTGCATGAGGTTTGGTGTGGATGAGCGTGTGTGAGCTGAGGGGGAAGCGGGTCTATGTGTTTATTAATGGGTACATTTTGTGTTTCATTTCTTGGGTTGTTTTTCTGTGTTTAAGTTGCCTTGTTATTTTTGTATTGTGGTTGTATTTTTTTGTATTTATTTTGTGGGCTTGGTTGGGCTATAGGGCTGGGGTTGGGTCTCCCATTACAACTCAATCTGTTATACTGGCTAAGGCGCCTTGCTGTGCCCTTTTGGGGAATGTGCTATCTGCTGTGATTTGGTGTGCAGTGTGCTCTGTGTGTGTGTGCTGCCCTTGAGTTGTGAATGACCCAACCACTTGTCTTGTGTGGGGATACTGTATTGCTACCCCTTCTGTGGTTGCTCTTGTGTGATCAATTGGTCTGTGCAAAGGTGTGCGCATAATGTGCAGAACTATTGGTTACGCTTTTTATTAAGCTGCACACACCATAGCTTCCATGAGGGGTCGTTAAGTGTTTTGGTTCTAGTACTCCCAGTTATGTGCTCACCATCTAACTAGTGGCAGAGTTGTTGTATATGCACCGCTAACTGGAAGTCATTGTGTCTCCCTCTCTTTCTTTCTCCCCTTTCTCTCTCTTCTGGAACAGGACGTGTACGACCAAGGGCGCGTACTGCTGGCCTCCTGGGTGGTGGATTCCCCTCACTATTTTCTTTGCTGTGAGCACACGTGGTGGTTTGATTTTCTTATTGTTTGTTTGGTTTGTTGTGTATTATTGTGTGATTTTCTTTTTATACCCTTTTGGGTGTAGTGTGTAGTGTGTTTTGGAGTGTCTTTTATTACTTTCCCCTGGCCAGCGTGGGCTGCTTGAGTGTTGCGCCATCTATACTGTCCCACTAGTCTCCCCCTCTCACTCAGTAGGCACAGGCCTAACCTGGCGCCTAGGCTCCTTATTAGTGGCGCGCTGGGGCCCGCGTGTTACTGTGTGTGTGTGTGTGAATGAAATGTGGACCGTGTGCAACCAAAGATTTTAGTTGTGAATAGCTACAAAAATAAAATAAACATTTGTACGATTGTAATAGAACACTGGTCTCTCTCTCTTCACTGTGCACGAACCTGGGCGCCCTTGGCGGTCAAAACTGTGAAACCACTTAGTTCCAGGGGGATTGGTTGTCCCCCCTGGTGGCGTAGTCGACAAAGCGAAACGAGAATATCTCTCTTGGTACTGCCATCTACTACAATAGCAACACTCTATGGACAATGCGCCCGCTGGCTCTTAAAGGGAATGAGAGTATAAAATCTCATTGGTTAATTGTATGTTATGCCCAAAACACACCCATGACTAATGAAGTAACTTAACCCAACCCTTTTGAATGATGCGCCTGGCGCAATGTTCGCTTTTTCTGCCGTGAAAATACCAAATTGTGTCGGGAATGCCCCCAAAACAACTTGTGTGACAGACTTTAGACAATGCGCACATGATCGTGAAAATAGAGCCCTTAATCAGTCGGTATGTTCCGTTTACTGCTAGCTAATGTTATTTTCATATGTTTGTTGTTAGCAGTAGCCAAACTAATGTTGTTAACCGTCAGTCAGGTCATTCACTCGCAACAAGTGGCATGTTTAATTTCAAACACAGACAAAGTACATCGACAAAGCCTCAAATATGTAAACATACGTTTGGGAAGATGTTGACGGTGTTTGTACAAACCTTCCTGGCTACAGAAGATGGGTTAGTAGGTGAACTACAAGCAACAAACAATACATGTAAGCCTGCGCAAGTTCAGCCAGGAAGACTCTTATGCCACGGTAGCGCTATACCCTTCGGCCAATCAGCGGCCGCCACCTGCCTTATAATGACCTGTCTAACTCACCTTTTTCGCTGCTTCAGGTATCGACGTAAGCAAAGTCCATTCGTTGCGGAATCGCTATCATGTCGCAGCTCCCTCTTGTTGATTTTGAGGTCTCTGACTCCGACGAGGATATTATTCCTCCCTCCCCTGCCCACCTTGTGCGCCGTAGTACTCGCTTGTCGTCCAGGCTCCCTCTGGATTCCCGGTCCTCTGAGGAACTGCGGGCTTTCCTCGGGGACCTGAACATTGCGGTCGATAACGCCACGACCAAGGAGGGCCTCCTGGAAGTCGTCGCTTCCCTCCCAGGAAACGCATCGATCCACGGCGCCGAAGGGAACCCGGCGGCGGGCGAATCAACATCCGCCCCTGCTCCGCGTCCGCAGGCAGGGAGAAAGCGGAAGCGCAAGGCCTCTCCACCGCCTCGGCCTAAGCGGTCGCGGAAGCCCGCTGCCCCCCTGCCATACACGCCGGGTTCTCCTGTCCCATCCGGCTCTCAGCAACACCTCACCCAGGTGATCCATGACCTCACAAACGCCGTGCAGTCCCTGACTGCAAGAGTCAGCACCATCGAGGAGTCAAGGAGCAACTGCGGAAGGATCGGCGCTTCTCCACCGGCAATGGCGGATGCGCTCCACCCTCTTCAGCTCCCCTCAACCAGTTCCGCTGCTGATGCCGCAGCTTGGAACTCGTTGACTGGTCAGTTCTGGACACAGAGCTTCTAGTGCGCCACTTCGGTGGCCAGCGCGCACTGTCATGCTCCGTGTGCAGCGCACACGGCCATACGGTGGGATTTTGTCCCAAAACCCTATCTGCTTCTTATAATTCAAATCCCGTCTCCGTAAGGCCGCAATCAAACAATACCAGCCCTCACACCTCTAATATCGATAACTTCTCAATTTGCAATAAGTTCAATTTTTCTGTGTGTACGTTTTCTAACTGCCGTTTTCTCCATGTCTGTAGTTTTTGTCACGATCCCCACCCAAGGAGCGTGTGCCCCCAACGCCTCCGCCCTCTAAAGCGGGGAAATCCCCCTCCCTCAAAGAAATTCTAAACATTCATCCCTCTACCCCCATTAATATCCCTCTTCTGGCTTTCTACCTGTCATCTCACAATGACCCCTCCTTTGTCAACCATCTCCTCACTGGGTTGTCTCAGTGCTTTCGGGTGGGCACTGTCTCCGCACTCTCTGTACCTTATGTGGCTAAGAATTTACGTTCCGCTATGTCAGAGCCTTCGATAGTGTCTGATCTCCTGGCACGCGAAATTAATAAAGGTTACATAATCGGCCCCTTTCAGTCTCCTCCCTTGTCCTTATTCAGAGTGAATTCCCTTGGGCTTGCAACTAGGCGGTACTCAGGTAAAAAGCGCTTGATATTTGACATGTCCTCCCCCCATTCCCCGCTCGTTGCTAGCGTTAATGAGTGCATTCCACAGTCCCCATTTTCCCTGTATTATGCCTCTATCGACAACGGCATCCAATTGATTAAAGTAGCGGGCCTCGGCGCTTGGCTCGCCAAAGCCGACATCACTGACGCTTTTAAAATTATACCTTTGCATCCTGCCGATTGGCCTCTATTCGGCATTAGGTGGCAGTCCAAGTTTTATTTTGCCGTCAGATTGACGTTCGGTTGTAGAAGTAGCCCCCAAATTTTTAATTGTCTATCCGAAGCCCTATGTTGGATTTTACTCAATGTGCGCCGGGTGCCCTTTGTCCTGCATTTATTGGACGATTTTCTACTTATCGATCTCCCGTCAAAAAAGACTACCGTCCTGGATACCCTTAGAGGGGTGTTTGGCGAACTGGGCGTGCCTCTGTCCGCCGAAAAAACCTTAGGCCCATCTACATCCCTTGAATTTCTAGGTATCGTTTTAGACACCAAAAAGATGCAGGCTTCTCTTCCGACAGATAAGCTCTCCAGGATTAGGTCCGCTGTCGCGTCGTTTCTCGCCCTCCGGTCAGTTACTAAGCGCGAAATGCTTTCCCTCCTCGGTCACCTCAATTTCGCTATGCGCATCATTCCCCAAGGCCGGTCTTTCATTTCTCGTCTGCTAACACTAACTCACTCGGTTCCCAATTTGAACGATGAGGTTCGTCTAGACGAGGGTGCTAAATCCGATCTAAGTTTCTGGTCAAAGCTCCTATGCTCCTGGAACGCATCTCTTTTTTCTATAATGACACACCTGAAACCTCAGTAGTCCTCGACCTGTACACCGACGCGGCCCCCTCGATCGGGTTCGGGGGCTACTTCCAGGGGCGATGGTTCGCAAGTGCGTGGCCCGCGGACTTTCGGACCCTGGCCTCTGGAAGTTCCTCTATCGCTCTACACGAGATCTATCCCATTGTGGTGGCGAGCGTGCTATGGGGCACAGATTGGTTTCGCAAACGCATCTCTTTGCATTGCGATAACGAAGCTGTCGTAGCTATAATTAACAGAGGTTGTTCGTCGTGTCCTACAATTATGTCCTTGCTCCGCCGCCTGACCTGGCAATCTGTTTTATTTAATTTTATTGTCAAGGCTGAACATATCCCCGGTCATTGCAACTTAGTCGCTGACTCTCTCTCCCGTTTCCGTTTCCAGGAATTCAGGCGCAGGTGTCCGTCTGCGAGTCGGAACTCAACACCATGCCCAACTCTCCAGGAATTGATTCTGGACTAGGCAAATTCCCGCCTGCCATACGCGGGTCCGTGGTCTGTTTTATGTCTAGGGGCCTCGCGCCCTCCACCCTCAAAGCATACAGTTCATCCTGGTCGCTGTTCACTCTCTTCTGCTCTTCTCATAATTTACCTGCACGTCCTGTCCAAATCTCCACTGTGTGTGCTTTCCTAGCTTTTAATTTCGAGTCTCGACACCTCTCTATCTCCTCAATTCGTAGGATGTTGGCCGGGATTCAGTTCTACGCGCGCTGTCACGACCCTGGTTTCCCTAGCCTGTTTTCTCACACCTCCGTTCGCCTCCTCTTGAAAGGCATTGCTAAATCTCTACCTAAAACGCCGGACACCCGTCTTCCCATCACTCTCCCCGTTTTGCACAGGCTAATTCTTTCTCTGTGTGGTGGCTTGTTTTCCCCCTACATTAACGCTCTCCTTGAAGCTGCCTTTCTTATGGCGTTTTATGGTTTTTTGCGTCCCGGGGCGGCTACAACTGCCGTGGAAAAAGGGATGACCGACTCCTCTATCAAACGCTTGGGGAGATGGTCTTCTTCTGCCTTCGAGGCCTACATCCGACCCGGTACAAAAGACGTTCTGGAAGCTCAAGTGTCCCTATCCAACAGTAATAAGGTATTTATTATGTAACTACTGGTGGTGGTCCCTTGTTACATATTGCCATGCATTCGCTCACTTAACCCTCCTAACAACTCGCAAGCAATGCTATCTGAATTTATATGCTATACATGATGTATGCAAGAGGCTTATGAGGTAGTCTCACCCGGGAAGTACAACAGTATATAACCGCATTGCTTATATGTTCCAGTGTCTGGCTTGCGCACTGGTGTTCGTATCGCAGTTCTCAGCGAGAACTCAAGTGCGTTTCAGTGTGTGGCAAGCACTCTGCTGTCTAAGTTCTGCCGGTCGTTCTCAGCGAGAACTTTTATGTGCCCAGTGTGCGGCCGGCACACTGTTTTAAAAAAAAACGAGTTAGCGCCAAAATCAGAACTGTATTGATCACTGTTGATAAGCCGTTAATAGTTTTTTCGCAAATCGCCACATCCGCCGTGTTATTCAGGCCTTGCTTTCTCCCTTTCTTTCCGAAAAGCCATAAATGCCAGCCCTGTAACTCCGCAGAACGCAACAAGTCCACTCAACCAATCACAACGCACATTCCACATTCTGTACACAACAATGGCGGCGCTCTGTGTTGAGCCGGTAGTTTAGGAAGTTTGCTGTATAGTTTGTGAAGATAAACGAAAAGAAAACGACATGAATACTTTTGATGGGATTAATGAGCCTGTGGTGGTTTCTGCTGTTGGTAAGAAACGTAAGCCGTCAAAAAACAATCACCTTCGTGAAAATGTTAAGAAGATGAGACACTCGGGAGGAGGGAAGATGCCTGCTGTCACTTGCTCTCACAAAAAAAGTTCAAACAACTTCTGTCACGCTGACACGTTAACCCCAGGCGATCTTCAGAGAAACTTTGAATCCTTTTACGGACATTCAACGAAAATCGAACAGGATCAAGCCATTTTACATCTTATCACTGTCAAAAAAGTCCAGCGGAGACGTCCAAAAGTTGACAACACTGACAGGCGAAAGGAGAGAGACGTCACCAACGAATACCACTTACTGACTGAAGATCATCCGACGAAGATTCCGGTCTGCAAGGCCACCTTTTGCAGCGTACTAGGTGAGTTGTTGTTGTTTTACTACTAGTCTATATAACAAGTAGCCTTTAGTGAAGATTCAGTGCAGTCTGCCTGCTTGCTAACGTTATCGTTTGGTGCAGCAGTAAACGCCCCCTTCTTTCGCAAGGGATAACGGTGTTGGTCCCTAACTAAACTGAGGTTATAATCGTTGGCTATAACAAAATCAAGCACATTTAAATGCCTGATGTAATTCGTTTTATCCTAGCCTATATGACAACAGCTGTCATGTTTTGTGCTGGTTTACTCTCATATCTGACATTAAGCCTAGGTTGCTATTTCACCATCAAGTTGCAAGTGAAAAAGCTCGGGCATCACAACCTTTAGAGTAATTTAACTAGCTTCACCATTGTAATTTTGACTGTTCCACTACATGGATATAATGACCATATTTGTCTCAGGCTTCATACAAAATAAGACTAGCCTATGTTAGGTTAGATGTCATTTACAGTGCAACATACAGTCGTGGTCAAAAGTTTACATACACTAGTAAAGAACATAATATCATGTCCCTCTTGAGTTTCCAGTTATGTCTACAACTGTGATTTTTCTCTGATAGAGTGGTTGGAACAGATACTTCCTTGTCACAAAACACATTCCTGAAGTTTGGTTCTTTTATGACTTTATTATGGGTTAACAGAAAAAGTGACCAAATCTGCTGGGTCAAAAATATACATACAGCAATGCTAATATTTGGTTACATGTCCCTAGTCCATTTTTACTTCAAGCAGACACTTTTGGTAGCCATCCACAAGCTTCTGGCAAGCTTCTGGTTGAATCTTTGACCATTCCTTTTGATAGAATTGGTGCAGTTCAGTTAAATTTGTTGGGTGTCTGACATGTACTTGTTTCTTGAGCATTGTCCACATGTTCTCAATGAGGTTTAAGTCAGGACTTTGGAAAGGCCATTCTAAAACCTTAATTTTAGCCTGATTTAGCCATTCCATTACCACTTTTGATGTGTGTTTGGGGTCATTGTCCTGTTGGAGCACCCAACTGCGCCCAAGACCCAACCTTTGGGCTGATGATTTTAGGTTATCATGAAGAATTTGAAGGTAATCCTCCTTCTTCATTATCTTATTTACTCTGTGCAAAGCACCAGTTATATTGGCAGCAAAACAGCCCCACAGCATGATACTACCACCACTTTGCTTGACGGTAGGCATGGTGTTCTTGGGGTTAAAGGCCTCACCTTTTCTCCTCCAAACATATTGCTGGGCATTGTGGCCAAACAGCTCGATTTTTCTTTCGTCTGACCACAGAATTTTTCTCCAGAATGTCTTATCTTTGTCCATGTGATCAGCAGCAAACTTCAGTCGAGCCTTAAGGTGCTGCTTTTGGAGCCAGGGCTTCCTTCTTGCACGGCACCCTCTCAGACCATGGTGATGCAAAACACGCTTGACTGTGGACACTGACACCTGTGTCCCAGCAGCTTGTTATTCTTTGCAGATCTGCTTTTTGGTGGTTCCTGGTTGACTCTTCACCCTCCTGACCATTTTTTTCTCAGCAGCAGGTAATGTCTTGCATTTTCTTCCTGATCGTGGCAGTGACACAACAGTGTCATGCATTTTATACTTACAAACAATTGTTTGCACTGTTGCTCTTGGGACCTACAGCTGCTTTGAAATGGCCCAAGTGACTTTCCTGACTTGTTCAAGTCAATGATTCTCTTTTTCAGATCCGTGCTGAGCTCCTTTGACTTTCCCATTGTAGTGTTTGTGGGTGTCTGTATCCAATAAGCCCTATTTAAATGGCCTCAGAGAAGTCACCAGCTATAGTCACTCATAATCACTCACAAGAAGTTAAAAGACCATGATATGAAGCTCATTTCATTGACACAACTTTCTAAATC
Organism: Setipinna tenuifilis; assembly: GCA_030347295.1. Classification (NCBI taxonomy): domain Eukaryota; kingdom Metazoa; phylum Chordata; class Actinopteri; order Clupeiformes; family Engraulidae; genus Setipinna; species Setipinna tenuifilis. The sequence continues at coordinate 32,223,523 of CM059268.1, read as the reverse complement.
ACCAAAAATATTAATTCATGTTGCTGTATGTATATTTTTGACCCAGCAGATTTGGTCACTTTTTCTGTTAACCCATAATAAAGTTATAAAAGAACCAAACTTCAGGAATGTTTTTTGTGACAAGGAAGTATCTGTTCTAATTACTCTATCACAGAAAAATCACAGTTGGAGACATAACTGGAAACTCAAGAGGGCCATGACAATATGTTCTTTACAAGTGTATGTAAACTTTTGACCACAACTGTAGATAAGAAATATTAAAGGAACAGCATGTAAGAAATAAAACGAATTATAAAATGGCCCTGATATATCACCAGACATTAAGGAATCATGATCATTTAAAATACTTTGTCAACACACTGACTTACAGTTGAAGTCTATATTATAAGCCCCCTCTACAAAATTGTACTTTTTTCTAAGTATTTCCCAAGTGATTATCCAAAGAGCAAAATAAACTGAACACAGCTATTTGTGGACACCCTAGTTTTATTTTGGATGCTAACATGTTTTTATAGTCCACACAGAAATGAAGATATCACACAAAACACAAAAACGTCCAGGGTCAAAATTATTAGCCCCCCACATCCTAGTAGTCAAGTGTGTATCCTTTTTGCTGAATAACTGCTTGCAGACGTTTGTTGTAGTTTACAACAAGTCTCTCACACCTCGTTTGAGACCCATACTGAGACTTTTATGCAATGTGTTTAACTTGATGATTAAGTGTAATCAGCTGTTTCACCTGATCACCTTTATGCTCATCACCTGTGAAGGTAAAACACATGACTGCGTACAATTGATATGTGTGATGAGTTAATGAATGGTCATTTCTGAAAGGGGGCTAATAATTTTGACTCTCGTTTTTGTGTTTTGTGTGATATCTTCATTTCTGTGTGGAATATAAAAACATGTTAGCATCCAAAATAAAACTAGGGTGTCCACAAATAGCTGTGTTCGGTTTATTTTGCTCTTTGGATAATCACTTGGGAATACTTAGAAAAAAGTACAATTTTGTAGAGGGGGCTTATAATATAGACTTCAACTGTATGTAGATGTTGTCAATATGTGTGAAGTATGTGTTTTGGACTGTTGTGCCACCCTCCACCTATCTGATTTCGGCAACCTAGCTGGCAACCACTTTTCTGGGAGGAGGTGAAGGGGATACTATGCATTGCAGTACTTTGAACGTAATTGTAGAACCAGTTTTTGCCACAACCATACATACTGTTGCTTTAAGAGTGTTAACAATATAGTAATACAATACAATACAATACAATACAATACAATATAGTAAGACATAATAACAAAAGATGGTAATGCAGTGCAGTATGTGCATTACGTCAAGTCCATGTTTTTAAGTATGTTGTACAGGCATACCATACAAATAAAACAATTGTCTATCTTATCTTGCAGGTATTGGCAAAGATCGGGTGGCTCGAGTGACAAAGTTTTACGCAGTCAATGCTGCAGCCAGACCAGAGCAAAGAGGTGGTGCACGAAAAGTGGACGAAAACGAACACAAAAAACAACTGGTCAAGGATCACATCCAAACCTTTACGTGTCGGGCCAGCCACTATGGGAGAAGGGGAGCACCGGGTCGTAAGTACCTACCCAGTGACCTCAGTGTGAAGAAGATGCACAAGCTCTTCGATCAGCAGAATCACGACATAGTCAGCTACTCTCTTTATTACACCGTTTTCCGCCACAACTTCAATCTAGGATTTGGCCATCCAGCTACCGATGCCTGTTCATCATAACTAAATTCATCACATCACATGCTAAATTTCAACTCAGAGTAAAGGATCCCAGCTTATCTGAAGATGAAAAACGTAATGAGTCTGCAATGTACATTTTACATAGAAGGAGAGCGCGAGTCTTTTATGATCTGCTGAGTAAGGAAGAACATGATGCCGTGACTGTGTGCTTCGATATGATGCAAAATGTAGTGCTCCCCAGAACCCCCATCGGTCAGGCATACTATTCCCGACAGCTCTACATGTATGTATTTGGAGTTGTTGTCCACCATGGGAAGGGCAGTAGGCAAGCCATGGATGATGTCCATCTTTATACATGGATGGAACACGAGAATAGGAAAGGGAGTAATATGACTGCTTCTGCCTTGGACCACTGTCTACATCAAGAGTTGAATGGTGCTCTTCTCCACGCTCAAAGGCTGCGATTGTTCAGTGATTCTTGTTTTGGACAGAACAAAAACATGAACCTTCTCTCCATGCTGTTTGCCTTGATGAAAGAGGAATTTCCAAGGATTGGTGCAGAGTATGTGTTTCCTATCAGGGGGCACAGTTTTCTTCCAGTCGATCGCGTGTTTGGGAGGATCGAGCAACAGGTTCGCAAGAAGGATACCATTCTCATGCCGGAGGAGTACTACGAGATCTTGGGAAATCATGGAAAAGTTCACATCTATGGGCAACACTGGCAGGCTTATGATTTCAAGAAAGAAACACAGGATTTTGTAAAGGCGCAGAAGTCATTTAAGTTAAGTGAAGCAAGAATGCTGGAGCTGAAGAACGACAAAGTTGGATTCAAGGCTGTGTATAGCAGTGAATACTGCTATCATTTTGTGTTGAAGAGAGGGAAGACCTGGGCAAGCTTCAGGCCAAGTCCACTTCCAAATGAAAACACTGTGAAGGAAGCAAAAAAAAGAGATGTGCTTAACTTGCTGTCTGAAATTGGTGTAAGTGACGATGTGCGTGCCTTTTATGATGATGCACTCTCACAAATGAATGTTGAGGAGCATGACAGTGACAGTCATGAAGAGTAGTTGCCTTTTGAGAGTAAACGTTCACTGACTGTACTGAGGAAAATACCTTTTTGAATGCTTTACTTATATAGAATCAGTTTTCATGTAATTTGGTTAGTGGTGAATACTATTGCACTGATTGTTTCTTATAGAATGGTTCCATTTGCAGTTAGAATTTCATGTGCGCATGAACATGTTTTTTTTTTTAATGAACAACAGAAATACCTTTTTACCTTTTTTAATCTTCCAATATTTTTTTAAACCACTGCAATGATTTATATGCTGTAATGCACTTGGCAATGCACTGAATGTGTTGTGTTTAAATGAATCTTAAAAAAGAAAAATACTACACTACACTACATTACACACAATATGAATGTAACAAAAGATGTTTTTTGAGAGTGAATGTTTACTGAGTGAATGTTTACGGAGTTCTGCACTGAGGAAAATACCGTTTTGAATGCTTTACTTATATAGAATCAGTTTTCATGTAATTTGGTTAGTGGTGAATACTATTGCACTGTTTGTTTCTTATAATACAGTTCTGTTTACACATAAACATGTTTTATATTTGAAAATGAACAACAGAAATACCTTTTTTATTCTTCAAATGCTTTTTTATTAATGCCGTTATTTACAGTACTGTAATGCAAGACATGTATAGTGTTTAAATGAATCTTAAAAAAGAATAATTGCCTACACTACATATGAATGTAATATGAATGTAACAATATGAATGACAAAGATTAATGCAATCTGGGAAGTTTAATGTGAGAGAAAATCCTGTGGTCTAATATATTTGATATTGTTTTACATGTTTTTTGCACTTTTTTTAATGCAGCAATACTTTATTTATGGTTGTTTTAACGCCCAATGGCCAAATAATAGATAGGTTGTTAAACTTCAGATACTGTCATATGTAGATCAACTTACTATGTTGCTTGATATTGTATTTTGCTGTGTCAATCCAAAAAAAAAAAAAAAAAACATTTATATTAATGTCATGGATTTATAGCATTTTGTGAAAAAGCGAGTCATGGATTTATTGCGTTTTGCGAAAAAAAATCTGTTTTTAAAATAAATCTTTAAAAATTAAAATCTGGATTTGAATTTTTTTTATTATTATAATCTTGAGATGTGATATGACAGTTTGGGACAGAAAATAGGGATTTTCATCATAACACTTTTTTGTTACAGAAAACACATTTTTACTCAAATTAATCAAAATGGATTTATAGCGTTTTGGAACTGTCGTGGTCAGAAAGTTCCGGCTTGCCAAAAGTTCCGGATGACGTAATAATACCTTCCTGACCAGCTGTAGAATCGTCAGCTCCGTGTCGTTGTCAAGGTGAATAGGCTCGCGGCTTTGTAAATGAGGAACTTCGGAGAGCGAGCGCCAAGACAGCAAGCGTGACCAGCAGACTTATAATGTAATTTCTAATAATACGAAACGACGTCCATATCAGCTGTATCACGCGAATACGTTCATATTATAACATGCAGCTAGTGAGAGTAGTCTAGTCTAGTAGGCTAGTAGGCTTATTTAGCAGACGATTTCCTTCATAGCGACGAACAATGTGTCTTATCTTCTTGATAACACACCGCCAATTAACCTACCTTTTCCCATTTAGATACATTTTGTGGTGGTCTTGTCATCTTGAACAGCTGGAAAACATTTCGGTTTGCATTGAGTGTGGCCAGAACAATCTAAAGATGGTTCAATTCAGTTGCGATTTTTTTTAAAGGCACGAACATTATTTAGTAGGTATCGTTGACAACAATGTACAGCGCCGTTTTGTACAATAAAATGAAATCGAATAGAATACAAGCAAAATCTCATCTCATCACAATGTGTGTAATTTTCACGAAATCATTAGGAAAATCTTTGTCAACGTAAGACCGTTTAACTCATGCAGATTTGCAACATAACCAATAAACAAAGACATGCAGCACAATTCACAGAGAAATACGCTTAATGAAGTAGGCTACTTGAAGGCATCACAGATATACAGCACAGAGCTGCACAGAGTAATACATTACAATTAAACACTTACTTACACAGAGTTTGCCAAAAATACTGGACACATCTTGCATTAAAAAAAGATTGCTACATAGAGTTGTTGTGAAGCTGACATTTATGAGTTCTTGATACATAGGATAATTTTTATTTTATTTTATTTTTTGTTACTGTTACAACCACCTGGCTCAAACAACATAAATTGTATAAACGTATAGAAAAAAGTCAGTCAAAATTATGGTTTTAAGTGTGTTTAAGGGTATTAACAAAAGGCAAAACGTCAAGCAGGGGAGTTCAGGTGGTAGGAAAGTCTTAAAAGTCTGCAGCAGACCAATTGTCCAGGAGCCCTTTCCACATCTTGCAAGCGGTAGACCCAAGAGCAAAGAGAGCAGCCAGCCTTCTTATGCAGGTGCCAATTAGGAGCCACACCTGTACTCAAGAAGCAACACCGGCACACTGCACACTGCTGGACAAACACAGGAGCACACAAATGGGCAGACTAACAACCCCATAACATCCTAAAAATACACCCAAGAACGTTCAAACATAATGAAAAGAAACATTTCAAAGTCAAAATTTGTGAAGCAGCTGGACTGAAAGGATACAACCACCTGGTTGCCTGAAACCCCAAAAATATTTACATTTGCACTTATATGTACACAGAGAGAATGTGAAAAATAACATAGGGAGATGCCACATCATGATTAATTAGATGCCCAACAAAGGTAAAGGGGGGTAAAGAGGCCGATGTCCCACACACTATGTTGGTTAAAAGGCCTGTTTTAGTGGAAAGCCCTCTCACCGACGTCAAGGTACAGGCCATAGAGAGGGTTTTTTTTTTTTTTTTTTTTTTTGAAAAACAGAAAATTAAATATTCAGTTATTCAACATTTCTGCAGTGATATCCGTGTTTACGGGTGGTGCTGACTAATAGTATGCCTGAACTGAAACCTAGCCTATTAGTCAGCATTTCCTCGTTGAACATGGAGAACATGGACAGCACCACTACAATGTTGAATAACTGACTCCTATCTTACAATGGATTAAAATACATTGAAACTGTTTTAGTGAATATTGATTGAAATTAAGCTATTTTAGAGGGCTACAGAATAAATGTTATGCATATTAGAGATGAATCTTCTGTTTTTCTTATTTACAAAAGAGTAACAAATTGAACCAATTTGCTTTGCCTGTGTGGATGTGAAACATCTTAATTTTTGCATTTAAAACTAAGATGTTCTCCTTCCATCACAAAGCATAAGCTTAAACCAGAACTTACCAGCAACAAGCATCACCTGTAACAGTCACTTAGAAAACTTTAAAACATGTGATTGTATTAAATTACAACAACTTGATGACAGTACACGAACTACATAAAACTATTTAGACAGTTTAAATAACATAAATAACAGAACACAACAGGAGAAATATTTACAAAAACTTATCGAGAACTTATGCACAAGCAGCTGTTAATTAATTATGTTGTTATAATGACTTGATTACTGTGCACAAATAACATATATACACTGGGCCATCATGAGGAGCGATGCAGTCCTGATGGAAGACCTTACCACATCTTCCACAGGTAACTACATCTTCCTTACCTGCCCGCATACTCCGCCTGCAGTAGCAGTGCACTTCCACCTCTCTGATACACACAGGAACAGCAGAGGCACTCCTCACCATGCTGGGGAAGGGTGTTAAAACACCAGCCTGCAAAGAGGAGCAAAGGTGAGCTCGCATGTACCCCTGATGGTACTGTACATTGCGGGGATCCTCACCTCTGCAGAGTGCGAGACTGTTTGCAATGGCAAACAGCCCACAGTCTGAGGCTCCCTCCTGCTGCTGCACAGCGAATGATGACACTTGTCATTAAACAACCGCGAGCTACAGTAATCACCGTAGCAACGACGCCAAGTCTTTGATTGGAACGCAATTGTTACGTCATCCGGAACTTTTGGCAAGCCGGAACTTTCTGTCCATGACAGAACCAAACTCTTCAAATACACCAAACATTAAAGTTAAAAAAATACATTATTTAAAATGGTTAATAAATAAATACCACAACCATTATTAAACAAAGATTTGTGCAATGACTGCAGACGGCTCTACATTCAGAATTAAAAGACAAAATATATAGAAATTCTACTGAAATACAGTTTTGAACTTAGTACAAAAAACTGCATATGTAAATTAGGTTTATGTAGGCCTACGTGTAAATCACTGGTACATTTAAAATTCACTCTATTTTACATTTATAAAGGTTTCATATGGGAGAACAAAAACATTGTGTACAGAGTTTGAAATAAATACGAAGAGGGAAAATCTACGTCAATCGGCACATTGGCGCCCCCTGTAATGCTGCAATCGGCACAATGGCGAACTGCAGGCGCCCTTGCTTGCTGAGAAAGTGGCATGCACAGAAGCCCTCCCCCCACCAGTTTAAGTTTGGCAGACAAATGTTTGGACAGGGCCTTGAAAAGATATCTAAAGTCGGGAGCGGAAAAAAGAATAGAACGCGAGATGAATCTCACGCTTGCAGATAAGACAGTGTTTTAAATAAATAAATCATAATAATAAAAAGTTCATTTTGTAGCCCTTGCTCCTTACCATCAACAAACTTTGTAACATTAGCTCCCAGGCTACTAGCAATGTTCAGACTGTGTTAACAAGTGTTGCAAATGATTAAAGTTGTAAATGATTGATGCTGGCTAGCTAGTTTAGGTTGTGGATATAAATATGGATATGGATATTTGAAAGCAATTCATCATGGTCACTCGACTGTTTTCAGTTAACGTTCGGATAAGACTAGAACTTTCTTCCTTAGGTTGCTAGCTAGCTATGCTGCGGCTGCCCTCAGTCACAAGTACATAGTTCTCGTCGGTTTGCAGGTTCATAGGCCAAGGGCAACATCTGCTGGTGAAACTAATATGAAAAGAAACAATCTTACTGTTACGTAGATTTTCCCTCTTCGTATTTATTTCAAACTCTGTACACAATGTTTTTGTTCTCCCATATGAAACCTTTATAAATGTAAAATAGAGTGAATTTTAAATGTACCAGTGATTTACACGTAGGCCTATATAAACCTAATTTATATATGCAGTTTTTTGTAGTAATTTTAAAACTGTATTTCAGTAGAATTCCTATATATTTTGTCTTTTAATTCTGAATGTAGAGCCGTCTGCAGTCATTGCACAAATCTTTGTTTAATAATGGTTGTGGTATTTATTTATTAACCACTTTAAATAATGTATTTTTTTTACTGTAATGTTTGGTGTGTTTGTTTGGGTGGGGGTGCTGAGAGGTGGTCTCGCCCGGGGCGTAAAACACTATAGAACCGCCACTGGCTGACACATGCACTCAACTTCTTTGGTCGACCATGGCGAGGCTTGTTCTTAGTAGAGCCTGTCCTCTTGAAACGCTCTATGGTCTTGGCCACTGTGCTGCAGCTCAGTTTCAGGGTGTTGGCACTTTTCTTATAACCTAGGCCATCTTCATGTAAAGCAACAATTTTCTTTTTTAAATCCTCAGAGAGTTCTTTTCCATGAGGTGCCATGTTGAACTTCCAATGACCAGTATGAGAGAGTGTGAGAGTGATAACACACAATTTAAGACAATGTCTACCTATTTACACCTGACACCTTGTAACACTAATGGATCACATGACACTAGGGAAGAAAAATGGCTAATTAGGCACAATTTGGACATTTTCACGTAGGGGTGTACTCACTTTTGTTGAGAGTGGTTTACACATTAATGGTTGTGTGTTGAGTTATTTTGAGGGAACAGCAAATTTGCACTGCTATATAAGCTGTACACTGCCTACTTTACGTTGTAGAAAAGTATTATATCTTTAGACTTCTCCCATGGAAAGATATAATAAAAAACTGTGTGTACTCATGTTTTGAAGAGAAAAACCATTACACTAAGAACCAACTAATTGGAATAGATCGGCAAGATTTATTTGTTTGAAAAATGTGCTAAATGTGGCCTGATTGGGTTAACTGTAGGCTACGTCTACATAACATTGTCGCAACAATCTAACAACATGGCCTGAAACTGTTGCTTAAAGTGCCCCCTAGGTAAGACGTTTAATGTGTTGTTTTTTGTTAAATTACTTCAATGTTCAACATGACCAAAGTGGCACGGATCCGTGCCGCTTGAGTTCTAAGGGTTAAAGCAATGAGATATGCCATTCTGTGGTGAAAAATTGCAAGTTGGTTTGGGGATTTGTCCATGTTATTTTGAGAATGTTATCTCAGTTTCAAGAACCTATGATGCAGGATCACAATTGTCTGTAATGAGAATTAGATTAACAGCAAGCATGACTGCACCAAATTATTAATAATTTACTTTACAGGTCTATAGTTGTTAATAATGACAATGAACACAGGACTACATGATTAATAATAATTAATTTTAATTACTAATGACCATTAATGAACATGGCGCTACACTGTTTAATAATTAAAGAATTAAAGAACACAAGACCATGTGCATGCTTCTTTAGAATGAATACAGGACCGCACTGATTCTTCAATGATTGTTAAAAAAGCAAACAGAAGACTGCAAGTGAGAACTAGAGAATGTAATTCCAGGCAATTACCAGTGCATGAAAATGCAAACTTTTATTCTGAAACAGTTGTGGGCAGGGAAAATGTTAGTTGATCACAACGGACAGCTAGAATGCTTCAACAGTGTAACCCTTTATAGTCACAGCCAGTTTTGCACATGTTGTCATATCCTCAGTTTTAGTCTTTTTTTAAATCACAGTCATAAATGTTTCTGACCCAAGTGTTTGGTATCATTTTATTCAGGAGAATCTCACTTTCATATCTTAAATAAAAAAAGAGTATAGAGACATACCATATCCAAAACCACCCCAAAAATATAAAACGTGATTTTAAAAAAAGTTCTTGAAAGTATAGCAACAAAAGATAGTGAATGAACTGTTTCCTGATCTTTACATTATGCATTTGCATGCATATTACAGTTTTTCTCCATCGGTTTGGCTAATTTTTTGTAATGGTCGTTCTCTTCAAAACATGTCAGCGCAACTTCATTGTATAAGTCATCATATGCAGAATAGTCTGCTCAATTGTCAAAATTAGTTAAGGATATAATACAATATAGTATACATTTTTTGGAACATGTCATAAATTCATGACAGTCAGGTGAATAGGTGACAGGTGAAATCAGGTCTTGACTAACGAAGGACGAGTTTCCCACATCGCAGATGTCCAATCTAACAGTTAGTCCGTGATGCAGTCTTCCAAGACAATGCCATCTTCCAAAACGTCAACTCCATCAGCATATCGACAATAGACCAGGTACTGAAGAAGAACCAAATGACCAGGAAACTACCACCATATTCTCAGTTCCTCAATTTTTCTCCGCTTGCAGGTGGAGAGTTTACGAACACCATGCTCAGTGGCGGTTCTACAGTGTTTTACTCCCCGGGCAAGACCACCTCTTAGTCCCCCCCCCCACCCACCCAGGGCAGAGAGTCACGCTATTTCTGTGCACCTTCTCAGCAAGCGAGGGGGCGCCAATGTGCCGATTGCAGTGACATGATACAATTTTTATTTTGATTTTTTTTACAGAATGTATACATTTTCCTTTTAGGTTCTCTAATGCATGAAATTTACTTTATGTGTGAATAAAAATAGTTACAATTTCCTTGGCACAATGCGTGTAGTGTGTGTGGTGTAGCTGTGGTATAGCCATAATGATAAAATGTCTAAGCATTTTGACTTGCAGTGCTTACACAATGCCAAAGGGACAATGCATTTTGGGGGCACTGACTATTTACTTGAGAAGGAAATTCAGGTTTGACACATGGGTAAACTGTTTTGGGAGAGATATGAGCATTTTCAGGTGATCCGTGTAGTTGTGCTGAACCACCCAGTTAGTTTTGACAAAAGTACTGACTGAGTGAAAATGAGCCAAAGCAATTGAGAAGGATCTGTGTAATTTTTATGGTGTTGACTATTTAAATGGGAAATGGATTTTATTTTGAAGAATGAATGAACAGTTTTTAGAGACATATGACATTTTGCTGGTTATCTGAAGTGTTGTGCAGAACTGTAAGAATGTTTGGGCAAATGACCTTATAGTTATAGGAATGTCATTTCAGTTTCAAGAAATGAGCCAAACCCATGGAGAAAAACTATAAACTAAAATAAACAAAACCCATCTTACAGTTTTTCTCAGTTGCTTTGGTGCTTTTCTCAGATCAGAATGTAAATTCTCATAACTATTAGTTCAACCTCCAAAACATTTAGTCATTTGTGCACCTCATAATAGCATTTTCTCCTTCCTCTGAACAAATTGCAAATGCTTTTGGACATGTGTCAGTTGCTTTTATACAATACAATGTTGTTTTTTAACATTAACATTTGCTTATGTCATGTCAGTCAAAATGAACTATACTTATGGATGCTGAATAGTCATTCCCAATAAAACTAATAGTCTTGGTTTTATTGCTTGAGTCACTACATACAAAATTGTTGAACTAGTTACCAAATTCTGTCAAGCACATTTTATACCTTTCTTTATTATTTTTTTTTTCTGCTGGAAATGTCTCCTAAATTGACCAGTTGCTCTCAGGTGAACTTCAGCTTTCACTCACAATGAGATGTGTGAAGTATTACAGTTTTTCCCAGTCGCTTTGGTGTTTTCTCACATCACTATTTACATTTGCATAGCAGTTAGTGCATTTCTCAAAACAGTTAGTGCAAACTGCAAAACCTCCTACTGGTCAGAGGGTGCAACCAAATGTTGGAAGAACCACTGTGGATTCAATCATTCAAAAATTTTACAAGATACAAGATATTTTATTGTCATGTGTACATGAATTCTAGAATTCACGTGCAATGAAAAACTTCCCTGCTCAGAGAGTCCCACAAAAAAAAGTGAAAGTAAAAAGGCAAAAGTAAAAGTAAGGAAAAAAATATATATTACAGTTTTTCTCCATGGGTTTGGCTCATTTCTTGAAACTGAGATGACATTCCTATAACTATAAGGTCATTTGGCCAAACATTCTTACAGTTCTGCACAACACTTCAGATAACGAGCAAAATGTCATATGTCTCCAAAAACTGTTCATTCATTCTTCAAAATAAAATCCATTTCCCATTTAAATAGTCAACACCATAAAAATTACACAGATCCTTCTCAATTGCTTTGGCTCATTTTCACTCATTCAGTACTTTTGTCAAAACTAACTGGATGGTTCAGCACAACTACACAGATCACCTGCAAATGCTCATATCTCTCCCAAAACAGTTTACTCATGTGTCAAAACTAAATTTCCTTCTCAAATAAATAGTCAGTGCCCCCAAAATGCATTGTCCCTTTGGCATTGTGTAAGCACTGCAACTCAAAATGCTTAGACATTTTGTCATTATGGCTACACCACAGCTACACCACGCACACTGCACTCATTCTACCAAGGAAATTGTAACTATTTTTATTCACACATAAAGTAAATTTCATGCATTGGAGAACCTAAAAGGAAAATGTATACAGTATTCTGTAAAAAAGCAAAATAAAAATTGTATCATGTCACTGCAATCGGCACATTGTCGCCCCCTAAGTGAACCATGGCATGGTGAAAGTTCACATTGCCTCACACAATGACAAACTGTGGTAGGTGGGGCCTTTCCAAATGTGGCCGCACACATTGTAATATTTACCTCTCACTGACCCGGGACGTCCACTGTGGCCCGTGGGCCAAGGATGTTTCAGCCGAAAATTCTGTGGTCAGATACTGTAAAGCTGGATTCCGAAGGTAAAGAGGATACTGAAAACCCCTGAAAATTGTTGTAGTTATAGGCTACAATGATAAACAACAAATAATTAAATTACCTGGTACCACAGTTCTTTCACTTTGTCCGTGTTCCTATCGAATGATAGTGTTTCATGGTCATTTGGTTCTTCTTCAGTACCTGGTCTATTGTCGATATGCTGATGGAGTTGACATTTTGGAAGATGGTATTGTCTTGGAAGATTGCATCACGGACTAACTGTTAGATTGGACATCTGCGATGTGGGAAACTCGTCCTTCGTTAGTAAAGACCTGATTTCACCTGTCACCTATTCACCTGACTGTCATGAATTTATGACATGTTCCAAAAAATGTATACTATATTGTATTATATCCTTAACTAATTTTGACAATTGAGCAGACTATTCTGCATATGATGACTTATACAATGACGTTGTGCTGACATGTTTTGAAGAGAATGAACATTAGACTGAAAACCAACTAATTGGAATAGATTGGCAAGATCGATTCATTTGGAAAATGTGCTAAATGTGGGCTGATTGTGTTAACTGTAGGTAAGTGTACATAACCATTTGCAAAGATGCACTAGATATGTACAAAGATAATGTACAAAGCATTTGAAAAATTGATGAAAGCAATGAGAAATGCCATTCTGTTGTGACAAACTGCAAGTTGGTTTGGGGATTTGTCCATGTTGTTTTGAGAATGTCATCTCAGTTTCAAAAAATGAGTCAAACCGATGGAGAAAAACTGTAAAAAACTTTGAAAGCTGCAATTTTAAAAGGCAGGTTGGAGAAAAGATGAGTGAGAGAGTGGGTCCCTTCCTATGGTGGTTTGGAGTTCAGCAGCCTGATGGACTGAGGAAAGAAGCTGTCCTTCAGCCGACTGGTGTGGGCACGTATGGACCTGTATCTGCGGGCAGATGGTAGTGGGGTGAAGTGTGTGTAGCTGGGGTGGTGTGGATCCATAATTATTTGTTTGGCCTTCCTTATACACCGTTGATTGTAAAGATCCTGGATGTTGGGCAGTTCAGATTTGATTACCCGTTGAGCAGATCTGATGACTCGCCGGAGGTCTCTTCTGTCTAGGGCAGTGGTGTTGCCATACCAGGCTGTAAAGTTACCAGTTATGATGCTTTCTATCGTACAGCGGTAGAAGTTGTGTTGACATTCAGGAGTAGGTTGTTATCCACACACCAGGTTGACAATGCGGCCACCTCAGCCCTGTAGGCAGACTCATCTCCATTTGTGATGCAGCCAATAACCGTGGTGTCATCAGCAAACTTAATGATGGTATTGGAATTGTGGTTGGCTGTGCAGTCATGTGTGAAGAGGGAATAGAGTAGAGGGCTGAGCACACATCCCTGGGGCGCGCCGGTGCTGAGGCATAGTGTGGAGGAGGTGAACTTGCCCAGTCGTACTGCTTGAGGCCTATCGGTGAGGAAGTTTAGAATCCAGCTGCAGAGTGAAGGATTGAGGTTTAGAGATTGCAACTTTAACACTAGCCTGGATGGGATAATTGTGTTGAAGGCAGAGCTGTAGTCGATAAAGAGCATCCTCACATAGGTGTGGCTGTGGTCAAGATGAGTAAGAGCAGTGTTTAGTGCAAGGGCAATGGCGTCATCAGTTGATCTGTTTGACCTGTAGGCGAACTGAAGTGGGTCAAGTGCAGCAGGTAGAGAAGATGTGATATGCACCTTGATTAGCCTCTCAAAGCACTTCATGGCTACAGGTGTAAGAGCTACTGGTCGGTAATCATTTAGACAACTCACTGTAGATTTTTTATAGGGACTGGGATGATGTTAGTCCCTTTGAAGCATGCAGGGACAACAGACTGCTGTAAGGAGAGGTTAAAAATATATGTGAAGACATCAGCTAATTCAGATGCGCAGACTTTGAGCACACGACCTGGGATGTTATTAGGTCCAGGAGCCTTGTGAACATTCACTTTCCTGAAAAATGTGTAAACGTCTGTCACAGATAGCTGGATGGGGCAGCAATCACTCTCTAGCAGAACTTCAGACTTGATGTTGGACTCAAACCAGGCATAGAAGGAGTTCAGCTCCTCAGCAAGAGAAGCAGAGCCTTGATCTGAACAGGTGTTTCTATCTTTCTTGTCAGTGATGATCGTTAATCCCTTCCACATATTCCTGCTACCTGAGTCCCTGTAATAGTTTTCTATTTTTTCTCTATATTGCCTCTTAGCCGACTTGATGGTTTTTCTGAGCTCATATCGTGTTCTTTTATATTCTACGACATTACCAGACTGAAAGGCTGCTGACCGAGATCTTAAGGCTGCACAAACCTCCCCATTCATCCATGGTTTTTGGTTGGGAAAACTTCTAAAAGTCACTCTTGGCACAACTTCATCTATGCAGTTGGAGATGTAGTCAGTGATGCTCTCTGTATATTCGTTGATGTCAGCAGAGGCCGAGCGGAACATATCCCAGTCTGTTGTGCTGAAACAGTAGCGCAGGACGGCATCAGATTCGTCCGTCCAGCGCTGTACAGAGCGAAAAACCAGTGGTTCAGATTTTAGCTTCTGCCTATAGGCAGGGAGTAAAAACACTGAGGCGTGATTTGATTTGCCAAAAGCCGGACGTGGGCGGGCTCTGTATGCACCCTTAAAAGGCGTGTAGACGTGATCCAGCGTGTTCTCGCCTTGAGTCGGGCACTATACGTGCTGATGGTATTTCGGCAGCATTTTCTTCATATTTGCTCTGTTAAAATCCCCTGCAACCACAAAGGCCGTTTCCGGATACTGGCTTTCATATTTGTCGATAACCTCGTACAGCTCAGTCAGTGCAACAGTACAGTCGGCAAGAGGTGGGATATACACAGAAACACTCCAGCGAACTCACGTGGTAGGTAAAGGTCTACATCGAACCATGACATACTCCAGACTTGAAGAACAGCCCGCTGATGTTACATGCGCATCTTCACACCATCGCTTATTCACAAACACACACACACCACCGCCCCTAGTCTTGCCTGATTCAGGTGTTCTGTCCTGGCGAAAGACTGAGAATCCCTCTGGTAGAATGACACAGTCCTTCACAATGGGTTCCAGCCACGTCTCAGTGAAAGCGATGACATGACAGTCCCTGACTTCGCGGTGAAATCGCAGTCTAGCTCTGTATTCATCCAGTTTATTCTCCAGCGACTGTACATTGGCCAGTAGTATAGATGGAAGTGGAGGGCGGTGTTGTCTGCTCCGATGCTTTACTAGAATCCCGGCTCTTTTCCCCCTTTTCCTCCGACGCCGCCTCGGTACCCAAGGTAAACAAATAGGAAAACAACTCTGGGGTGCGTTTCCCAAAACCGTCGTTGCTAACTTCCTTAGCAACTTCGTGGGTTTGAACGATGGACTAACGACACTGCTGTTTACCAACAGCATCGTTCGAACGACACAACTAACGGATGTTCACAACATTAGTCCGATGAATCGTTCGACGACGCAGGTGTTTCCCAACAGCAAAGTTTGGACGATCCATCGGAAGTTCCATCGTTAAATTGTGTCGTTCGAACGATTAGCATGGACCTGTCGTTAGACCATTGTTTATGTCGGTTTCTGTACACGTGACGTCTTGCTCGTCACCTTTGGCCTTCTTGGGTCGGATTAGGCACCATTCAATGCTTTACCGCCACCCACTGCATGAATGATTTTACTTTAATTCACGTCATTTTCGTCCTGGCACTTGCCAGGTCATGTAAAAAGAAGATAGAAAATTCACCCCACAACACACCAAAAGTTGTTGCAAAATGTTGTTGGATTATTAAACTTATTTGCTGATTTTACAGATTGTTTTTAATACTGTGATGTAGAGTATGACCACGGTTCACGGATCCACAATCAAGGCCATTCCACGTGTTTCAAATTGATTACCGTTTAGCAGGATTCGAACCCGTATCTCTCCGAAAAAGGGAGAAGGTCTGCATAGTGGGCTGACGAGCTAACCACTCAACCATTACACCACATGTGGAGGGGGAGATGGCGAAAAGTTTTTGCTGAATAACTCAGTAAATGTTTCACCGAACAACATGAATTTTTTGTGATATGTCGGTGTTACAGGGGCGTATCGACCCAGCCCATAGACACTCACTTAAAGTGTAGCGCCACCTAGTGATATGGGTAAATGCGAAAAATAAGATTTTATATTGGCAATATCTTGGACCGAGAAGGTGGAAACTGCACAAAATATGTCATGCACGATCAGCACAAAGACCTCTAAAAGCACAGCACATGCCATCAAATTTGGCCCATAGGGGGCGCTGTAATGGTACAAAATGTCGTTTTGTCTATTATCTACAGAAGAGTAATGTTTACAAGCAGTTCTTGTTTGTTGTGACATCTGTTGACCCTCCCGCATTGAAAACGCTGGTCGACGCCCACTTCCAACAAAAAGAATTTCTGTGAAATTTTAACATTGTGAAAGTGAAACCAAACGAACTCTTGTCAGAGGCCGTTCATGTGAATCTCATCAAATTTGGTACATGTCATCTACAGACAATGATGACAAAAAGTTATCAAAGGATTTGTCTTGAGATAAACTGTTTAAAAGTTATATGTCAATGAAAATTTGAAACATAGCTTAAAACAGGTTTTTTTTTTAAACTCATCAACATTTTTTCCCAAGACAGTGATTTTGTGGTAGTATGTCGGGGTTACAAAGATGCATTGACCCAGCCCAAAAACTGTCACTTGAAGCATAGCGCCACCTAGTGATAGGAGTAAATACACAAATTGGGACTTTGTATTGCCAATGTCTTGGACTGGGAATGTGGGAACTGCACAAAATATGTCATGCATAATCAGCACAAAGACCTCTAAAAGCACAGCACATGCCATACAATTTGTCCCATAGGAGGCGCTGTAATTGTACAAAATGTCATTTTGCCTATTATCTACAAGAACAGTAATGTTTACAAGCAGTTCTGTTTTGTCGTGAAATCTATTCAACCTCCCGCATTGAAAACACTGGTCGACGCCCACTTCCAACAAAAACAATTTCTGTGAAATTTTAACATTGTGAAAATCGAAACCAAATGAACTCGTCATAGGCCGTTCATGTGAATCTCACCAAATTTGGTACATGTCATCTACAGACGATGCTGACAAAAAGTTATCAAAGGATTTATCTTGAGATGGACTGTTTCAAAGTTACATGTCAATCAAAATTCAAAACATAGATTAAAATTCTCCAAAAGTCCATATCTTGGCTTCTAATTGCTCATATTTGGTCAAAGTTGACATGACAACTCTGAACGGCTTTCTTTTCATGTGCACCAAATTTTGTGACATTTCATCACAGGGTGCAATGTTTCCGGTCAAAGCTAGGTGTACAAAAACAGTTTTTGTTAAATAACTTATCAAAAATTTTGCCCAAGACAATGATTTTGTGTTAGTAAGCCAGTGTTAAAGAGTCGTATCAACCCATCCCATAAACACTCACTTGAAGAAATAGCGCCACCTAGTGATATAGTTAAATACAAAAATAGGGATTTTGCATTGCCAATATCTTGGACCGAGGAGGTGGGAACTACACAAAATATACACAAACACACATTCATTCAAAACCCACATCCATGCCCACTTCCAGCAAATCATTTCCACACAAACTCTCAACTCACAACACTGACCTACCACAAACTCACCATACCTATGATTCCCACACTTCAGTACACTGCGGCGGTACATCTAGTTTTTTGTCAAAGTGATGCGAAAATGAATAGAAGTCTATGGAATGCTAAAGGCTACTGGACAAAAGACAATATACAGCAGCAGAGCAAACCTGGAGGAAAACCAAATTAGTCAACCACCTAATGTTCAAAGAACATATCTCCACCTACAATAATGCTATAGGGTTAGGGTTAGAAAGAAGAGCATATTTCTCAAGAATTATCACGGACAATTATAGCAACTCGAGAGTACTGTTTTTCACAATTGAAAAGCTATTAAAACCTGCACCAGCCTGCGACATGCGTAGCCTAGCCACCCCATCTAGGTGCAATGAATTTGCAATGTTCTTCACCAATAAAATAGCTGCCATTAGAACTGGTATCGTTCACGACCCCAATTATTACCAACAACCTCGCCGTAGGGATCCACCAACCTTTAATAACTTTAGCCCCATCTCAGAAGAAGAACTACATAAGATAGTGAAACAAAGTAAACAGTCAACCTCTAGCCTTGACCGCATCCCTACCTCCCTTATGAAAAACATCTTTAGCTGCGTTTCATTATCTGTACTAGAGATCATTAATACCTCCATTCTCACAGGAGCGCCACCTTTGACACTATAGACCACAACATACTACTTAACCGTCTCGAAACCTGGGAAGGTCTGTCAGGTCATGCACTAAAATGGTTTGAATTATATATTACAGGAAGGCAATTTGTTAGTATCGGAGATCACGTATCCAACAAACACAACATGCCTTTTGGGGTCGCCCAAGGCAGCTGTCTCGGCCCCCTTCTCTTTTCGTTATACATGCTACCATTGGGTAACATCATCAAAGAACATAATGTAGATTTCCACAGCTATGCCGACGACACACAGCTCTACATATCAGTCGAACCAAACCAAACCACTGCCTTACACGCTCTAACCTCCTGCTTAACAGCTATTACACACTGGATGAACAACAATTTTCTGAAATTAAATGAGGACAAAACAGAGGTTTTACTTCTTGGCCCCAGAGACAAACACGAGGCTCTCTATTCTAACCTGGGAAACCTTAACCAACATGTCAGAGAAAAGTTGACAAGCCTAGGAGTGACCCTGGACTCTGACTTGAGCTTTGAACCCCATATTAATAAATGAACAAAAATGGCCTATTTTCATCTTAGAAATATCGGAAAAGTTTGCCCCTTCCTAACCCAGCAGGACGCTGAAAAACTGGTTCATGCATTTATCTCAAGTAGACTAGAATAATGTAATGCCTTATTTGCAGGCCTCCCTAAAAAGTCAATTGGGAAATGCAATTCATGGAGTTTTTCCTCACCGCTGTCGCCCCTACGGACACAAGCAGGAACTGTCAACAGCGCCTGAACGACCTTCCCTGTGCCACCAAGATGCAACAAATGCTTGCATCAATGGGGCATTGTGTTGTTGTGACATTGCATTATTGTGTCGCGCAAGAGCCCGCATTAACGGGTCATTGCGCCATTGTCACTACGCCATTTCATTATTGCAAGAATAGTAATTTTAGGACTCAAGAGGTGTCGAGTAAATGTTTTCATGAATTGGTTGTCAGATAGAGTCTAGGCTTACTTAGCAGTCATTTAAGCCGTGACCTCATCGAATGCAAAATTAGCCATATTATAATCAGTAGGATCTCAATGAATGAAAACTGTTAGAGGATTAGACAGAAACACGTCTTGTGACTAGACAGTATCTATACAAATCTGACACAAGCTCAACGAAAAGTATTCACGCCAAAATATTTACAGTCATTTTCTGTACAAAGCAATACCAACTGGATTTGATCAAAAGTTGATCTGAGATGTGGATGGAAATTTGATTGAAATATGGTGCTAAAACTTTGTGCTTTTGCTTGGCAGATCAAAGAGAATTAGCCATTTCAAAAGCATCTTGAAAAAGCATCACCTTTAAAGAATTTGGATCTGTGGCAAACATCGCATTTGATATAATGACGTGCCCAACAGTGAAATCAACAGTGAAATACCAACAGCATCGTTCGAACGACACAACTAACGGATGTTCACAACATTAGTCCGATGAATCGTTCGACGACGCAGGTGTTTCCCAACAGCAAAGTTTGGACGATCCATCGGAAGTTCCATCGTTAAATTGTGTCGTTCGAACGATTAGCATGGACCTGTCGTTAGACCATTGTTTATGTCGGTTTCTGTACACGTGACGTCTTGCTCGTCACCTTTGGCCTTCTTGGGTCGGATTAGGCACCATTCAATGCTTTACCGCCACCCACTGCATGAATGATTTTACTTTAATTCACGTCATTTTCGTCCTGGCACTTGCCAGGTCATGTAAAAAGAAGATAGAAAATTCACCCCACAACACACCAAAAGTTGTTGAAAAATGTTGTTGGATTATTAAACTTATTTGCTGATTTTACAGATTGTTTTTAATACTGTGATGTAGAGTATGACCACGGTTCACGGATCCACAATCAAGGCCATTCCACGTGTTTCAAATTGATTACCGTTTAGCAGGATTCGAACCCGTATCTCTCCGAAAAAGGGAGAAGGTCTGCATAGTGGGCTGACGAGCTAACCACTCAACCATTACACCACATGTGGAGGGGGAGATGGCGAAAAGTTTTTGCTGAATAACTCAGTAAATGTTTCACCGAACAACATGAATTTTTTGTGATATGTCGGTGTTACAGGGGCGTATCGACCCAGCCCATAGACACTCACTTAAAGTGTAGCGCCACCTAGTGATATGGGTAAATGCGAAAAATAAGATTTTATATTGGCAATATCTTGGACCGAGAAGGTGGAAACTGCACAAAATATGTCATGCACGATCAGCACAAAGACCTCTAAAAGCACAGCACATGCCATCAAATTTGGCCCATAGGGGGCGCTGTAATGGTACAAAATGTCGTTTTGTCTATTATCTACAGAAGAGTAATGTTTACAAGCAGTTCTTGTTTGTTGTGACATCTGTTGACCCTCCCGCATTGAAAACGCTGGTCGACGCCCACTTCCAACAAAAAGAATTTCTGTGAAATTTTAACATTGTGAAAGTGAAACCAAACGAACTCTTGTCAGAGGCCGTTCATGTGAATCTCATCAAATTTGGTACATGTCATCTACAGACAATGATGACAAAAAGTTATCAAAGGATTTGTCTTGAGATAAACTGTTTAAAAGTTATATGTCAATGAAAATTTGAAACATAGCTTAAAACAGGTTTTTTTTTTAAACTCATCAACATTTTTTCCCAAGACAGTGATTTTGTGGTAGTATGTCGGGGTTACAAAGATGCATTGACCCAGCCCAAAAACTGTCACTTGAAGCATAGCGCCACCTAGTGATAGGAGTAAATACACAAATTGGGACTTTGTATTGCCAATGTCTTGGACTGGGAATGTGGGAACTGCACAAAATATGTCATGCATAATCAGCACAAAGACCTCTAAAAGCACAGCACATGCCATACAATTTGTCCCATAGGAGGCGCTGTAATTGTACAAAATGTCATTTTGCCTATTATCTACAAGAACAGTAATGTTTACAAGCAGTTCTGTTTTGTCGTGAAATCTATTCAACCTCCCGCATTGAAAACACTGGTCGACGCCCACTTCCAACAAAAACAATTTCTGTGAAATTTTAACATTGTGAAAATCGAAACCAAATGAACTCGTCATAGGCCGTTCATGTGAATCTCACCAAATTTGGTACATGTCATCTACAGACGATGCTGACAAAAAGTTATCAAAGGATTTATCTTGAGATGGACTGTTTCAAAGTTACATGTCAATCAAAATTCAAAACATAGATTAAAATTCTCCAAAAGTCCATATCTTGGCTTCTAATTGCTCATATTTGGTCAAAGTTGACATGACAACTCTGAACGGCTTTCTTTTCATGTGCACCAAATTTTGTGACATTTCATCACAGGGTGCAATGTTTCCGGTCAAAGCTAGGTGTACAAAAACAGTTTTTGTTAAATAACTTATCAAAAATTTTGCCCAAGACAATGATTTTGTGTTAGTAAGCCAGTGTTAAAGAGTCGTATCAACCCATCCCATAAACACTCACTTGAAGAAATAGCGCCACCTAGTGATATAGTTAAATACAAAAATAGGGATTTTGCATTGCCAATATCTTGGACCGAGGAGGTGGGAACTACACAAAATATACACAAACACACATTCATTCAAAACCCACATCCATGCCCACTTCCAGCAAATCATTTCCACACAAACTCTCAACTCACAACACTGACCTACCACAAACTCACCATACCTATGATTCCCACACTTCAGTACACTGCGGCGGTACATCTAGTTTTTTGTCAAAGTGATGCGAAAATGAATAGAAGTCTATGGAATGCTAAAGGCTACTGGACAAAAGACAATATACAGCAGCAGAGCAAACCTGGAGGAAAACCAAATTAGTCAACCACCTAATGTTCAAAGAACATATCTCCACCTACAATAATGCTATAGGGTTAGGGTTAGAAAGAAGAGCATATTTCTCAAGAATTATCACGGACAATTATAGCAACTCGAGAGTACTGTTTTTCACAATTGAAAAGCTATTAAAACCTGCACCAGCCTGCGACATGCGTAGCCTAGCCACCCCATCTAGGTGCAATGAATTTGCAATGTTCTTCACCAATAAAATAGCTGCCATTAGAACTGGTATCGTTCACGACCCCAATTATTACCAACAACCTCGCCGTAGGGATCCACCAACCTTTAATAACTTTAGCCCCATCTCAGAAGAAGAACTACATAAGATAGTGAAACAAAGTAAACAGTCAACCTCTAGCCTTGACCGCATCCCTACCTCCCTTATGAAAAACATCTTTAGCTGCGTTTCATTATCTGTACTAGAGATCATTAATACCTCCATTCTCACAGGAGCGCCACCTTTGACACTATAGACCACAACATACTACTTAACCGTCTCGAAACCTGGGAAGGTCTGTCAGGTCATGCACTAAAATGGTTTGAATTATATATTACAGGAAGGCAATTTGTTAGTATCGGAGATCACGTATCCAACAAACACAACATGCCTTTTGGGGTCGCCCAAGGCAGCTGTCTCGGCCCCCTTCTCTTTTCGTTATACATGCTACCATTGGGTAACATCATCAAAGAACATAATGTAGATTTCCACAGCTATGCCGACGACACACAGCTCTACATATCAGTCGAACCAAACCAAACCACTGCCTTACACGCTCTAACCTCCTGCTTAACAGCTATTACACACTGGATGAACAACAATTTTCTGAAATTAAATGAGGACAAAACAGAGGTTTTACTTCTTGGCCCCAGAGACAAACACGAGGCTCTCTATTCTAACCTGGGAAACCTTAACCAACATGTCAGAGAAAAGTTGACAAGCCTAGGAGTGACCCTGGACTCTGACTTGAGCTTTGAACCCCATATTAATAAATGAACAAAAATGGCCTATTTTCATCTTAGAAATATCGGAAAAGTTTGCCCCTTCCTAACCCAGCAGGACGCTGAAAAACTGGTTCATGCATTTATCTCAAGTAGACTAGAATAATGTAATGCCTTATTTGCAGGCCTCCCTAAAAAGTCAATTGGGAAATGCAATTCATGGAGTTTTTCCTCACCGCTGTCGCCCCTACGGACACAAGCAGGAACTGTCAACAGCGCCTGAACGACCTTCCCTGTGCCACCAAGATGCAACAAATGCTTGCATCAATGGGGCATTGTGTTGTTGTGACATTGCATTATTGTGTCGCGCAAGAGCCCGCATTAACGGGTCATTGCGCCATTGTCACTACGCCATTTCATTATTGCAAGAATAGTAATTTTAGGACTCAAGAGGTGTCGAGTAAATGTTTTCATGAATTGGTTGTCAGATAGAGTCTAGGCTTACTTAGCAGTCATTTAAGCCGTGACCTCATCGAATGCAAAATTAGCCATATTATAATCAGTAGGATCTCAATGAATGAAAACTGTTAGAGGATTAGACAGAAACACGTCTTGTGACTAGACAGTATCTATACAAATCTGACACAAGCTCAACGAAAAGTATTCACGCCAAAATATTTACAGTCATTTTCTGTACAAAGCAATACCAACTGGATTTGATCAAAAGTTGATCTGAGATGTGGATGGAAATTTGATTGAAATATGGTGCTAAAACTTTGTGCTTTTGCTTGGCAGATCAAAGAGAATTAGCCATTTCAAAAGCATCTTGAAAAAGCATCACCTTTAAAGAATTTGGATCTGTGGCAAACATCGCATTTGATATAATGACGTGCCCAACAGTGAAATCACAAGGTGTACGATCAATAACAAGAAAGTTACAACTTTGCCGAGTTTCACTTCTCTTTTTCAGCATTGCCCTGAGGCTGTCCAGTAATGGAATGGAATGATAGTGTCTCCTCTGCCCTCTGTCATTGTAGCCAAGTGTGACTTTAACAGTCTGAACATAGTTAAAGTGTGTCATGTATTATTGCACCATCCTTCGATGGTGTGTAGTTAAAGGTCCATTTGCATGTAAGGCCTCGTGCATAGGGCTACCCTCATATACACTCTGTCCCAGACATCTTAAAGGGGTCCTTCTGCTAAAAACCACTTTGAGTAGCTCTATTTACAATGTGGTGGGTCACAACAAGCAGTATATGCACGCAGCATTCCAAGACGTGAAATTCGACCCTCATGGTTTTACTGGTCATTGAAAGGTCGAGGTAACCAAAACGAGTGGATTAGAGCAGGCTAAACCTATCTACGTCACTAGGTCGTAAGCCCCGCCCAGAGCCATGTATGGCAAGCCCACATCCCAAAGGAAGAACAGATTGACACGTCATGGATATTCACGAGGGACACCGGAAAAGCCAGTCGTTCAACCACTAGACCCGTTGTAGCTTACAGAAAACAGCGTCAAACAAGAGAACTAGGACATAATTTTTCACAGAAATGACGCACAATGCATTCAACCATAGTGGCGACACAGAAATATGAATAAAAATAACGATGAAAGGACCCCTTTAATGTTTCTGTTGGGACATCATACTGTTCATGTTTTTGAGCCAACATGTCCATTGTACTCTTGTTGAATATCCTGGAGAGTCTTCTCATTTACTATCTCTGTAATACTGAAGGCTGAGACTAAATACTGCAAACCCAAACAAAACAGAGCTAGGGATAGGTCCATGAAGGCATCTTGCACTTTGTCACTTTTAGCAGCTTTACCTTGATCTACATCAACATCTGTACTTTGATCTGCATTAGTTACATCGATTCCTTCTGGTATATTCTCCGCAAAATACTGTTCTGCAGCACATAGATGAACAGGTGCTGTTTGAATGGCACACCACCCTCTGTGATATCTGGAAATATGAGATGAAAAGGATGTCTTTACATTAAAACTCTTAGAACATCCATCAAAGGGCCAAGCTACAGTCAGACACACTTGTATGTGGTCACTCAAGTAACCCAGATCAACATCATAGTTTTTTTTTTTTTGGCCCGCCTCCACCCCCCCTCTTCGGAGGACAACTTTATTTTTAATTTGAACTATTTACAAACATATATCCAAATAATATACAATGGTTATTGCAGACTCAAGACTGGACAATGGACATGGCACAACAATGGGCAAAAATTAAGAGATTACGAAACCAGACAATGATGGATGGGTGGGTGGACAGACAGACAAACAGACGATAAACAGACATGCAATTACAAGGAGGACAGACGGACGCAAACAGACAAGCAGGACACTTGACAGACAAACAGGACAATTGACAGACAAGCAGGACAATTGACAAACTAGCAGGACAATTGACAGACAAACAGATAGACACAGAGGACAGGGACAGGAGGACGCTGACAGAGACAGACCGATAAGAGCTGATATGCAGATAATGGGATCAACAGATGGAAAGTAATTAAGTAAATAAATGAGATGAGATAAGTGACAGCCAGCTGTTTGTGTATGTATGAAAGTATGACTGGGTATGTGTGTGTGTGTGTGTGTGTGTATGGGGGGGCAGGGAGGAAGGGAAGAGAGGTGTAGGGGGGAGTGCAGATATTAGTATATTAAGCAGGAAGGGGGGGGATGCAAAAGTTGGAAATAAGTGGTACAGTTATCGCTTGAAGGAAGGTTATGAATGGATTCCAAATGTCAGTGAAAGCTGATGTATTGTTCATCTTTTGAGCTAAAAGTTCTTCTGTGAGGATGTATTCTGAAATTAGGTTGAACCAGTGAGTTATGTTGCAAGACTTTCTAGATTTCCAGTTTTGAAAGACTATTTTCTTAGCGATAGTCAGAGAGACAAGTACTGGATTTTTCATTTTTTGTGGAATGGCGGTAGATGTCATGTCTCCTAGAAGACAGAGAGTGGGGGAAAGTGGGATTCTACAGTCCAAGATGGTAGAGAGTGTTTTTGTGACTGAGGTCCACAGGAGGTTAACAGGGTGGCAGTTCCAAGTGGCATGCAAATATGTGTCCGTGCACCCTGAAGTGCAGTGAGGGCAGATGTCTGTGTTGATGGTACCCATTTTGAATAGTTTGCTCTGGGTGATGTGAGTCCTGTGAATGGTCATTTTGTAAAGTTTGGAGATGATTTTTCGTGGATGGTTTGCAATTATTAATAACCGTTCAGTGATGTGTGAGGGTTCAAGAGTGTTGTTTGTATTGATTTTGCTTTGAATTACTGCTTTCAGTTGATGGTAATGAAGGAACTGGTCTTTTCCAACTCCATATTCCTGGACGGTGGTGGGAAAGGATACAAACTGGTTATTTTGAATTAGGTGGTGGAGGTGAGTGATACCTTTAGCTTCCCATTTGGGAAAGTGGATCGGAGTCTTATGTAATATGAAGTCAGGGTTGTGCCAGACGGGGGTGAGTTTACAAGGTGTCAGGGTGGTTTTGGTTATTCTGCTGGTTTTCCACCAGGCTATCAGAGTGGTGCTGATTGTGATGTATTTGAAAAAGTCTAATTTTTTAGCTGTTTGTGATAGAAATGGTAAATCTGCAATTGAGAGGGGGTTTGTTAAATTTTGTTCTATAGTTAGCTATGGGTGGAAATTCTGCTTCTGCGTCCATTTTGAGAGATATTGTAGCTGATTTGCAAGAAAGTAATGATGGAAGTTTGGGGCTTCTAGTCCACCTTGTTGTTTGGAGTTTTGTAGAGTAGATAGAGCAATTCTTGGGGGTTTGTTTTTCCAGTAAAAGTGGGTAGTAAATGAGTCTAACGTTTTGTGGGAGGGTTTTCATTTTGACTGCTGCTATTCTGCCAATTAGGGTGAGTGGGAGTTTGTTCCAGCGTTTATAGTCGTCTTCAATCTTGCGTAGTAATGGAGTGTGCTTAAGGTTGAAGAGCTCTGACAGCCTGGGGGAAATTGTAATGCCTAGGTATTTGATATTGCCAGTGTTGAGAGGAAGAGTGGGGACTTGGACTGTAGAATCCCAGCTGTGATTGGTTAGAGGTAGTATAGTTGATTTTTTCCAGTTGACTGTATAATTGGATACTTCAGAGAAGTGATTGATGACTTTAAAGGTTTCCTGAAGTGAGGTAAGAGGGGATTGTTGATAAAGTAACAGATCATCGGCATAGAGACTGACTTTGTGTTCTGTATTGCCATTCAGGATGCCTTGAATTCTGCTGTTCTGTCGTAGTGTTGCTGCTAATGGTTCAGTAAATATGGCAAATAAGGAAGGAGAGAGTGGGCATCCTTGTCTGGTTCCTTGGTGCAGTGTGAAGCATTGTGACGTGATGCCATTGGTGACAACAGTGGCTGTAGGTGCAGTGTATAGTGTCCTTATCCAATGGATGAACGATTCTCCAAAGCCAAATCTGTGTAGGGTGGTGAGGAGGAAGGACCAGTTGACCTTATAAAAGGCTTTCTCTGCATCCAGCGACAACATCATAGTTACAAGACGAGGGTCTTGTCCAACACTCACTCATGGGGATGATTCCGCAAGCGCTTGGTCAAAACGACGAGGCGAAGAATAATAAGACCCATGGTTCTGTAATGTTTATTATCCCCCCACACCACCACCCCTCTTCAATTGGAGACTTATCATATGCTCGTTCGTTCCGTGACACGGTGAATGTGTTAAAGAATGTGATTGCTTGAGAGCTTGTGATGAGAAAAATCACAGTATTTGGGAAGCAATTTTACAAGGCAAAGAAACTGCTACGATGTGTTTAAGTCCATCAATCAAATCATATCTGGACAGAGTCATATATGAATTAGTAGGTGAGGGAGATTTGAAACGGAACAGCATTTGATGCTGAATGTACAAGTACGTGTACAAGGTGATGAAGGCTTCCTGCGTTCAATTCCAATCAGCATTACCCGTCTTAGTGTGTGTTTTAGACTAAAGGTTATTGCCAGTAGCGGTTTTAGGCACGGGCGAACCGGGCAGCCGCCCGGGGCGCCATTTCGTGGGGGGCGCCAGGAGCGCTTGGGGAAAAAAATAAAATAAAAAGCTCAGTTTGTCATATCGCTGCAATCGGCACATTGGCGCCCCCTGTAATGCTGCAATCGGCACAATGGCGAACTGCAGGCGCCCTTGCTTGCTGAGAAGGTGGCATGCACAGAAGCAGCGTTTCTTCTCTGTCTCGGGGGCAGTAGCTCCGCACACGCACATAACGCAGCATGCGTAGGGCACCAAGTGCTTGTGGGAACACCACCAAAAAATTGGCTCGTGAAAAAATCATCACAATAGGCTAGGTACGTGCTAGTAAGGATATTTTAAAAATGTGCAAAGCATGTTAATATTTATTTTAAGCAATACAAAAGCAACATAGGTCAATTTGCTCCTCTCCTTCTCCATTCTCCTCCTGGTGCCCCCCTCCCCCACCTTTCAGTGGTCTGGTCGATTATTGCTCAGTCTTAGTTTAAGTTTGGCAGACAAATGTTTGGACAGGGCCTTGAAAAGATATCTAAAGTCGGGAGCGGAAAAAAGAATAGAACGTGAGATGAATCTCACGCTTGCAGATAAGACAGTGTTTTAAATAAATAAATCATAATAATAAAAAGTTCATTTTGTAGCCCTTGCTCCTTACCGTCAACAAACTTTGTAACATTAGCTCCCAGGCTACTAGCAATGTTCAGACTGTGTTAACAAGTGTTGCAAATGATTAAAGTTGTAAATGATTGATGCTGGCTAGCTAGTTTAGGTTGTGGATATAAATATGGATATGGATATTTGAAAGCAATTCATCATGGTCACTCGAATGTTTTCAGTTAACGTTCGGATAAGACTAGCACTTTCTTCCTTAGGTTGCTAGCTAGCTATGCTGCGGCTGCCCTCAGTCACAAGTACATAGTTCTCGTCGGTTTGCAGGTTCATAGGCCAAGGGCAACATCTGCTGGTGAAACTAATATGAAAAGAAACAATCTTACTGTTACGTAGATTTACGTAGTTTTTTGTACTAATTTTAAAACTGTATTTCAGTAGAATTCCTATATATTTTGTCTTTTAATTCTGAATGTAGAGCCGTCTGCAGTCATTGCACAAATCTTTGTTTAATAATGGTTGTGGTATTTATTTATTAACCATTTTAAATAATGTTTTTTTTTTACTTTAATGTTTGGTGTGCTCTCGCCCGGGGCGTAAAACACTATAGAACCGCCACTGTTGTAGTTCATCTACTAACCCATCTTCTGTAGCCAGGAAGGCTTGTACAAACACTGTCAACATGTTCCCAAACGTATGTTTACATATTTGAGGCTTTGTCGATGTACTTTGTCTGTGTTTGGAATTAAACATGCCACTTGTTGCGAGTGAATGACCTGAATGACCGAGTGAATGAGTGAATGACTGTCGATTGCGTCCACAAAAATAGGATCTCGGCTTTTATTTTCACAGAGGTGGGAGAAGGTAAGACTACAGATGTCCATGAGAAGTTTTCTGACATTAAGCTACGTTAAGCCTTTTCCTAACCATAGACGCCTATGTAAATGAAAAAGCTTAACGCAGACTACGTCCATAATATTGGGATTTCGGGTTTGATATTTGGTGGGGTCATAGAGTGTATGGCAATAGATGGTCAGAAGAAGTTTGTTGATGATTGATCGTTGTTTTCGAACATTACGCTACGTTAAGCTTTTTCACGTTAACTGTTTTAGGATGTCCCTGACCTGACTGACGGCTAACAACATTAGTTTGGCTACTGCTAACAACAAACATATGAAAATAACATTAGCTAGCAGTAAACGGAACATACCGACTGATTAAGTGTTACTAACCAACTGTTTTACTGCTTAAATCGGCCGTAGTCTACTTAATCACATTCAACAGTTCTGCAGTAGACTGATTAACACGAACACGCTAGGACATTGCTAACCAGGCAGTAAACAATTAGCTAGTACTGCCGCTAGCGTGCTAGATAGCTAAGTTCGAGTGACCACAGCTTTACCCAACTTTAGCCTAGTTAATCAAAGTTAACAATTTTACTGGCAAATGGATTAACATGCACACGAACAGCGAAGGCAGTGGTCATTTTACACGTGCAATTACATGATCAATCGCTCCATAAGCGGACTATCTTTGCCCCAGTCCGCCCTTTTTATAGCTTGCAGCCATAACTTTCTTCGATGTTGGGCAAATGCATTCTTTTTCCTTGGTATGTTAAACAATCGCATGCCATTTCCAGATCTATTCGTGCAGTTTACCACACAACAACTTCTCGTCATTTTCTCTGGTTTATTTCTTCTACTGTCTATGTGTTCCTTTCTTCTTTTTGCCCCGGACTTGCGCAGTTGCAACCATGGTGACGTAGGCGTGAAATCTATGTATATGTCCGTTTGAATTGTTCTTTTTTGTTGTTGTTGTTGTTTACGACAGCTGCATTACAGGTACGGTATCTTGACAGGAGTATAAATACTGAGGTTAGAACGTCGTCAGGTAACCAGAACAACAGAGACAACACAGCGAGAAGTCAATTACTCGCTGTGCAGCGTTTCTTCTGTTTTCCAACTATATATATTGTTTTGTCTTTTGCTCACTAACCTCACTGCCAGTCAACGGACGAAAATGCCCCTGCTGACTGTGCGCGAGCCACTGGACCAACGACATAAACCGCTTCCGAATTTCGCCACTCCGGCCGCTGTGGTACCGAGTACAGAGTCGACGTGCCGAGTGAGAGGTTGCGGAGCACCGGATAGTCCTGAATCGCCGCACCTGACTGGACCAAGAGGAGAAGGCTGAGTTGCTCTCGCCTTGAACTCAGCGTTGAGACTCGCTACATTGTTCATTTTAATATTAGTATTTTTATTCTTAGTATTATTTTCATGGGGAATTTGATTTAATATTTGGATTATTTGAATTTGAATTATTTTATTTTCTGTTGGATCCAACAATATTTAATTCATAGTGTGGTTAACTTAATACATGTATATTTATTTCTCTCTCTCTCTCCAAATACTTTAATATAAATACAATTTTATAGTGAAGCTGGTCGTAGCCTACTCTCGTCCATTATTATATTATCTTTTAAGTAACCCTGACTAAAATTCTTCCTCTGTGGTGTTTTAGTTAAGTGCAGCACATTTAGAGGTGGCAGCTAAAACGAAGGTGGACATAAGGAGCTACTTTTCAAAGAAACCTTTAAGTCACAAACACAAGATCACTACTGAATGAGACCCATAATAACGTTAGTAACAACCAGGTTTTGGCACACAGCATGCCTGGCAGGCTAAAATCGTCTGTGGCAGCTATCCATAACATGCACAACAAAAATGCCAATTGTGAGTTTTCTTACGGATATTATTTGTTACGTTAGAACTTTGGTGACACAATAACGTTTTATTCTAATGGCGTTACTGACTTTGCAGTGCAGTTGAATTTAAAGGTCCCCACCAATGTCAAGAGCAATCTACGCACACTGACCAACACACTGTAACGAAATAGTCTTGCAAGGCCCGTCTCCTATGGAGATTTGACCACAATTTGAAAAAGGGTCTGCGATCTGCGAGCTCCCTCCAGCGGATACGACCGATGTCGCCTCCAGACAGATACATAGACAGTATAAGGCGAAAAAGCATCACGTTACCATGGACACCAGTAAACACCACAAGGATCGTCCTCATGTGCTTAGCTTTAGAATGAATTAGTTAGCTGCCTACATTCATAACTATCTCAGGTTCAACCTTAAAGACAGCTGTAATAAAAGTCTGTAACCGCGATGACCCAAGCACGTACTTACAGTCCGAATGTTCGAGTGGGAAACTGGATTGAGGATCATGTTTTAAAGGAGGTATGATCTGGTGCTATGTTTTGTGGCGGTCACCGCGTCAGCGGAAAATGTACTTTCGAATTAACTTGTCATTTAAACCACAATTACAGCACAAGTTAAATGACAGTAACTGTTCTGGCCAAACGCACTTCCCTGTTATACTATCTGCCTGTGTCTATGGCCGTGTGTGTATAGACTTCCATACTTTTAATTTCCACACATAACAGCAGCCTAGGGGATCATGTCCTCTTGCTAAAACTAACTTAAGTTTGGCGAAGAAAAGTCAATCTGTCTGAAAAAGTCAATCTGGTTGACCAGTGTGAAAGCTGAGGATGTGTGGTGTACCTTTGGTAGGACATGTTAAAGGAGTTCCTGGAACAGAAGGACAGGGGAGAACTCACCCTGCAGAGGATAGCCACACTGAGGGACAACATCATGAGAAGTGTAAGGCACTTTCATGAACAAATACATAAAAGTATGCAGGAACACGCACACACTCTAATAAACACACACACACGCACACCCATGCATACACTACCGGTCAAAAGTTTTAGAACATCACCCTTTTCCCAATTTTTTACTGAAAATCATTCAGTTTATTGTGTCATTGCACTCTAAAAATGAAGCACAGAACAAATATGCAATTTAGGTTGAAAAAAAATAATCATGTAATCAATTTATAAACCAAAACGTATTTAAAACTTTTGACCTCTCAAAGTAGCCACCTTTGGAAGATATAACAACTAAGCATACTCGTGGCATTCTTTCTACAAGAGAAATCAAATATTATTCAGAAAGTTATTCCCAAATTTGTGGCAGAAGTTCCCATAAATGTGTGGCAGTTCTAGGTTGGTTGGCTTTCAATCTTCTGTCCAGTTCATCCCAAACCAGCTCAATGGGGTTTAAGTCTGGAGACTGTCCTGGCCACCCCTTAGCAAAAAGAAGTTTATTAAAGTTTACTATAAGTATACTTATTTTATACTAAAACTGAGGAAGTATACTTGAAGTTGACTTTTATAAACTATATTTTATATACTTATAGAATAGTATAGTAAAGTATACTTGGCTTATACTGAAACTTCTAAACAAAGTCTAAGACTAAGTACATACGTTAAAATCATACACAAAAACAGAAAAACATCTGAATTGACTTTATTGAGCTAGCTTCTTGGTAGTCCTTGGTATCTCTGCTGCGTCATCCTCCAAATATCTTCTATATGGTCCGTTTCGCTATGTTAGCTCTAATGAGCTGGTTGTTCAGCTTCTTCCAGGTGACTGGGTGGTATCGCGCTGCACTTCTGTTTTTGTGTATGATTTTAAGGTACATAAAGATAATGCAATTGACTATATACTATATACTGTTAAGTTTTAAACTCCACCATTATATTATATTAATATATAAATTAAATGCTAAGCACGAGTCAATGACTTGACTAAAGGAAAAGTAGCCTATATGTTTTCATTTTAAAGTATAAGTGTAAGTCTTAGTATAAATGTACTTAGTCTGAGACTTTGTTTAGAAGTTTCAGTATAAGCCAAGTATACTTTACTATACTATTCTATAAAATATAGTTTATAAAAGTCAACTTCAAGTATATTTCCTCAGTTTTAGTATAAAATAAGTATGCTTAGTAAACTTTAATAAACTTCTTTTTGCTAAGGGTGGTCTTTGTTTTTGTTTGTATGTTTGAAAATATATCAAACTTGTTTTCAACATTATGTCTTTTGATTTTGTAAATGCATCACACTCTTGTGTACATACAGTTTGAGTAAACTTTAAGAGTACTTTAAGGAGTATATTTCAAGTATATAAATAGTAAGCTACAAGTAATATGCCAAGTGTAGCAAGGCCAAGGTTGGTTTAAGTGCCGCACTACACAATTTTGCTTTCTGATAGGCAATATTAAGCCTGTAGTAGACCGACTACGCCACCAGGGGCGGGAAAATCCCCCTGGAAAGAACTTGTTTCAGTACGTTGAACACCAAATTGCAAGACACCCAGGTTCGCTATGGGACAATCAGAGACCAATGCAAGATTTTCACTCTTCAAGTTGTTTTATTAATTATACTCAGGGTTCCTACGCAGTATGGAAAAGTATGGAATTTGATTTTAGCGTTTTCCAGGTCTGAAAAAGTATGGAAAATTGAAATTAGAGTATGGAGAAATATTTTTGTTTCCAGACGTTTGCCACTACATGGTAAAATGCAGCTCAACTTTCAGACATTCATCGAATTTTGCCTAAGAAATGTGCTGAAATGCCTGCGGAGGGAGTGGAGGAGCGTTTTGTAGTCTTGCTATTGTGACCTAGCATACAGCAGCGAGATGAGCAAGTGTCAAAAGTTAGGCACTGAGCAGGGATCAGAGATTAACATTATGAGCAGCGTTCATGCTACTGTCAGACTTTTTTGGAAGAGATTAGCTTCTATTATGGTTTTTTGTAAGGGGTTGTTGTTGCTTACATGTTAAACAATTCATTATTAGGCCTACGAGTAATCACTGTTCTGACATGAAAATTAGCCAGATAGATTTGCTAGTTCAGTCGATTAGAGCAGGGTAGAGAAAACGACATAAGCGCAATGTAAAGTCCCTATCACCACAAAGTTCCATACAGTTCAGAAAAAAAATCCTGTTGGTTTTGTAAAGTTACATTCAATAAATATGCTCCACACTCATCTGGTAATTTTAAAAGAAATCTGAAGTGAGACGCAGCGACAGCCCTTTTATTAAGGGCGCACGGGCGCCGCCCTCCCAACGTGTGAGGGATTAAAAAAATTAATCATATTAACAATAACAAGAAACCGTACCGTTCCACCTTAACCACCAGTGAGAGTGTATTGACGTTAACGTGAGATGATTGTTTGCTATTTGGTACGGTAAGCGAATACCCTCCCGCTCTGGGGCGCCGACAAACTTCAGCCTATGGAAGCATGTGAAAAAAGTTGGAGAGCATTACAAATAAAAGATTTTAATTGGCCCTTTTATTTTGCGCTGCGGGCGCAGCACTGTAGCGCTGTGTACTTTCATTGTAAGACTACATTTCATTATCACTTTGCAATTGTCATTTTACAAGTATTTATTAAGGTCATGCAACTGACAATGTAAGCTGAATCAGAATGGATTTTGCATTTGCTATGTGAAACAGGCTACCCCAAAATGCACTAAAATGCAGGAAATTGCATCTAAGAAATCCAAAATTTTCTGGGGGAGGACCCCCAGACCCCCGCTAAGGGTAGTACATATGTTCACGATGTCTACCTTTCGTGCCCCACCAACCATTTTTCCCACCAGCTGCCGCTGGTTATGACATAAAATAGGACACTGACACACATTCTAGGCCCAGCTAAATATTTTATAGATTTGGGTGGTATGCCACAATAAGAGTATGTGTTTAATTCATTTAAATACATTAGTATTTGGTGGTGCGCTGATGTCTCCGAAATCTGAGAATTTGAGTATGGAAAAAGTCTGGAATTTCAAATTTGAAAATGTGTAGGAACCCTGTATACTAATATTTCACACACACACACCATTTCCGCATACATGACAAACATAACATTTATTATTCACACTATGTGCAAATTGGGCCTTCACTTCCTGTGCAAACAGTTATTTCAGTTAGTGTGCAAATTCGTCTTCAATTGGTCATTATTGTGCAAAAGAGTTATTTCAGTTAGTGTGCAAATTCGTCTTCAATTAGTCAGTATGGTACAAAAGAGTCATTTCAGTTAGTGTGCAAATTCGTCTTCAATTGGTCACTATTGTGCAAAAGAGTGGGCCTGGTACCAGTTTGGACTACAGTTCTTTTTGGCCTTTCTAAGTATTTAGTTAAAAATTAGCACACACGCCAAAAAGAAAGGAAATACACACAAAAATAAGCAAACCACAAAGAAATCAAAATTCACAGCAAGCAATGAAGCTACAACTAAGGGATCACCACAACAAAAAGAAAATTAAGACATCATGCAAAAGAAAGAAAAACATGCAAATACGAAAATTAGAAAAAACATAAGAAAAAGGAACCAAAACCCAAACTGCCAGAGCTCTCACTTCTGTAACCAAAATTAAACCAACTTAAGAAAAATGGCACACAAGAAAATAAACCACTCGCTCTCACGAGACTCACGCCAACCGTGCTCACATTCACCCACACTCACTCCGTGCTGGATGCGCCTCACACTCGCATACAGACACACGAACACCCACACACCCACACAGTTTCCCGGTCCTGAATGCACCCCCACTTACATTCAGTCGCTGGCTCTCTCACACACACACACACACTCCAACACACACACACACAGTGCCTTAAAACAGTGCCACACACACACACACACAGGGCTGTTGTGGGTAAAAATTAAGCCCAGACAAAGCGGCGGGGGTAGGCCGGGCCACGCTGGTCCTGCGAGCCGGAACCTGCAAACAAACAAATCATATAAACCTCCGCACACTCTAGCCAGGTGAACCGAAAACCCAGATACATACCTGGAGCAGCCTAACCGGACACAAAGGGCCCGATGCCGTGCACACAACACACACAATATTCCCACTTCTCGCCTCTCAGAGCCAGAGCCACCGCTGAGCAGGCACCACCGTTGGCCAGCCTTCGCTGGGCACACAGGAAGCGTCACTGAGGTGAGAGAAAGACAGGTAAACATATACTCTCCTCCCCCGTCGTAAGAGTTAGCCACATTCAGCGTTAGCCACATCGCCAGACACTTACCGTTAGATGTCCACCAAACGGAATGATGCACAGAGCAAGGCACAAATCCTCCTGCTTCAGTGTCAGAGCTACAGGCAACAAAAAGGAACATGATGCATAACTATGGGCTCTCCCCCTGTAGTACACAACGCTAGCTGGATACGTACCAATTGCCATGAATGAGCAAACACCAGGTACTCACCGAAGCGAACAGGGCAACAATTCCCAATAGTCAACCTCTATGTCCCCAAAGGCCGTCCGCTTTCCAGCGGAACGAAGCAGGCGAAGCGTTTGTCAAGAAGGTGAAATCACGCTTACTCCGTATCGGCTCCATCACTTCTTATGAATGAACCGTAATCACCCCAATGGAGAACCGGTGCCGAGAGTGCCAGCCGATTTCCGGTGTAGCCATGTCACGCTTCACGAATCTCTTAAAGGGGCCTCGCCCCCCTTACACCACAATCCGCCCCCACTACTTTTGTCGTCGTCCCGACGGCACAGCCCCTTCCCTGGTTGCTCAATTTGACTCCCGATTTGTCAAACTTGGGGTGAAGGGAACCCTAGGGGAATAGCAGTACATCCACACATGCATACAGTGATACGCGGGCCCCGACGCGCACTAATAAGGAGCCTAGGCCAGAGCCTATCTGTGGAGGAAAGAAGCACATCACATGCAATCAGACCGGGCTAGTCCTGAACTACCTACCACGTCCCGCAGGAAACAAAAATAACAGCAATATCCCTTGAATGGGGCAACCCAAAGTTGAGGTTTAAACATGAGTACACACTCCCACTACTGGTCGTCGGCCCGACGACACAACCACTGACCGAAACCCGAAACCTGCCACAACCACTTCCAGGCCTAACCCTTCTCCGGAGGGATCAAACCCCGGTAGGCAACCGATGTGGGTTAGAATGCTGGCCCGCCGTAGCACGGGATGAACGACGTGGGAGGTCAATGGCACTACCGGACACACTGGCACCTGGCAGAGTACTACCTGGAACCTGAAATCGTGTGGACAAGGAGCTGTTCTCTGCAACCGGCAGGTTGGTTTCAGGGCCCACACTCGTCTGCTCGACCCGGGATGGACGTTCCGCGCCGCCCATCTCAGTGGCCTGGACCAATGGTGGGTCCCGGAAGGGCCCCGACCGTTGCTCAGCGAGCACAAGATCCTCCTCACTAGACAACTCTCCCTGACTGGGCCGGACAGTCTCACCTCGTAGTGGATGACTAACCACAGGGTCAGCTGTAGATGACCCCACCAAACCTTTCAGCAGGCTGCGGTGCACTTGTCGAGGCTTAGTAACCTGGTCGACCGGGGCAATGGTGTACACAGCGCCCCCATCGGGCGGAGCCTGTACAACCACGTAAGTCACAGCACTCCAGTGGTCGTGGATTTTATGTCGACCACGGATACCCACCTCACGCATGTACACCAATTGCCCCTCCCTGAGGGGCTTGTCCCGGACCCTCTGATCATGCCTTTCCTTGCGATAGGCGGCCGCAGCAGCCAGACGCTCTTGCGCCCCATCGAATGCCGTCTGGAGTCGAGCCTGATGCTCTTGTACCCAGTCACACACACGTCCTCCTACAGGGTCCCGAACCCGCCCCAACAGAAAGTCAACCGGCAACTGAGGCTCCTGTCCAAACATCAACAAATGGGGAGATTCCCCGGTAGTCTGGTGCGGCGTCGTATTGTAACAAAAGACTACCTGGGGTAAGCAAGCAGCCCAATCTCGTTTCCGTGAGACCGGCAGAGTCCTCAGCAGATTGTGTAGAGTACGGTTAAACCGCTCACATTGGCCATTGCCAGCCGGGTGGTAGGGGGTTGTCCGAGACTTCTGAACGCCATACATACCACATAGTTGCTGTATTAGGGAGCTTTCAAAGCAGCGTCCCTGATCAGAGTGCACACGAGAAGGTATGCCAAACCGATAAAACCATTCCTGAACCAACACCTGAGCGACTGTCGAGGCCGTTTGGTCAAGCGTAGGAACAGCAACAGAGTACTTACTAAACACATCGGTAATGACCAGAACATTCTCTACCCCCCGGTGGGTGGGCTCAAGTGTGGTGAAGTCTACTGCAATAATCTCGTTAGGTCGAGATGCAAGGAGGTGACCCATATAGGTAGCAGCAGGGGGCCGTGAATCTTTGGTTACCTGACACCGCGGGCACTCGGCACACCATCGCTGTACTTCTCCAGTCATTCCCGGCCAATAGCACCTCTGCCTAACCAGTTCCAATGTTCGGCCAATGCCCTGGTGACCATGTTGTTGATGCAGTTGGGTCAATACCTCAGATTGCAATGAGGCAGGTAAGACCAACTGCCTACATTCCTCGCCCCCATTGGGCTGGAACACCTTACGGTACAGGACCCCATCGTCCTCAACCAACCGGTCCCACTGTTGCAGCAGTGTCAAGACCTGGGGCGTAAGAAGCTCCCTCTCCTCTCGAGTGGGTCGTTGTTTGGCCTTCCAAAAGACCAACACTTTCTGGATGGTAGGGTCAGCTGCCTGCAGTGCCAGCAGGTCCGCAGGCCCATGAGCCGGCAAAACAGAAATGACCAGCTGCGTGGCCTGAACGGTACCCCCAGCAGCCGAGGGCATTCGTTGCAGCAATGTGGGGAGAGCAGTCCCCGGGGCCAATTCCTCAATCCCCCCCACCTCAACCTGGTATTGCCTGGACAGGGCGTCGGCATTTCGATTGGACCGTCCAGACCGGTATTTTAACTCGAAGTCAAAGGAAGCCAGTTGGGCTGCCCAACGGTGCTCAACCGCACCCAGCTTAGCAGTAGTCAGGTGGCTCAAAGGGTTGTTGTCCGTATATACGATACACCGGTGGCCCAGCAAGTACTCTCTAAACTTTTCAGTTATGGCCCACTTGAGAGCCAAAAACTCCAACTTCATGGAGCTATAGTTGTCCATATTCCTCTCAGTGGGCCGAAGAGTTCTACTTGCATA
This sequence comes from Setipinna tenuifilis, assembly GCA_030347295.1. Classification (NCBI taxonomy): domain Eukaryota; kingdom Metazoa; phylum Chordata; class Actinopteri; order Clupeiformes; family Engraulidae; genus Setipinna; species Setipinna tenuifilis. Next base: position 32,183,396 of record CM059268.1, on the reverse strand, counting down.
AGCCACCGGTCGTATATGCTCACCTTGTTTCTGCGACAGCACGGCACCCAATCCGTTGTAACTGGCGTCCACCTCCAGGATGAAGGGGAGACTGAAGTTGGCATAAGCCAGAACTGGGGCAGAGACTAATTTACCCTTCAGACCCTCGAAACTTTGCTCGCATGTGTCGGTCCATGCTTCCGCTAGGGTCCCTCCCGAGGCTCGCCTGGAACGGCTGCCACCCAGTTCCGCTACCAACCGATGCAGAGGGGCTGCCAATTTGGCAAACCCCTCCACAAAGCGGCGGTAGTAGCTAGCGAACCCCAAGAAGGACCGCAGCTCTGAAACCTTTGTGGGCCGTTGCCAATTTGCCACCGCCTCCACTTTAGATGGATCCGTCGCCACCCCTTGCCGGGAGATTACATGTCCCAAGTAGCGAACTTCTGTCTTGAAAAAGTCACACTTTTCGAATTTCGCCTTGAGGCCCTCCATCTGAAGCCGGGTCAGGACCATCTCCAACCGCTGCAGATGCTGGGAGACAGACGACGAAAAGACCACGATGTCATCTAAGTACAACAAGACGGACTGGCATTGTTGGTCCCCGAATGCGCTGCATCAGCCTCTGGAAGGTACTCGGGGCGTTACACAGGCCAAAAGGCATCCTATTCCACTCAAACAACCCGAATGGAGTGCAGAATGCCGTTTTGGCCCGATCTGCCTCCGAGACCGCCACCTGGTTATAACCACTGGCTAGGTCCATGGTAGAAAACCACCTAGCACCACACAACATGTCCAGGGACTCTTCAATGCGGGGCAATGGAAATGCGTCCTTACGGGTCCTAGCATTGAGCTGTCGATAATCAACGCACATGCGCAAGCTTCCATCCTTTTTCTTAACGAGGACGATGGGCGAGGCAAACGGGCTACTGCTCTCCCTAATTATCTGGGTCTGCAGTAGCTGATGGATGTGAGCTTTAACGGCTTCGTAATCAGACGGGGGAATGCGCCTATAGCGCTGCCTCACAGGGGCCGAATCCAACAAGGGAATCTCATGAGAGATTAGGGACGTACAACCCAAATCACCCTCAAAGGCTGCAAAGACAGAGGAGTATTTTAACAACAGTGATCGTACCTGCTCTTGTTCTGAATCCTGCAGTGCAGACAGATCAAGACTACATATTTTGTCATCCATAGCCGTCCTCACGGGCGAAGGCCCTGCGGAAGAAGCTTCAATGGACCGAATCTCAACGACATTAGTAGGCAAACTAGCCACAGAAGCCATGTCTACACGACCCAGCTGGGTACGTGGATACAGAACAGCATCCCTATTGCCCACATTAACGACAGGGATGTACACAATACCGCTAGACACCTGCACCAAGGCCGGTGACACTAACAGGCCACCCGGTAGCCCTCTCTCTGTTGGTTCAAATAGCGTGGTGTGACCAGAATACAGTTCAGAGCAAGTGGCTGCTATCATCTTTACACTACCCCCTGGGACCCGGTAGGGTCTCCGCCCACGCACACTGACAGTACTGCCATCTTCAGGAGTAGGCCGAAGTACAGCCCGATGACACTGTTGGAGCGCCTGGAATACAGAGGCAGGAGCAGTGGAAACAGCTGGTGAGTCAAACAAGCGAGCCCCATACTGCCCAAACAACTCCTGGTAGCATTTCCGGATGACATTCATGCCAAGGACCCCAGGCACTGGTGGGTGCCCACCCCCAGGGGGGTCCTTGACAACCAAAATGCCACAAGCAGTTATCACTTTCCCACACAACTCCACAGTGAGTTCTAGATACCCCAGAAACGGGATATCTAGGCCATTTGCTGCACGGAGTTGCAACCATTGACAAGACTGTAGTCGCTCTGGGCCCCAGGGGGCAAAATTCGCAGTGAAACAGCTTTCAGTTATCGTAGTGACCATAGAGCCGGTGTCGATCAGACAAGGAATAGGCATTCCTGCCATAACAACTATTAAATGGGGACAAGTAGACATCAAACCTTCAACCACAACAGAAGTACTCAAACTAGTACTAGAGCCTGGCACAACCCCTACCGGACCTTGGCTCCTCAGCCCAGCGGGTATTAGTTTCCCGCTGACTGGGAACCACGAGGTGACCTATGGTCAGGGGCACTGTTGTGGCCCCTGGGGCCAGCAGCTGGGGGCCGGGCAGCCCGTTCACCATCACAGTCTCGGGCTAGGTGGCCAGGTTGTTGGCACCGATGACACAAAACCGACTGATTGCGGGAAAAGCGGCCGGGCCTAGGGTCCTCTCTTGCGTTTAAGCGCAAATTAACCTGATCAAGCTGCTGTTGATGTTGGTCTAGACGCTGCAGTACTTGCTGAAACATTGCCTTAATTTCAGTGAGTTCAGATGCTCTTACCGGAGGGTCATGCGCCGTACTCGTGACCACACAGGATGACCCAGTGAACCCAACTGGCCGTTCCACGCTAGGGAGGGAAAAGCTACGAGGCCGTGGCAACGCCACTGAGCCCTCCTGCTCCCACCTAAGGGCCTCCTTTCGGACGTCAATTAAATTAGCGGTGGGCTTTAAGCGAACGAATTGCTTCAAAGCTCTGCGGAGGGCTCCCTCCAATACATGCTCTACAAACTGATCGCGAAGCAAAACATCAAAGTTACTGATGCCTTCAGGTGCTCTACGCTTGACTTTATCCATCAGAGTCATGAGTGCAATGGAAAACTCCAACAAAGACTCGCCCTCTTGTTGCTTTCGCGAAAAAAATGCTTCTTGCAGGGCTACGTAAGATTGCATACAGCCGTACAACTCTCGTAGGATACTGAAGATGGCCTCTGGGTCATCCTTCTCTGCATTTGTCCGATAACGAATCTCCTCCCTTGCTTCCCCTTCCAAATTATCAAACAAAAAATAAGCCTTAGCTGGGCCGGCCAAATTACGAGCGCGGGTGCAAGCATTGGCTTCTTCAATCCATTCCTCTATCTTAATACCCGTACTGCCTCGAAAAATAGGGCACTTTTTCTCCCGGGGTACAAATATCAGTCGCTCTGTACTCTGTGCGGCGGGCTGAACTGAACTACCAGTAGCTGTTCTATTTTCTTCTCGAAGCTGCTCTATCTCCGCCCTAAGCTGCTCCGCCTCCCCTGGATTCGACATCTCGCTCGCACAATCCCAAGTCAGAAAGCCAAAAACTCACCAAGTCAACCGCAGGATCCGTTTTCCAGTATGCTCAGTCAAAACCAGGCCGCCTCACCCACCGCCGCTTTGTCCACCACTCAGCACCTGTCAATTTCACTCACAAAACAGTCAGTCAATCACTCAATAAAACTTTACCAATCAATTTGCACAATACAAAACAAAAAAAAACGAAAACCTACAGTACAGTCTCTGAATGTCCCAAAAAAATCCTGCCGACTACGCCAAAATGTAGCAAGGCCAAGGTTGGTTTAAGTGCCGCACTACACAATTTTGCTTTCTGATAGGCAATATTAAGCCTGTAGTAGACCGACTACGCCACCAGGGGCGGGAAAATCCCCCTGGAAAGAACTTGTTTCAGTACGTTGAACACCAAATTGCAAGACACCCAGGTTCGCTATGGGACAATCAGAGACCAATGCAAGATTTTCACTCTTCAAGTTGTTTTATTAATTATACTAATATTTCACACACACACCATTTCCGCATACATGACAAACATAACATTTATTATTCACACTATGTGCAAATTGGGCCTTCACTTCCTGTGCAAACAGTTATTTCAGTTAGTGTGCAAATTCGTCTTCAATTGGTCATTATTGTGCAAAAGAGTTATTTCAGTTAGTGTGCAAATTCGTCTTCAATTAGTCAGTATGGTACAAAAGAGTCATTTCAGTTAGTGTGCAAATTCGTCTTCAATTGGTCACTATTGTGCAAAAGAGTGGGCCTGGTACCAGGTTGGACTACAGTTCTTTTTGGCCTTTCTAAGTATTTAGTTAAAAATTAGCACACACGCCAAAAAGAAAGGAAATACGCACAAAAATAAGCAAACCACAAAGAAATCAAAATTCACAGCAAGCAATGAAGCTACAACTAAGGGATCACCACAACAAAAAGAAAATTAAGACATCATGCAAAAGAAAGAAAAACATGCAAATACGAAAATTAGAAAAAACATAAGAAAAAGGAACCAAAACCCAAACTGCCAGAGCTCTCACTTCTGTAACCAAAATTAAACCAACTTAAGAAAAATGGCACACAAGAAAATAAACCACTCGCTCTCACGAGACTCACGCCAACCGTGCTCACATTCACCCACACTCACTCCGTGCTGGATGCGCCTCACACTCGCATACAGACACACGAACACCCACACACCCACACAGTTTCCCGGTCCTGAATGCACCCCCACTTACATTCAGTCGCTGGCTCTCTCACACACACACACACACTCCAACACACACACACACAGTGCCTTAAAACAGTGCCACACACACACACACACAGGGCTGTTGTGGGTAAAAATTAAGCCCAGACAAAGCGGCGGGGGTAGGCCGGGCCACGCTGGTCCTGCGAGCCGGAACCTGCAAACAAACAAATCATATAAACCTCCGCACACTCTAGCCAGGTGAACCGAAAACCCAGATACATACCTGGAGCAGCCTAACCGGACACAAAGGGCCCGATGCCGTGCACACAACACACACAATATTCCCACTTCTCGCCTCTCAGAGCCAGAGCCACCGCTGAGCAGGCACCACCGTTGGCCAGCCTCCGCTGGGCACACAGGAAGCGTCACTGAGGTGAGAGAAAGACAGGTAAACATATACTCTCCTCCCCCGTCGTAAGAGTTAGCCACATTCAGCGTTAGCCACATCGCCAGACACTTACCGTTAGATGTCCACCAAACGGAATGATGCACAGAGCAAGGCACAAATCCTCCTGCTTCAGTGTCAGAGCTACAGGCAACAAAAAGGAAGATGATGCATAACTATGGGCTCTCCCCCTGTAGTACACAACGCTAGCTGGATACGTACCAATTGCCATGAATGAGCAAACACCAGGTACTCACCGAAGCGAACAGGGCAACAATTCCCAATAGTCAACCTCTATGTCCCCAAAGGCCGTCCGCTTTCCAGCGGAACGAAGCAGGCGAAGCGTTTGTCAAGAAGGTGAAATCACGCTTACTCCGTATCGGCTCCATCACTTCTTATGAATGAACCGTAATCACCCCAATGGAGAACCGGTGCCGAGAGCGCCAGCCGATTTCCGGTGTAGCCATGTCACGCTTCACGAATCTCTTAAAGGGGCCTCGCCCCCCTTACACCACACAAGCAAACCTAAAGTATAACAACAAGTCCAGTGATTTAGACATTAATGGTTGTGTGTTGAGTTATTTTGAGGGAACAGCAAATTTGCACTGTTATATAAGCTGTACACTGCCTACTTTACGTTGTAGAAAAGTATTATATCTTTAGACTTCTCCCATGGAAAGATATAATAAAAAAAGTACAAAAATGTTAGGGGGGTATTCACTTTTGTGACATACTGTAGATGAGTGTACATCTTGTATATTTTAAAGTGTACTTTTGTAAACTTAAAATTAACTTTAAAATATACTTAAAGAATACTTTTATAAACTTAAAATGTTCCAATTTAATATAAAAAAAGTATTAAATTAGTATACTTTCTAGTACCCCAAAATACATGGTCTGTGTACTTCTGTTCTATATTTACACTTATACTGAAGTATACTTCATAAAATAAACTTTAAGTATACTACTTTTTGCTAAGGGACTCCATGTTTTCAAGCTTACCATCTTGTTCTTTTTTCCTGAGGTAGTTTTGGCATAGCTTGGATCTTGTTCTTTTTTCCTAAGGTAGTTTTGGCATAATTTGGACTAGTGTTTTGGGTCATTATCTTGCTGTAGGATGAACCTCTAACCAACTAGGCGCATACCAGAGGGTATTGCATGGCACTGCAGAATGCTGTAGTAGCCATGTTGTTTCAGGATGCCACTCACTCTGTACAAGTCACCGACCCTGGATCCAGCGAAATAGCCCCAGACCATCACACTTCCTCCTCCATGTTTGACAGTTGATTTTATACACTGTAGAACCATCCTCTTGCCTACTTGACGGCGTACAGAGGTCCTGCGTAATGAACCAAAAATGTGAAATTTTGATTCATCAGTTCATAATACCTTCTTCCAGGCTTCAGTAGTTCAATGGCTGTGTTCCATGGCCCAGGAGAGGCTCTTTGTCTTATTCTGATGTCTTAACAATGGCTTTCGTGCTGCAAATCGTCATGTCAAACCTGCAGCTTGAAGTCTTCTCTTCACAATTGAAACTGAAACTTGCTTACTATGACAATTATTAAAGCGGTGCTTGAAGTTGTTGTCCTGTGAGCTGCCTATCACACAAGCTGTTAACTCTTAGAAACATGCTCTCTGATTAAGTTGTGACTTGGGTTCTGCCAGACCACTTCCTGACAGAGTTTCCCCCAGTTTCTGAGTGATATTTGATGGTGAAGAAAGCTGTCTTCACTGACACCTTGACTTTCTTTGCAATTTCCCTGTAGGAAAAAACAACACTTTTAAGTGTTATGATGGCCTGTCTCTCTCCCAATGTTATTTGCCTTTTCCTTGCCATTTTTGTAGCATTACACTACTTTCTGCAGTACAATACTGTTCACTTGATGCTTCTGAGGGTCTGGTACCACAGTGTGTGTTTCAACACTGCTTTTATACCAACATTGGGTGTTAGTAAGTAATCAAGAAAAGTTGGTACACCTAAAGGAATTAGTAGCACTATCCGTCAAGGTTGATTTAACCTTCATTGCTGCTGATCAGGTGACCCACTTCATGTTCCCTGAAAAAGGCCTTTTTGTATAATTCTAAAATGTACACTATTTTTCGGTTTTGGGTAACCAAATCTTTTTTTTTAACCTCTGGCTGTTCAGTACTTACCTTTGTACCATTTCAGCGTATTGATTGAACTTTCACTACTTGAATTGCAATAAATAACTGGAAAAATTAGGGTGAACATTCTAAAAATTTTGACTGGTAGTGTACATGCACACACTCTCTCTCTCTCTCTCTCTCTCTCTCACTCACACACACACACACACACACGTCAGGTTTACATGGTTTACATATCTAACATAATGAAGGGTGTTTCTCACACACACACAAACACACACGCAGTAAGGTGTACTCATGCATAACCACATGCACTCTTTTTCTCTCACACACACACACACACACACATGAGAAGAGGGTAGCAGTGAGAATGAGAATGACACAAGGGGTTTATGTAATCAGATGGGTCTCTTGCAATTGGATTGTGTCATCAGATTAGCAGTTGCGTGTGCAAAATTTTTTTTTGTGGCCTTTATATGCATAGATTAATTTCCTTTATAAATAAGTCTGAATATCTGGTTAAATGTCTGGTGTGTGTGTCTGTGTGTGTTAGGTAGAGCTGTCAGTAGCACAGGACAGTTTGCGTTTTGGAGATACCGTAATGCTGGTGAACCCTGGAAAGTCAGGGCCTGATTCACATGACCCCTGCACCCTCAACATCGTTGCTGACATCAACACCGGACCACACCCCCACCAAGGTAGCAACCAATCACTGCAGGCTCCCTGCTTGGTGAGTGGAGCCAAACGTTTGCAGCCCTGTGTCCGGAATGCGTTTGTGATTGACAGGTAAAAAGAACGAGAAAATAAGCAGTTTTGCCTGTTAGATTTCATTACTTTTTAATTACTTAATTATCGTTTATTTTATGTCTTTGTTTTTTGGATTAGTGTGGACGGGAGCCCAAAAGGGGAAGTGCTTCATTATGACCAGAGCTTCTGTTTGAGAACCACCGCAGGCTACACAGGAGGAGTATGCACTCACAAACTCACACACTCACACACACACACACACACGCACACGCCGACATACTTGCACTTATGTAGACATCTACACATTTATTGTAAGGATAATCCTATTGGATGCACCCCCAGTTCTACTTGGCCAGTGACGCGAAGAGCTTCCAGAAATGTGCCCAGAAGTCCCGCCTACAAGAAGTGAGTCTAGTGAAGGAGCTGAACTTCCTGTGCTACTGGAGACTCAAGTTTTTGGACCCTCAGAGGCGCCTGGAGCAGGAGGGATCACCAGTGTCTGTAAGTACACCTAGACATGCACAAACCAATACAAATACACGCATGAATGTGCATACTTCCCTCCACATGCCCTCCTGCTATCAGAGCCTCTTGTACCTACTTTTAACACACACACACACACACACACACACACACACACACACACACACACACACACACACACTTTTACATGGATGTGCACATACACATACAAAAACACACACATATGCTGCACATGCCCATGCCCACACAATCACACACACACACACACACACACACACACACACACACACACACACACACAAGCAGACACACTCATACACAAAAAATAGACAAACTGATACACACAATCATACACCCTACACAGAAATCATTTCAGGATAGAGACGCTGTTCCAATAAAACATCCAGGCTGATCTGGACATGAGTCATTGTAAAAATGTTTATACTACCCCTTGTCGTTGGTTCATTATTTCCATTTTTTGGGCAATATTTTCTCCCATTGAAATAAGGGGGAAGAACACTCTGGTGATGTCATAATGCTCTCCTCTAGTGTTGTCACAATACCAGCATTTTGCTACCAGTACTGGTGCCAACATGTATTGCGATACTTTTCGATACTTTCTGAAATTAAAAGAGAACACAAAAATGTCATTACTGACTTATTTAATAGAACATCTTAAAACAATAACATATCAAAACTAGACTGCATTCCCGCAGAAAATGCAAAAAGTGTGCTTGCAAATATGCGTGCCAATTATTTAAAGTTTTTACCAATTGGCACTATAGGCTGCAATACACTCCCATGGCAGAACATTATGCAGGCCATGGCATGGGGATTATGACATCACTTGAGAGTTCTATTCCTGAACATTCCACATTTAAAAAATGGCAGTTGGTCCAGGTGCCACTGCCACAGTATTGTCTGCCTCTGTTTCAAACAATATAAGTAGCAGTTGGTGATTGGCTGAGAAGTTTTGGCAGAGATTTCACACTTGGGTGTTCGTAAAAAGAATCTGTGTTCGTAAAAAAAATCTGTGCTTGTGGATACGATTTGTGCCTGTGGGAGATTTTTTTTTTTTTCTCAAATACAAAGTATTTTTACATGTACAAAAAATATATTTACAAGCACAAATTTTTATTACAAGCACAAAACTTTGTTACAGAGACAAAACAGATTTTCACGCAGACACATTTTTTTTACAAGCACAAAACTTTGTTATAGAGACATGAAAGTTTTTCACACAAGGACACATTGTTTTTACAAGCACAAAATATTTCTACGTGTACACAAATTCTTTTTACAAGCACAAAATATTTCTACGAGTACAGACGTTTTGGCAGGGAATTCATTCCATACCTCTCTTACAAAGTTTGAATCAAGTTTGTAGGTTAAACGGTTGAGTTTTGATCATTTAAAACTTCAGACATGCACCCTGACCTGTTTACAGTAAGATGTTGAAATGTATGGCAAAATCCCATAGACTGTCTGACACCATTTTTAAACTGTCCTGCCTCAAACAGTTTAAGGAGTTGCCATATGAATTTTACACAGGTCACAGTCAGATCCCAGACCTCTCTTACAAAGTTTAAATCAAGTTTATAGGTTAAGCGGTTCAGTTTCAATCATTAAAAAACTGAGTGGAGGTTAGAGTGAGGGCAGAGCTCACTCTGGCTGCTACAGTGGACCAGTGTACTGTGACATCATTAGCCGGAACATTCCGCCATTCATTTTCAATGGCGGAAAAGTTGCAGAAAAACGTCAATAACGGACGAACGACAAGAGGTACGGTATACAGAATTGTAGGCAGTCTGGTCCAAACCGGGCCGATCGTTTTAGAGTTGGAACGATGTCTCTATCTCGAAAGCCTGAGGAGTAGTAATGTCTGAAAGATCTGGTTCAGGAGAATAATAATAACTAGACTGCATTCCCGCAGAAAATGCAAAAAGTGTGCTTGCATTTTAGCATTGTTAGCATTGCTAGCATTGTTAACATAATGAGTAAATAGCCCCAGCTAATATAGGTACACAACACTGTTAGCACAGTTAATTACTTCATATTTTAGCATAGTTAGCATGATTAGCATTGTTAGCAATACTGCTGACGAATACCAGCTGAGTCAACCAAGTAACACTTTTAAAACAGGTAATTATTTTGCATTTTAGCATAGTTAGCATTGTTAGCATTGTTAGCATAATGGCTAAATAGCCTCAGGTAATATAGGTACACAACACTGTTATCACAGTTAATTACTTCATATTTTAGCATAGTTACCATAATTAGCATTGTTAGCATTATTACCATTGTTAGCATTACTGCTAACGAATACTAGCTGAGTCAACCAAGTGACACTTTTAACCCAGTTAATTATTTTGCATTTTAGCATAGTTAGCATAGCTACCATTGTTAGCATAACGGCTAACAAACGTTTGCTAGGTTAACAGAGTAGCACTGACTACATAGATAACTACTAGAGATAACTACTATAGGCTGCAATACACTCCCATGGCAGAACATTATGCAGGCCATGGCATGGGGATTATGACATCACTCAAGAGTTCTATTCCTGAACATTCCACGTTTAAAAAATGGCAGTTGGTCCAGGTGCAACTGCCACAGTATTGTCTGCCTCTCTTTCACCATTTTTAAACTGTCCTGTTTCAAAAAGTTTAAGCAGTTGCCGCATCAAAATTTCACAGCTCACAGTCAGATCCCAGACCTCTCTTACAAAGTTTAAATCAAGTTTATAGGTTAAACGGTTGAGTTTTGATCATTTAAAACTTCAGACATGCACCCTGACCTGTTTACAGTAAGATGATGAAATGTATGGCAAAATCCCATAGACTGTCTGACACCATTTTTAAACTGTCCTGCCTCAAACAGTTTAAGTAGTTGCTGTATGAAATTTACACGGGTCACAGTCAGATCCCAGACCTCTCTTACAAAGTTTAAATCAAGTTTATAGGTTAAGCGGTTCAGTTTTAATCATTAAAAAACCGAGTGGAGGTTAGAGTGAGGGCAGAGCTCACTGTAGCTGCTAGAGTCGAGCAGTGTACTGTGACATCATCAGCCTGAACATTCCGCCATTCATTTTCAATGGCGGAAAAGTTGCAGAAAAACGACAATAACGGACGAACGACAAGAGGTACGGTATACAGAATTGTAGGCGGTCTGGTCCAAACCGGGCCAGTCGTTTTAGAGTTGGAACGGTGTCTCTATCTCGAAAGCCTGAGGAATAGTAACGTCTTCAAGATCTGGTTCAGGAGAAGAAGAAGAATAATAAACGGGGAGATAACAATAAGTGTGCTTTTTGCAAGCACACTTAACTAGACTGCATTCCCGCAGAAAATGCAAAAAGTGTGCTTGAATTTTAGCATTGTTAGCAATGTTAGCATAACTGGTAAATACCTTCGGTAATATAACTACACAACACTGTAAGCACAGTTAATTACTTCACATTTTAGCATAGTTAGCATAATTAGCATTGTTAGCATCATTAGCATTGTTAACATAACTGTTAACAAACACTAGCTGTGTTAACTAAGTAACACTGTTAACCCATTTAATTACTGTAGATTTTAGCATAGTTAGCATTGTTAGCATAACGGCTAAATAGCTTCAGCTAATATAACTACACAACACTGTTAGCACAGTTAATTACTTCACATTTTAGCATTGTTAACATAATTAGCATTGTTAGCATAGTTAGCATTGTTAACGTAACTGCTAACGAATACTAGCTGAGTCAACCAAGTAACACTTTTAACCCACTTAATTATTTTCCATTTTAGCATAGTTAGCATTACTAGCATTGTTAGCATAACGGCTAACAAACGTTTGCTAAGTTAGCAGAGTTGCACTGACTACATAGATAACTACTAGAGATAACTACTATAGGCTGCAATACACTCCCATGGCAGAACATTATGCAGGCCATGGCATGGGGATTATGACATCACTCAAGAGTTCTATTCCTGCACATTCCACATTTAAAAAATGGCAGTTGGTCCAGGTGCAACTGCCACAGTATTGTCTGCCTCTCTTTCACCATTTTTAAACTGTCCTGTTTCAAACAGTTTAAGTAGTTGCCGCATCAAAATTTCACAGCTCACAGTCAGATCCCAGACCTCTCTTACAAAGTTTAAATCAAGTTTATAGGTTAAACGGTTGAGTTTTCATCATTTAAAACTTCAGACATGCACCCTGACCTGTTTACAGTAAGATGATGAAATGTATGGCAAAATCCCATAGACTGTCTGACACCATTTTTAAACTGTCCTATCTCAAACAGTTTAAGTAGTTGCCACATGAATTTTACACAGGTCACAGTCAGATCCCAGACCTCTCTTACAAACTTTAAATCAAGTTTATAGGTTAAGTGGTTAAGTTTTAATCATTAAAAAACGAAGTGGAGGTTAGAGTGAGGGCAGAGCTCACTCTGGCTGCTACAGTGGACCAGTGTACTATGACATCATCAGCCTGAACATTCCGCCATTCATTTTCAATGGCGGAAAAGTTGCAGAAAAACGACAATAACGGACAAACGACAAGAGGTACGGTATAGGGAAAGGTGGGCGGTCTTGTCCAAACCGGGCCGGTCGTTTTAGAGTTGGAACGGTGTCTCTATCTCAAAAGCCTGAGGAGTAGTAATGTCTGAAAGATCCAGGACAGGAGAATAATAATAACTAGACTGCATTCCCGCAGAAAATGCAAAAAGTGTGCTTGCAAATATGCGTGCCAACATTCTGCCATTCATTTTCAATGGGCCAAGAAGTTGCAGAAAAACGACAATAACGGACGAACGACAAGAGGTACGGTATACCGAAATGTAGGCGGTCATGTCCAAACCGGGCCGGTCATTTTAGAGTTGGAACGGTGTCTCTATCTCCAAAGCCTGAGGACTAGTAGCGTCTTCAAGATCTGGTTCAGGAGAAGAAGAATAATAAACGGGGAGATAACAATAAGTGTGCTCTGCAAGCACACTTAATAACTAGACTGCATTCCCGCAGAAAATGCAAAAAGTGTGCTTGCAAATATGCGTGCCAACATTCTGCCATTCATTTTCAATGGGCCAAGAAGTTGCAGAAAAACGACAATAACGGACGAACGACAAGAGGTACGGTATACCGAAATGTAGGCGGTCATGTCCAAACCGGGCCGGTCGTTTTAGAGTTGGAACGGTGTCTCTATCTCCAAAGCCTGAGGACTAGTAGCGTCTTCAAGATCTGGTTCAGGAGAAGAAGAATAATAAACGGGGAGATAACAATAAGTGTGCTCTGCAAGCACACTTAACTAGACTGCATTCCCGCAGAAAATGCAAAAAGTGTGCTTGAAAATATGCGTGCCAACATTCCGCCATTCATTTTCAATGGGCCAAAAAGTTGCAGAAAAACGACAATAACAGACGAACGACAAGAGGTACGGTATACCGAAATGTAGGCAGTCATGTCCAAACCGGGCCTGACGTTTTAGAGTTGGAACGGTGTCTCTATCTCCAAAGCCTGAGGACTAGTAGCGTCTTCAAGATCTGGTCTAGGAGAATAATAATAACTAGACTGCATTCCCGCAGAAAATGCAAAAAGTGTGCTTGCAAATATGCGTGCCAACATTCTGCCATTCATTTTCAATGGGCCAAGAAGTTGCAGAAAAACGACAATAACGGACGAACGACAAGAGGTACGGTATACCGAAATGTAGGCGGTCATGTCCAAACCGGGCCGGTCGTTTTAGAGTTGGAACGGTGTCTCTATCTCCAAAGCCTGAGGACTAGTAGCGTCTTCAAGATCTGGTTCAGGAGAAGAAGAATAACTAGACTGCATTCCCGCAGAAAATGCAAAAAGTGTGCTTGCATTTTAGCATAGTTAGCATTGCTAGCATTGTTAGCATAATGGCTAAATAGTCTCAGCTAATATAGCTACACAACAATGTTATCACAGTTACTTACTTCACATTTTAGCATAGTTAGCATAATTAGCATTGTTAGCATTATTAGCATAACTGCTAACAAGTACAAGCTGAGTCAACCGAGTAACACTTTTAACCCGGTTAATTATTTTGCATTTTAGCATAGTTAGCATAGCTAGCATTGTTAGCATAACAGCTAACAAACGTTTGCTAGGTTAACAGAGTAGCACTGACTACATAGATAACTACTAGAGATAACTACTATAGGCTGCAATACACTCCCATGGCAGAACATTATGCAGGCCTGGCATGGGGATTATGACATCACTCAAGAGTTCTATTCCTGAACATTCCACGTTTAAAAAATGGCAGTTGGTCCAGGTGCAACTGCCACAGTATTGTCTGCCTCTCTTTCACCATTTTTAAACGGTCCTGTTTCAAAAAGTTTAAGTAGTTGCCACATCAAAATTTCACAGCTCACAGTCAGATCCCAGACCTCTCTTACAAAGTTTAAATCAAGTTTATAGGTTAAACGGTTGAGTTTTGATCATTTAAAACTTCAGACATGCACCCTGACCTGTTTACAGTAAGATGATGAAATGTATGGCAAAATCCCATAGACTGTCTGACACCATTTTTAAACTGTCCTATCTCAAACAGTTTAAGTAGTTGCTGTATGAAATTTACACGGGTCACAGTCAGATCCCAGACCTCTCTTACAAACTTCAAATCAAGTTTATAGGTTAAGCGGTTCAGTTTTAATCATTAAAAAACCGAGTGGAGGTTAGAGTGAGGGCAGAGCGCACTCTAGCTGCCTGAACATTCCGCCATTCATTTCAATGGCGACAAAAGTTGCAGAAAAACGACAATAGCAGACGAACGACAAGAGGTACGGTATACCGAAATGTAAGCGGTCTTGTCCAAACCGGGCCGGTCGTTTTAGAGTTGGAACGGTGTCTCTATCTCGAAAGCCTGAGGAGTAGTAACGTCTGAAAAATCTTGAGTGAGGGCAGAGCTCAATCTAGCTGCTAGAGTAGAGAAGTGTATTGTGACATCATCAGCCTGAACATTCCGCCATTCATTTCAATGGCGACAAAGTTGCAGAAAAACGACAATAGCGGACGAACGACAAGAGGTACGGTTAATAGAACGATGAGCGGTCATGTCCAAACCGGGCCGGTCGTTTTAGAGTTGGAACGGGGTCTCTATCTCGAAAGCCTGAGGAGTAGCGACGTCTGCAAAATCCAGGACAGGAGAATAATAAACGGGGGGATAACAATAAGTGTGCTCTGCAAGCACACTTAATAAGTGTGCTCTGCAAGCACACTTAACTAGACTGCATTCCCGCAGAAAATGCAAAAAGTGTGCTTGCATTTTAGCATTGTTAGCAATGTTAGCATAACTGGTAAATACCTTCGGTAATATAGCTACACAACACTGTAAGCACAGTTTTTTACGCGCAGTTAATTACTTCACATTTTAGCATAGTTAGCTTAATTAGCATTGTTAGCATCATTAGCATTGTTAACATAACTGTTAACAAACACTAGCTGTGTTAACTAAGTAACACTGTTAACCCAGTTAATTACTGTACATTTTAGCATAGTTAGCATTGTTAGCATAACGGCTAAATAGCTTCAGCTAATATAACTACACAACACTGTTAGCACAGTTAATTACTTCACATTTTAGCATAGTTACCATAATTAGCATTGTTAGCATAGTTAGCATTGTTAACGTAACTGCTAACGAATACTAGCTGAGTCAACCAAGTAACACTTTTAACCCACTTAATTATTTTCCATTTTAGCATAGTTAGCATTACTAGCATTGTTAGCATAAAGGCTAACAAACGTTTGCTAAGTTAGCAGAGTTGCACTGACTACATAGATAACTACTAGAGATAACTACTATAGGCTGCAATACACTCCCATGGCAGAACATTATGCAGGCCATGGCATGGGGATTATGACATCACTCAAGAGTTCTATTCCTGAACATTCCACAAAGTTTAAGTAGTTGCCACATCAAAATTTCACAGCTCACAGTCAGATCCCAGACCTCTCTTACAAAGTTTAAATCAAGTTTATAGGTTAAACGGTTGAGTTTTGATCATTTAAAACTTCAGACATGCACCCTGACCTGTTTACAGTAAGATGATGAAATGTATGGCAAAATCCCATAGACTGTCTGACACCATTTTTAAACTGTCCTGCCTCAAACAGTTTAAGTAGTTGCCACATGAATTTTACACAGGTCACAGTCAGATCCCAGACCTCTCTTACAAACCTTAAATCAAGTTTATAGGTTAAGTGGTTAAGTTTTAATCATTAAAAAACGAAGTGGAGGTTAGAGTGAGGCTAGAGCTCACTCTGGCTGCTACAGTGGACAAGTGTACTAAGACATCATCAGCCTGAACATTCCGCCATTCATTTTCAATGGCGGAAAAGTTGCAGAAAAACGACAATAACGGACGAACGACAAGAGGTACGGTATACAGAAATGTGGGCGGTCTTGTCCAAACCGGGCCGGTCGTTTTAGAGTTGGACCGGTGTCTCTATCTCGAAAGCCTGAGGAATAGTAACGTCTTCAAGATCTGGATCAGGAGAAGAAGAAGAAGAACTAGACTGCATTCCCGCAGAAAATGCAAAAAGTGTGCTTGCAAATATGCGTGCCAACATTCCGCCATTCATTTTCAATGGGCCAAAAAGTTGTAGAAAAACGACAATAACGGACGAACGACAGGAGGTACGGTATACCGAAATGTAGGCAGTCATGTCCAAACCGGGCCTGACGTTTTAGAGTTGGAACGGTGTCTCTATCTCCAAAGCCTGAGGACTAGTAGCGTCTTCAAGATCTGGTCTAGGAGAATAATAATAACTAGACTGCATTCCCGCAGAAAATGCAAAAAGTGTGCTTGCATTTTAGCATTGTTAGCAATGTTAGCATAGCTGCTAAATAGCTTCAACTAATATAGCTACACAACACTGTAAGCACAGTTAATTACTTCACATTTTAGCATAGTTATCATAATTAACATTGTTAACATAATTAGCGTTATTAGCACAACTGTTAACGAATACTAGCTGAGTTAACCAAGTAACACTGTTAACCCAGTTAATTACTTTGCATTTTAGCATAGTTAGCATTGTTAGCATAATGGCTAAATAGCCTCAGCTAATATAGCTACACAACAATGTTATCACAGTTACTTACTTCACATTTTAGCATAGTTAGCATAATTAGCATTGTTAGCATTATTAGCATAACTGCTAACAAGTACAAGCTGAGTCAACCGAGTAACACTTTTAACCCAGTTAATTATTTTGCATTTTAGCATAGTTAGCATTGCTAGCATGGTTAACATAACGGCTAACAAACGTTTGCTAGGTTAACAGAGCAGCACTGACTACATAGATAACTACTAGAGATAACTACTATAGGCTGCAATACACTCCCATGGCAGAACATTATGCAGGCCTGGCATGGGGATTATGACATCACTCAAGAGTTCTATTCCTAAACATTCCACGTTTAAAAAATGGCAGTTGGTCCAGGTGTAACTGCCACAGTATTGTCTGCCTCTCTTTCACCATTTTTAAACGGTCCTGTTTCAAAAAGTTTAAGTAGTTGCCACATCAAAATTTCACAGCTCACAGTCAGATCCCAGACCTCTCTTACAAAGTTTAAATCAAGTTTATAGGTTAAACGGTTGAGTTTTGATCATTTAAAACTTCAGACATGCACCCTGACCTGTTTACAGTAAGATGATGAAATGTATGGCAAAATCCCATAGACTGTCTGACACCATTTTTAAACTGTCCTGCCTCAAACAGTTTAAGTAGTTGCCACATGAATTTTACACAGGTCACAGTCAGATCCCAGACCTCGCTTACAAACTTGAAATCAAGTTTATAGGTTAAGTGGTTAAGTTTTAATCATAAAAAAACGAAGTGGAGGTTAGAGTGAGGGCAGAGCTCACTCTGGCTGCTACAGTGGACCAGTGTACTATGACATCATCAGCCTGAACATTCCGCCATTCATTTTCAATGGGCCAAAAAGTTGCAGAAAAACGACAATAACGGACGAACGACAAGAGGTACGGTATACAGAAATGTAGGCGGTCTTGTCCAAACCGGGCCGGTCGTTTTAGAGTTGGAACGGTGTCTCTATCTCGAAAGCCTGAGGAATAGTAACGTCTTCAAGATCTGGTTCAGGAGAAGAAGAAGAAGAAGAAACGGTGGGATAACAATAAGTGTGCTTTTTGCAAGCACACTT
This sequence comes from Setipinna tenuifilis, assembly GCA_030347295.1. NCBI lineage: Eukaryota > Metazoa > Chordata > Actinopteri > Clupeiformes > Engraulidae > Setipinna > Setipinna tenuifilis. The sequence goes on along the minus strand of CM059268.1, from coordinate 32,165,130 downwards.
AATAAACGGTGGGATAACAATAAGTGTGCTTTTTGCAAGCACACTTAACTAGACTGCATTCCCGCAGAAAATGCAAAAAGTGTGCTTGCATTTTAGCATAGTTAGCTTTGCTAGCAATGTTACCATAACTGCTAAATAGCTTCAGCTAATATAGCTACACAACACTGTTAGCACAGTTAATTACTTCACATTTTTAACATAGTTAGCATAATTAGCATTGTTAACATAATTAGCACTGTTAACATAACTGCTACCAAATACTAGCTGAGTTAACTAAGTAACACTGTTAACCCAGTTAATTACTTTGCATTTTAGCATAGTTAGCATTGCTAGCATTGTTAGCATTATGACTAAATAGCCTCAGCTAATATAGGTACACAACACTGTTAGCACAGTTAATTACTTCACATGTTAACATAGTTAACATAATTACCATTGTTAGCATTATTAGCATTACTGCTAACGAATACTAGCTGAGTCAACCAAGTAACACTTTTAACCCAGTTAATTATTTTGCATTTTAGCATAGTTAGCAAAATAACAGCTAACAAACGTTTGCTAAGTTAACAGAGTAGCACTGACTACATAGATAACTACTAGAGATTACTATAGGCTGCAATACACTCCCATGGCAGAACATTATGCAGGCCATGGCATAGGGATTATGACATCACTCGAGAGTTCTATTCCTGAACATTCCACATTTAAAAAATGACAGTTGGTCCAGATGCAACTGCCACAGTATTGTCTGCCTCTCTTTCACCATTTTTAAACTGTCCTGTTTCAAACAGTTTAAGTAGTTGCCGCATCAAAATTTGACAGCTGTGAAAAATTTTGTGTTAAATCAAGTTTATAGGTTAAATGGTTGAGTTTTGATCATTTAAAACTTCAGACATGCACCCTGACCTGTTTACAGTAAGATGATGAAATGTATGGCAAAATCCCATAGACTGTCTGACACCATTTTTAAACTGTCCTGTCTCAAACAGTTTAAGTAGTTGCCGCATGAAATTTACACAGGTCACAGTCAGATCCCAGACCTCTCTTACAAACTTTAAATCAAGTTTATAGGTTAAGCGGTTCAGTTTTAATTATTAAAAAAACGAGTGGAGGTTAGAGTGAGGGCAGAGCTCACTCTGGCTGCTAGAGTCGAGCAGTGTACTGTGACATCATCAGCCTGAACATTCCGCCATTCATTTTCAATGGCGGAAAAGTTGCAGAAAAACGACAATAACGGACGAACGACAAGAGGTACGGTATACAGAATTGTAGGCGGTCTGGTCCAAACTGGGCCGGTCGTTTTAGAGTTGGAACGGTGTCTCTATCTCGAAAGCCTGAGGAATAGTAACGTCTTCAAGATCTGGGTGAAAAAAATTGTGTTGCGGTGAATAATAATAAACGGGGAGATAACAATAAGTGTGCTTTTTGCAAGCACACTTAATAAACGGTGGGATAACAATAAGTGTGCTTTTTACAAGCACACTTAATAAACGGGGAGATAACAATAAGTGTGCTTTTTGCAAGCACACTTAATAATAATAAACGGGGAGATAACAATAAGTGTGCTTTTTGCAAGCACACTTAATAAACGGTGGGATAACAACAAGTGTGCTTTTTGCAAGCACACTTAATAAACGGGGAGATAACAATAAGTGTGCTTTTTGCAAGCACACTTAATAAACGGGGAGATAATAAGTGTGCTTTTTGCAAGCACACTTAATAAACGGTGGGATAACAATAAGTGTGCTTTTTGCAAGCATACTTAATAATAAACGGGGAGATAACAATAAGTGTGCTTTTTGCAAGCACACTTAATAAACAGTGGGCTAACAATAAGTGTGCTCTGCAAGCACACTTAATAATAATAACTAGATGTACCGCATAGCAGTACATGGTATGACCGCCGCAGTGTATTGAAGTGTGGGAATCATAGGTATGGTGAGTTTGTGGTAGGTCAGTGTTGTGAGGTGAGAGTTTGTGTGGAAATGATTTGCTGGAAGTGGGCATGGATGTGGGTTTTGAATGAATGACATTCTGTGTTTTTGTGTATATTTTGTGTAGTTCCCACCTCCTTGGTCCAAGATATTGGCAATGCAAAATCCCTATTTTTGCACTTAACTATATCACCAGGTGGCGCTATTTCTTCAAGTGAGTGTTTATAGGATGGGTTGATACGGCTCTTTAAAACTGGCTTACTAACACAAAATCATTGTCAAAATTTTATTTAGTTATTTAACAAAAACTGTTTTTGTGCACCTAGCTTTGACTGGAAACATTGCACCATGTGATGAAATGTCACAAAATTTGGTGCACATGAAAAGAAAGCCGTTCAGAGTTGTCATGTCAGCTTTGACCAAATATGAGCAATTAGAAGCCGAGATATGGACTTTTGGAGAATTTTAAGCTATGTTTTCAATTTTGATTTACATGTAACTTTGAAACAGTCTATCTCAAGATAAATCCTTTGATAACCTTTTGTCAGCATTGTCTGTAACATGTACCAAATTTGGTGAGATTCACATGAACTGCCTCTGACAAGAGTTCGTTTGGTTTCACTTTCACAATGTTAAAATTTCACGGAAATTCTTTTTCTTGGAAGTGGGCGTCGACCAGTGTTTTCAATGCAGTAGGGTCAGTAGATCTCATGACAAAAAAGAACTGTTTGTAAACATTACCGTTCTCTAGAAAATAGGCAAAACGACATTTTGTACAATTACAGCGCCCCCTATGGGCCAAATTTTATGGCATGTGCTGTGCTTTTAGAGGTCTTTGTGCTTATTGTGCAGTTTCCACCTTCTCGGTCCAAGATATTGCCAATATAAAATCTTGTTTTTCACATTTACCCATATCACTAGGTGGCGCTACACTATAAGTGAGTGTTTATGGGCTGGGTTGATACGCCCCTGTAACACCGACATATCACAAAAAAATCATGTTGTTCGGTGAAACATTCACTGCAAAAACTTTTCGGCGTCTCCCCCTCTTTGATGGACACTGGCACAGCAGGGGGGTGGCCCTTGGGGGCCAAAAGCTCCTATTCGCTCAAAAACTTCTAGGGCTACATGCCTACAAAGATTCATCTCCCCCAGAGTTCCAGTGTCCTGGCAATCGTTGACGAAAAATCGGTGAAAAAAAAAAAAAAAGGGAAAAAAGTCTCGGCAACACTATAATGACCGCTTTCGCTAGCTTCGCTAGCGGCAGTCATAATAATAAACAAGTCTGCAAGCACACTTAATAATAATAAACAGGGAGATAACAATAAGTGTGCTTTTTGCAAGCACACTTAATAATAATAATAATAATAATAATAATAAACGGTGGGATAACAATAAGTGTGCTCTGCAAGCACACTTAATAAAATTCAAAATACTGGGCTTTTCTTATTGCACTTTGTTAGAGTTTGTTTTTTTGTATTTTACTATCTCAAAACTTTCCAGTCAAAGCCTATTGCATTTGAAAAGGGTACATGTCATGAATAAATTACCTGTTGTTTCCTGAACTCTGTGTGCAGGTTTGGATGCTTGTCCTGTAAGTGTTTGGCTAAGTTGGAGGTGTTTTCGCCCTTATCCCTTAGCAAAAAGTTTATTAAAGTTTACTATAAGTATATTTATTTTATACTAAAACTGAGGAAATATACTTGAAGTTGACTTTTATAAACTATATTTTATATACTTATAGAATAGTATAGTATAGTATACTTGGCTTATAATGAAACTTCTAAACAAAGTCTCAGACTAAGTACATTTATACTAAGACTTACACTTGACACAAATGAAAACTTATAGGCTACTTTTCCTTTAGTCAAGTCATTGACTGCGTTCACATGGTGGGATTGGTTTGGTTTGGGATTGGTTTGGGTGTTGCTTCCCAACGGGTGGTCTGTCCCCAAATCCTTGTTCACATGCAGTTCGTCTAAGTGGATTCGGTCAGAGACCTGGCCCTTTCCGCTACGCTAGGTGGGGGGCGCTGTAGTCAACTTCTATCTTTCTATTATTATCTTTTAATGCAAGGAACGTCTGTTCCATGCATAACTCTTGAACCACTCATCCTCTTGATCTCAAATTGGAGGGCGTCATCATAATGTTACCAGTGTGTGCAGTGCCAAGTTTTGTGTTGTTTGGGCAAAAAATGCCAAAGATATCGGTGAAACCGTGCCGACCCAGCCATGACGACCCAGGCTGATAAGATTTACAATGCTAGCTGCTACAATGTTGGACATAACGCGACTAACGACACATAACTACAATAATGGACATAACACGAGTAAACATTTGCCCACAACAAAGCTGCTACGTAGGTAAGATACGCAACAGCAAACTACAGCACTGCACACATATGCCTACAGTGCATACAGACGACACGTAGAGGAGACCTCTTATTCCGGTTATTCCACATCGCAAAACAGTGGCTAAAGAAAATCTTACAAGTCAGTCAGTGCAAATGTATTTACATAGCCTTCTCCTTTCACCTGATATTATTACCCACTTAAACAATAAGGTGGTCTAAACAAAAACGTAATACTCTGGCACATCTTCTATGGGCTCTGCACTGATCCTACTAAATAAAGACAATAAACAAACTTTCTGGCGGCATACAAAGATGGGGTTCCAGGAGTTTGACGCATTCTGCTGTGTTAGGAAGTCCGTATGAAGGAACAAACTGCGTTTTTTATTTCGTTGATACATGCGCACTACCCGAAACCAATCCGATCCCCGTACACATGGCAGCACTAAGTGGTTTGGAACCAGCCCAAGCCTGGCGTCACAAGTGGTCTCGGAAAACCAATATCAAACCAATCGTATCCCGTTGTGCTTAGCATTTAATTTATATATTAATATAATATAATGGTGGAGTTTAAAACTTTAAAACAGTATATAGTATATGTGCTCAATTGCATTATCTTTATGTACCTTAAAATCATACACAAAAACAGAAGTGCAGCGCGATACCACCCAGTCACCTGGAAGAAGCTGAACAACCAGCTCATTAGAGCTAACATAGCGAAACGGACCATATAGAAGATATTTGGAGGATGACGCAGCAGAGATACCAAGGACTACCAAGTAGCTAGCTCAATAAAGTCAATTCAAATGTTTTTCTGTTTTTGTGTATGATTTTAAGGTACATAAAGACGCGGCAGTGGAAGCTGCAGCGGCAGTTTGGACAGAAAAGCAAAGTAAAGGAAAAAAAAAAACGACTACTAAATTACTTAACAGTGATTAGTCGATTAGTCATAGTCGATTAGTCTCGATTAATCGTGGCAGCCCTAATGTAGGCTATATGAACAGCACTTTGCTTGTACATAAGACAAGCCAGCAGTTAGCGGTTTTCTGCTTAGCTGATATCTGAACTAGCTAAAGTTCAGTGTCACCTTCTTGAGGTAAACGCTGAAGTCCACTGGTCATGACAGTAACCTTCCCTTTCGGGAATATAGTGTTAAATCATTAAAGCGTTGCCTCATGATCATTTTTGATGGCTAGCCGACGTCTCAGTGATGTCATAGCAATGAGCAAAAGATCTGCAGGCGATGTCTAGCAAACGTAACCACCACACATCGGCACAATGTCGGTAAGATGTATGTGTGCTGTCTGGGTAACTAGTTATCTGTACAGTGTTACTCAGCTAACATAGCTAATGTCTGTTAGCAGTTCTGCTTACAATGCTAAAAATGTTACATAATTAAAGTTTGTAAGAGAGGTCTGGGATCTGACTGTGACCTGTGTAATTTTCATGCGGCAACTACTTAAACTGTTTGAAACAGGACAGTTTAAAAATGGTGAAAGAGAGGTAGACAATACTGTGGCAGTTGCACCTGGACCAACTGCCATTTTTTAAATGTGGAAAGTTCAGGAATAGAACTCTCAAATGATGTCATAATCCCCATGCCATGGCCTCAGTAGCGGTTTTAGGCACGGGCGAACCGGGCAGCCGCCCGGGGCGCCATTTCGTGGGGGGCGCCAGGAGCGCTTGGGGGAAAAAATAAAATAAAAAGCTCCGTTTGTCATATCGCTGCAATCGGCACATTGGCGCCCCCTGTAATGCTGCAATCGGCACAATGGCGAACTGCAGGCGCCCTTGCTTGCTGAGAAGGTGGCATGCACAGAAGCAGCGTGTCTTCTCTGTCTCGGGGGCAGTAGCTCCGCACACGCACATAACGCAGCGTGCGTAGGGCACCAAGTGCTTGTGGGGGCACCACCAAAAAAATTGGCTCGTGAAAAAATCATCACAATAGGCTAGGTACGTGCTAGTAAGGATATTTTAAAAATGTGCAAAGCATGTTAATATTTATTTTAAGCAATACAAAAGCAACATAGGTCAATTTGCTCCTCTCCTTCTCCATTCTCCTCCTGGTGCCCCCCTCCCCCACCTTTCAGTGGTCTGGTCGATTATTGCTCAGTCTTAGTTTAAGTTTGGCAGACAAATGTTTGGACAGGGCCTTGAAAAGATATCTAAAGTCGGGAGCGGAAAAAAGAATAGAACGCGAGATGAATCTCACGCTTGCAGATAAGACAGTGTTTTAAATAAATAAATCATAATAATAAAAAGTTCATTTTGTAGCCCTTGCTCCTTACCATCAACAAACTTTGTAACATTAGCTCCCAGGCTACTAGCAATGTTCAGACTGTGTTAACAAGTGTTGCAAATGATTAAAGTTGTAAATGATTGATGCTGGCTAGCTAGTTTAGGTTGTGGATATAAATATGGATATGGATATTTGAAAGCAATTCATCATGGTCACTCGACTGTTTTCAGTTAACGTTCGGATAAGACTAGCACTTTCTTCCTTAGGTTGCTAGCTAGCTATGCTGCGGCTGCCCTCAGTCACAAGTACATAGTTCTCGTCAGTTTGCAGGTTCATAGGCCAAGGGCAACATCTGCTGGTGAAACTAATATGAAAAGAAACAATCTTACTGTTACGTAGATTTTCCCTCTTCGTATTTATTTCAAACTCTGTACACAATGTTTTTGTTCTCCCATATGAAACCTTTATAAATGTAAAATAGAGTGAATTTTAAATGTACCAGTGATTTACACGTAGGCCTATATAAACCTAATTTATATATGCAGTTTTTTGTAGTAGAATTCCTATATATTTTGTCTTTTAATTCTGAATGTAGAGCCGTCTGCAGTCATTGCACAAATCTTTGTTTAATAATGGTTGTGGTATTTATTTATTAACCATTTTAAATAATGCATTTTTTTTAACTTTAATGTTTGGTGTGTTTGTTTCGGTGGGGGGTGCTGAGAGGTGGTCTCGCCCGGGGCGTAAAACACTATAGAACCGCCACTGCATGGCCTGCATAATGTTCTGCCATGGGAGTGTATTGCAGCCTATAGTAGTTATCTCTAGTAGTTATCTATGAAGTCAGTGCTACTCTGCTAACTTAGCAAACATTTGTTAGCCATTATGCTAACAATGCTAACTATGCTAAAATGCAAGCACACTTTTTGCATTTTCTGCGGGAATGCAGTCTAATTATTATTATTATTATTATTATTATTGTAGGTGCAGTTGGTTATCATGGTGTGGAGCACCAAAATAAATGTATTTAAAACCAATTCCCACAGGCACCAAAATAAAATGTTGGTGCAACCACTCTTTACGCGGTGCACCAGTTAATTAATGTGGGTCAATTGGTCTTAATTAATCAGTCTCAATAAAAATCAGTCTCATATCAGTCTTATATCAGTCTGAAAGTATTAATGATCAACTATAAGGCTAAATAATAAACACTTAATTCATGGCAAATATCTCTTAATGAAGGCAAGTGAAAATCTTTCTTGGCAGTTTCTCTTGGATTATTGTAGCAAAAACAGAAAAACACAGTTTATTCCAAAAAGGTGTAGTTTAATAACTAATGAACTACAGGTGTGAACTCATCCTACAGATTGCGCTGGTGTGTGTGTATACAACGCAAAATACTTTTAATAAGTACTGGTCCTCCCAAATAAAATAATCAATGTGTGTGTGAGCAAGAGAGTGAGAGAAGGAGCAGAGGGGGAAGTGGTCCACTTCCCCAGTTGGATGGTCAACTGATCAATGGAATGTGTGAGGGGTAAGCCTTGTGCCAGATCACGCGAGAGCAGTAGCCTGGCTAACGCGACTTATCAATGCTCTGCGAACATTGGTCTGGCCAAGCTGTGTTGTAAACCCATTTTTCAGAGGGCGGGCTTAACCCACGTGTGTGAAATGCCTGTGTTTGCTACTGGACGAAGCTTCGACCAATCACATTAGTGTCCATGTATAAGACAGAGAATAGTAACGTGCATATGAGTAAACAAAAACGTAACTGCACAAAAGCTCGAAATTCCATATGCTATTGCTGACAATGTAACGTGCAGCTATTTTGTCAATGAAATAGCTCCACAACTTTGCAAGATATTACTGTGTTGTTCTGCTATTTACATACTGTAAACTGGGTTGACTTGGAAACACTTACCATTTATAAGTCAGATGAACCTCGTCGACAACAATGCCAAGGAGATTTTCTTTGTAGACTTCATTGGCTAACATGTTCATCCATTTTTGGCTTAGCCACGACTCCGGACTGCCAAACAATATCTGAAATGATGCCCTTTTGATCACCGCTTCGTTCTTGGAGTTCAGCTGGGCTGCAGCAATACCCAGAGAAGTCGCCTCCCCAACCTGCTCCTCCATCAGCGCGATCAAAGGTGAAATCACCACAACAACAGGGTTCTCGCAAAGCCCCATCGACTTGGCAACCAGCGGGGCTAACTGATAAATTAAACTTTTACCGAAGCCGGTCGGTAGCATTGCGAAAACGTCCTTTCTTGTAAGGAATGCTTCAAGGGCTGACCTTTGCTCTATTTTCAGAGAGAACTTCTCTTTGAATTCTTCCAAAACAGCAGCTACAGCTGCATTGAAATCTTGCCGTTGCTCCACGTTCGCCATGTTGACAGTGACTGAGGTAGATTTCCGGTCGCTAAACTTCCGCGTCATTGCCTTTTTGAAATGCTAGATTTTCATTGGTCCCAGTTTCTCTGCTAATGTAGAAACGGTGTAGACAGGCAGCTTGGCCAGACTTACTTGCATGCGAAATGCAAATGCAGCGGCACAGGAAGTATGGGCGTGCCCAGGCTATGAGAGCAGGGAAAAGGCACATGATTAACTCACTTTGAAACAATACACTAGTTCTGCTAGGCTGTTGTTAGCTAACATTCCTTCTGACCAGGTATCTCAGTGCAGCGCATGGGATAAGAGTTCGTGAAAGGGAGAGAGACAGAACATGCATGATCTGTCTACCAAAGTAGCAAATAAAAGAACAAAAATTGTCACACAAAGTCGACATGAAAACAGTGTGCATGTTTACATCAGACATAAGCTTAACACCTTCTTGCTGTACTAAGTAATATTCTAACTATGCCCAAGGGCTTACGCAAAGGTTGCTCTCTGTTTTCTTATGGTGGAGTTGATTGAATTCTTTTCATGTTGGTTGGGGAATTCTTGCCGATTCAGGAGGTCCAGATGAGGTTGCATTGTCTCTGTTCCATGGAAGATCTGCAGTGATTCAATGAATAAGGAGTCCTTTTAGACTTGTTTCAGGAAAGTTATCTCTCAGCCTTAGCTGGGAATCGTCGCACGTAGACATTTATACAAACTACTTCCTCGGCGTCTGGCTGGATATCCTGTGGATTAGAAGTAGTCCGTTCCATTCTAACTCAACAAAATGCTGCTTGTGCAACAGATAGCCCTGTACTCGGCTATACAACTGAGAAAGGGAAGCCTTAACATAAACTTGACGTACTTTCTGACCTTGTGCAAAGGGCATTCTTTGTTTACTTAGCTGCGCATGTTGACGAAAGTCCTTGGTTGCCTGCTTGGCTCTGCATGAAAATCACCTGTCAATGCCCACTTCTAACGATGAAAATGACGAAAAACAAAAATGAAATCAAAATCAACTTGCTATGCAAGGTAGCCAAAAATCAATACCATGCGGCAGTCATACCCAATATTACTATGTAGTACATCTACTTTTACCATGTGGATTGTGATATTTGGACCAATAGCCTACAATGAAAATATTTCACTATGCTACACATTTTTCACAATTGTGCACTTAGCATAAAAAAACAAAATAATTTGAAATACTGCTTAAACATGTTACATCATGAGTGTGAGCAAGTGTGTTTAATATGGTGATATAAAGCAAATCTTTGATTGTTACATTAAAACCCCTCTATTTTTGAAAATTGCTTTAGTTTTCTCAACATGGATATTATTCAACATAAAGGGAATGTAATCTTAAAAAATGTCTTCCAAGTTAGCATCCATTAGGTAACGCTGACAGCAAGCAATGACAAAAAAGACTGATATCGTCAGCCTTTCTGTATTTTTCCTATCAGTTTGCAAAACTGCCATCTTATGATATCGGCGAACGTAGGCTAACACCACACACAGCCTGTTACCTGTTACCTGAAGAAAGCAGGCAATGTCACTGTCTCATTGGAAGTTCCTTTCCTTTATTATATTCTTCCATTTGGGAAAAGTCGCTCCAATGTTCACTTGTGTTTTGGAGTGTCGCCAGTTTTGTTCTGTTTTTTTTTTTCTCTTTTCCATTTTCTTGCCAATAGACCCTGCTCATCATACATTGGATAATATGATTAATCATCCATTTTGTGAGTTTTCGAAACCCTCGACTGTTTCTTCCAAGCTGTGATCTTCCTATGACTTTGTGCCTACCTTCTACTCGTGCGCTGCCAGTGAATGTAACAACGGAAAAGGTGAAGCTGTTGTTTTCTGCCAGGGCCTGTATTTTCAAGATGGTTACTCAACATGGCATAGCCAACGCAATGTATATATATATAAATGGCGACTACAGAGCCTACCAGAAGACTGCAATTTTTGATGTAGGTAATTAGTAATTAATGACGCAAGACTTATGAATTATAACAAATAAAAAAAATCTTAATAAACAACTTGAAAAATTACACAGAGGACTTTAAAATTCAAGTGTGTCTTTTGTTATTAAGGACATTATGCCCAATGAATGTCACTCAAAATTCTAAATGCTCACTTTTCCTTTTTTTTAATACTGAACTACATTTTATGTCAGAAATGTACTTTTGATTCTTAAGTACAGTAAATGTCAGATACTTAAATGGCAGCTCATAGAACCAATTGAACAACAATGACAAAAACATACAAGATGAGTTTGAAAACATTTATTTCAGAAACATGAACATTTTATGGTGACCACTAAAAGAGAGAGACAGAATGACAGTGTGTGTGTCTGAGTTCAGCTCATGTGGAGCAGAAATTGATTGTACCCAGGTTTAAATCTCTGTTCTCATACACACAACAGGGTCAAAATAGGTTGAAAATAAAAGGCTGATGGGCAAAAATGGCACAAAGATGTCTGCAGGGTAAATGCAAACTAAAATAATGTGTGAGAACCACCTAGCATGCAGTCATGTGACATTTTCTGCAGTTGTGAGAGAAATGAAAACTTTGGCACATGCAAGTGCACTTTTAGCATTTTCAAGGCATTCACCCCCTATTCCGACATCCCATTAGTCAGACATCCCACTATTCAGACATACCACTATTCAGACATCCCACTACTCAGACATCCCGCTATTCCGACACTTTTTAGTACCGCTATTCCGACAGTTTTTTTTTTCACAGTTAATGATTGACAGCTGCTCTCACGAAGCGGGGCTGCTTGATTAATTGGGTTCAGCTGGTTCAGAAAGTAGGCCTACTTAAATCCTACATTGAGTTTTGTTTAATAAGCACACTATTTATCAATATATATGCATATATTATTTTTAAACATGGCAGCGAAAAAGAAAGTCCTACGACATAACGAGCATCAACTCACTCACAAATGGTCACCTCCCGATGTGCCTTCTTTGTGAACGTGTTTTCGAATGAGGCAATGAAACACGAAACGAGCACCTGACCAAGATACACACTGCAAGGCATCAGAGGATAGCCCACGTTTTTTCCCCCTAAGCCCTAAAGGAGCATTAGCCTATTCAAAGCGCAACATTGTTACCTTGTTTTGTCGGAAGGGAAGTCAAACACAGAGCGAGTTGGTGTTATCACGCATTTCTCTTTTAATTGCGAAATCGGGATCACCGTTAATTTTTGGAGAAAGACTTGTTCTTCCTGTCAATGAAGAGGTCCAGTGCTGCAGAGCAAGATCCAGCATCGGTGTTGAGGGCCATGCCACTCAGCAATGTGGCACGGAGGATCAACGAGATGCCATCGGATACTGAGGAACAGTTGTGTAAATGTCTGCGTCAGTATCCATTCAGCATACAGCTGGATGAAACGACTACTGCAGACAACAACGCTATGCTGATGTGACAGACATAGGCCCTACGAGGGGAAACGATTCCTTAATTTGAGTTTTATTGCGCGTACAGTGCATAACTCCTTGTTAATTGAGCGCACCTATCCCGTTTACTCCTGCTGCTGTACGTGTCTGTCGCTGCTGCTTATCTCTACGTTGTATTGATATTTTAAAAAAAAAGAAAAGAGGAAAAAAATCCCTTGCCTGCTGTCACACGGACCAGTTTTCCTTTCCCTAACTTAAATCCGAAAAACTAGTTAACAGGGACTTTGACTACAGTCGGTTTTGCCTCCAGGGTAGGCCTTGGTTTTCAGCGTCACAATAAAACTATTCATGTCGGAAAAGCGGAATGTTTCAAAAATAGCAACATGCCCCTACTCCGACAATGGAAAAAAAAATTGTCGGAATAATGATATGTTTTTAAAAAAATGATAATGTCGCTACTCCGACAATTGGACGCTAATGTCTGACTAATGACATGTCTGAATAGTGACATGTAACCCATTTTCAATGTCCCATTGAAATGAATGGTAGAACACTCTGATAATGTCAGGCTGGTAATGATTTAAGCATGAACTTTTAAACCATACACCAAATGTAAAAAAAACTTGGTATCACTTGAATCCGTGGTTCACGCCAAATTAGCTAATTGGCAAACTTTGCTAACAGTGATAATTAGCTTACTGACTGATGTTTGCTAACAATGCTAGTTATGCTTATAAGTTAACTGTTCTAACAGTGTTACTCAGCTAACTTAGCTAATGTTTGTTAGCAAATGCTATGTAACTCAGTTAACAGTGTTACTTAGCTTACTTAGGTAATGTTTTGTTACTATTTATGCTAACTATGCTAAAATGTTAACCAATTAACTGTGCTATTTTATGTAGGTAACTTAGCTGAAACTATTTAGCATGTATGATAACAATGCTAATTATGCCAAAGATGCTAATTCACTGATTTAGCTAATATTTGTTAGCAGATATGCTAAGAATGGTAACTGTGCTAACAGTGCTAAGAAGGACTGGTCAGGTTGCCAATGTTGGGAGGTAAATTTATGCATGTAACTTTTGAACCGTACATCCAGTTTTCAAATCCTTGGCAAAGTCCAAGTTCAAAGAACCGAATAAAGTCAATTTCCGCACATATTTGGTCCGATGATCACGAACCTTGGCACATGCAAGCACACTTTTAGCATTTTCTAATGCAGTCTAGTTTAATTTGTTTCTCTATAGAACAGTGTGGATGAGAAGAGCTTTGATCATTGGAGAGCACTTTTTTAAAGGGCTCCTTCCGCTAAAAACCACTAGGTCGTAAGCCCCGCCCAGAGCCATGTATGGTACACCCACAGGCTCATCCCAGACGAAGAACAGTGGACAGAAGCTATGTGAGCGAAAGACAGCGTCATGGCAGAACAAGCACGCTCCTGTTTTATTTGCGGCACCACCTGCCCAAGAATGAAGATGTGAGGAAGAAATGGCTTGAATTTATCTTTGGGTCACAACCAGTGTCATATCCCAGTTCGTTAGTTGTGTGTGCCAAGCATTTTAAAGACAGTGACTTCGCTAATTTGGTTTTCTTTCCCATTTCCCCCCCCTCCTTGCTTAATCCAATCAGAGGTGCCTTACTGACACGTCATGGATATTCACGAGGGACACCGAAAAAGCCAGTCGTTCAACCACTAGGCCTGTTCTAGCTTACAGAAAACAGCGTCAAGCAAGAGAACTAGGACATAATTTTTCACAGAAATGACGCACAATGCATTCAACCAGTGGCGACACAGCAATATGAATAAAAACAACGATAAAAGTTGTAAGCAAGTTTGAAGCAGAAAACTAACGGCAGTCAAAGTGAAAAATTATTAAACCCTAGCTGGTGATAGACCTGATGCCTTCCAGGATGTGTGTATGTGTGTGTGTTTGTGTGTTGGTGGTGTGACTCTGTGTATGTGTGTGCAAGTTTGTATGTTGGTGGTGTGTCTATGTGTGTGCAAGTTTGTGTGATGTGTGTATTGGTAAATGGTAAATGTGTATATTGGTAAATGGTAACTGGTGTAATTGATGTGTGTTAACAGGCAAATGCTAAGGTGCTGATCTCCCACTGCAAGACCAATCAGTGCCTGGCCCTCTTGGAGAACCATGTCCTATGGTAGGCAAATAATTAGTGTCGAAAGTGTGTGTGTGTGTGTGTGTTACATAATAACATGATACCATATCTTAACGGCAAGCAATATGGGTGAGCAACATTAAACTGGAATGTCCTAACCGAATGCGACGCAAAGCAGTGCAGCGTTTGTTGCCTGCCCTGTTTGTATTTTAATTTTTGTCACTCATGTTAAAAAGACTCCATGAAGGGTGTGTTCATGATGTAAGAAATTTAGATTTAGATTCCAAATTTGTCATTGTACACACAATGCACAATGAAATTAAAATAACTTTTGTTTGGTGTAAAGAAAATAAATAAATAAACAAGTAATACGTAATAAATTAATAATTAATAAATAATTTAACTAGTTAGGATGATATAATGACAATAATAAAATGAAAATGCTGTCAGTGTGGACAGAGAGAGACAGATCGATACTACTACAGCTGGTTACACATGCAGATAGAACATCACCTGAATATGTTAATTATAAACTTGATAATTAGATAATTACATAAATATGTATTTTTTAAATGTGTGTGTGTGTGTGTGTGTGACGTTTGTATGTGTGCGTGCGTGTGTGTGTGTTCATGCTTAGGACTCCATATGGTAAAGAGTATGAGATCACGGCACACACTTTGCTGGACTCCCATAAGGCAGAGCGGGTCGGCAACCACTGGATCCTTGCCACGGCCGACCCCGGTCACCATGTACCCACCCGCTTTCAGACACAGCAGCTAGCCAATGGGAGCACAGAAGAGGCCTCTTGCTCTGACTCCACACCTAAGCACATCTAAGCAACACACACACACCAGTGTGTCTTAAACACACATATAATGCCCATAACAGAAGAACATAGAAACACCAGTTTTGGACAAGCTGCATTAAATGGATTGACTGTTGACCTTTGAGGGAATTATGAAGAGTAAATATTGACTGCCTATTGCATAGAGGATATACTGTATTTGTGTGTGTGTGTGTCAGGGTGTATGCAAGTGTGTGTGTGTACGTTGCTGTGACCGTGTGTTAAAAAAAAAAGTCCATAGAACCGTAAAAAAAACTTCATCATAACTACCATGTAAACACCCATAACACACTTGCACACACAGACACACACACACACACACACACACAGGTTTTCTGTCTGTTGGATTGCATTTCTCAACAGGAGCACAGAAACAGCAAACAGAAATTAAGACAGGTGCTCTCATATTCTTGCAACACACACACATACACAGAACTTAAACTCATAATGGATAGTAACCTGACAAGGTGGGAAAACCAGCCTTGCATTTTATTGCTGGAAAGGATTGATGAAGGTTAACAAAAAGCATTATGCCATTGTCTTTGGGTGTGGTAGATATCATCATAGGCTGTGAGTGCCCCTCACCCCCCGTCTGTACCTTTGATGGCTTTGAGTGTGTGGGTGTGTCTGACTGACAAGTGGTCTGTGTGTGTGTTTGTACATGTGTACGCACATGTGCTTGTGTAAGACTGAAAGTGAGAGCGTGATTGTAACTAATCTGTCCAGATATCAGACACAGGAAATCAAACTGTGCTGACATTTTCCTCTGTCAGGTCACCTTATCTGGGTTTTAATGTTCCATGGCACAGGTAAAGGCCTGTTACCTGAGACAGCCATGTGTGAGGTAGCCTCGAAGCTTTATTTTACATTTAAAAAATCTGTAGAGCCTCTCTTTTGTCTGCTTGCATATGCTGTGTACATAGTTGTACTAATTTTTACTCTTTGGCAAAGGAGCTTGGTTAATACTGCTTACCAGGTTATCAGTCATTTGCATAATAACACTCTGTGTGGAGTCTAGGGCAAAATAACACCCCCCCCCCCCCCCCCCTTTCTTTTTAAAGAGGTTGTTTGTAACAGGTGTGTGCATCTGTTTGACTTTCTACTGTAACTGGAGATCCTGCGATCACTTTACCACCTGAATCACCATGGTAACAGGGCAATCTACCCTACGGCAGTTGCAGCTTTGTGAGGAAAAAACAAAGTTGTCTTGACCAGGACACTTCCTGGCAGATGTACTTTTCCGCCACACATATCCCCTTTGTCTAAACTAAAAAGATACCTCAAGGTTTTATGGGCCTTGAGGGTTTTTTCCTTGTCCATAAATTCATGACTAAAATAGCTAATCTTGACTTAGGTAGACCTATCTCCTAAATGTTCAATTCTTTTGGAGGTCACTTATCTCAATTTTATTACAAGTATAGTAGTTATATATTATATACACCCTAGTAGTTATAATATTATATTATATACACCATACATAATGTCCACACATGCACCCTACACACATCCTACATAATGTCCTTAGACCTAGGTGACAACTTTGACTGCCCTCCAGCCAAATATAGCCTATAATGTTTCCGACTAAACATTTTGTTTGTTTGTTTTGTATTGTCACTGACCTGCAATTGAAAAAGATGCTGACTCCTCATTCTTGCTGAGCAACACACAACCTCTCCCCCCTCATCTTCTACCTGTGCGTGCACACACGCAAACACACACACACAGTGGAACACCAAGTCCAACCTGCCTTGCCACAGTGAAAGGACAGACTACACCAGGCTAGATGTTCATCCCTTTATTATGGTGAACTTAATTGGTGAACAGGCAAGCATGTCCAGCTATATAACAACATAATGTTCAAACATAATGTAGAGCACAATGACAATTAGAGCAAAGCATATCTTATCAGTTCTTTCATAGGTCTGTGTGTGTGTGTGTGTGTGTGTGTGTGTGTGTGTGTGTGTGTTTGGAGTTAGGGTGTGGAGTGCAATATTAGAATCTTGGAGGGGTGCATGGGGGATGATTATCTAGCAGGAGTTTAGACCCTATGTGTTCGGTATGTGTAGCAGTCATGTGGTGACATCACAGATAGCCACCTGATGCACTGCTGATCTGAGACATGAGAGCCAACACCCATATTTATACTTAGACACCGCCCACTCCCATCCCACAAACATACTGCATCTGACAGGAGGTGTCTTGGGCAACATAAGAGTCAATGTCAACACTAGCACATTGTTTCAAGTACAGCGATCCTATTCTACTAATCCTTATTGCAATCGAATTAAACACTGTAGCTGCCATTATGCACTGAAAACTGCAACATGTAATGACCAAACTAAAAAAGGTACTATAGTTTTAGTTTCTCATATTATACCATTAAGTAAAAAGCAAGTCTATGCTACGTTTCAAAATCTACACCAAAATAGTGATTATGCAGGTGTACACTTTACTGGGGTCTATTTTTTCCACAGAGAGAGACAAAGAGAGAGGTCAGGAGTTGTCCCGCCTTCGCCCTTTCATCCGCCGCAACTTAAGTTTGAATTGCACCGCGCATGCGCGTACACACACCTGGACAAGTTTACCACTACCTGAGCATATCGGTGACGTCAGCCTCGGGGCGGGCATGAGATGAGGGAAATCAAAGCGCTGAGCTGAGAGAGCGAGAGAAAGACAGAGAGCAAGAGGCGCGGCTGCAAGTGTTGGTCTCACCCTCGAGTGGCGCAGATCCTCTGTTGTACAGTCAACGTCCGAGACCGGTATTGAAAGCGGCATGTATGTCACACTAAAATGGTAGACTGAGATTTATCCGAGATAGGGTAGTTTGTCTGTTGTAGCTCGCTTTGTTGTAAAAATATTACCGCTGCGGTTTTGTTCCCTACGGAGGTCATAAGAACTTGATGATCAGGGCGGGATAGACCAGAAGGAGAGCTGGAAATGTGGAAGTCGTTTGTCCCTGCGCGCAAGCTGCTGCGTAGCGGGAAGTACCTGTTGCTGGTGTTGGTGCTATTCTGTGCGCTTGGAGCTTACCTGCAGTTCACCGCTAATGATGAGATGGACCCAATCAGTAAGTCCAATTGCTGTGTGTGTGTGTGTGTGTGTGTGTGTGTGTGTGTGTGTGTGTGTGTGTGTGGTAAAGACGTCTATCAGTTTTTAAGGTTTTCCTTAAGGACAACACAGAACAACACGCGATCAACATTAGGAACCTTGCGTCATGGCAGAGATGTACATATGGCCATACACACACCCAAACAGCGTTTTGTCTGGCATGTTAAGTCAGCAAGCCACGCGAACCCATAAAGGTTACAAGCAGGTCATTGAAGTGAGCCTTGCCCTTCTGCCCCATTCCCTTAGATAAAACAGGTAGCCGGTGTCATTTGTTCATAGTTCAGACATCTGAAGGATTTCTTTTTTTGATTACACGACAGGTTATAAATAAATGTGGGTCTTAAATATATATTCTCTGCGCGCCAGCCTCTCCAGGTTGTCCGTGCGAGCGATTGGGTGGGATGCCGAGCCTGTTGTTTTTAAACATACATTTAGAGGCTAACTATTTAAAACATTACTCTCCACGTCTAATCCAAGTGCTGCCAAGGCGTCCTCAGATTTGGCTTCTTTCGGCGTTGAATGCCGAGTATCCCCGGGGAGCTCGAGGCGACAGAAGCAGCCCGACAAGATTCCAAAATCTACGGTTCTAGTTTGACGGGTCTGTCCAAACACACTGGTGTACTGCGAGGATTGGAAATCAGCAGTACACAAACTGCATGGGTAGTTTGCCTTGTAATCTTGGATAGAGTTGTGTGATAGGGGCAGTCAGAAGAGATGGTTTTGAAAAGTGTTGTTTAATGGTAAACAACATTATTGTAAGTGTAAGTGGGGTCTTTCTGGCCTTAGGAATACCTGTGTGGTGGGCAGTCTATGATGTGCGTGCGTGCGTCTTTGTGCTTAAAAGCGCCTTTGCTTATTCTGCTTTCCTCTACATATCTGTAGCTTGTTGATGTCGGCTACTGTAAGTCGCTTTGGATAAAAGCGGCAGCTAAGGGTAATGTAATAACAGTAATAAAAGGGCGACAGGGAGAGAGATGGTAAAGCAATAGCCCTCTGTCATTCTCTCTCAGTTGTGAGGACAGCAGGGTAGCCTGTGTCTATAGGTGTGTGTGTGTGTGTGTGTGTTATGTTTTGTCCACTGACCTCGTACCTAACTAACCTAATGACAGAGTAGGTTGCTGTATGCCTAAGTAAACCTCACGTAAATGACTCCTCCATCCAAATCTCCAAATCTATTTACTCATTTACAGGCACCTTGCATGCTTATCATTTTACCCATTTCTTTGGTATATCACGTGTAAGTAAACAGTATGCAAATGTACAGATACAGCAATTACATGCCAGAGGGGATGCTCTACACAGAATACAGGTGTATCACTGATCTAGAAAGTCCTCATGGCAATGAAGGCATTTTTACATGTGTGTGTGTCACACAATTATCAAAACACGATTGCTTTAGTTAATGAACAAGAAACATTTCTTGTTGGCTGACTGCACTCCACCAATTATGAACATTTGGAAAAACTGGTTCAACGGTGCAAAAACACCACACAGCACCTGGAAACCCCCATCCCCTGACTTTTGTAAACACACAAGCGTGGTTATTACTGGTAGGCAGTGAGCTATGGTTTGCTTTTCTACATGACAACGCAATGGCAGCGTTGCCAGATTTTTCTACTTTGAAACCCGTTTTCAAAACACCCGTTTTCACAACACTTTTCGGCAACTCAAAATGCCGGCGCCGTGTACATGAAAGGCCAAAACGAATAAAAACTTCAACCCAAACATGTAGCCATGTGGATGACACTTTAGAAAGAAAATGTGTTACCAGGTAGATACTGTATCTGTGTTGTGTGTGAGTGGCTAACACACACGAAATTTGCACAAAGGCACAGAAGAGCCCCAGGTGTGTTTGACCCCACAGATAAACATCTTAGGTCCCTGCTGTTTTTGTAGTTTTATTTTTGTTTATTTCCATGATTTATTTATCAATTTATGCATGCATATGTATAGTACATTTATTTCAAGTCATCTATTATACATGCTGGTTAATGCAGGGGAGTGCAAAAGGTTGAAATAGTGATGTATTTCCTCAACACCCTTCCCACACATACACACACATACACACACATACACACACACACACACACACACACACACAAACACACACACACACACACACACACACACACACACACACACACACACACACACACACACACACACAGACCAGTGGTTCATGCAAATTCCCACAGCCTGTGTCTTTTTAGCACCTTTGTGGCTATATCAAAAGGCTTCTAACCCCCTTACACACACACACATAGCATGTCTGTGGTTGTAGTTGTACATAGCACTGTAGCTGTGTACTGATGTGATGATGTAGTGTCTGTGGTTGTACCTTAGTGATGTACTGATGTAGTGAGGATGTAGTGTCTGTGGTTGTAGTTGTACCCTAGCATTGTAGCTGTGCACTGATGTAGTCATAGTGTGGTGTCAGTGGTTGTAGTGCAGTGGTGTACTAATGCAGAGTGGTGTATTATCTGTGGCTGTATGCGAGATGTAGTGTTGCAGAGATGTGGCCACAGCTGCAGCTGGGGTTAGGGACAGGACGGTCTAGTACCAGCAGACATCAGCGCTAAGCCCTGATCACACACACACACACACACACACACACACACACACACACACACACACACATTTGTGTTAAGCCCTGATTCAGTAAGGCAGAAGACAACATGAACACATGCACTCACCCGCAGACACACACACACACACGCACACACACACACACACACACACATGCACACAGCCCTGATTCAGTTAGGACGATGGCAACATAAACACTTGCACACACATACACAAGCACACTTAGCCCTGTTTAGGTAAGGGAGAAGGCAACACATACATACAGACACCATACACTCTGATTCATACAGGAGAAGGAAACACACAATACACTATGATCTATCTATCTATCTGTCTGTCTGTCTGTCTGTCTGTCTGTCTGTCTGTCTATGTGTCTATCACTCCCTCTCTATCTCTCTGTCTTACACACACACACATACACACACACACACACACACACACACATACACACACACACACACACACCCTAATACAAAACTGGATGTACTGGATGTACTTGTACCACTTACATGAAAATATCCAGTACAGTGTTCTTGACTAAGCCTAAAAGAGTGTGATAGAGTTGAATAGAAGTAGGGAAGAGAGAAAGACACAGAGATAAAAAGCTGGGAGAGAGAAAGAAAGAATGGAAAAGAGGCAAAGAGAGAAACAAAGAGAAACAAAAGGCACCAATGCTGATCTCTACACTCCTCCTGCATTTCTTCCCTTACCTCCTTTCCACCTCTTCGCCTTCTTTTTCTTCTCTTCTCTTCACTCCTCTCCTATCCTCTTTGCTTATCTCTCACCCTTCTCCTTTCTTCTCCCATTCTCTGCTCTCTTCTTCCCTCCCTTTCTTTCCTTTTCTTTTTTACTCCTCTTGTCGTCTTATCTTTCCTATCCCCTTTTCCCCTTTTCTCTCCTCTCCTCTCTCCACCCTCCTCTTTTTTTCTTTCCTCTCCACTCATCTCCTCGTTTCCACTCCTTTCTTCCCTCTCCTCTCCTCTCCATTCATCTTATGTCATCTCTGCTGTTCTCCTGACATTGTAAAGCTGTGTTCATGATAGTCCATTTTTATCATTTCAGAACAAAAACAGTTTCTGTCCACATACACTGCTATCACTTTCGTAAACAAAAAGTTCCTCCATCCACACAAAACTGCAGACTGCCTAAAATGCCTATGACATGACCCACTCATGCAAGTGCATGCAGGGGTGCATGACCAGGGTATGTGCAAGCATATATAAACAAGGAAGTAGACTGTAATGCTATCAATTGCAGTTGTTGAGTTAAAGGAGTTTAAAGAAAGGCCAGGTTCTTCGCCTGGACAGATGACAAAGCGGAATTGTTCCTAAAAAAATGGATTTAAAAAAGACCATGTCTATGTCCGAGTTTTCATTTTCACTGGGTCCACACACTACAATGGCTTCAACGCTAGCTTTGCAACCTCCAAACAGTTGATTGTTTCCCTCACCAGGCTCCTAACCACCACTGGCTGTACGCTCCCCAAGGTGACAGCTCATAGGACACACTGTTGTCTGGTTGTCTGCCCTTGGTGCTTTGTGACATGCACACACAGTGAAGAGGGGGACACACTCAAGGATACATTCAAAGGATATCTGTTTTTAACTTTACACACACACACACACACACACACACATACACACACATACCAAGCAAAGACTTAAATAAAACTCAGCATATATAAATAACCAATAAACTCTCTGCCCTGTGTAATTATCCTGTGGTTTGGTGTGTGTGTTTGTGTGAGTGTGCGCGTGTATGTGTAGGAAACTGTAAAGGAGGTAGCCTCTCTACCACTGTGAATCTGTTGTAAGTGTGTGCATGTGTGTGTGTTGTCATTCAATGAGTTTTGGTAGTCCTGGGGGTGAGTATTGATACTGTCATGGAGGAGTAACACATCTGTCACATTGCCACATGCTAGATCATCTCACACCACACTAAACTGATAGCCATTCATTCCCAGCCCTGCTTCTCACATGGAACCTTTGTTAAGCCTGGGCTTTGTGTGAGTGTGTGTGTGTGTGTGTGAGAGAGAGAGAGACAGAGAGAGGGATAGAGACACACACAGACCCAAACACTAGCCTGCACAATAATTAACTATGAATTGCTTTTTCCTGTGTTTGTGTTTGCATGTTTGCGAGCATGTGTGTGTGTGTGCTGACCAAAGGGCCAGAGAAATTTAAAAATTCATGTTTGAATCTGATCAATTTAATCTAGGTAAAGTAACCTGAGATTAACACTGGTGATCAAATGACACACACACACACACACACACACACACACACACACACACACACACACTGCAGCACTACAGTTAAACTTGCCGGTAGCTATGGGGTCATGGTTGCTGGTGTAGCTGACAGAGCTGCAGGGAAATGAAGTGGGGAAGACATGGTCACCTGTCCCGACCCCCAGACACACACACACACACACACACACTCTCACACACACACACACACACAGGCACCCACTCAAGGAAATGAATGAGACAGAAATGAACCTGTCCTGTCCACACACACACAGACACACATACACAGAACAACACAAATACTGCACTGAAAAAAAGAAAGAAGACAACACACTTATCTGTACATGTAAGACAAAGCATACACATTTACACACACTTTGGTATGCATTTTCAGTCAACCTCCTGTTTTTCTCAATTGTTAAAGCACTAAAACCTACTGAACAACTTTCTCAATTTCTTTAGAAAACTGCTCACTCTTTTTGTCAATACCCTAAACAATTTTTACAATTTTTAGTCAAACACAATTTACAAAACTCATTGACTTGTCTTTGCAAAACTCTGCAAAAACACATTCTCATTGTCAAAACACATTTTGCATTGTTATACACATGCAATGCAAAATGGTGAACATTTTTCTTACCTTTTCATTACAAATAAAGCACAAATGCCATACATTAAGCACAAGGAGTCATAATTGACTTTGCTTCCTTTCAAATGAGCTGTTACCACCAATATAAGCCAATTGGGAACCATGCAACCATATTTTTGAAGGTTGTAGCTTAAAAGTGGATGCCAATCAGAGACAAAGAGGACAGAGTCCAGATGTGAGGGGGATGGCAGGGAAGAGGGAGAGGTGGTAGAGGAAGGGCAAGAGGATCAGTGGTAATTTCTAACCAAATGAGATGCACCATTATAGATTATGTTCTTGTCCATGATTTGACGACAAGGGAGGCAGCATTGAGAGTTCAACCCAATCTATGTAATTTCTTAGAGGCCATGGAATTGGCTTGTGGTGACATAGTCGAGGAACAGTCTCAATAATGGGTACAACATGCCAGGGGATTCTTTCCTCGTTGCCTGGCAAGGGACATTATTGCTTGTGATGTGGATGAGGTGCTGTGGCCTGACCCAGACCACAGGCATGATGAAGCAGAGTGATTTGTTGTTTGTAGCACTGTATACAGCACATGTAGTTTATACAGGTTTTGAAAATGAAGGTTTTGAAAATTGAGTTTTAACATTTGTGCTAAAAAATGTAAGAAAGCTGTTAGCAAAGCACACATGTAAAACTGTAAGAAGGCTATTAGCAAAATATATATCTAGTAATGAACTTGTGAACTGCTTGTACCATAGTCACCCTTTTCTTGTCTGTGTCTGACTTTGTGTTTGTGTGTGTATGCTTGTGTGCATGCGTGCTTATTTCTTTTTAGAATCCAATACCCACATTGACACACTTGGGATAAGAGTTGCAGCAAGAAGGGAGGTGAGACCCCCCCAAAGCACCCCCCACACACACACACACAAACACACACACACACACACACACACAATTTTAGCATACACACACAAAAAGAAAAATAGCTTTCGCACACATCTACAGGAGACCGGTGCATCGGAGATGGCCACGGTCTAGTTTATGAAAAAACAGAACTCCCGCACACTGGCCACTATGCAAGCAAGATTTTTGATTTACAACATTTCGGTCATGGACCTTCATCAGTTTGATTCACAGGTTACAAGAACAAACTACATGGGCAGGTTAAAATGTACACCACATGTGTGGAGCCACATGTAATGACACTTTTTTATTAGAAATGATTTTGCTGTGGGGGTGGCGAAAGGTATGTCTCTTGTATGTGAAGGTATGTGTCTTGTATGTGTTGTTGCATTGTGCACAGCCTTCACAGTGATACTTCCCATTGGATACTGCGCTCAAAGGTCTTTGTGAGGTTCATCTTTGCTTGTAATGCGAAAAATCAAGTAAATCCTTGAAGTTTTTTTCGCCTTTGGGTCAATTCCTGCCAATGTTTTTTGGAAATGGGACGTATGATGTGTAAGTGAGTGGAGAAGGATGTAATGCAGGTGACTGAGAGAATATTTTCTCTTGTCTCTTCGTTTTGCTTATAATCTAATCTTTCTTAAAGCCATTTAATGGGCTTTCTCAACCCATTTATCTGGATAGCCCCGAACCCTATCCTTCATGTCACTAGCTTTTTTTACATAGTCCTCAGTCGTTTCACAAAACATGATTTATTACTAAAGAAACGTGAATCCTTTTGGATTTTTACTTTACATTTACTTTACTTCACTACATTATTTCCAAAGGGCCTGAACGATGAATTTATTCTTAATGTAATATTATAAAAGCCTTTGTTTGTATGATGTGATTCTTTATGGTGTCCTAATTGACTTTCCGACTTCCTTGCGCTTCTTGCATGGCACACAGGCCAAAACCAACTTTTTTTGGTGAATGAATGACACCACTTATTAGTAGGACCTGATTTTTCCTGTCTAGCCAACCTAACCTCTAAAAAAGTTGTGTAAAGTTTGTTCTTGTAACCTTTGAAGAAGCCTGATGATGGTCCATGACAAAAACATTGTAAATTAAAAATCTTGCTTGCAGGGTGGACAGTGTGTGGGAGTTCTGTTTTTTCACACAGCATACACACACACACATGTATATACACATCCATTGATATTCAGCATGTGTTTTTGTGTTTATCATCAGCCTCTGCGAGTTCACAGCTTAGATTCAGAGACAGAAGAATCCTGGAAAACACACATTCCTCCAGCATGGAGTCAACAGGTAGACACACACACACACAAACACACACACACACACACACACACACACACATATATATATGTACACCACATGCTTACACACACACACACACACACACACACACACACACGCTCAGAAATGTGTACTACATGCTTATATGCATACACAGCATGTATGCCCACATGCACATTCACCCACAAACACACAGACGCAGACATACTCACACACACAAATACATATGCAGACAAGCACACATGCTTTTACACAGACATTTTACACAGGCACACACATGAACAACAACAGACAGACAGACAGACATACACAAACACACACACACACACACAAAGGTACTAGAGTAATACACACTAGCATACATCCACATACTCAGACCCTTGGTCTTGAATGACTGCATACTGTGTGGGTATGCCGAGTTTGTTGATTGTGTATGTGGGTGTAAGTGTGTTAATAAGGTTCTTGCACTGCTGTAGAGTTAAAATTAGAGGGAGTATGTCCACTGTCCTGGGTGTCGGTGTCAGCATGCACAGTTTTAACCCGTCCTCCGGAAACATGAGCTTCTCTCTCACCGTTTCCACCCTCGCTGCTTACTAAATGTGTGTGTGTGTGTGTGTGTGTGTGTGTGTGTGTGTGTGTGTGTCTACAACACCTAGGAACAGAGGAGTCAGCTTCATTCAGCTACACTCACTCATTCATGCACTACGGACGCACACACACACACACACACACACTTGCACACGCAATAATAATAATACTCACTCACTGACACACACATACATAAAAACACACATACATGCGTATACATGCATACATACCTGTACACACCTGGACTGCTTTAGCACTTTTTTTTATTAATGTATTATTTGCATTGACAAATTATGCACGCTTGAACAGAGAGAGAGAAAAAGAGAGAGAGAGAGAGAAAAATCTCATCTCTGCTCTAATTAGAGAATGTTTTGACATTTATAGGTGGGCCTTAAAAACTGTGATTACAAGAGCCTTATGTTAATTGCTCTGCAATTACTGTTCATTAGCATTCCCTCCATATTCACATGTGGCTGGGGAGGGCCAGGTCTTTTTAGGGCTACTTACCACACCCAGATAACAGGCAGGAAGCTGGGGGCAGACATACACACAGACATTCCACACACACAGCAATCTTAACACACTCAAATAGCATTAAGGTTGCCTTGGGAGAAGATGTGTGTACCACAGAGTGTTTGAGCTCTGGTGAGTGCACAGAGAGAGTTGGAGCATGTTTTGTTTTTCACACTCAAGTGAGACATAGCCATTATGGAAGGGTTCAGACCCTCGGTGAAGGCTGAGACAAGCAAACTCATTAAGCTTGTTCAAAAGGGGTTGAACTGTTCCCATGCTGGCACCAATACATGTCATGACATTCTCCTCACTCTCAGGAGTCTAACTTCTGCAGTCATGTCATGTGTAGCAGTTAGCAGCCATCATTTCTTTGGACCGAGTGTGTGTGTGTGTGTGTGTGTGTGTGTGTGTGTGTGTGTGTGTGTGTGTGTGTGTGTTTGCATGTGTAAAGTACCCTGTGCCCTCTGTCCTAGTTTCTGCTCACCCAAAGAGAGCAGGCTCGTTTTAGGACCAGTGCCCTAAGTAAGGTGTTTTTTTTCAGGCCGCACATGCTGTTCCCACCCAAGGCCAGTGATGTGCGTGTGTGTCCGACTGTGTATGTGTGTGCTTGATTGCTCTCTCTTAGCACAGCAGGCCCACATATTCTCACTTGTCTCGGGAGAGAAGACAGACTACCCACATCAAAAGAGAATAGCCTACTGAAGACACAAAGCCAACATTGCCCCATATGCGCTTTAGCTGCTATAGTAATGCACCTTTGTGTGTGTTGACACTGGAGACAGAGGAGTACTACAGCCTTAACTCTGGGGATTAATAAAATATTATGATTATGGTTAGCTCTAGCGGTTTAGCTTTAGGTGTAAACTGTCTGTGATTACTTTTAGCAAGTTAGCTATAGTAGTGCACTGCCCATAGCTTTAGATTACCATAGCTGTAGTGGATCAGGCATAGGTTTGCCCCTTTGTATGGATAAAGATACAGCAGATGCGGTCTACATACAGTAGTCCCAGAGGGAAAGCAGTCACTCCATCTGGGGCTTGAACCCTATTTCCTGGGCTATCAAATATGCACCCTGTGTGTGGTGTTGGCATCTGTAGGCCAGGGTTCAAGGCCCAGCATGGTGACAGTTCTCTCTTTTCCCAAGGATCATGTATGCTGGTTGTAACATGCCAGAAGCCATTAGCTGATCCCACCCAATCTCTCACTCCCAGTTACTTTCTGTCACATTACTCCGTAGTGTCCTAGCTAAAGGCATAAAAAATACACTTGATTCAGTCATTCATTCCCCAAAAATGCACTCTTTATTGTCTATGTAATAACAAGCAAAATATTGCCCAGGAATAAAAAATATATGAAAAGAAATAGCATCATAATCACACGTTATGGTTGTGTTGCAGTATAAGGGCCAAGCCAACTTGCACATCTTTGAGGACTGGTGTGGTAGCTCTGTCAGGCAGCTCAGAAAAAATCTCCATTACCCCCTATACCCTCACGTAAGTGGAATTTTACACACACGAACACACACACACCCACACACACACCCATATACTCATCCCAACACACATACACGCACACACAGTTCCTCATGATTATAGCAGGTGTTATCCAAACATCTTGTAGCAGGTATTATCCAAACATCTAGCGTTGCCAACTAGCCAATTGTGGCAAAAGTGAATCAATTTTCCCGTTTTTTTTGTAGTTACTTCTCATGACCTGTGCATTCAGATCGAGTACAAATGACAATGCCAATTAACATGAAGGAACTGATTAAGCAGCATTTAGATGGGGGACTATATTCCTCAGAAACACAAGTGAAGGCGCAAAGACACCACACAAAGACACCGCGCAGCACCTGGTAACAACTCCACGCTTGTGTGTTGGGGGACGGGGGTTTTACTTTTGCCACAATTGTTAGTCTTCTTGACCATAACAGTAAAAATAGTGACATCCGAAATTCAACAGGCTAGTACAGTTTTGCTCCTCAGCAAACATACCAACTCGGTATGATGTTTAACATGCCAATTTCCATTTTATACTGGAGGTGCATTAACCTTGACCCCCTCATTTCTCCCTCCCATAGTCACGCTCCACAGTAAATAAGCTGGCCATCTCCCCCAGATGGACAAACTACGGCCTGAGGATCTTTGGTTACCTTCACCCATACACCAATGGTACATACCTCCTCCACCACTGAATACAATTACACAATCCATGAAGTGTGGGTTACACCAATATATACCAATAGATGAGCTATGATCAGATGGATCTACCACTTTATACCAGTAGAATGGCTGTAATAGATATGCATGTACTCGTGAAGAGAGTTGTAAAGCAACCCTGTGTCTAAAATTGTGTAACAGAATGAGTAGTTATGAAAACAGAGCACATAATGTACGTTATGACGTCACAAGTATGCACATAGTGTTTATTTTTCTCTGACAACTATTATGCAGTTGTCAGTTGATGAATCAGGGCAAATGTAATCTTTGTCATTTCCTACAATTGCACAGCCTGTGTGTTTGATGTGAAGCAATAATAACTATCAAAAATTGATATGTTATCAATGAAACTCTATAGTGCACACAGTGCTCTGTAATGAAGTGTACCACAGCAGATCACAACCTGAGAGATACCCAATACCCAAGGCCTTTACTATGCATACTGAACATGGCTTTCCAGTCAGGTGTCAGGAGATAGAGGCATGTGCTTTGATTGAACCCTTACTGGGACATTGGGTATGTTCTGTGATCACACACAACATTCCTAATCTATTCACATCTCTCTCTCTCTCTCTCTCTCTCTCTCTCTCTCTCTCTATGTGTTTCTGTGTGTGTTGTGTATGTTAGGTGAGTTTGTGTTTGCAGTAGGTTCTGATGATAACTGTGAATTCTGGCTGAGCTCTGATGAGTCTCCCAACAATCTGCAGCAACTAGCTGCAGTGGGGAAGGTAAGTAAGAAGTGAGTGAGTGAGTGAGTGAGTTCATATTTGGTGTGTATGAACATGAGTATGGTAGTGTGTGTGGTTGTGCGAGGGCTGTTTTGTTATTACATTTGTAAGTTTTCTATGTGCCTATATGTGATTAGTGCATGAGTGATTTTTGTAGTGTGTGTCTATCTCTGATTTGCAGATGGGTAAAGAATGGACCGCCCCAGGCGAATTTGGAAAATACGCCAACCAGGTTTCTGAGCCAGTCCCGTAAGTGTGTGTGTGTTTCAATCTGTGGTTTTGATTTAGGAGTGAATTAGGAGCTGTGTGTTTTCTTTTTGTGTATTCACACTGGGAGCTACTAAAACAACAAATAAGCTAAGCATGCTCAAACAGGAACACTTTTGATAGCTTTCAATAGGTTTTTTAAACGTGCAATTTCTTCACTACTTTTTACCAGTCCTTTTTCCCTTAACAGGAGCGTAAATCCCTTGGAAATCCAACAAAAAGAGA
Organism: Setipinna tenuifilis; assembly: GCA_030347295.1. Classification (NCBI taxonomy): domain Eukaryota; kingdom Metazoa; phylum Chordata; class Actinopteri; order Clupeiformes; family Engraulidae; genus Setipinna; species Setipinna tenuifilis. Next base: position 32,134,584 of record CM059268.1, on the reverse strand, counting down.
TATAACTGTATACAGCGAAGGCGCTATCTCCCCCTAGGAAAACAGTAACGGTTGCTGTGGTAGCTTTAGTAGGTCCAAGTGAGAATGTATGGATTCTCTTTCCCACATTCACTCGGATGCACATACACACATGAACACTCATTCAACCATTAATCTCCTCTTTAACAAGCATTCAACAGGTAGAAACAAAGTCACATAAATCAGTCATTTGGAATGTCACTTGCAGAAGTTTTGCTTGCTTTTGCAGATTGCTTGCAGGTTGTGTGTGTGTGTGGGCAGGTGTGTGTTGATGTGGGGCACTGTACCTCATGGACTTGTATTGTGCCCTGTAGGCTCCTAATGAAGCAGAAGTGTGTGTGTGTGTGTGTGTGTGTGTGTGTGTGTGTGTGTGTGTGTGTGTGTGTGTGTGTGTGTGTGTGTGTGTGTGTTTGTTTGTTGTGTATTGTACCCTGTAGACTCCAGATGAAGCGGAAGTATTTCTTTGAGCTCATCCACAAGCAGGATGACAAGGGGACGGATCATGTGGAAGTTGCGGTATGTGTGTATAATAATAATAATAATACATATGTTTTATATAGCGCTTTTCATCACACTCGAAGATGCTTTACTAAGGACAGTACAAACAAACATACAGTACATAAGGACAGTACAGCCAGACAGTATTGGGACATACGTTACATACAGTACACAGTACAAACACACAGTATGGGAAAACTGAGGTAAGGAGAGACAGCAGGACAGGAAAAATACAAAGGGGAACAGCAGATTAAGGCGGAGGAGACTGGTGATATTGGTGCTACTGAAAAAGAAGACTCAGGTGTAATAGGTGGTTTGAAAGAGGTGGGTCTTGAGGTTTTGTTTGAAGAATGGTAGTGAGTCAGACTCTCGGATGGCTAGGAGGGGGGAGGGGGGAGTTCCAGAGGGTGGGGGCGGCGATGGCGGCGGTGGCTCTGTCCCCCAGGGTGCGGTACTTGGTTTTGATGATGGTAGTGAGGAGGTTGGCATCCGAGGAGCGTAGACGGCGAGGAGGGGAGTGGCGGTGTAGGAGATCGGTGAGATATGGGAGGTGGGGGCGAGGTTATTGAGGGCTTTGTAGGTGATGAGGAGAATCTTGAAGCGTATACGTCATTTGATGGGAAGCCAGTGGAGTTGACAGAGGATGGGGGTGATGTGTTCTCTGGATGGGGAGCGGGTAAGCAGTCGGGCAGCAGAGTTCTGGAGAACATTTGAGGGGAGGCCATATAGGATGCTATTGCAGTAGTCAAGTCTGGAGGTGATGAAAGCATGGATTCATTTTTCAGCAGCTGACGGTGAAAGAGTGTACGTGTGTGTGTGTGTGTGTGTGTGTGTGTGTGTGTGTGTGTGTGTGTGTGTGTGTGTGTGTGTGTTTATGTGTGTTTATGTGTGTTTATGTGTGTTTATGTGTGTTTGTGTGTGTTTGTGTGTGTGTGTTTGAGCGTGAGCACATATGAAAGGAACACTGTTCACTCATTCACTACATAGTGCACTGCATAGGGTGTGAGTTAGATTGTTTTGTTCCCTACATAGTGCACAATATGTAGTGAATGAGTGAACATTTTGGATTCGGACTTTTAGATAGTAGATTAAGAGTGCTGACCACAGCCATCTGTGTGTGTATGTCTCTGTATATGTGTGTGTTAACAAAATGTGACTGAAGCAAAATGTGACTGAAGCACGCGTGTATGGGTGCACGAATGGGTGTGTATGAGAGTTAATCTGTAATTACTTGTGTGTTTGAGTGTGTGTAAGTGTTCATCTGTAATTGCATGTTTTCTTCACAGTGGCGACTGAATAAGGCTGGGTCGCAGTTTGCTGTCGTTGACTCCAAACACATCTCTCTCTACACCAGTAAGAGAAACACGACATACATATGCAAACAGGGATATACTCCAGCATTTGCATGCATGCAAACACACTTATGCACGTACATACACATGCACAGACTTACACACATTCATACATGCATGGAGCAAAATTAGCTTGAAAAGCCATGATATGCCTGTAGGGTCTAGAGAGTGTGTGTGTGTATGTGTGTTTGCACATGCATGTGTGTGTAGTGTGGCTTAAAGAGTGTGTCCCCCAGGGTGTGTCTTTGCTTTGTGTGTGTTTAACTCCTGATCTTAATATTGGTGTTGTGCCTATGTGTGTGAGTGTGTGTGTTTGACCTGTGTGTGTGTGTGTGTGTGTGTGTGTGTGTGTGTGTGTGTGTGCGCACACGCAAGCGTGTGTGTGTGCGTACGTTTTGTGTGTTTGACCTGTGTGTGTGTATGTGTTTGTCTTCCCCAGATGAGTCCTCTCTGAAGATGAGTGATGTCTCTCACATTCCTCAGACTGTGGCCAGTCACGTGACCCCACCCTCTAACAGGCCTCAGGCCACACCCCATGGAGCGGACATACTCCAAGACGATCCCAGGGACACATTCCATCAACGTAAGACGCACAGACACACAGACACACACACATTCTACCACAGCTCCCACCCCTCACCGACCACCACCAGCCACACATATTCTCACTCACATACAGGCAAGAATACATACACACACGTGCATGCTTTCCACTACACACACACTTATCCTACCACATACAAACAGGCATACATATGTGAATAGACACACACACGCTTATGCACAAACACACACTAATACTAGGCAGAGGCAAACAGGGATACTGACTGCTGCTTTATATGATGTATATAAATTGCCCTAACCAAATATATTTGCATATATATGCATCTGTGTGTAGTTCCACTGATAGATCCCTTAGAGCTGACACACATCCTTCCAGACTGTGTCTACAAGCCGAGCTACACCATCAAAGGGTACCCTCTGTCCCGCTACCAAGGCCTGCAGTTTGTACGTACATTGCACATACATACACACTAAAACAACACACACACACACACACACACGTATATATCCATGTACCAATACACCCATGCATACACACACACACACACACACACTTTTGCACACTTAAGCACAACTGTGGTTTGTGTGTACTTTACCCATACAGACATTTACACATACACACATACATATTTTTAGGAAAAAAGCTGTGCCACAATTATTGACACTCTTAGAAAATGTTAGAAGAGAGATGTTGGAAGAGAGGTTTCCAGAGGTGTTGGAAGTAAAACAGCCCTACCACCTATGGTGGATTTGACATATATTGAGGGACACATGCTGAAAAGATCCCCCTGCCCTCTTTGATGAAGAGTCTGTGATTCTGTGGAAAAACTTATATAGGGTCTTTGTATCATGAACTCCATGAACTATCTGACCATTTCGAAAGTGGCCAGTCAGTGAACCAAAACAGAAGTTTTCACAACTAAGACACAGCCTTATCCGTCACAAGGTGAGATGGAACAGACAGGAGCGGACCCAAATGCGTAGCGTGACCAAGGAATACTTTTATTAAGAGTTTTAGGGAAAACAGGGACTGAGGCAGGAAGCCCCGGGGGCAGGAAGGACTAGGGAAAATAGGACGCAGGAGACAAGCCGGTTGGCAACCGGGGCAGGAGAGTCGAGCGTAGTCAGGAGATGAGCTGAGTCGAATCGCCAGGACAGGAGAGCCAAGGGTACTCAGGGGATAAGCCGAGTCGAATTACCAGGACAGGAGAGCCAAGGGTACTCAGGGGATGAGCCGAGACGGAGCACCAGGGCAGGAGAGCCAAGCGTAGTCAGGGGATGGGCCGAGTCGAATCGCCAGGACAGGAGAGCCAAAGGTAGTCGGGGGATGAGCCGAGTCAGAGCACCAGGACAGGAGAGCCAAGTGTAGTCAAGAGATGAGCCGAGTCGGAGCACCAGGACAGGAGAGCCAAGCGTAGTCAGGGGATGAGTTGAGTCGGAGCACCAGGACAGAAGAGCCAAGCGTAGTCAGAGGGTGAGCCACGTCAAAGCACCAGGACCAATCCAAGGAGTCAGGAGTGAAACACTGGGAAGCAGGGCTCACAAAAACAGAGGGGCAAGACACAGGCACAGACTACGGGGAACAGGTACAGAACTAGACAGACAGGGTCACAAAAAGGCAGTCAGGAGTCTCAGTGCTGGCCGTGGAGAAAAACACACCGTGGTTAGCAGACGAACTGACAAGGAGGAAGTGAAACGTGAGGGTTTAAATAGAAGGGTAGTGCAGGTGAGAGTGATGATGAGATAAGAGGAAAACGAGGAAGTGCAGGTGCAGTGTATGATCACGGAGACGGAGACGAGAGGGGAAACAGGTGAAGGGAATTAGTTTGGCTGTGAGAGGAGAGCGGAGTGTAGAGTGAATAATTGAAACTGATAATGTGATTAGGGGGAAATAGCAAGGAAAAAATACAGCACTACCAGAAAACCCCGAAGGAACACCGTGACATCTTCAACAGAAAATCCAGCCTCTACTATGATTATCTCAGTCCTCTAATCTTCACAGCACAGAGAAGCTGTGAGGTAAGCTAAAGAGAACAGTGCAAAAGCAAAGACCTAGGAATTTGGAAGATCTATATCGACATTGTGAAAAGGAATGGTCTCAAACTCTTTTCTTGTACTCTCTAGCTTCTTGGCAAAGAGCAGGGTAACCATTTATTTTTTGGTAAAAAAGGAGGGCTTTGAAGTGTGCTAAATGTAGGGGTGCCAATAACTGTGCCCCTTGTGTTTTTAGTAAACCCATTTCCTCATGACACATTTGTCAAAATTAATTTGCTTTTAGTCAAGGTTGTATTGTTTTTAGTCAATTTTACCAGGAGTGCCAATAATTGTGGAGGGTGCTCTAGTCACACTATATTGTACGCAAGGTTGATTTTGTGTGTGTGTGTGTGTGTGCGCGCACGCCTGTGTGTTCATCAGGTTCATCTCACCTACGTCTTTCCCAATGACTACACAAGGCTCACACACATGGAAGATCAAAACAAATGCTTCTACAGGCCAGTCTACCATCCCAGGTAATGAATATACCACCACAAGTGTTATGGGGTTGACACGGAACACACTGGCTGCACAACCAACACACGGGTGCTGAGGCACAAAGAAAAACAAACATGATGAAGGGACAGATGCACATAGAATGGAACAGAATGCCTTGTATTATCACTATACATATGTACATTGTACACTTGTACACATGCACAATGAGATTAAGAACCACTCACTCTACAGTGCAAACATGTATGTAGTAAAAAAAATAAAAATAAGTATCAGTGCAAGACAGGATAATGATAGAAGATGCAGTGGGGAGAGGTGCACATTTTTGAGGCAGAGATAGATTGCACAATAAATTAATATTGCACATTTGCATTTATATTGCACAGTTGTAGGATAGAACACACAAAAAGAAAAATGTCCCAGTCTGGAACATTCAGACTGTATGTATGTGTGTAGTCAGTGCATGAGTTGTTCAGGCTGGGACAGCTTATATACTTACATACCGTAAAACTGCAAATAATAGCCCAAATAGATGCCTGTCCTAAATAGGCACACCCAGGCCTACAGCAGTCTCAAATAAAGGCCTTTCCTTGTTGTTAAATTTAGCTTATTCCAAGTCCCCCACCCTGGACCGTAACCTGTAAGCCATGTTCTATGCTTCTTCTTAACGCACTGAAAACATCTCTGTCTAACAGTTGACTAGGCTCAGCCTACACATTTCCATTGATAAAAGTGAACACGATAAATTGATAAATGACAATAAAACACTTATGGGTAAATTTCTTTAAGTTTTGGCTGCCAGAAAAATGTGAGGTATTATTGACATTCAAATGACCCCACTGATTCATTCTGAAAGTCACATGAAAAAAGTCTTGCCAGGCCTACAGACTGTTTTGTTTTTATTATGCTTCAAAACAATAAGTTCACAAACTTCCTTGGTTAAGTGTGCAGTTTTTGCTTGAAGGAGTTTTAAGTTCATCATGGCATCAAAGAGAAAAAAGTACAATTTAAATGTAAGCTTTCCACGGTGAAGAATAGCAATATGCCTTGTTTTTTTCTGTTCTGTCTATCTGGATTATGGGTAGGCCTATGATATGTATGCACAAGGTTATTGTGAATGATAAAGCATAATTTGATAGCCTAACAAGCGTAGTGCATTTTTAATAACCAGCTTTTAAGTTTGTATGGACATGTGTCCTGAATAAATGCCGGGTCTGTTGAGTCATTCAGGAAATAAATATTTTAATATTCTAATATTTCCAGCTGTACAGTAGCTGTTTGCGTGAATAAGAAGAAAACATAGAGGTTGCAATACAGTCAGTTGTTCCCAGATATGGAAAAAGATAGCAATTGTTCTTCCTTTTTTAAGAAACTGCTTATTAAGGAGCTACTTACACACACATGTTTTATGCTCATCCCATTAAGTAGGAGGCTTAGTAGTACCCATAAGGGCCCACCAAAAGTAGTGTGTGTGTGTGTGTGTGTGTGTGTGTGTGACAGAAGGCATGTTCGGGTGATTAACTCTTTCCCACACACCTTGAACATGATATATGACTCAAATAACAATGATAAAGCAGCAATAGAAACTAAAATGTTAGTGTGAACCACAGATGCTCTAAGGAAACATCAAACTATTATCATCCATTGTATATCCATGTACTGTATTATATTGCTATATAATATGGTAGTAATTTAATTTTAAAAATCTGATTGTGAAAAAAAACATTCTTCTATCTGTGATGAGTGGTTTGGGTGCACTTTCCCTTTTTATACTACAGATGGCATCTGTGCATCAACCAGGATCTCAGTGCATTCTAGAGATTGAGCCCTGCTTCTCTCTCTTGCTTTCTCTCTCTCTCTATTTTTTATATGCCTTCACATCGTTCACCTTTTCTGTAATTTTTTGTCCCGCTGCTCATCTAAAATTTAGCATTTTAACTTGTTTCAAAGCCTGCCACTATAAGGTAATGTGTAGATTGCACTGTATCAGTAATCTGACATTAGGTTTCTCTGTTTTTACTGCAGGCTGGGATTCTCCTGGAACATGAATTTGGATGGGGTTGTTAGTGACAACAATAACATCACACCTACAGGTTAGGCTATTTCTCTCTCTGTCTCTCTCCCTCTGTTTTGGGAAGAGGTCATGTGTAAGGAGGGCAGAACTTTAGGAAGATAGATTTTTATTACAGATAGATAATGTAGATAGATGTAATGTTATTTCTTGATGTATTTCAATAAATATTCAGAAAAGTCACTCTGTTGTTAACCCTCTCTCAATGTCTCTGCCAGAGGAAGTCTGGAAAATATTGCGTGACAGAGAGAAGGAGGCAGAAAAGAAAGGAAATGAGATACCTGACTATGGAGATGATTATGATGACTACATGCACCATCGCCAGCGCAAGCTCTTTACTTTCAACAAGATGGCTCCTCCACTTCAAGATCTAGAGAAACCATCAGAGAACCTTCCCAAACAGTTATCATACAGACTTCGTAGGAACCAACCAGTCCAGCCAAAGAATCCACCAGAGCATTTAAGGAACGCCCTCAGGGAAGAGCAGACCTTGCACAGAAAGGTAAGGAACCAACTCCAGGAAACTCTGTTAATGCAGCAGGAACCATTTAAAAGACAGAGACAGAATCAGGGGACAGGGCATCTGATGGTCCAGAGGCATCACCATGACAATGCAAAGGACCAGTACCCACTCAAAAAGTCACAGTTTTTAGTCCAACACCATAACTCTCCTAAGGTCTTGCAGAACAACAACCAAACCAAGGCCATACATCCAGTTTACCAGAAACCTCATAGGAAACGGTCAAACTCAGGAAAAAAAACGAACCAGTTGGCAAAACCAGAGACAGACAGAGCCAGGAGGCACAGGCAGCGAAGAAGTGGGAAAAGAGTATTGCGACCTGCTGGGCAGGCTCAGATGCTGGAACTTCACAGAGGAGCAGCAGGAGAGCAGAACATCTTCAACACAGTCCAGAACCAGTCCACAGCTCAGCAGAACACGGTGAAACAGCGAGGAGCGTCTGTTCTATCTGTGCCTCTGAAAAGAGCACCACAGTGGCAGCCCACGGAGTTGAGGAGGCCAAATGCAACCCAGAGCCAGCAGCAAGAGGTGGGGCTTTTAAGAGAGGAGCAGGATATGGGAGTGCAGGATATCATGTCTAACACCACACAACCAAAAAATCTCCTAAAATCACACAGGCTAGCTGAAGCACAGCGTGTTGAATACAAAGAGGTTGATCCTCTAACCAGAGAGGAGGCTCCATCGAAATATGGGCATCTTCATGACAGAGGACACCAAGAGCCACCTGAAGAAGCTCATCTGTCAATCAAAGAAGTGCAGGCACCACACAAAGAGGCTTATTTACCAATCAAAAAAACTCAAGCACCACATAAAGATCTTGATCAGCCAATCAAAGAAGCACAGGCACCACGCAAAGTGACTCATCTGCCAATCAGAAGAGACCAGGAACCAACCAAAAAGACTTATCTACCTATCCGAGAAAAACAGGATGCTCATCAGTTAAAGAGAGAAGTGCTGGCACCACACAGAGATGTTGGCTTCCAGGTTAGAGATGAACAGACCCAGACCAAGGAAGCACAGGGTCCATTTAGAGAGAAGCCACTTTTACATAGAGAGAAGCCACACCTACAACGAGAACCACCACAACTACAAAGTGAAAGGCCACAACCTCTAAGCGAGAAGCTGCTTCATCAAAATTCACCCCCTGATGCACTCAAACCAACAGCTAAGTCCAACATACGGGAAGAGCAGGGCCAGCTGGTCAAAGCCAAGGGGTGGCGACAGAACAAGTGGAAGGAGTCTAAGGTAGAGCAGGAAGTGAGAAGGGACCGCAACAGGACATCAAAAACAGGCCACAAGGACAAGCTGGACCAGAACAAAAACAAACTGTACATGGATAAGGCACGCAAACAAACGCCAGCATTTGTTGATGGAGGTATACCTAATGATGCTAATGATCCCAGGAAGCATGCTCAAGTCCAGGTGGCTGTTCCCTCTGTCACTAGCAACAGCATCCATGGCAGGGAGGAGGAGGAGAAAAGGCCAGATGCCGGTGACGCCACCAATCGAGACAAGGACACAGATGATGATTGGGAGGACTGGCAGTCAAACTGGCAGTACGGAGACCTGCAGGAAGAAATTCTATTTGACCCGGAAGTGAACTGGGCGCAGACATTCCAGCTGAAGCCCGTGGACCTGCACAAGATGCGCAGCGACTGGATAGACCTGAACTGCAACGTGTCTGGCAACCTCCTTCTAGACCCATCGGATGCACTGGCTGTAATCCAGGCCTTTATGGAGGAACTCAACAGGAAGAATCAGAGGTGTGTATGTATGTTTTGTGTATGTGCTTGCATGTGTGTATGTGTTAGAGGAGATCCATCTTCCAAGTTTGTAAAATATCTGTTGTAAAGTAACCTGTAAAGTAACTCAGAGTGAGTCAGACCTGTATTTACAAGTATATGTGTATGTGTGTGTGTGTGTGTGTGTGTGTGTAGACAGTACACTCTTGTGAATGTGGTAAACGTTGAGAAGCGCGTGGATGTCATGCTGGGCAGTCGTTATCTGCTGGAGCTGGAGCTTTTGGATGCGCAGGGTCATCAGGGGCGCGTCTCACAATATGTTTACTTCCTGCCCCGTCACCACGGATACCTGAAAAGCCGCACACAACCGTTACTATGCAACCCAGTCGGCTTCCAGTGGAACCCTACAGCCACTGTCCATTTTATTGTTCCAGGTAAGAATGAGAGCTCTCCCAATGCTCACATGCATGTGTGCATGCGTGCACACACACACCTAGTTTTCTCTTTCTAACTCTCTCATGCTCACTCACAAACAACTCTCACTACCGCTCTGTCTTTATGTACCCATTACAGAGAATAAGAAAGAAAGAAACTAAAACTAAAAACTAAAACCAAAAAAGGAGTACTGGTATATCAATAAATGACATTAACCTATGTGCCATATATATACCCGCAATAGAATCCTCCTACGATGAGGAAGAATACATGAGCAACCTCTACACAGATTGCCATTTCCAGGCCCAGGGGAATGTGTTGCTGTGTGGGGGGACCTAAACACCAGTACTGGGTGTAAAATCGACTTCATTGACTTACATAGTAAGTAAGTAAGTACGTTTAATTTATATAGCACATTTAAAAACAGGTAGGACTGGCCAAAGTGCTGTACAGTGTCAAAAACTAAAAGGCTAGAATTAAAAGTAAATGAAGATAGACAAAAGCTAAAAGCAATACATTTTCAATCAGCAAAAAATAAAATATATAAAATACCAAAAGTATTTTATCAGACAGGTGCAATAAAAGACAAGGTAAAGGGTAGGGATGAAAAGAGAGGACTTAGGAGGGAAAGGCCAAAGTGTACAGGTGTGTTTTGAGTCTGGACTTAAAAGTAGTGATTGTGGGAGCAGATCTAATGTCGGGAGGCAAAGCATTCCACAAACTTGGAGCTGCCACAGCAAAAGCACGGTCCCCTTTGTTTTTGAGGCGGGACGGGGGGAACATGGAGGAGACCTTTGTCTGCAGATCTGAGGGATCTGGGGGCAGAGTAATGGTGAAGCATGTCAGAAATGTACAATGTACATGGTGACAATCATGTGTTTGGCCAAAATAACCTGTACCTCTCTCCAAACTTGCCCCCTAACATCTTTCTCAAAATCAGCCACAAATTTAGCCCAACAAGTTATTCAGGCTCCATAAGGATTAAGGATAGCCATGTGAAATTTCTATATGCTCTGAATTTCCCCAAATAAAAAAATGTATTGAGTGTTACAATTCAAAACATGTTGAAATCAGTGAAGCTGGTGTCAATAAAACCACCAATGAATTAAACATGACATTTCTGAAAGCATCAAATGCAGCTGATATGACATAAATGAACAAAAATCAAGCAAAAAATAAAACTAAAGTGTGGTTTTACACTGAATGTACTTGTGAAAACATTAAGTAATCTCTCAAACCTAAAACACACCAACCTGAAAACAAAAATTTTAGAAATTACTATTATAAAACACTACAACATTACAAATGGCTCCTGAGAAAGAAAACCAAACCCTTAAAGGTGTCATAGTAGTAATGAATGCCCTGTGGGCCAGTTTGTGCTCCTGTTTTAGGCTGTTCTAGCTTGGAGGAGGTGCGTGGGGAGAACAACAGGATTTTGGCTATGCTATTCACAGGCTACCATCATTCAAAACACAACAAAAACATCAAAATCCATAGCACACCAAAACGAAGCTCTAAACATTCTAAACAAACACACTGACTTACCTATATTTTGTTTGGTGAATGTGTGCTGCAATGAGACTCCTCCAGTAATCACAACTATGATATAGCTTTTTCTAATTGACAAACTTGCGTCGCTTTGGGTGCCCTTTTGTTATTTGCTCGCTATTCTGTCTAATTTCTTTCATTGACTGATGGAGGCAATGGGGGTAAAATCACATTTTCACACACAGCATGCAACTCCTGGCCTATACTATTTCAAAAAGAGCAAGTGCTAAAAGAAATCAAATCAAAACAAAAAGAAATCTTTGGGACATAAACATACCAATTACAATTTGGTGCTAAATATTTGACTGTAAAATTCAGCCTATTGCACTGTATGAAAGTGAGATATAAGGTCCACACAGTGAACACAGCTACAGTAGATAGGGCAAGCATCCTATAGAAGCCCTACATTCTGAAAAATTCAAAGAAAACACAACCAATGAAACCAGTGTAGGGCAAAATTGGGCAGATTTCCACTGGCCATCAACATACAAAAGTGAGCTCTAAAATGGATGCATCTTTAAACAAGCCCCACACACTGCATTAGCCAGGCTAGTGCCGACTAGTGCCTCCGCTCAATTTCATTTACCAACTGCGTTAAGGAACATGAACATAAGTTTCAGTTCGCTCCGTCCAAGAATGTGGACGGGCCATGTGAACAGATGGGAGGCTGAAAATGATGACGTTGAACTTCAAATTGAGGATTTAAAGCCAAAGCAAGAATGCTTAAAGAATTTTATCAGAGGGAAAGATATTATTGGTGTACTTTTTACGGGTTTTAGTAAAAGCTTAATGTAACAAGCAGTAGAGATTGTTTGATGTAACCCTATAGCTAACGAATCCCAGTGCAGAGGTTTCAGATGCTTTGCACAGAGTGAAACCATGTGAAAGCTCTGAATCCTTTAGTTATCCTCTGAGTCCTATAAGCCAGCTTGTACCGAGACTAATCTCCACCTAACATATACTCTCAGACAAGCACTGCTTTCAAACTAAATGTCAACAGAATTGTCCAAAAATATCTGTAACATTGGCAAAATGAAACAAAAACCCAAAGCAATTTAGAATATTATAGGACCATCAAATCTAATTACTAATTGGAGGAATATCTCTTTAATGTGGCAGATACTGACAACATCCAGACTCAGTGACCACAGCCTCGCCATAGAGAAAGGCCTAGTATATACTAGTTCATACGGGCATGTTGCGTGACAATATGATGTCACCAATGCACCTGATCTTTTCATACTGGGGCTCAACACGCATGAGTCTCCTCCTCGTCAGAGGTGTCATAATGTCAGAGTCATCAAATATAAGGTGGGCCAAAAATATGGGACACATTTTAAAAGCTTATCTTGGAATCTAAAAATGGTAGAGAGTAAAAGATATATTTGTTGGAAAGCTGACAAAACACAGCCAAGAACATTTCCAACTATAGACCTGAATTAAAAATAATGAAGAGTGCATTAAACATTGTCAATAGAAACATTTCCCAGTCAAAATAAGTAAAATATAAGCAAACTGTCAATGATTGAAATTTACATGCAGCTCTGTGCGAGGACTTCTGGCCAGGCCAGAGCTTGTGCTTACTCCAGAACACTTATTACAGAACACTTATTTTTATTACACTTATTTTGACTGGAAAATGTTTCTATTAATAATGTTTAATGGCCTCTTCATAATTTTTAAAAATCAGGTCTACAGTTTAAATTGAAAACACTGAAAACACCCACTTCCAACGAAAACTATATCTGTCAAATATTAAAATGACAAAAGTTGGAAAAAGGACTCCCACACACTGCCCATTCCACAAGCAAGATTTATTAATTTCACAAGCTTTTGGTCATGGACCTTCATCAGGTTGCTTTACAGGTACATGAAAACAAACTCAATACCACTTTTAAAACAATTTTGAATCTGATATTTTTAGTTGGGTGAATTCAGGTAAATTGGGCCACTTTTTGGCAAATTTGGGTAAGATGCATGAAATCTTGCCAAAAAATTAGTTTGTTTTTATTAAATCACTTGTATTCTACTACTTTTTGGGAACAAGAATGTGTTCCATCTCATATACACATATTCCTTATTTGAATTACAAGGCACAGAATTTCATGAGAGCACATGAAATGTGTTATTTTAATATTTCAACAATTTATTGCTTTTAATAAGGCCTATAGGCCTATTAATAATTACCCCCACTTCCAGCATTTTTTGCCAAAGCATTGATGGTTTCATCATGTATCAGTCATGTCATGATAACAGCTCAAAAAACACATTTTGTGGTGTGGTGACACTTTAAGAGCAGACCTATTTGGTGAACATAATAGTTTCTATCTTAAAGCAACACAATAGCACTTTTCATCTTTGGTTGCCCTGCAGGTTGGAAAGAATTGTTTTTCTTATGTCTCATTTGAACTACAGACTGAGAGTGAGTCACTTCTGCAAACTTGCATAGTGAGGTTACAGCCTATGGAGGTACGCAAAGCAAATTCAGAAATGCGTTCACCTTGTTACAAGTTGACGAACCATTAAAAGATTGTGAAAACCTTATTTTAAGGTTGAAAAAACTACTTGGGCTTAATTTTTTTTCAACATAGAGAAGTTCCTTATACAGATCAGTTCACCTTGATTGAGGATGTTATTTTCACATCATTGTTAAGTTGCATAGGTTTTGCATACATTGTGAGGGGTAGTATATTCCATGTTGCCCTTTTATATATTTCAAGCCAACATAAGTGTGATGAAGTTGTGTTCTATATATTTCATAAAAGATTTAGATCAAATATGTATGACAGAAATGACAAAAAATGAATAATCACAACTGATATCAGCTGAAATAGTCCGGCGGATAGCTGCGAAAATCGATCACTGCGATAAAAAGCATGAAAATTGGTATGAAGACTCTCAAATGAGGTCTGATCAGATTTGGAACCGTAGGCGCTCAAGATCTGGCCCTTGGGAAATGGGGAAATGGATTAAAAGCACCCAGAAACATCACATATGTGTACCAAATCAGTCTCCCAAAGGGCATTCAATATGGTGGCCATTTTGGAAAATGGCCGACATATATGGATTCCGTAATGATTAAATGAATTGAAAACAGCCAGAAACACAACATATTTGTATCAAATTTGGTAGAATGAGTCACAAAGGGGGTCTGAATAGATTTAAAACTATAGACATCCAATATGGTGGCCATTTTCCAAAATGGCCACCATAAATGGAGTTCCTAATTGGAAAACAGATTAAAAACAGTGCAATAATACAGCAGAAATACATGTCAATATAAACATACTTCACAAAAATGGCTATTGATATGTCTTTAAATTATTTATGCGATCCAAATCATGGAAAATGTGATCACCATGAAAACTGATTAAGAGCTGATCTTTGTCTGGTCTCAGCCAAAGAAATTCACAAATAGTGAAACAGAAAGCATGATAAGAGACACACAATCTAATCCACCACGGCAAGGTGCCAGCTCATTATGATTAGGTTATTTTTTTGTTTGTTTTTACTTTTAGATATTGATGTAGGACTGAATAACAACAACCAGAACAAAGAACAAGTGGCTCAACCCTTCAGCAGTTGTGTTTTGAACATTCATACAAGATTCAACTCACAACATGTCATATAACATACGTATATAAAGATGTCACATTTAATTCAACCACTATACCAAGCCAACGACCAATCTCAGCCAAGAAGCACAAAAAACTTACACTGCGTGACAATCTCCCTCACATAAACATAAAGCAGTGCACTGCAGTGATGCAGCTCTACATTTGCACTGCCTAATACAGCCTAAAGTAGGCAGTGTACAGCTTATATAACAGTGCAAATTTGCTGTTCCCTCAAAATAACTCAACACACAACCATTAAAGTCTAAACCACTGCCAACAAAAGTGAGTACACCCCTAAGTGAAAATGTCCAAATTGTGCCCAATTAGCCACTTTTCCTCCCTGTTGTCATGTGATCCATTAGTGTTACACTTTTGTTGACAGTGGTTTAGACATTAATGGTTGTGTGTTGAGTTATTTTGAGGGAACTGCAAATTTGCACTGTTACGCTGTACACTGCCTACTTTACATTGTACAAAAGTATTATATCTTTAGACTTCTCCCATGGAAAGATATAATAAAAAAGTTAAAAAATGTTAGGGGTGTACTCACTTTTGTGACATACTGTAATTTGAAAAAAAAAGTAAGAACTGTCACCAATTAACTTCACACCCCTCCACTGGATGAAATACAGTAGGTAAAGACTATGTAGAATTAGTAGACAAGAAATGAAAACTAAATTCTCAAGACTGACTCAAGACACACCCCTAAAAGCTACAACTAAATGAAATTTGGAATGACTATTAACATGAAAAGCAAAATTACATAAAAAAAGGTGTTACTGCTTATATTCCATATTCCATGGAAGTTAGTTTCCCAGTTCGCAATTGCTGGACTTTTTTCATCCTAAAGGACAGTTCAGACTGGAGCGGAAAACGAAAAATGCGAAAAGCGGAAAAGCGTCCACACCTGCGGAGCGAAATCGCGGAGCGATTTTTCTGATCTATCAACTCCTAGCGACTTTTCAGAGAGCCAGTAGCGACTTTCTGTGACTTTTTTTGGCAACACTGTCCGGCATTCCAGTTGGCTGCAGCGACTGTTGACAAACCGCATCATAGCTTGTTAGCACAATATTGCTGAATGAATTACTGCATGAAAACTAGCTCACGACTTGGTTGAGCACAGAGAACATTTCAGAGATCATGCAAGATTTACAATTACTAACAATCTATGTTTCCCAAATAATTTGTAGTGGGTCTTGCTACGTGTGATCCATTGGCTCTTGCTAGCTGAGCTACATACTCCCCCAAGACAGTTTAAAACAACACAACGCCCAACATGAAAAATAAGACCCTCTACCACCTTTATAAACCCAGAGCAACAATTTTAACCATATCTAGCCCCAAATAGTAGCATACACCTTTAAATCTGATAGTAATATGTTATTACATGCTATGTTTCTGGCATACATTTTCCCATTATGGAATCCATATTTGTAGAATATTGAGATTGAAAAACTATGGTTCCTAATATAATTGGATGCCCTTTATGAACCTTCCTACCAAATTTGATACAAATATGTTGTGTTTCTGGCTGTTTTCATCTATTTTCATCCATTATTTTACCATTCAAAATAAATATTTGGTGGCCATTTTGGAAAATGGCCGCCATATTTAACGCCTATGGTTCTAGATCTAATCAGATCCCTTTTGGGAACCTTCCTACCAAAATTGATACAAATATATGATGTTTCTGGGTGCTTTTAATCCATTTTCCCATTTCCATGACGGCCATTTTCCAAAATGGCCCCCAGGGCCCAGATCTTGAGCGCCTATGGTCCCAAATTTGATCAGAACCCCTTTGGGAGTCATCATACCAAATTTGACGCTTTTATCGCAAAGTGATCAATTCGCATGAAAATCTGCATCTATCGACCGGACTAAAAAGACGTGTTTGTTATTCAGTAATAGGTCTTCCTTGGTAACCTAAATTAAAATGAATTATTTAAGCCAGTCTGTCTTAAGTCTGTATGTTAACGTAACCTGCACACATGTGTCATGTCCCCCAGATTTCCAGTGTCCTGGCAATCGTTGACGAAAAATTGGTGAAAAAAAAGTTGCAGCAACACTAATATGACCGCTTCGCCACTGGCAGTCATAATAAATGTCAAGCCTTAGTCAACAATATATCTACTGATGCACAGACTTGGACACATCATCAGTGTTGTATCCTAGAATCACTGGGTGTTTCGGGTCTTGCAACAGACACCCTCCTCTAGGCGACCTGACCGAGGTGATCAAATCTCGGCCTGTGTCCAAGTGGCATGCCACACCCACTACAACCACTGCTCTCCCCTTTTTAACCAGAGCCACCTGGAGGCTTTTTCCGCTGCCTCCACGGTATTACTTATGGCCCTTCTACAGTTCACACCCATTATGCCTAGTGTACTGTAAGCTTTGCTCAGGGAGTAGCTGGCAAACCCCTGACAGCCTACCTCCACTGGCATGCACCTGGACTTCCACCAATTCCTCTGGCAGTCCTCCACCAGCTCCTCCCAGGAACCGTCAGCTCCAGCAAGAAGAGTTGCTTTGTGGCTTTTGAGACCAAGATGATGTTGTCGTCCAAAAATTCGTTATCAACAAAGTAGAGACAAAACCAAGCCAAGTAGTGGTAAATGACAAAACCCTCGAGGTTTATTGTGACGGATCCGGGAGCTGAATACAGTGTGCACCTAAGGCTGCCACCATACAAACTCAATTATACGGGGCACACCGCCCTCCTTATATACAGGTGTGACGCCTTTGTTTCGTGTGGCGGGAGATCCGGCAGATCTGGTTGGGGGTTGGGATACGCGTTGCAATTGAAGCACGCCCCAACATACATGCATCTTTGATTTTTCTACTACATTACCCCCCTTTGAAAGTTTTCAAACTTTCACATAAGAAAAAGATGTTACATGTTACGTTACAATGGAGGGAAATGAAACCCAGGTTAAAATAAATTAAAAACAGCCTTAACATGTGCAAAAACATTCTGAACTTCAGCTTAAAAGGAAATTGACAGTAGAGAGTCTGTACAGATAAAAAGATGGTTCCATGAGCAAATGAAATACCGTAAACAGCATGATATTATGACTATAGATCTAACTGACTTGACTATTACAATTACCATTAATGCATCCAAGAAGAACTAAACAAATACATTTACAGTTTCCATGAATGAGACCTGCCAGTCTCTCTTTTCTTTATCAGTCACATTCGCGGGGAAAGGCGAAGCCCATGTTACCCAAAGTAAAACCACTATCATTGCCAATTATGTGGAAACCGATGAGAGGTTTGGGAAAATTCCTTTCCGGTGTCATGTGAAAAATGACCACCCAGGTTTGGACAGCCGAGAGCGGACAAAAATGTGCATTAAAAAGGTCTATACAATTGTGTCATCTTCATTCTCTAATTTTGTAACATGTTGAAACTCTAATACTCTAATATTGTGGCTGTGACAGAATACTGTAGAACGTTGGAAAGAAGTAGCAACAACAATAGACCATGCTAACAGACTTATGGAAAGCATAAAACAACAGACCATGCTAAACAGACATATGAAAAGTATGGTGAACACCATCATCTTGGTAGCTGTAGAATTCCTGTAATAGAAAGAAGTGTGGGGATGACGCATATGATGTTTGACTCCTCTTCATGTGGTGTGTGGTGTGCAGTGTGTCTGTGTGTGGACACACACAAACAAGAGTAATCCTCTTCATCTTCTTAAATCTTGAAGCGCCTATACTGAAGGCCAGGGTAGACTGCCTGTGCCTTCTGGATCCGTACTGCTCATGGGGTTTATTCTGCCCACAGTAGGTCCACTATGCTAAAAGTGTGTGTGTGTGTGTGTGTGTGTGTATGTGTGTGTAGCTTCTGTGTTGGTTGGTCACTCCAATTTCACCAGCAACTTTCTCAGGTCTTCCTCCAATAAAATGTGACTTGGCACAGGGGTCTTTGTAATGTCCCCCTTTTGACACCTTGTGAATGTAGCAGAATCAGTAAAATCCTTGTTCTTCAATGGTGGAAGGCAAGGCGTCGGTTTCCTGCAAATCTCAAACAAATCTTAAGTGTAGTTAGTTATGCAGGATTCTTGTCCTTCGATGGTGAAAGGCAAGGCGTCGGTTTCCTGCAAATCTCAAACAAACCTTAAATGTAGTTAGTTATGAAAATGGTTAAACTTGTGATCAATGAGTCCGTCAGTTTTCTTCATCTCCTATAAAGAGGAAGCAAGATGTTTCAGTTAACTTTCCAGTGTCCATCTAAGATAAACCTATAACTTGTAGTATCAACAGTGCAGGCATGAGTACAGTCAGAATCACAACCCCTCCTCACCCCCATCCTCCATTGAAACTGATTTGATTCATAAGTCTGATTTGATTCTTAAGTCTGATTAGACTATACATGTCTGGCTGGGCTATCGGAGTCAGTTATTTTCTTTAGATCTGACTTAAAACAAAGACACAAAGACACCCTAATCCAACAGTACTTGTGTATTCAATATTGACACCCAAAGAGATTGTAGCTCAGAGTAGCTCAGACTGACCAGCTTTTGTTAGGTGAATGGGTGTTGACTTAACATGTCTGCAAAAAGGTGGTGATCCTAAACCCATCTGGAGGATTCTAGACCCATCAGAGGTGATCCTAGACTCATCAGCCATCAACTACCCCCTTGTCACACCCCAGACATAATCTCATTATTCAATTAGCCACTTCATTGTTAATACCGAAAACCATTCATGTCTATAGTTAGGCTTCACCCCCATTTTCCATTGAAAGTTAATAGCCTATAGTCTATAACCGTACTCCTCCCCCTTTCTGATCTGCGATAGCTGTTAACAGCTTAGCAGATCAGGGTCCTTTGCGACAGACACAAAAAAAAAGTACCTTTTTTTTTTTAGTTGCATCAATATCCTTAATGTCTAACCTTGACGGGGAAAAAACATTTAGTGTCCACTATTAAATTACGCCATAAGTTTAAATAACTCAGACGGGGAAGCACCTTTTGATCTCCACTATTAGCTTACGTCAGGAATTAAACTTTTCAGTCTAAATTAGCAAAGGAGAGATGACATAATACCAGGAGTGTACCAAAACTTCTTACCCACAAACAAAAAGTATATTCTGTTGTTTGAAAACTAAATTCTTTGCTTTGCCCATGGCACACAACTGTTTGTTTCCTGAAAAACTTAAAACTGTTTAGATAAACCAGACAGAATTAAAATAATACACAACTAGAGGATGGTTGTGGGGTCGAGACCCAACTGCACTTTAGCCATTAAATTTAAGTGTCCTGGGCTTGCATTGTAACATAATATATACTACAGATTGACATAACCTCTTCTAGTTTCTTATATCAATGTGACCTTATAGACATAGAGATGACAATGCTAAAGACAGGACAACCAATAAGTCTCATCAGTGGATTAAAACAAACAAACGATGGAATAACTGCAAACAAAATAAATGAATGAATCACTACATTGAGTATATGAGGCAAAATGAACAGTATAACTTAAAAGCATTGAAATGTATGTGTTTCTATGCTCTATGCTGAGACGTTTCAGACATCAAATTACTCACACCAACACCTTCTGTAGGTGACCAAATGGCAATCGATTAGCATAAAAACAGGTTTTGCATGACTCGAGTGGTTTCTGAAGTCTCTGCTTCAAGGGATTAAAACAAGCTCATCTGTTGTGAAAGAACACAAAGAGGTTATGGAAAGGCAAACATTTTGCACAAGTATACTCAAGGATGATTCATCAAAAACAGATTTAGCAGTGACACAAACGAAATCTGATGCAATCCGAACACAATTCGAAATCTGTAATCAAAATCAACTTCTTGTTAAGTCAGGTTCTGCATAAAATCATATTCTCGCCTGATAGGCTTAGCTTCATAAACCTAAACAAAGGAATGGAAAAAACGTGAAAGTTAAATGTCATGTTACAAATCCATACAGCTTTCAAATCTAATCTGGGAATCCTGTGAACAAATGAAAGTGGTAAATGTGGTCTTTGTGAAAGTGGAAGTTTTCTCCTCTAGGTTTTTCTGGGTTTTCACACAAAGAGACAACATGTAGCCCCCTTTAACACTATGATAAGTATGCTACAAGTATGTTGTAAGTACAAACTTATAAAGGGTGCCCTGCGTTGTTCCTTTATATCCCGTCTGTTTTAATGCTTCTAACTGAACTGTGATACCCAGCACACACATATAACTTTATCCCAGTAAGGGTAAATCCCTACTTTCCTCAACATAAAAGTAAACCTTCAACAGCATAAACATTTACAACAATACATGTCCAAATTCAATACCCATAACATATGTACAGTCCACAATTCACCGTTCAGCGCAAACTTGATTCAATGAATGTCTATGAGTTGCAGGCCTGTTCGGAGCTTGGGATCGGTGAGGCCACAAACTTAACAGCCGCTTCACTCTTATGAGCCAAACAAAGAAAAAAGGCACCTTTACCTCGTTGTTGCACAACGCACGGTGTTGTAGATGTCCAGAAGCCCTCAACAGCGATGTAGCCTAGCTCCCCACAGCGTCGCAGGACTCGTTGATCTCTGCAGAATCTCCTAGGTTCAACTTGTTCAGTCGAACGACACTCTGCGTCGTGTCTCCGTAGTCCCGACACTGCAAAAAGCTGCACTTCTACCTCCTAGCACTGTCTTAGAGGTTAGTTTTTAGATTTTCTCTCGCCAATCTGTCTCTGAATCCTACAGTTCGTCTCCCTCTTCTTTCCGAAAACAGCGTTCTTCCTCCTGAAAATTGCGCACAGACTCACTCTTTTAATTACCGTCCAATCAGGATAAATCAGGAGTTACACATCCAATCAAAATTCACCATCAAATCTGTTTCCAGGCAAAATAGCCAGCTGTGGGTTTTCACAGGCCCAGTCTGTCATAAAGTGGATGGAACCCCAGAAACCCATCACCCAATTATCCATTATAACATAAAAAAAAACATCTTGCAACAGCACATACACAAACAGCCGTCACATACAACAAAATGCAAATAAAACATGAAATAAACAAAGTAAAATGTTTTAACCCTGTTACAAACACAAAAACATTTACCTTGGCTGGCCAACTCTCACACACTCATTCACTCGCTCCGGAAACAAAGGGGAAGACATGCTCATGGTTAGTCGTTAGATCTCGGTAGGGTTAATTGTTATGGCTCTCAACAGAGCACAAGACATGCAGTTTGAGGAAATGACACACAGACATAGATACGCGCGCACACACGCACAACCTAGGCTCGCACACACACAAGCTTTTAATGGTTCGCTCGCTTAACGCGCCGAAGACACACTAGCTCGTACGCTCACTACCATTCAATGCCCGTCGGCAGACTAGTGGGAGTCATCAGGGACACCCATATGATGATAATAATCAGTAATAACGATTATAAACACTGCATGCACCAGATCTGTTCGTTCTATGACAAATACACACACAAAGTTCCCAGAACCTTCTCGTTTCCAGCACGAGCTTCTTGCCCCGCAAGGTACAGACTCCTCAAGCCTTCTCGTTCCCCGAACGAGCTTCCTGCCCCTTGGCAAGGTGCCGGCAGCTATTCCCTAAATAGACTTAGAGCTTGCTGCTCCTCGAGCAGACTTTAGGTACCGCTACTCCCCGAGTAGACTTTTATCCCCACTCTAGTATAACCAAATAAATAATTTATCAGCGTCCAATAATTTTTGTAGTGGGCCGGTGTCCCCGACACCTTAATAATCCTCTGCCCGTCTAAGGGCAGGCAAACAATAGGCCTTTTTTTTAAATTATAGACACAGCTTAAATGTGTAAATTCAGTGTCCTTACCACACTCGGCTGGATGCTCCCCAACACAGCTCAGGTTTTCGTTATCTGATTCGCAGAGGCACTCGAACGACGTCGGGAAGGAGGGTGCCACGGCGCTGTTTTTTATAGCTCCTACGGCCTTCTCCCAAGTTTTTAAGGGAAAACTCTTCCCTGTTCGCGGCGTGGGAAGCCTCCTCTTCGTCGTCCGGCCCCAACTGCGTCTCAGAGATGGAAAACCCTGCTCGCAGCGCCAAATGTAGTCCAAAAAATTAGTTATCAACAAAGTAGGGACAAAGCCAAGCCAAGTAGTGGTAAATGACAAAACCCTCGAGGTTTATTGTAACGGATCCGGGAGCTAATACAGTGTGCACCTAAGGCTATCACCATACAAACTCAATTATACGGGGCACACCGCCCTCCTTATATACAGGTGTGACGCCTTTGTTTCATGTGGCGGGAGATCCGGGAGATCTGGTTGGGGGTTGGGATACGCGTTGCAATGGAAGCACGCCCCAACATACATGCATCTTTGATTTTTCTACTACAATGTCAGGTCTCAATCTGGACTGGGTGATGTGTGGTGGAATCTTCAGCTGCCTCTCCCGGTCCACGGTCATCCCCCAGTCTCGGGCTGTGGAGAGCAAACCCGCGGAGCAGTTCTTTCAAAGCTTTTTCTGGTCTCTGTCCTTCGCTGACAAAGTGGATGGTTTTAGTTGTAGCTTTGGTGTATCGGCTGCCCTTGATCCCCTTGCTGAAGCGGAATCTCTCTGTGACTCTTCCCATAACTAAGGACCAGGGGCCTCATTTATCATCAGTTCGTAGAATTCCTCCTAAAATCTGTCGTATGAATGAAATTTAGAATGTTCGTAAGCACGGAAATTTCGCCATTTATCAACCGTTCGTACGCACACCGGTAGGTAACCTGCAATGATAAATACACACCTTCCAGATCACCTTGCGCGGGCACGATCAGACTAATTTACATCCCGCAACGCCCCCAATTACCCATATATGGCATCAACAATCCCTTTAAAAGCCACAGGAATTCCTAATTGAGCCTTGGTGGAACGGAGAGGCACTCGAAAAAAACGCAATTTCTCCGACACAGAGATCAAAACCCTGTCACAGAGGTCCAAAAAATGAAAAAAATCATATTTTGCACGTTGGAGGTAGGGGTTACAAACAAAAGAAAAATATGGCGTGGGAAAAAGTGACAAGCGGCGTAAATGCAGTAGGATCGGAACCACAGACTGTGACCGAGATAAAAAAAAGAAGTGGTTTGATGTTAAATTAAATGCAAAAAAACTCCGCATGCTCCGGTTTAAGTGGCACAGTTGGGGATACGGACCTCATGACACCAAATGACATTACATTACATTACATTGCATTTGGCAGACGCTTTTATCTAAAGCGACTTACAAAAAAGGGGGACATAAGCAAACAGGGGTGTAAAGGGACACAGAGTAAGCAGACAACCTTTAAACATACAGGGAGGTGCATGTGTCTGAATCAGTTTCCCAGAGTGGATAGGACTTGCACATCGACAGGTATGGCTTTCGTGCGCTTCGTTTCACGCTGGAGAAATGGCCCCAATTCAAAGCATAAATCAAGCAATATATGCCTTGGAAAGCGGAACCTGCTCACAAGCCACTCACTGCTTTCCGCCAACAAATCTCTCCGCTCCCTAAATACGCGCTCCCTGTGTAACGGGTGGTTTTCCAGATCCTCGAGCAATGCCAAATGGGCCATGTTGCGTTCTTAAAGGAATATCCTAGCTAAGCTACACTAATTATTATTATATTTTACACTTTTGGTGGAATGAAACAAAAGCTACTGGATGTTACTTGCGCTTTATTCAGCACGCTTAAGACCACAGTAGGCCTACTTCTGAATTAGATACAAGGACCCAAATACCGTCCAACACACTGTCATACAAAAATAAGCAAT
>CM059268.1:31404143-31419143 GCA_030347295.1 Setipinna tenuifilis | reverse complement strand
AATGGCATGTATATGTGTTTATCATGCACATCACTACCTAACTGGTTAGCATGGATGAACTCTTTATGTCAGCACAGATGAAGAGGATACAGTGTTCAGTTCATAGTCTTTGTTCTGAGTTTACAGCCCCAGAGGAATCCTTAAAGCTTCTCCATTGAGCTCTGTGATGGATTGCTTTTGACTGTTCATTTTACCCCCCCCATCACTCTTCAGCACTGAACAGCGCCCCACCTCTACATACATCAGTTCAAAAGCAAAGCCCTCTCTATTGGGACTCGCTCAAAAGGCCCGGATGGAGCTTGTGCTGTCAAAAATCCCCTATTTACATTTTTTTCCCAGTCTTACATCATCACCTATGCAGAAAGCTGAAGGATTGGCCTGTCCCCATTCTGAAAGCGTAGCGGCCTGTCTAGTGGGCAGCTTTGTTAGGACGGGGTGGTGGCATTTTATGGTGTGTGAGATAGCGTCTGCTTGGTGCTTAATATACTGAGTGCTGAGGCTGAGTGTGTGTGTGTGGGGAGGGGGGGGGCGTCTGTGTGTGTGTGTGTGTGTGTGTGTGTGTGTGTGTGTGTGTGTGTGTGTGGAGTTGCCCAGCTCTGCAGCATGTGCTGCCAGCCAGTCTTTGATTTCCTCGGGCTCTCGTTTGTTCTGGTGCCATATCGGAGGCTTTTTAACAAGAAAAAACAAGAAACCGGCTGGAAACACACCACTTTATATCCCAACCAGATGGCCATATTGCTTCTATTTAGCATGTGTGTGTGTATGTGTGTGCATTTAATGTATGTGTGTGTGTGTGTGTGTGTGTGTGTGTGTGTCTGTGTGTGTCTGTGTGTGTGCATGCATGTACATTAGTGTGTGTACACCTGTGAGTTTGTGAGTGTGTGTGTGTGCAATGTGTATGCGACAGAGAGAGGGAGAGAGGAGGGGAGGGTGGCTCTGCAAATGCAAACTTCCTGCAGTTTTCACAATTACAATATGATTGAACTCAGCTATTTATTATGTTCACAATAAATTGCATTGATCACAGTGCTGCGAAATGATTGCAGATTTCATCGTGGGATCTGCAAAACTGGTGTATTAGGGTATTTCAATCAGATCACTTATAAGAGAAAATGATGTCAACTTAACAGTGGACTGATGTCAGGGTAGCAGACATGGAAGTTGTTCCTTAAAGCTGTTTTAAAAGCAGACAAATTTCGGCAGAAAAGGGAAGAGAACACTGGCTCTGCTGGTCCCACTCTGCTAGAGAGAAACCCTGTTGTTCAGCCTGCACAGGTAGCAGAGTTTATTTTTAAACGCTGCTCTCTTTGGTTTCCAAGAGTGACTGTATGACTTCAGTAACGAGAGAGCGGGATGCTAAGGGTGTGGTGGCTGTGATTGGGGGTGGTGGAAGTCGGGGTGGGGGTGGGGGGGTGGTGGTGGTGGTGGTGGTGGTGGTGAGGGGGGGGGTTGAGGTGGGGGCAGGAGGGGGGGGCAGGTTTGCTTGATGCTAAGCCTTGGCACCGACTGAGTGCGATTCAATCAACCCCTCAGCACCCCCAACCCCTTCACAACAATGGCCCTGTTTCAATTCAGCTATTTCATTTCACTGCAGCCCCGGCGCAGATAAGCCTGTCCATGTCAAACATTCTCTCTCCCACAAGGCACTAAAAAGAAGAAATTGAAAACGGTCTTAGTGAGCGAGTAATCAGGACAAAATGAGAGGCAAAGTATGCGGAGAATGACATATGGAGCGTGACAAAATCAGTCCAGTTTGGTCAAAAGATGAGAAGTTGTGTTATGAGATGTTCCAAATGGACAGTTAATAATCTTTTTCAAATAAAGGGCCATTTGTTGAATTTGGTGTTGGCAATCCAGAGAAATTAGTGAAAATGTCCCATGTATCATCAGCGTAACAGACAGTGTTAAAGAAAATTAACTGTCTGGTTAGTCATGTGTAAATTAAAATTAATGCATAGCAACCGAATATTAAGATAAATAAGCTAAATAATAATAACAAATAACAAAAAAACATGTCTAATGGTTAATGATTTAATGATTTATTTCATGACATAAATAAAAGTTAGTTCAAGGCTCTCCAAAGAAATTCACTAGCAGTTTTTAATTACTCTCTCCTGTTTTAGTACATAGAGGAAGAGTCATATAACCAGTAGCACAGACACAGCAGATAAGCAGGAGGAAATGAGGAAATGCCTGCAATAAAAAACATTACTTTTCTCATTACAAACTACACTGACTTAGAAGTCAACAAGCTCTTTGGCCAGTAAAGAAGACTTTAATGTCTAAAAATAAACTCACTTGAAGTATTTACCAGCCTGTTTCTTCCCTTGGCGATGTTTGTGATTTGTTTTCTATTTGTAAGCCTCTAAAAAGCTCTCCCGTTTGTTAAAATCTCATCTTCGAAGTCTGAAATCTCATCCTAAAATATTCTTCACTTTTGAAGTGGTAAATTGCCATTAACAAACACGACAAATGGACATATTTATTTAGATAAAGGTAGTGTGCTCCTGAAAGCAATATTTCTTAGACACATTTAATGGCCTGTAAAATTGTATTTATATACTGTAGTGGTAAATGTATACTATGGGTAAGGAAGAGACTGTAGGTTAAGGGATGTACTCATGGCAAAATTAGAAAAAAAAAATTTTTTAAACCAAATCTTACAAAGTGTGTGTGTGTGTGTGTGTGTGTGTGTGTGTGTGTGTGTGTGTGTGTAATAGGAAAGGCGGTCATGGTCATTAGGGTGTGTTTTACTGCTGAAATGACATGCTACTCTGCCCCCAAGTGCTTTTATCAGTGCTGTCCCAGATGCACGTGCATGGCTGGACACTGATTAGGCCTCGTGACCCCATCAATCTGCAGCCAATGTGCAGACAGGCCAGTCACCACCCCCCAAAAAAACACACAGAAACATCCTCATCTCCACTCTGTCCTCTTCAAATATTGTGCAATCCAAATTCAAATATATACACTAGTACACTAGAGATGAGAGGGAGACATGCACAAGAAGTGAGAGAAATTGAAAGAGAGAGAAAGAGAGAGAGAGGAGGGGACGAAGAGAGGGAGATGGTAAGAGACAGACGTAACAGCAATTACAGAGACGTGGGTGGTAATGGATATTTAATTGGCTTCATTCGCCCACTTCGAATCATGAGTGCAGCACAGCCCCAGGCACTCCTCTCCTCTCCTCCCCTCTTCTCTACTCTCCTCTCCTCTCCTTTTCTTTCCTCTTTTGTCCTCTCCTCTTCTTTTCTTCCCTCTTTTGTCCTTTCCTCTCTGCTTCTCCCCTCTTCTCTTCTTTTCTCCCCTCTCCGCTGCTTTTCTTTTCTCTCCTCTCCTGTCCTTTTCTCTTCTCTCTTCTCCTGCCCTGTTGTGTCCTGTTCTCTGTCACTACTCCCCATCTGTGAAGGTGTACAGATCCCTTTCCCTATAGGTGCAGTTGTAGTGAAGTGACTAGAATTACTTTCCCCCCATTCACTATAGGAAGCCTACATGGCACACCAGCTGTAGGAACACCAACAGCGCATTGTTCGTTTTGCACTGGCACCCGAAAGAACCTGAGCATTTCCCCAATTGGCCAAAGTTGGACCACCCACAGCATCAGCTGCAGGGGCACCCATGGCACTTTCCCTCCTCTCTTTTAGCTACTTGAACAATTGACTGTCCCTGGAACAGCTCTGTGTGTGGCCTGGGCCTGGGCAATTAGGTCCCAGGCCCTCACTACTGTAACTGTCTACTTGAACAGTTGGAGAGGCCAACGCTAAGGAAGAAGATTAGGCGAGAGAACAGGCAGCAAGAATAAAAGTGCGAAGACAGACACTAAATGAAGAGTGGAGAGTGAGAGAGAGAAAGAGAGAAAGGGGGGGGGGGGGGGGGTGGGCACACAGAGCGCCAGCAAGATAGAGATTGCCAGCTTGTTTACAGTACCCAATTGCCATGCTTAGGTTTTAGTGAAAAACATAATCCCCTCTTTTGGATAAGGCTGCAAATATCGCCCTCCTTCTGTGCCTTTCTCTTTCCTTCTCCCTCTTCCTCATCACACACTCTCTCTCTCTTTCTCTCTCTCTCTCTTTTTTCTTCCTATTCTCTATGAATTTATTATCCAGATTTCAGCTTTTACAGTGCCAGACTGACGCTAGCAACAAAGCTGTGCTAGATGACATAAACTAAAAACTGCTGACTCCCACACTTTCCCTTTCCCGTCATGCAACAGTAGGCCCTACCTAAGACCTTATCACTTATTAAACACCGTCAAATGGGGGCAAAAAGCAGGGGAACAAGCTTCGTCTTACTCCATGTCAGACCCACTTTCAATATTTTTGGCATTGTCAGAGTAGGTTTGGCCACGGTGTAGTTGTCGCGCCTGTTTTTTTTGTTTGTTTTTTATGTTTTTTAAGGAGCTGCCGTGGAGTGGCATGATGAAGGGACCTTGGCGTCGCCGGGAGTCAGTGGGGCTGGTGTTCAGGCAGACTGCAGTGGCTCTTGGCTTCCTGTGAGACTGCAGAGAGAGTTTGCTGCAGCTCAGCCAGAAAGCCACTCTCATTTCCTGACTGCAGAAGGAGCACAAGAACGGGGGAGGGAGCGGGCGAAAAGAGAAGGAGGAGGCGGAGGAGGAGGAGGAGGAGGAGGAACAGGAGGAGGAGGAAGCAGGCAAAGCTGTGTGAGAGAGAGAGAGGTAGAGATAGAGAGAGGGAGACAGAGAAACAGAGAGAGAGAGAGAAGAGAGTCAAAGAAAATGCAAAGGTCTATGAAGTTAGCATCATTTCACCTTTCATTGCACCTGAAAGATGTGAAGGAAAAGTCCCAGTATAACCCCTGAAAGTTTGAGGTGCATTTGACCCCTTCGAATTCGCATTACTCACGGGGACAGCTCTGATGTTGTTCTCTGTCTTTCACAGAAACAGTCAAAACCACTCCTGCCTCCAGGGTCTCTGTAAGCCTTCACAAAGTGTTGTTTGTCATGTTTTTGACTGTGGGCATACTTTTATTTTTTGCTGATACACAACTCTGCTCTGAAAAAAAATCACACTGTGATAGCTAGGCCACGCCACTAGATTTCAGCGCATATTCTCAATGACGTGCTGTCCACCAAGGAGGACAAATGAGCAGCTCCCTCCAGTAAGATGGATACCTCTCTGGCCATGGAGGAGACAGAGCCCAGTGCCTTTTGTATGCTGTCTGTCCAGTCATACCTGTGTCCTGGGCTCCTATACATCTGCCTCCTTCGCTGTCCAAGGCTTTTTTGGCTAGTCATGCAACAGATCTAGATCAAGGGGATGACTGCACATTGGACAGGCTGTGCCGTGGCATAGCAATGTAGAGCGGTGGTGAACATACTCTTTTCTTTTTTTCTCTCTTTCTCTTTCTCTCTCTTTCTCTCTTTCTCCCTTTCTCTCTGTCTTTCTCCCACTCTGTCTCTCTGTGTCTGCTTCTGTCTCTCTCCGACTGTCTCCTTTCTCCCTCTCTCATTCTCTTTCTACCCCTCTACTTTTTTTTCTCTCTCTCTGTCTTTCTCCCTCCTTCTCTCGGTCTGTCTCTCCATATTTATATTTCGCTTGCCTGTCCAGGTCTGGACACGGCTATGCATTATTCACTTCTTTTTGGCTGCCATTTCTGACATTTTCCTGAAATGAGAGATGTCACTTCTCGACTCCGCTGGCTGTGTCAGAGAGGGACATTTTGAAGCCTTTTACCGTCAAGGGCTCTCTGAAACACAGTCCCCGCCTGACAGGCTGGCAGGCACATACAGGGAGAAATAATCTCCTTTAGCATTCACACACATACACACACATACATACACACACACACACAAACACATAAACACACATAAACACACACACACACATACACATCCACACACACACAAACACACATATACAGTATATATGTACACACACGCTACACACCCAGAAACATGTCTACACATGTAAAAGCCATGCAGAAACACACAAGTAGGGATACACAGATTGATTTTATTTAGTCTTGTTTAGTGGTGCTACACTATGATTTCATGGTCCAAACATGCATGCATGCACACACACACACACAGCCCAGTGCTGACATAAACATCTGTCGCTGTCACGCTGTGTGTGTGTGTGTGTGTGTGTGTGTGTGTGTGTGTGTGTGTGTGTGTATGTGTCACCGTCTTGAGGCGCGTTTAAAGGCTGCCTCTGCCTGCAGCCGTCGTGTTTGGAGGTTTAATTGCTATTTTTGATGCGCCGCAGGTTTCTGACTCATTAGTTTTAGGGGTAATTATTGTCATTCACTTTGCTGGGAAGACAACAGGCATTTAGGGACGTCTGTTTACCCTCAATTGGCAAGCAAATGTTGGCGGTTGTTGTTGGTGGGGTGGGTAAGGGGGGACAGGAGGCTGGTGGTGGACTTCCTTTCCCAGGCAGTGGGCTCCACACAGGGCTGCAGCAAAAACACCCCACTGTAGGAAAGTGCTCAGGGGTCTTTTCTGCTGTGCTGTTCACCAGCATTATAAATGTGCCCCAGATTTCTGACGGTCTGCCGTGAAACGGCTTCCTCATTATAATTCAGAGAGCCAGTGAATATTTAAAAAAAAGAGAGGGAGAGAGAGAGAGAGAGAGAGAGAGAGAGAGAGAAAAGTTCAGAGCAGAAATTCCCAGAAGCCTTTGCAGGTTGTAAGTCCATCCCGTGAGTGCTGGTCACTGATTGAGAAATGATGCTGGAGTCCATCCTAGCTGTCCATCTGTACAGGAGGAGTCTCAGCATCACCTCAAAGGACGGGGGGGGGGGGGGGGGGGGGGGGGGGGGGGGGGGGGGGGGGGGTGGTGGGGGGTGTCTTGCGTGTGTGTGTGTGTGTTTGTGTGTGTGTGTGTGGGGGGGTAGTGTGTATGTTTGTTTGTTTGGGTGTGTGGGTTTTGCCGAAGTAAACATGGGTAGTAATTAGTCACTCTCACAGACAGACAGGCAGGTGCTATACAGAGGTGCCTTTGTAACCACTCCTGAGACAGTGTGGCTCATTGATGTGTAAACTGGGGGGTAGAGGGGTGGGGGGTGGTTAAGACAGCATGATTTATTTATTTAAGGTGTGAGCAACCCCATCATGCAACCTGGTTAGAGGTTTCATCAGCACATGCCTTAAACCATCTCGCCACCCCATTAAAACCACATCAACCACCGCATACCCCCCTAACCACCCCCCCACCCTATTGTGTACCAGAAATGAGTCTAGTCCAGAAATAAACAGTCGGGACCTCCCTGCCCTCCTTGAATTGGCTTTTGAAAGTGCCCCCTTTGACCACACAGTTCTGAAGTTAGCATCAGGCTACACCGACAGAAGTTGGAACAAGACACTGTGCTCTGGCCTTGTTAGGTGGGTGGATGTGGCCTCCGTGCTTTGGGTAGAGAATTACAACCAGAAAAAAAGAAGGGGGGAGGGGGGTGGAGAATCAGAGCTGGAAATAGTCCAATTAAAACTAAGGAATGCATCAGAGGCTCGGGCAGCACCTTCCCTCATTAGAACTGTTCTTGTTTTTATGAAGTTCACACTTACTTAAGAAGGTGTTTGAAATAATGGTCAATATGGAGAGGGTGGAATCTCTGTCAACTGTTTGAGGTCTCCCGCTTACTGTTTCTCAGCCGTTACTTCTAACCTTTCCCTGCAACACAAAGTTGTGCAGAATTAATTCATCAGAGTTATTTTTTACATAGTATTCCTTCACAAACCCATGGAGCTTTTTCCTCACACAAACTCAGAATAATTTCACACGAAGACACCTTATGAGCACACAGAGACTGCATGGCAAGCACACAAGTCATACTGTATAGCTTTTTCTGGTGAAATAAAAAAATGTAGACCAGACACCAGAACCCACTTGCTGTGAAAGTTATTTAGCTGGCAATTTCATCTTGAGGACAAATCAGTAAGCCAAACTTTAGAGGGTAGCGGGGGACTCGGTTTTAAGTGCCTTTACATGCTTTTTGGCACCCTTGGGCTCCCTTCAGTTACCCTGTCCTATCCCAGAGCTCCCTGGCTAATTAAAACATTTCTCAGCCCCGAAGGCGAAAAGATTGGGTGCGCTTCCGTTTTTAGATTCAAAGACTTTCTCCCCACCATCGCATCGCCATTTCCACCACTCCTTTGTTCTCCTCCATTCTAACTCCACTTTAACTAGGTTTGGCCAAATGTTCAGGACTTAAAAAAAGAGAAAAAAAAAACAGGAACTAAAAAAATGACAGTGTTTTTGGCACTGGTGTTTAAGTGCGGTGAAATGGGGATGTCGGTGGAGGCAGTTTTATTTCCTTCTGTTTGCCTGCTCGTAGCTTTAACCAGGCTGGGTAATGGTCTGCAGTGAGCTGCGTTCAGCACTCATCTCTGAAAGGAAAAGGGATTGCTGCGGGGAGCAGCAGGGTCCGTGGGCAGTTGCTTGGCCTGTAATCTCCCCTGTAAGATTTTCCTGTCAGATCCACAGACAACGCAGCAACATGGAGCAAAAGCAGCAGTGTCCAACCTGCATAGCATGGTGCAAACATCCTGTCAGCCTTGTGTCGACATCCATATCAGTGCATTTTATATGTGTGTGTGTGTGTGTGTGTATGTGTTTGCCTTCTTTATCTCCAACTCTCATTCCCTGCCACCCTGAGGAATCCTGGGAGAAGTCTGAGGAAGAAGGAGGGGAATCTAGTCTTCCTCTGGTTCTTGTCCAGAACGGCCGATAGCCGTGCATTACTGCAGGCCCCTGAGAGAGCCGCTCTCTGACCGCTCAGCCCACTCACTGTGCCGAGGGGTAGACGAGGAGGAGAGGCAGGCCAGCCGCAGAGACAGAGACACGCTGTCTGCAGCCTGATACATGAGCCTTTTAAAGACTGCTAACTGTTTGGAAGCGTGTGGGTTTCAGTAGTTAGGTAAGAGGGTCCTTTTCCCTCTTCTTCTTATTCTTCTGTCTGGTTCTTCTTTGCTGTGTTTTTGTTTTTAGAAAGCACCTTCTGGGAGTCACCAAGTTGCTCTGTTTTTGACGGGGGCAGTAACAGATTTTTGATACTGATTCATATTTTCTGTATGTTTCGTTTTGAGCAACTCATATATGCAACATGACATATCATGTGAATAACACAGGTGCTGCACATGCACGTGCACATGCACAGATAAAAGGCTGAAATATCTGAACCTTTTCTATGGTGTCTTGAAAGTCTTACAGATTTTTAGGATCAAAGGCACCGCAGGTTTGGGGGTCTTTTGAAGTGTTGCACTCTTTTTTAAGGTGCAAAAAATGTTTTCCCTTAGAAGTCAGATTTGCTACACAAGACTGAAACCACATGCCATCAGAAGCCAAACATGTACCCAACCCTTTCCTCTGTCTGCCTGTGGTGTCACGGTGATGTGTATTTATTCAGGTTACTCCAAAATTCCCCCTTGAATATGGCGCCATTTTTATATGCCTGCCGGTTCTTGTCATAAAAACAGTGTGATTTGTAGTAATACATTCATATTTAGTTCATCATGATGTAATTATACCATATGATTTATTGCTTTAGTGAATCTATAGCCTCTAGCACTAATTGATTAACGTTATTAAACAGATTTAATGGTCCATTGGTACACTAATGTACATTCAGCCTCATTCTGCTAATAATACTGCTGTACAAGCTGAATGAAGTATCACATTTCACAGTGATACCTGACTGAAGGGGTCTTTTTTGCTGAGTGGCTTTGGGGCCCACCGCAGTTGTCATCTGTCAGCCAGAGCAGAGTGGACCCCCTTTCCCAGCAGCCTCTGCTGTCATTATCTGCGGCGGGCAGTTCCCCAGCAGAGTGGTGGACAGGCGAGTTTCACGCCACGCCGCGAGGTGCTAAGAGGGGAAACAGACGTGTTGCTGACACATGCACTGTCCGCCAGCCACCCGTCAGGCACCCGTCAGGCTTTGGGCTTGCCACTAACACATCTGGCACAGCAAGGCCTGCAGAGAGAGGCACGGTCTCTCCATAACACCCTCACACATCCGTACGTCCATGCTGACGTATGTCACAGTGGATGTTTAGCTGCCATTTATTTTATGGGTCGATAAGTATTCTGTCTTGGCCCTCCTTGGTACCATCAGTGGTTTGTTTTGAGCATTTGTTACTGTTACTGTTTTTTTAAGATTGGCTTAGAGATACACTCAGATGTAGCAGAGCCTGCTCCTCTCCAGAGTTTTTTCGTTAAGCTGAGGAAATTGAGTTGTCCCAAGATCCTGAGGCATTTTTGGGCCGTGCACCTGAGAGAGGGGGCTGTGGTATGATTTTTGCCCAGAGAGAAGAGGACAGGGTTCTCTGTCTTCACACACCATGAAGAGGATGCAGTGCTGGCTCCTCACAGCACCGGTGAAGCTTTGAGGCTGGCCTGCTTGTACATTCAGGGTAGAGATCCAGCACTTGGCGCCTCAGCCTGGGACGCATCACTCCCCACTGTGCCTGCAGGCGCCCAGCCACTGTAACTGATCCAGCATGTGGAGAGAGTGGACCACTCCGAGGTGATTAACGAAGGTGTCACTCCCGGCTTCAGAGGATGAAACACCCTGCCATGTATTCCTTCTGCCGGTACCCTTAACACAGGCGATTTCAGTAATTAGCCGATCAACCTGTCTGATGATTTGTGTGCCCATTAGGATAAGCTGGTTCGGAAAATTGGTTGAATCAAATATGTGGCGGGGCTTCTACTTTCTAAAGCTGGGATTGACACCTCTGCTGATTAAAAGCTACGAGGATGAGAGTGGGAGTAGGGTTGGGATTTGGGGTTGGGGTTGGGGTGGAGTTGGGTGGGGTGGGTTAGTGGATGTACATGGGCTGTGATTGTGCGGCGGCTGTGTCTGTGTGCTGTGTTTGCTGTGTGTGTGTTTGCTGAGAGATGCATAATGATTGCACAGTGGCACTCCAGTCATAGCGGTACCTGTGTGAGCGATGCCGTGGCAGATTTGGGCTGAACTCCTCTTCGCCTGCCAGTCCCGCTGTGCCAGTTTCCTCTTCAAGGCTGCTATCACAGCACCGGCATCTCATGCCAGCGGACTGGCAGGCAGCACTGCCACGGACTCAGCAGGCTCGTTGGGGATAGATTGGGCAGACAGCGCCAAACCCACCCACCCTTTATAGATGCTAGTCTTAGCTAGCCACAGGAAGCTGGGATCACGATTCCCCACTTGGACAGGAGTCAGGCAAAACAGTCGGGAAACCATCTTAAGGTGCCAGTGACTGTCCAGGTCCAAGGCATGCTCAAGAAGGTGTGTTCTTGATTGTTTTGTGGAGCATTAGGATGTGTTCAGCACAATACCTACACCAATCTGTTCCCATCTTACGCTTATGAACAAGAGGGCCATGGGTTCAATTCTCACTGAGCTCCAGCAGTCCCACTAATTTGTTATATTGTGGAGGCATATTTAACTCTGCATATAACTGTCCTCCACCTCTAGAAATGCACAGCATTAAACCTAAACGTGTATTAAGACAGATTTCTCAATATGTTTACTAAACACTATACCATATTCTACTGCATCTTGAGTGTTGCTTTCTACGTAGCTCTGGATAAAAGTATGCTCAGAGATATAAGCTAATGTAATGTAACATCAGTTTGGGCATTGCTGGGTACATGCCAATTGTTAATTCTGTCACAGTGCAAACATGCTGGATTACTGACAGATCATTAAGAATTCAAAATGTTGCCACAAAAAAGAAAGAAAATGGATCTTTACAGCACATTAAGAGTAACATTGTGAATTATTGAAAGTGAATCACTGACATGACCTTTCAAGCTCCACACACACATACCCACACACACACACACACACACACACACACACACACACACAAACACACACACACACACACAAAGCAGCTCTGACCTTTGTTAATCATATGAAGCAGCAGCTCGATGCCAGAGAATCATGTCGTACAGCTTACGAGTGAAGCACAACAATAAACTTACTTGTGAAAAGCTAAATGCATTCCAACAAGACGTGCAAACTCAGTCCCATCTGTGCTGAGCAGTGGATACTGATCTCTTCAACACCAGCCTCATTGCATGCTCACTTTGGGGAAATCTCAATGGCGCGGCACGTCACCTATCTCTTCAACAGACAAATGAGCTGGGATTAGCAGCACACCCAACAAGACGGAGCGATCCAAAAGAAATGAAAAAAAAAAAAAGAAAAATCTGTTGATTGAATTTCTGCCTCTGGCCCAGGTTCTTTGAAGGAGAACAACCTGCTGGCTCCTGGGTGCTTAAGGGATTGCATATCAGCCGTTTAGACTGACGGGAGAGATATGTTGTGAAAAGGGTGGTAATCACAGACGGGGGGTGGAGTGTGTGTATTTTGTGATTTGGAGGGGCTGTGATATTGTCATTGTGTGTGTGTGTGTGTGTGTGTGTGTGTGTGTGTGTGTGTGTATGTGTGTGTGTGTTTTGGTGGTGGCAGTGGGAGGAGGCAGAGGGGGGGACTGGTGCTATCATCAAGCACTCGCTAGGGCCTCTGTCCATGTGACATTTAGGTGTCAGTTAATTAGTGCAGCTGTACAGCCGTGCTGTGTGGGCAGGTGTGAATGCATATGTTCAGATTTTCAGATATTAGTGTGTGTGTATGTGTGTGTGTGTGTGTGGTGTGCATGTGTGTGTGTGTGTGTGTGTATGTGTGTATGTGTGTGTGGTGTGCATGCATGTGTGAGCGTATTTATGTCTGTGTGTTTTTTATCTCCATGGCAGGCAAGCTATTACAACATGCACAAAGCTGTTTCTCCGAGTTTGTTTTTCTCCCTCCTCTTCTCCGCGCCACCATCTGCTAGTGGGGAAAGCCGTCCCAATGGCCGCATGTTTATCCACACGCTGCATAAAGTTTCTTTTTTTTCTCTATGCAAAAGTCTTTTCATGCAGCTTCACATGACTTTCACTCAACAGCCCTCCATATGCTGTTTTGTGCCATAGAACACAGGACACATAAAAAAAACTTTGTTGGATGAGGTAGAAAGAGTGAAAGCCAGAAACGGAGGGAGAGAAAGACAGAGACAGAGAGAAAGAGTGAGGGAAAAGGGGGAGAGAGAGAAAGAGAGAGAGAGAACAGGTGACAGACACAGAAAGAAAGAGAGAGGGAAAAGGGGTAAGAGAGAGAGAAAGAGAGTGAACGATTGACAGACACAGAGAGAAAGAGAGAGGGAAAAGGAGGAGAGAGAAAGAGAGAGAGAGAGAACGAGTGACAGACACAGAGAGAAAGAGAGATAGCAAAAGCATAATTTCCCTGCATAGGAGCATCTTCCCTCATCCATATCCATCTGAGGTCAGTGAAAGCTCAGGAAATAAGCTGACGTTTGTTCGTTCATGCAGGACACCCTGTTTGCTTTGCCCCGCGCCCACCCCCGGCCTCATATGGCAATACAATATGCTTTGATGCATGGACATATTTCCTCTGTCGGTGAGGACCTCTCTGACTGCCGCTATGGTGATTGCACACATCCATCTCATTTTGAGGGAAGCATGTTATTAGGGCCTGGATATGAGCTGGGTGTCATCGGAAGAATGGATCTCCCAAGGTTAGGGCTGTAATCACGTCTGCCCCCGCAATCTTTCTCCCGTGCCCCGTTACCCTTGGTTACAGCACAGCCGGACCCCCGGCGCGAGGGCACGGCCCCTCTCTCCCTCGCTGCCGAGTCGCTTACACCGTCTCCGTCCGATCGCGGCGTCTCCAGATGGTGGAGGGGCTTTAATCAAATGAAAAACCCAATCTCGGGTCAGATCCCACCCTCATCGCCAACGCAACTGTCTCCCTGGAGCTTCGCTTCCACGACCAACCGTATCATTCCTTATCCTGTTTTTTTGTCAGGATTTCATCAATTAAACACTTTTTCACCACTTTCATCCCTTTTTCTCTATTTGACTGTTATTGCGCTCCATCATCCTCTGTGTTGTCTTTCTGTCTTTCTCTTTGCTGCCTGTCTCTCTGTCTCTCTGTTTTCTAGAATAAATGTGTAGCTAAACACAGATCAAATCATGAAAAGGCCAGTTTGGCTGTTTGTGCCGACTCTCTGTTCATTGACCACTAGCCGTTTGTTGGTCTTTGAACCTTACATAACCCTACTACAGACACCAAGGTTATTTTCACTGTTATTCCCACAACAAAACTCAGTCTC
Source organism: Setipinna tenuifilis (assembly GCA_030347295.1). Lineage (NCBI taxonomy): Eukaryota > Metazoa > Chordata > Actinopteri > Clupeiformes > Engraulidae > Setipinna > Setipinna tenuifilis. The sequence goes on along the minus strand of CM059268.1, from coordinate 31,405,027 downwards.
ATTCCTCTTTCTTTCTTTACTCCTTATCTCTTCTCTACATGTGCTTGCAGTAGTCCACCGTCTGTCTTCCTTTGGCATGTCATTCTTTCATCTCTGATCTCTTTTCTTCCTCCTGCCTCCTTTCGTCTCCTCTCTTCCTTCCCATCTCCTGAAGTCAGCATCTCTACTGAAAGCATATTTAATGGCGGTTTTAACCCAGAGGATGTTTGTGCCAGTAGCTCACCCAACAAACAAGTCTTTAGCCCCGCAAGCATTATTGTCCCATATCGACGCCATTACAGGTCATTTGGCCGCCAAACATGTTCAGTCACTAAGAGTTTTTGCAGTATCTACTTAGCCTTATGCAGCCATTCAAAAACATACACGGAGAAGGGGGGAGAGGGAAGGAGGAAGGGGGAAGGGGGATACAGGAACAGTTACGTCCACCCTCTTTTCAGCCAGATCTACTTAAGGCTGAATTAGAGAAAATGATTGTAATCATGGCTTATTCACTGGGGCACAATGACCCCCAACACACACTCACAGACACACACACAACCACATGCACACAAACACACACACAACACACACACATACACACACACACACACACACACAACACACACTTACACACTTACTTGCTCTTTGTCTGCATACAATGCAAGAGGCCTATGAGGCAGATTTGTCCTTAAAGGTTGATTAGGCTGAAACAGCCACTGACAGCGGCAGAGCTCTGAGCAGCGTTACATCCCAGGTAATCAGCCCCCATTTTGCTCTCCCGCCAGAAGGAGGGAGGGAAGACAGCTCGGGAGAGAAAAGGGCATGATGGATTATTTGTTGTGCTTCTATGCAGACCTGATTGTCTGGGTGGGCTTTAGGAAACACAATGTTTCATTTTTCCTCTC
>CM059268.1:31361643-31399143 GCA_030347295.1 Setipinna tenuifilis | reverse complement strand
AAAAAAGCACTTATTCTCTTTTTTCCTCTGTTTCGCAACCAGCCAATTTGTTCACAACCAGAAGTCCAGTTTAGCAGATTCAAGGGCATGCCCAGGGTCATGAATATTTCATGTCTCTCAAGCTGAACACTGTGAGCTTCAGGGAGTTCTGCATACCTTACTGCTTCTGCTGCAAGCACTGGAGTGTGTGTGTGTGTGTGTGGTGTGTGTGTGTGTGTGTGTGTGTGTGTGTGTGTGTGTGTGTGTGTGTGTGTGTGTGTGTGTGTGTGTGTGTTTGTGTGTGTGTGGTGTGTGACTCCAGCCTCCAAGGGCTGTTGTGACTTATATATCAGAACAGATTATACAACAGTTACTCTGCCATCAGAACTGTAGGTCTCCTCCCAAAGCAGAGTGGTGCAGGCAGGCAGCACTAAGCTGAACTGTGAATTAGCTCGGGAGTGACTGTACTCTACTCTACTCCACTCTCCTTTCTGTTAGGGGTTTTTAAAACTCTGTACAATAACTGGAGCAAATAATATTAGTTACATGTGCACCCATAGCCTAAAGGAAAATTTAAAAAATTCACAGACTCGTGTAGACGCCCCAGTGGGCTAAAGTGTGAATGGAAACCTATGTATTAAATTATGTATTGAACTGATTGAAATTGAATTGAGATGATGGAGCAGCACCATGGCACAGTTGGCTTAGTTGCCCATAGTATATATATATCTGGGGATCAGGGTTCGAATCCAACTGGCCTTTTTTCCAATTGCAAATCAAAAACAGACCAAAATCAAGAATCAAGAATATGTAGCGTTGTCGTATAAGTACTATGTGTCTGCATTAGCTATGAATTATGGCAGCAATGAGAATGAGGACTCAGGATCCTCTCCACTGCTGATGCTCTTTATGGTGATTTGATGCTGTTGATTATGGTGATGACAAACATGCCATGAATGGCAATGATGATGATGACGATAACGAATCAGTAATAATGTTGATAAGCAACTGATCTCCTATCAAATGTTTTAATCAACAAAATGACTAATGTGTTAATTAACACATTACACCCCAGCGAAAGACTTAATGTTTATTTCCAAACGCTGCTGTCTGTCTTTGTGCTGTTGCTGGGTTGTAATCAATGTGCGTCTGACGAGGCTGGCATCCTAATCTCCTCTCCTGCGCTCTGCAGACGATGGGAAACTGTCTCTGGACGAGTTCCTGGGCTTCTTCTCTGACGGCACCCTGAATGAGGAGGAGCTGGAGAAGCTGTTTCACACCATCGACTCGGATCACACCAGGTACGCATAACAACAACATACACGCACACACACACACACACGCACACACAGAACACATAACACACACCCACACACCCACACACACATACATACACACATACACACACACACACACACACACACACACACACACACACACACACACATAACGCATAACACACATGCACACACACACACACACACACACACACATACATACGCACACACACACACACACACACACACACGCACACACATAACGCATAACACACATGCACACACACACACACACACACACACATACACACACACACACACACACACACACATACACACACACACATAACACCAGGTATGCAGCCAGCCACAGTGGGATGCAGTAGGCACCACAACAACAACATATACACACACATAATCACACAAAACACACACACACACACACGCACACATACACGCAGACACACACACACACACACACACACACACACACACACAAATAACACACACACACGGCGGACTACAGCTCTCCGCACCCCAAGTGTCAGTCTGTTTGACAATAAGCGGATTACAGTGATCCAGGAGAGACAGAAACAGATAGAACGAATCACAGAGAGAGAGAGAGAGAGAGGGGAAGAAAGAGACAGAAAAGGGGAAGAGAAAGGCAGATAGAGTAGGAACAGGTTAAAAAGAATAAAAGATAGAGGGAGAATTACTTAGAGGAAGACAGAGCGAGGGATTGGAGGTGAATGAGTGAGGAGAGGGAGGGGTTGGAGCTCTATCTTTTCCCATTATCACTAACTTCTCTTCAGCAGAGCGCTCTTTGTGTATGCCTCTACACAATGAAATGCCCATAAACCACCTGTCTCTCCTCACCTGTGTGTGTGTGTGTGTGTGGGTGTGTGTGTGTGTGTGTGTGTGTATGTGTGTGTGTGTGTGTGTGTGTGTGTGTATGTGTGTAATGTGTGCCTTTTAAGTACAGTTTAAGTGTTGGTATGAGGGTTTGTATAGGAATAGTGGATTTACAATGGGGGATGATAGGCTTTAAAACTAAATTATAGAGAAACAGAGAGAGAGAGAGAGACAAAGAGGGAGTGAGAGAGAGGGGGAGGGAGAGAGAGACAGGAAGAGATAGAGACAGATAGAGAGGGAGTAAGAGAGAGATAGAGAGAGAGAGGGAGTAAGCGAGAGGAGGAGAGAGAGAAACAGAGCAAGAGGGAGAGAAGGGGGAAAGAGAGACACTGAGAGAGACTAACAGAGAGAGGGGGAGAGAGAGAGGGAGTAAGAGAGAGATACAATCCGAGTGTGAGAGAGAGAAGATGTGTTTGCATCTGTAGTATGTGTCTCTACAAGCAACAGCCCTAGTGGTGCACCTCTTGCCACATATTGCTCTCTGCTCTTTTCAGTCTCTCCCTCTCTCCTCCTCTCTCCATTCCTCTATCCCATTTCAACCTCCCTCTCTCTCTCTCTCCCTCCCTCGCTCTTTCTCTGTGTGTCAGTGTGTCTCGGGAGGTTGTGCCTCTCCTCCGCGCGCATTGTCTTTAATCACATTTCAGAATGAATTATGTAAAGCAGGCCACGAAGAGCACAGCTGCCGAACCCCGCTCCCTGTCCTCTCTCTCTCTTTCTCTCCCCCCCTCTCTCTTTCTCTCTCTCTCTCTGTATCCCTCTCTCCCTCTTTTTCTCCCTCTATCCCTCTCTCCCTCTCTCTCTATGCCCCTCTCTCTGTCTATGCCCCTCTCTCTCTCTCTCTTTCTCTATCCCTCTCTCTCTCTATCCTTCTCTCTATCCCTCTCTCTATCCCTCTCTCTGCCCCTCATCGCTCCCTGTCCTCCTGCTCCGCTCACGCTCACTAAATAATGAAGCACCGCAGCCCAGAGAGCACGGCAGAGATGAGGGGCAGAGACGGAGAGAGAGAGGGAGAGAAAGAGAGAGAGTGAGAAAGAGAGAGATAGAGAGAGAGAAAGCAAGGCAGAGAAAGAAAGATAGAAAGAGAGAGAGGGAGGAGTGAGGCAGAAGGAGCGAGAGAAAGAGAAAGAGAAAAGGAGACAGAGGTAGAGGGAGGTAGAGGAAGACAGAGAGAGAGTGGAAGAGAGAGTGAAAGAAAGAGAGAGAGGGAGCAATAGGGAGAGGGGGGTAGAGAAGCAGAGAGCTGAGGAAAAAGCGACAGGGAAGACTGTAGGTGAGGGGGAGGGTAGAAGAGGGTATTGATGTGCCAGAAGGAAAATGTTGGTGGGGCGGAGAGAATGGGAAGGAAGCGCAGGTTTCTAAGAAGGAAAATATGCACATCCCCTATGATACATTGTTCCCACACGCCTAGATAATAACGATTTCTCCTCAAGAACAATTGGAGCCAAGCATGGAAACTACCTTGCCTCTACTCTCCGTCCCTCTCTCTTTTTCTCTCTTTCTCTCTCACTCTCTCTCTCTCTCTCTCTCTCTCTCTTTTTGTCTCCCTCTCTCTTTCTCTCTCTGTCTCTCTTTCCCATCCTGTCTTTTGTGTGTCATGCCCATCTCTCCCGCTCTTTGTTGTTCCAGTCCCTGCCGTGTGTTCTGGGTCTTACTGTCTCCCGAGGTGATTGTGCTGTTGTGTTGTGTGCTGAGATGTGCTGCTGTGTTGTGTGCTGTGTGTTCGTGTCGTGTGCTGTGTGTTACGTGCTGAGATGTGCTGTGTGTTGTGTGCTGTGTGTTCGTGTTGTGTGCTGAGATGTGCTGTGTGTGTGTGTGTGTTGTGGGTTGTGTGTTGTGTGCTGAGGTGTGCTGTGTGTGTGTTGTGCTTTATCCTGAGTGCCCCCCGGCAGCTTCTCTGGTGTTGTGCCTCAGGCGAGGCCCATTCGGATCATCCCACAGAACCTCTGAAACAGACCCGGCTCAGGGCTGGCCCGCTCTGTTTCAACCTCTGTGTTGTATGTGTGTGTGTGTGTGTGTGTGTGTGTGTGTGTGTGTGTGTGTGTGTGTGTGTGTGTGTGTGTGCTTGTGTGTAAGTGTGTGTGTGTGTGTGTGTGTGCATGTGTGTGTCCGTGTGTGTGTGTGCATGTGCATGTGTGTATGTGTGTGTGTGCGTGCTTGTGTGTGTGTGTGCAGTGTGTGTGTGTGTGTGTGTGTGTGTGTGTGTGCATGTGTGTCCACCATGTACCATCAGAACAGGTCTCCTAAAACCAAAACTGGCCAAACTGCTTTGCTTCCTTGTTTACTCCGAGGTGTGGCACAGTAGTGATGGCTTCTTGCTTTCATGATGACCACGGGGGGGCAAATGGGTGTGAGGGTGGATGAAAGGCCAGAGAAAAGAAGATGGTGAAAGGCAGGGAGGACAGATGAAAGGAGAGGTGTGTTTGACGAGAGGCCAAAGGACGAGAGCCACACACCCCAGAGCCTCCATCTATCTGTCCGTCCGTCCTTCCTTCTCCTTTCATCCTCTTCTTTACTTACTCTTCATCTTCGAGACCAACACGCCACCTCCCCCCCCCACCACCGCCACCACCCCACCCTCAGAATGTCTTGTGATAGCAAAGTGTCAGTGTTTCATTTTCTTACATCAACCTGATTATTAGATGGGGTAAAGGGTCTGGGAGTGGAGAAAAAATGGACATAACCCCAGTGCCCCCCAGAGTGTTTTTCCCGAAACGTAATGAATAGTGAAGGGCCGGTAATGCGATTCATCTTGCAGTTCATTTGTGAATGAATCACCTCAAATTATCTGCAAAATAGCCCCTTTGTATTAAGGGCGGCTAATTGAACAGAGATGGGAGGGCGATTGAAGCTGGGCATCGCATTGTGCGGTCGAAAGCCCGCAGAGAGCCCGCATCGATTTTTCACGGCATTCGCTCAGGAAACCGAGCGTGATAAAAGAATTGGCAGGCGTCACCGAGGTCTGACAGCCTGGCTCCAGGTGACCCTGCCACCCTGGGGGTTTGGTGTGTGTGTGTGTGTGTGTGTGTGTGTGTGTGTGTGTGTGGGTGGGTGGGGTGGTGGGGGACGTGGCATAAAGAGTTGAACACTGCTCCAACATGCTCCATTTGCCTGTCACTTGGTGGCATTTTGTCACTTCTGTGTCGTAATTGATCGTCTTGTTAAACCGCCCGATTTGATTCATAAGCCGAGGCTTGACGCATCAGGCACACACACTGCTGTACAAGCGTGTCGATTATTTTTTTTTTCCAAGCAAACCTGAATCGCTCCGTCTTCCTGTATTTGGTTTCCTCATCAATCTGTATGTATGCAGTGGCCCCGAGAGAGAGACTACCCGTAACTCACATCATCCATATGCAGAGAGGGGGGGGCGCGAGCGAGGCAAGGGGTCCACGGCTGGCAATAATGTATTCCAATAATTAGGCGTGAGTGCATTGCAACTTATAAAATGCAAGTCAAAAGTTCAGCTGCCCGGGAGCGGGAAGTGTGTGTGTGTGTGTGTGTGTGTGTGTGTGTGTGTGTGTGTGTGTGTGTGTGTGTCTGTGTGTGTGTGTGTGTGTGTGTGTGTGGAGAGAGTAAAAGAGAGACAGACAGATGGAGAAAGTGTATTTATTTTTCTGCTAGCGGCATTAGATAATATTGATACACTTAAGGTAGCTGATACTGTTTGTGGTACCGTATTGATTCTCAAAACACCGTCAATTTTTAATTAGACATTTATATGCAGAGATTGATAGCAGCTAGATAGATTGTGGTTCAATCTGTATTGTTCTTAAAGGCCATCTGCTGAACAGCAATGTTGCCTAAATGACCTATCTGTCTTCCATCATTTGACAACTACATAAACAGGTAGAGAAGTAAAACTTTAAATGAGATTTTATGCCTGTGGCATTTAATGACAGTTAAGGACAGTTTGCTTACAACTAGATTTTATCGCCAAAATCTTTTAAATACACAGCCCTAGTGTGTGTGTGTGTGTGTGTGTGCATTTGTGTGTGTGTGTTTGTGTGTGTGTGCATGTGCGTGTGTGCGAGTGTAAGAGAGCGAGAGTGAGAGATGGGAGGTGTTTGTGTGTGTGTGTCTGTGTGCATGTGTGTTTGTGTGTGTATCTGTATCTATGTCTGTGAACATGGAACATGTAAGAGGTGTGTGCGGCTCCTTGATGTGTTGCTGCATGTGTGTGTAGGTATATGCTAAGGTGCCTGTGAGGTGCCTGTGAGACCTGTGTGTGTGTGCATGGTGCCTCTTCCTGTGTTTCTTACCCCTCTCTGTCCCTCTGCCTTCCCCCCTGCTTCCCTGTGCTGCTCCTAACCTCTGATGTATTAGTAATGTTGACACCAAGGAACTCTGTGGTAAGTAGGAAAGATATTTTTATGTGGATGTCTGTCAAAGGGAATGTTTGTGGGGTATATATAAGGTGAATCTGTGTGAGCCATCACTACAATCTATGTGTGTGTGTGTGTGTGCGTGTGTGTGTGCGTGTGTGCGTGTGTGTGTGTATGTGTGCGTGCGTGCATGCGTGTGTGTGCTTGTGTGTGTGTGTGTGTGCGTGCGTGCGTGTGTGTGTGTGTGCGTGCGTGCGTGCGTGCGTGTGTGTGTGTGTGTGTGTGTGTGTGTGTGCATGCACGTACAGTATGTGTGTGGTACATAATGTATTGATGATGTGCTTGCACTTGCATGATGACTCGTACACATTTTGTGCTTTCCTTTGTCATGTACACGATGTAAACCCAACAGCTAATGATGTAAACACAAACATGACTTATGTTGCTGATTGGTATGTTACTTTGCTCTGCTTCCACAACATCTTTATCACAATTAGTGTGTCTGCTACCTGCCGTGACTCTGATCAAGGACAGTATTTAATAAGGATTAATGGTGTAAAAGTCCAATGGGAAATGTCTATATTGTCTCAGTGGTACATTACATAGTGTCTGTGTTGTTACACTGTTGTCTTTGTCCCCAGACTACTTTGCCAAACACATGGGAGACTATGAGGGTGTGTTGGCTTCTCTGGAGACTCTCAACCTGTCTATTCTCAAAGCCATGGACTTCACCAAGAAGGTCAGTGTAAGTGTGTGTGTGTGTGTGTGTGTGTGTGTGTGTTTGTTTGTGTGCATGTCTGTGTGTTTGTGTATGTCTGTGTGTCTGTGTATCTGTCTGTCTGTGTGCATCTTTGTGACTTTGTTAAATTTGGCGGCATGTACATAAAATTCACACTCACACATTCTCTGGACATCCTGCATTTGTTCCCCTGTCAAACTCCAGCACACTCACACCCACACGAATGCGCAGACTGAATTCTCAGCCGTAGGGGAATCTGCCTCTAATCTGCACTGCGCTCTGACTAAGGGAGCGGCAGCCTTTCTCATTCCTCACTGCGCAAGAAGAAACTCTGTTTCTTACACACACACACACACACACACACACACACAGGGAGCTGCATTCTTACTCATTCCTTACCACCAGCTCACTACGCAAGAAGAAACTGTTACATACACACACACACACACACGTACACAGACACACACACACACATGTACACACACACACAAGTACACACATATTAAAAACGAAAAGCGCTGGAATGTGAGATGGCTGCGATGGCATCTGTAGATGTGTGCAGTGCGCTAACGCGTTAGTTAATGCATCAGGCTCGACCCACCCTAGGCTAAAAATAGCAGCGCGTTCCTGTGCGCCCCGCTTACATATTCCGTTTGTGTGGCCCCGCTCATTAGTGTGGGCGTGGGCTATCTCTGACAGCGTCGCTCATCCCTCGACAAGGCCGCTGAGTGACTGGCGCCCTCCGTCTCGTTTCTCCGTGACACGCGCCATCCATCTCCCCCAGCCCCCCCCCCTCGTTCTCACACCGGCTTTGTTAATCCCCTCACATGTCTTCTTTATCTGTACCTCTTTATCTGTCTGGTGCTGAAGAAACACTAGAAGACACTGTTTGGATGCTTCAAAGACACACATACATGCATTCCATACCTGTTATGTACTCCTTTCTTGTATATATTTATTCGACTGACTGTTTTCTCCTTTTTTTCTATCACCATATTTCTTTTTTTGTCTCCTATAAAAATGTAAATACATTACCACACATGTGCATGTGCACACACACAACACACACAAACAGACACATGTACACCTACAAACACACATACACACCCTGCGATGTCGCTCATGGTTATTGTTATTGATGGGGGGGGGCATCAGCGTGTTGTTGCTGCAGGTTAGAGTGTGTCGTCCCTCCCAGGCCAGCCAAGCGGAGGTGAGCAGCCAGCCCCAGTGAAACAAACATACAGGCGTGTCCACGCCGCGTCTACTCGTTAAATATTTATGGGCCATTTACTGCGCAGGGCTGCCTGTGAGTCTCCGCTCTCATGCCTCGATGTGCTGCAGTGACCTCGCCAAAGCCCCTGAGGGCCACACAGGGCCACACAGCAGAGGACAGCACCAATCAAAACAGCAGCCCCCCCCCCCCCCAACACACACACACACACACACACCCCACTTTCCTCTCTCCTGCCCGCCCTCTCTTCCTCCCCTCCGCTGAACTTAGCTGTGCAGGTGAGCATAGATGTACCTTTTTCGAGACTCGAGAGAGCTATTTTTGCCCTGCCTCACTCTCTACTGCTTGGACTTTTTATTTCCTTTCTCTCTCTCCGTCAATTTCCCTTAGAAAGGTGTTTTTTGTAGTTTTTTGTCCCTTTTTTCATTATTTCTTCTCTGGATGGAGCTATTTCCCTGTGGAATTGGTTCCACCACTGTCACTCCACCTTACATTTATAAGGTGTGAGTGGAGGATGATGAGTAAGGAAGAGAAAGATCAGTGGCTGTACAGAGGAAGAAAAAAAACAAGCCATCATAGCTTCAGCCTGTGTGTAGCGTCAGTTTTTCGTTTGATTCCATTGTATTCAAAATGTCTGAACACGCATTTCACGCAAAAGTGTGAAATGAGTATGCAGTGTTCCTGTGCCTGTGTGGGAATGTGTGTGTGTTTGATGGCGGTAAACTAATACAGAGGAAAGCGGGAGCCAGAAGGGAGATAAATGAAGCATAAGGAAAAGAGAGAAAGAGAGAGAGAGAGAGGGAGAGAGAGAGAAAGAGAGAGAGAAACAGATTGATGTGGCATTCTTGTGAGCAAAGTGGTAATCTGATAGAAGCCTTCCATTTGTCTAGAGGCAACTCGTAGAGATTTGGCTCGTGCCATTATCAGATGAGATCATAGGACATCTGGGTTGGTCTATAAACAGTATGCAATTGTATGCGCAAAAAGAAAGTCTTTTATGGCTCTGGAAAGCAGGTATTTTTTCATGTTATGTTTTAAAATGAGCTGTTGTCATGTATCATCAAGTTAAACTCTGGTATCTTGACAGGCATAACTAGCTGTATGCAGGTATAATATAAGAAAACAACAAACATTTTCCAAACAAGCATTTCTCTCTCTCTCTCTCTGTCTCTTTCTTTCTCTGTGTCTCTTTCTCTCTCTCTGTCTCTCTGTCTGTCTGTCTCTCTGTCTGTCTCTCTCTTTCTCTCACTCACTCACTCTTTCTCTCTGTCTCTCTTTGTCTGTCTCTCTGTCTGTCTCCCTCTCTCTATCTCTCACTCACTTTCTCTCTTTCTATCTCTGCCTCTCTCTCTCTCTCTTTCCGACTTTCCGACTTTCTGTACTAGAGCTGTGTCCCCAAGACACCACTTTGGTGTCATGACTTGCCAATCCTAGACAGACATTTCAATAAGGACCATCCCCAAGACCGATGCCCTCTCCCCCCCGCCATCCTCCCTGCCTCTCCCCTCTCCGCTGGGCTTGTGCTGGGTCAGTGTTGTGAGAGCAGCACACTGTGATTACAACTCACTCTATTACAGGTCTGTCTCTAGGGGCTGTCTGTAATGTTCCCCTTGTGCTAGACGGATGGAGGAGAGGAAGAGAGTGACAGAGAGAGAGAGAAAAAGAAAGAGAAAGAGAAAGAAGTTGGGGTGGGGGGGGGTGGGGGTTGCGTAAGGGGGGGGGGGGGGTGTAGAGACACAGGCTAAGTTAATCAGACAGCAGCAAAGACACACCATACTTAAATCCATCAAAACCAATATGAAGCTGGAGCAGAGGGAAAAAGAGAAAGAGGGCCAGAGAGACAGAGGAGGGAGGGAATGAGGGAAAGCAAATGAATGTACACAGAATAAAGAAAGAATGTGGGTGAAGATGACAGAAACAGACAGTGGAAACGAAGTGGAAACAAAATCAACTAGACAGATTGACAGAGACATGCAGGCTGCGAATGGGATGAATATCGCCACAGAGATGGCACTGAGTGGAGCAGACAGACAGCAGAGAGGAGAAGAGAGGCCGGCATCACACCACAGAGGGAGAGAGAGAGAGAGGAGGAGGAGGAGGAGAGAGAGAGATAAGAAAAGAGAGAGGAGAAGAGAGAGAAAGAAGGGCAGAGATAGGGGGGGAGAAAGATAAAGAGAGAGAAAGAGAGAGAGAGAGAGAGACTGATGGCTATAGGATGGTTCCCTAATCACACAACAGGGGCTTTGGTCCATGAGAAGGTAGTCTCAGAAGCCCATGTTGGATTATAAGGGACATTTATATTGATGACTTGGTGTTTTAGGGCTTTCCGTTACTCCCACGCTCCCTATGAATGTCTATCCATTCATCTATCCATCCATCCATCCATCCATCCATCCATTCATCTTATATCCCTCTGCATCTCTGGGAATAAAGAGCGTTATTGCTACTAATTACTAATGTAAATGTGATATTTCCGTGTCCCCTGTGAATTATTCATGAGGCCGACAGGCTAGGTATCAATTAGTGGCGTGTGTGTGTGTGTGTGTGTGTGTGTGTGTGCACGCGTGGGTGTTTCTGTGTGTTTGTGTGTGCACATATGTTTCTTTGTTTTTTACCTTTTAAGTGTCCATGTGCCGTGCAGAAATGAATCCCAGACAAATCCCACTGGGCGTGGCTTGTTCTTACTGATTACTGGGCAACTGGAGATGCTGTGGAAGCTATGTTTGGATCCCCAGGAGATGGTGGACATTAACAGTCTGTGTTTTACAGTCTGGAGGCAGCACATTAAGCTTAGAGCCATCTGTGTGCCTATATGCGACGGACTCTCATGAAGATGGATGCTGGGGCTCTCCTTAGAGCCTGCCATGCGATCCTCTAGGGACGGTTGCTTGGTTTCACGTTGCCAAGGCACTAACAACCTCCCCTGTGCATATGGCTTTGGCATCTTCGCTCTGTACAGGTGTTACGGAGGCCCCTTTTAACACCACTTCTGCCCTGATTTTCGTACATATTTGTGAGCACCTGGTTATCACCATGTTGGCATTCTTGAGACTCCGAGACTACCCCGCCACATCCCCCACCCCCACCACCACCCCCCTCCAGGGAGCTGCTCATTAACTCTCCCTTCTTGTGTCTCTGACAACCTACAGAACAAATGAGCTCAGCGAGAAAGCGCCGGTGTCAGTGCACTCGGTCACGGCTCTCTCCTGTCTCTCTGTCTCTTCCTCTCTTTTCTCTCTCTCTATCTATTCCTCTCTGTCTCTACCCCTCTTTCTCTCTCTCTCTGTCTCTTTCTATCTCTTTATCTTCTATCTCTATTCCTTTCCCTCTTTTTGTCTCTCTATCTCCTTCTGCCTCTCTTTCTCTACCCCTCTGTCTCTTTTATCTCTTTCTATTCCTCTCTGGCTCTCTCCCACTGTGTCTCTGTCTCTACACCTCTGTCTTTCTCTATCTCTGTATCTTTCTCTCTATTCCCCTTGGCCTCTCTCCTTCTGTCTCCCCTTCTCTACCCCTCTGTCTCTCTCTATTCGTCTGTGTCTCTCTCCTTCTGTCTCTTGGTCTGTACCCCACTCTCTCTCTCTGTCTATTCCTTTCTGTCTCTCTTTCTCTGTGTCTATGCCTCTCTCTGCCAATACCTTTGTGAGTGAGGAGGAGAAGCAGAAGAAACAGGATTACAACCTGCCAAAGCAGATCCAGGAAAGGTTTGAAAAAAAGGGGCAAAGAAAGAGAATACACTAACTCCCTTTGCAGTCTGTCCACAAGCTTGGGTTTTCCTGGACCAACAGGCACAGTTGAGCTCCAGCACTGCAGTGGAGTAGTGATAATCTGACTTGGAAGAGAATAGCAGCACAATGGCTTTTCTTCTGCTCCACCGGGAACACCCACAGCCTTTACAAAAACACTCTGCTCCCTCCCCACCCTCCGAACCCCATGTTCCAGCACCCCGGCAACACATCCTCCTCCGCCTTTACCTAAGTTCTTTCTCTTTGTCCCCCATTTACCAAGTTCTGTCACTTTCTCTCCCTTCCCCAAGTTCTCTCTCTTTTCCTCACCTCTCCAAAGCCCCCCCCCCCCCCCCCCCCACACACACACACCTCCCCAAGTTCTCTCTCTTTTCTTTACCTCTTCCATGTTCTCTCTCTGTCTCCACCTGTGCCATGTTCCCTGTGAGGAGTCTGCAGCAGGCACAGATGGGTTGTGGGGCGGTGCAGCCGGTGTGGAGGTGGAGCCGGTGCTGAGAGCTGAGAGACAAGGTGAGATGAGCCAGTGGCCTGTCTGGCAGTCTGTCTTGCTGAGCAATTCTGCACAGCGGGCAAATTTGCTCCTGTGCTAAGCAGAGCTCGCGCCATCCCCACCTAACCCCAAGCCCCCCTTAGGAGGTGACACAGTGCACCGGCTCTGTGGCCTGGGCCTGCCCATACTGCCTGCCCAGAATTTAGCATTCAAATCAGTCTGGACAACCTGCCTCTTCCTGGCTGTTCCTTTGCCCGAGAAATTGGGCACCAATTAAAAACGCACGCTACGCATACTGTATGTCATCAGAATCAGCGGTCTGATTGGGTGTAGCTCTGTCAAGTAGTACACAGAGGCAAGGATCCAAGGATACAAGGGTGGTTTATTGTCACATGCATAGACATACTGGGTAGAGTAGGACATGCAGTGAAAATGGTGATTGTTTGTCTAAAACTGTGCATGGGGAGGGGGAAGTTTGGGGATGGCCACCTATTTGACAGATGCCCATTCAGCTCACCTCTGAGACCATCCCGGCTATAGGATCTTTGCCAGACCAAGCTCCATCCACGGGCTTGGTGCGACAGCCAAGCTACTGGCTCTGGGCAACAGGGGCAGCACTTGCCTGGACAGGTGCCTAACACCGAGTGTTGCTACCAGGAGCCAGAGCACAGGAAAGGCTGCCCTGCACTGGCCCCTGCAAGCAGGTGGGACATTTCTATTTATAGTCCAGTTATGACATGATAATTGAAGGCAGTCACCACTGTGTTAGTGGACTATAGGCAAAACACACACAGATTTCTCTTTCTATCTCTCTGTTTCTCTCTCTTTCTCTCTCTCTGAAACACACACAAACACTCACACACACGTGCACACAAACAAACAGATGCCATGTCACTGATATAAACATGGATGAATTGCAACTACATACAGACATCAAGTGCTATGCAAATATGGCGAATGGTGGAGAGTGTTTTAATTGGCTCTTTAGCAGGTGGAAGCCACTAATGGTGGGTCCCATGGGAGGGAAGTGGGGGGATGAAAGAAAAAGCACAAATTCATTAAATGCATCTCTTCTTCCTCCTCCTGCCTGTCCTGTGTGTGCAGTCATTTTAATGAGCCTCTCTCATTAAATGCCTCTTAGGCAAAAAGCTCAACCAAAATGCTCACATGTATGTATGCACACACACACACACACAGAAGTCTCATACCGACCCACACATATATAAATTGCTGTACCAAAGACAGAAACATTTACTTAGTCCACATGTCTAGCCTAACAAACACACACACACACACACACACACACACACACACACACACACACACATTTGGAATTCATACACACATTTTTCAAACGCTCCCTGCTTAGCCTATCATGCATGGTGTCCACATCTGGATGGATCATTATGACCGCCGCTAGCAAAGCTAGCGATAGCGGTCATTATAGTGTTGCCGAGACTTTTTTCCCTTTTTTTTTTTTTTTTTTTTCACTGATTTTTCGTCAACGATTGCCAGGACACTGGAACTCTGGGGGAGATGAATCTTTGTAGGCATGTAGCCCTAGAAGTTTTTGAGCGAATAGGAGCTTTTGGCCCCCAAGGGCCACCCCCCCCGCTGTGCCAGTGTCCATCAAAGAGGGGGAGACGCCGAAAAGTTTTTGCTGAATAACTCAGTGAATGTTTCACCGAACAACATGAATTTTTTGTGATATGTCGGTGTTACAGAGGCGTATCGACCCAGCCCATAAACACTCACTTGAAGCATAGCACCACCTAGTGATAGGGGTAAATGCGAAAAATAGGATTTTATATTGGCAATATCTTGGACCGAGAAGGTGGAAACTGCACAAAATATGTCATGCACGATAAGCCCAAAGCCTCTAAAAGCACCGCACATGCCATAAAATTTGGCCCATAGGGGGCCGTGTAATTGTAACAAAATGTCGTTTTGCCTATATCTAGAGAACGGTAATGTTTACAAGCAGTTCTTTTTTTGTCGCGAGATCTACTGATGCCCCCGCATTGAAAACACTGGTCGACGCCCACTTCCAACAAAAAGAATTTCCATGAAATTTTAAGATTGTGAAAGCGAAACCAAACGAACTCGTCATAGGCCGTTCATGTGAATCTCACCAAAATGTCATCTACAGACAATGGTGACAAAAAGTTATCAAAGGATTTGTCTTGAGATAAACCGTTTAAAAGTTACATGTCAATGAAAATTTGAAACATAGCTTAAAATTCTTCAAAAGTCCATATCTTGGCTTCTAATTGCTCCAATGTTGTGAAAATTGACATGCCACCTCTAAACAGCTTTCTGTTTATGTGCGTCAAATTTTGTGATATTTTGTTAAAGGGGACAATGTTTTTTGTCGAAGCTAGGGGTCCAAAAACAGGTTTTTTTTTTTAACTCATCAACATTTTTTCCCAAGACAGTGATTTTGTGGTAGTATGTCGGGGTTACAAAGACGCAATGACCCAGCCCATTAACTGTCACTTGAAACAGGGCGCCACGTAGTGATAGGGGTAAATGCAAAAATTGGGATATTGTATTGCCAATGTCTTGGACTGGGAAGGTGGGAACTGCACAAAATATGTCATGCACAATCAGCACCAAGACCTCTAAAAGCACAGCACATGCCATACAATTTGGCCCATAGGGGGCGCTGTAATTGTACAAAATGTCATTTTGCCTATTATCTAGAGAACAGTAATGTTTACAAGCAGTTCTTTTTTGTCGTGAAATCTATTGAACCTCTCGCATTGAAAACACTGGTCGACGCCCACTTCCAACAAAAAGAATTTCCATGAAATTTTAACATTGTGAAAGCGAAACCAAATGAACTTGTCATAGGCCGTTCATGTGAATCTCACCAAATTTGGTACATGTCATCTACAGACAATGGTGACAAAGTTACATGTCAATGAAAATTTGAAACATAGCTTAAAATTCTTCAAAAGTCCATATCTTGGCTTCTAATTGCTCCAATGTTGTAAAAATTGACATGCCACCTCTAAACAGCTTTCTGTTCATGTGCATCAAATTTTGTGATATTTTCTCAAAGGGGACGATGTTTTTTGTCGAAGCTAGGGGTCCAAAAACAGGTTTTTTTTAAAACTCATCAACATTTTTTCCCAAGACAGTGATTTTGTGGTAGTATGTTGGGGTTACAAAGACGCATTGACCCAGCCCATAAACTGTCACTTGAAGCATGGCGCCACCTAGTGATAGGGGTAAATGCAAAAATTGGGATTTTGTATTGCCAGTGTCTTGGACTGGCAAGGTGGGAACTGTACAAAATATGTCATGCACAATCAGCACAAAGACCTCTAAAAGCACAGCACATGGCATACAATTTGGCCCATAGGGGGCGCTGTAATTGTACAAAATGTCATTTTGCCTATTATCTAGAGAACAGTAATGTTTACAAGCAGTTCTTTTTTGTCGTGAAATCTATTGACCCTCCCACATTGAAAACACTTGTCGACGCCCACTTCCAACAAAAAAAAATTCCATGAAATTTTAACGTTGTGAAAGCGAAACCAAACGAACTCATCATAGGCTGTTCATGTGAATCTCACCAAATTTAGTACATGTCATCTACAGACAATGGTGACAAAAAGTTATCAAAGGATTTATCTTGAGATGGACTGTTTCCAAGTTACATGTAAATCAAAATTCAAAACATACCTTAAAATTCTCCAAAAGTCCATATCTCGGCTTCTAATTGCTCATATTTGGTCAAAGTTGACATGACAACTCTGAATGGCTTTCTTTTCATGTGTACCAAATTTTGTGACATTTCATCACATGGTGCAATGTTTCCAGTCAAAGCTAGGTGTACAAAAACAGTTTTTGTTAAATAACTTATCGAACATTTTGCCCAAGACAATGATTTTGTGTTAGTAAGCCAGTGTTAAAGAGCCGTATCAACCCATCCTATAAACACTCACTTGAAGAAATAGCGCCACCTAGTGATATAGTTAAATGCAAAAATAGGGATTTTGCATTGCGAATATCTTGGACCAAGGAGGTGGGAACTACACAAAATATACACAAACACACAGAATGTCATTCATTCAAAACCCACATCCATGCCCACTTCCAGCAAATCATTTCCACACAAACTCTCACCTCACAACACTGACCTACCACAAACTCACCATACCTATGATTCCCACACTTCAATACACTGCGGCGGTCATACCATGTACCGCTATGCAATACATCTAGTTTAGCTATATTCTTGGCTGTTTTGTCCCAATTAAATTACAGTCTTAAAACTCACCAAGAACACTTACTATGACTGCTCATGCAGTGGGATCTGCTTATAGTGGTCATAGCCATAATGATCAGCCTCTTACACAAATCAAAAAGCTTTGTACAGAATCATTCCTATAGAAGTACAATTTCAATACTTTGCACATAGTGATAAAGCAGCTTGCTGTTTAACGTACAATCTCTAAACAAAAATACTTTTGATGACTTTTGTCCATTTCACCTCACGGCACAGAAGTCTAATGCTGCTTGCACAGAAGCCATGAGGGCGCAAAGAGGGGCATTTTCTATCAGACTAATGTACGCAGGGTGAAGAATATGACAAACTACCCTATTATGCCAAAGAGATGCAGCAGCCAAAACTGGTGTCCCTGAGACTACTTTGTGTAGGACACTGTTATGCCAACAATGTAAAACCACCCTGGCTACTGGTGAGCGGGCCCAGGAATTTAATGTGCGCTGGGAACGAAACCCATGGCCCAAAGCCACCCTCAGCGAATTGATTGATAACTTCCAGTCACGTATCGGCCCTTCGAGTGGCCCCTCGGTGAGGTAAAAAAGACAACTGAAAAGAAATCTGGCACCAAGCCTCAAAGAGGACAGTTTGAAAAGTTTCCACCGGCTGGTTTGGATGATTC
This sequence comes from Setipinna tenuifilis, assembly GCA_030347295.1. Taxonomy (NCBI): domain Eukaryota; kingdom Metazoa; phylum Chordata; class Actinopteri; order Clupeiformes; family Engraulidae; genus Setipinna; species Setipinna tenuifilis. The sequence continues at coordinate 31,381,534 of CM059268.1, read as the reverse complement.
ATAAATAGTGAGAGTACTGTTATTACAACAACTGTACAGGGAGGCTCCCAAAACTGACAGGGGAGTTGGATTCACTGGGGACTTGCGTATGACTGGAGAATGATAATAATACTGTATTTACTGTATATAGCACAATTCATACCAGATGTAGCTCAAAGTGCTTCGAATAGGCTGTAATCGAATAAAATAAAATAGGCTATGTGGAAGAAAGAACAAAATTAGGTTGTATGACTTTACATCCATGGACTTACAGTAATAAATGTATTTAAATGCTAGCTAGGTAATAATCCTAAGAATCATAAATATTGAAAACTGTAATGATCATGTGCGTATGGTGCTCAGTTTCACAGGAACAGACATGAGCACGGCAGGCAGACTCCAGTCTCCAGTACATCAGAGCCCAGCTGTCCCCGAGTGTAGGCGTCACGCAACAGTGAACCCAGACTACCTGTTCAAAGAGGATTTAAATGAGTTTGCATCATGATTAAACACACCATAAACAAACAAATTAACTACAAATGCCATACAGAATAGCAGGGTAATTCAATACACTACAACTTTGCACGTGCACAGACATATTGTATTTTTACTCAGCATAACCCAGAAGGCCGTGTCAGCTGGGGATGTGGATGTGTGGCCTACTGTTTGAGCCTGTGCTGAGGACTGTCTGCTGAGCAGCTCGCTGACAAAAAACACTGAAATGGGTTTCAGCTTTAGTTTGTTTTTACTGATAAACAGATCTTTCAGGAAAAAAAATGTTCACACATAAACGGTTTATCACTGTAAATGCAGGAGGAGCAGGAGCAGCGCTCTCCTCATCTGCAGTTTTTGCATGCAGGATATTTGTGGAAGGCTTTCTCACTAGTAACTATCCAAATATTCTATTTATACACGATTGTTTGATATCACACAGCCAACCACCTCTCCTGATGCCGGTCTCTGATTTCCACATCACTGTTTTTCTTTCTTTCTCCTCTGTCTCCTCAGCTCCATTCTCCTTTTTCATTTCACACAAATCATTGTTTTCTTTTTCTCCCAGTGCTACTTGTGACCAGTATTCAGGAAAGCACAGGGCGCTCTGGTAATAACCAGACTTGGTCCATTTGGCTCGGTAAAGTTTGGATCTTGATGAAACTAGTGCAACATACACAGGCATACATGCAAGTGCACACACCCACACACACACACACACACACACACATGCACGCATGCGCACACACACACACACACACACACACACACACACACACACACACACACACACACACAAACACAGTTTTGGTACTGGACCAGCATTCAGCACAGAACAGTGATTCACTATGACAGCATAGATATGGGCACTGCTCAGCTGAAGTCCACGCTTTTCTATCTGTACACATGCACAAGCGCACCCCCCCACACACACACACACACACAAATACACAGCGAATGGAGAGACACCCCAATTTGGTGCTGAACTAGCAACCATCTTGAGTACCTAAAAAGCTGTTTAATGGCAACAACACATACAAGCAGCACTTAAGCACTGGCAGCTGTTGAGATCGAGGTAAGCAAGGGTGTGTGTGTGTGTGTGTGTGTGTGTGTGTGTGTGTGTGTGTGTGTGTGTGTGCGCACGCGCGCCCATGTTTGTGTGTTGGTGTATGCATGTGAGAGAAAGTGAAAGTGTGTGTGAGAGAGTGAAAGTGTGTGAGAGAGAGATTGAGTCTTAGCCCTGCTCTCCATCATCCCGTCTCCAGTTTCACCTCTCGTGATTGACAGGCCAGGACTCAGTGGGAGCTATTTGCCTGCCCCCTGATATCCTCAAACCCTCCCAAACACACACACACACACACACACACACACACACACACACACACACACACGCACACACACACACAAACACACGCACACACACACACACACATACACACACACACACACGCACACACATGCACACACACGCACACTTTCACACTCACACCATGCCCTGAGGCCCTGATATCTGTCACAACTGATGGCCTGTAATCCAGCAGCACGCTAGCAGGCATCCAGCCCAGTGGCAGCTCTCCCATGGCTAACTGGAGGAGGGGAGGGCGGGGGGGGGGAGAGAGAGGAGGAGAGAAGGGAAGTGGGGGAGATGAAGAAAAGGAGGATGGTAAGGGAGAGGAAGAAGAGGAGGGAGAGGAGGAGGGGAGAGAAAAAAATGAGGGAGAGGAGAAGAGAAGAGGAAGAAGAGAAGGGCAGTAGGGCAGAGGGAGAGGAGGAGGGAAGGGTGGTAGGGGAGAGGAAGAAGAGGAGGGAGAGGAGGAGGAGAGAGCAAGAGGAGGAGGGAGTGGAGGAGGGGAGAGCAAGAGGAGGAGGGAGTGGAGGAGGGGAGAGCAAGAAGAGGAGGGAGAGGAGGAGGGAAGAGGAAGAAGAGAAGGGAGAGGAGGAGGAGAGAGCAAGAAGAGGAGGAGGGGAGAGGAAGGCATCGCTGCTGCAGTGCACCGGAGGAGAAGGAGTTTTTTTGTATAGGGGTTGGGGGGTTCGGGTAGGGTCGGAGGTGGGGGGGGTTTGGGGAGGGGGGGCCTACCAATGTCTGTATGCCAACTGCTCGTTGCCCATCTTGTCGCCTTCACTCCCATTGATTTTCATCATCACGTTTGCCTCTTGGTCACAGGCTTGCCTATGTGCGAATGCACAGCCTGAGATTATTCACATATATGATGCGCAGGGCCATCAAATATTCATGAGAGAGAAACAACTCAGAGAGGTGATTTATTCAGGCAATATAGCCATCTCTGCACCACTGTGTGTTTGTGTGTGTGTGTGTGTGTGTGTGTGTGTGTGTGTGTGCATGCATGCATGTCTGTGTGTGTGTGTGTGTGTGTATGTGTGTGTGTGTGTGTGTGTGTGTGTGTGTGTGTGTGTGTGTAAGTGTTATTTCTGGCCTGGATTCCGTGTGACATCCAGTCTCCCTAAGGTTGCCTTGTGATTTCTTTGATGCCGTTTCTTTTTTCGCCTTTTATTTTTATTCATAACAAGGTCTGTGATCTCACAGCCTGTTTGCTCGGCAGATTGAACATGCCGCCCTTGAGGCTGGCCTGGACCACAAGGCCTTGTGTATGTTTGTGTGTGTGTGTGTGTGTGTGTGTGTGTGGTAGGCATGGTAATCATATGCGTGTGTCCTCAAGGACGGGAGCTGTGTGTTGTGGGGAGCTGTGGTTAAGCCAGGAGGGTCAGAGAGTAAAAACACACAGTCTCCTTCCAAGGCAAAGGAACAGGGTTGCCTCAAGGAGAAGACTATTTCCTCTGCCATGATTTGGCCACAGGATTAATTTCCTTGATATGGTATTCTCCTGTCGGCACGTTCACCTGTCTGCTCCTTGCTCTTAAGAAACTGGACGTGCTAAATGGCCCTCTGGGAGACTGGGGGGGGGGGTCAGTTATGGGGGTTAGGCGCCTTGTGCCAGGCTATTTCTGGAGGCTTTTATCCCCTTCTTCTTGGCTTCTCTCTTTGAGGCTGTGTTGTGTGCTGCACACCCTGGAGTGATATTAGAGGGATATTATCCAGAGGCCCCCTGGCAATGCTGCCTCGCCTCCTGCTAGCTGCACATCGCTCTTCAAACTCCAGGAGTGCCATCGCTTCTATCGTTGTACCAGTTTCCCTGGTAACCGTGTCGGGCAGCAAGCGAGTACTGCAAAGCAACTACAGTACAAACAAGCTCAGATGTAGAAGAAGTGGAGCTGTGTGGCCCAGTTACGCTTTGTGCCTTGCCTTGACACATCCAAAAATGCGATTTTGCTTTTACCAAAAAAGACAAAAGAATTCAGAGTCTGAATCTGGGTCTGAGTAGTAGGCAGGCACACCATAGGCAATTTGTTCTGGCCCTCTGAGTTTTTTGTTTTTTTTTTGGGGGGGGGAGTTGAACAGTGACAGCTTGTGAGCCAGTGGCGTCGAAAGCATGAATGGATCACCACAACTTCTGCCACCACCAGCACCACCAGCACTAGCCCAGAATGTAGTTCTGCCCCAACCCACACAGCAGCCACATGCATGCCACTCATGTCTTCAAGCGAAACTGTGAATGACAGACGCGCCACTTATTGATGCGTGGGGCTTTGGAGAGGGAGCCTAATGAAAGTTTTGCCTGCTGCAGTGGGAGGGAGGGGAATAGCACTGATGGTCATCAGCGCTGCATCATCAGCATGTGAAGCACAGGGGAGAGGAGAGGAGAGGGCCAGAGGAGTTCCACTCAATAAAAAAGCAATAGAGCTAGCGGAGAGTGAAGTAGGTTGTTTCCAGCGAGTTGACGAGCAGCCTGCACCACCGTTTGAGGAGGCTGCTGCTTTTTTTTTAATATATATATATTTTTTTCCAGGCATCATAGCACCGCACGGCGCAGTGGGCCGCTCTGAGCAGAGAGCTATCTGGAAGATGGATTTGTTGTAATAAACACTCGGCACTCTGCACAGCCTATTGCCACTGCTGCTATATTAGCCAGCACAGAATGCTGCTCTAATTGGAGCTTATTTGATTTGAGTCCCACTGTTCTCAATAGGGGGAGGGGGGGGGGGGGGGGGGGTGCAGTGGGGGTGGGGGTGGTGCTTTTGAATGTGTTAGTTTTTTTTTCAGTAGATTACTCATTATTTTCAGCGATTCAGGAAAGGTTCATAAGGTGGTGGGGTGTTTTTGTGTGTGTGTATGTGTGTGTGTGTAGTAATGTGGCTAAATTAGAGAGAAAGACGTAAGCTGAGATGTGTGACATATGAGTGTGCGTCAATGTGAATATGTGGGTGCTTACCATAGTTACTGTATAAGTGTGTGCTTGTGTTTGTGTGTGTGTGTGTGTGTGTGTGTGTGTGCTTGCGTAGGCTAAAAGTAGGTAAAAAGACAGTGAGTTCCAGTCCCTGTGGTCTGAGGCTTATTTAGCATGCATAAGTGTGTTAGTATATTAGCTGGAAGATCCTCCATAAACAAAGCATTGCATTTGTTACAGGATGTAACGCTTCTCTCTCTCTGACTCTCTCTCTCTTTCTCTCTATCTATCTCTATCTCTATGTCTCTGTCTCTTTCTTTGTTTCTCTCTCTCTCACACACACATTTTTCCTGCCTTTGTTTCGGTCCCAGTCTTTCTCTCTTAAAGTCCTGATCACACACACAATCACACACACACACACATAAGCACACACACACACAGATAATTATATATGTAAATACTCTTGCACGCATACTCATTACGCAGTGAAACTGCACCAAAAGCCAAACCCATCTACAGTAGATTTACTGTAATCTCTTGTTGGAATTGGCTGTCTCATACACCTAATTACCTATGAAGCCTATGGCCCATCCCCATTCTGCAAAAGCCAGCTGGACAGGACTCAAAATCCCACACCGCCACGAGGGGGTTGGTTTGTGGCTGGAGAGAGAACCAAACAAATGATCATTCACCCGCGCACGTTGAATATTTATAAGCATCTGACAGAATTGGGATTCCTGGGACTGACCGGTGGGAGAGGCCAGCTATCAAAGTTTAATGAGTCAGACATTTAGCAATCGAACGGAGTCATCAATACAGTATGCCCAAAGACAGCCACCAACGGATCCAAATTAGAATTCATAGCTGAGATTTTGTCTGCCCTTCCTTTGCAATGTCAATTTTTTCTGAATCAAGTCATGTCAAACGGGGTTTTATATATATATGTATGGCACACTGACAATTGAAATGCTCTTTTTTAGCATTCACGTTTTGCCTGTTTTCATTCTTAATTCTTCTCCATCTTGGCTTTTTTATGACCATGCACTTTATCGCTGACATTACTGTAAATGCTCTCAATGGTCATTAATGTATACTCTCTCCTGGAAGTCTCTCTATAGGGAATTTAAGGACCATGAGCATGGCAGGATCTTGTAATCCATAATTCATGGAGGATACTCAGTGTAGGAGCCTATGAATACGCTAAGTAGTGAGTTTAACTCAGAATGGGGCTGAGGCAAGAGCTTTTCCAGAAAAATTGTTAGCATACAGCTAACATGTGGCATGGTCCACAGTGCTGAAGGTGCTAGCATAAAATATGCTAACATGAATCTGGGTCCACTATGTTACAGCAATTACCATCCATCATGCAAACATGAGATTGGGTCTTGCTGAGAGAGACTACAGCGCTACGCTAGTTTGAGATGGTGCCCCTTCAACATCAGGGCTGCCTGCTACTGCACCAGATATAAATAGCTGACTCTCTCTCTCTCTTTTTCTCTGAACTTAGACAGGGGTGAGACGCTCAGAGTTGACAACATATTGGCTATGAGGCCCCTGGAGTGGGGGAATGCTAAATTAGTAGCTTCAGCTAATGATCCCATCTCTCTTTGTGCTGTTCTTTAATGGCATGCCCCCTACCCTCACTGCAAAAATGTTTCAAGAGAAAGCCCAGTTGCTTTAACGATAAAGATAATGAGGAAGGAACATGACCGTGGTCAGTCCTCTGTGTCTAAATGCTAGATTAGAGAGGATTTTTTTGAGGATTTTTCAAAAGATGTTTAGTCTCTTCATGTTTCATATATTTTTTTTAATGAAGGCTGTTTTTGGTTTTGCTTATGGTCACACCACCACCACCACCACCAACCTGTTCTTATCATACATCTGCCCTTATATACAGTACAAGGATACAAGAATACAAGGATGCTTTATTGTCACATGCACAGACATACTGGGTAGAGTATGACATGTACAGTAGTGAAATTGGTGTTCATCAGTCAAAACTGCATAGTGAGTGTGAGTAAAGTGTGTAGAATGCAGTTGTGGCATGGCTACCTGATGAAGGGTCAGAGATAGAATAGCTGATGGGGGGAGGGGGATGTGCATAAAGTGCAGTTGATATCTGTACTTCATCTCCCATCAGTGTCAGTCCTCAGTTTAGAGAAGCCATTTAGCTCAGTCATTATCATCCAGGCACACGTTTTTACTGTCGCCCATCAGGAGAAGATGGGCTTAAGCTTTGTTTCAGAGATGGACATGCGGATAGAGAGTATAAGTTTGTGATGGAGGGAGAGTGTGCGCGCGGAATGCAGAAAGAGGCATAAGCTCTGTAAAGGTAAGCCTACTGCAGAGTGTAGAATGGCAGCTTGGGTCATTGTTGCATTCATTTCTGAGTGTGTGTGGGGGTAGATGGTATAGGTGTGGAGGTGAGGGGGTGGGGGTGGTGTTGGTGGTGGTGGCAGTTGTGCCACTTGTGCATTAGTCCGGTCATGGGTAATAGAGGAAGTAAAGATGTTGCCACCACGCTTGTCTTCACTTGTTCATTAAACCTACAAGGCTCCTGCTGTAAATCCCAGAAGATTTCTGTCTCTCTGCCTCTCCTCCCCCATCTCCCTTTCCATCTTTTTCTCTCCCTTTCTCTTCCAATCTCATTGTCTCTCCTCATCCACCATCCCTCATCTTCCTGGCCCCCACCATCTCGCTGTCTCTGTCTCTATCTCTGTCTCTGTCTCTATCTCTCTCTCTCTCTTTCTCTCTCTCTCTCTGTCTCTGTCTGTCTCTCTGTCTCTGTCTCTGTCTCTGTCTCTCTGTCTGTCTCTCTCTCTCTCTGTATCCTTACTTTATTCTCAGGACCTGATCCTGCCATGGTACACTTTGGGGTAGTCTCTTAAGCCCCGTTTCCACCAAGCAGTACAGTACAGTTCGGTTCAGTTCGGCTCGCAATTGTTTGTGTCTCCATGGTAAGAATTTTTGAAGCGTACCTAAATAACCGTACCGAACTGTACCATTTTCTGGCACCCTTGTGTTGGGTACCAGTTTGTGGTACGGTTTAGAGACACGCCCGTTGCTGTTCGATCATTGGATAAGGGAGATGACGTCACTGTGCGCATGCGATAAAGTTGTTGTTTCCAAAACCTTCTGTTTTTTTCTTTCTGTTTTTGCCTTAGCGACCTGCAGTCTCTCTGTAAACAAAGTCTGCCTTCTCGCTGTTATAAACAGCCACACTAGTATGAAGAACGCAATTACAGGTAACTCCTCCATTGTTGCTAACTAAATGGCATTTGACAGCTGTCTTGTCATCTCAGCTGACTTTTCGTGGCGATGTCACGCACACGACGACTCTACCCGACGATGACTCTACTCTACCTTTGGCAATGGAAACACAATCCGTACCGAACCGCACAAAAACGTTCTGTACCAAACCGTTAGTTCCCGAACCGAACTGTACCGTACTGCTTGGTGGAAACAAAAGTTTAGTTGCCTAGAAGGTTGACCTGGTTTTGCAGCACAGCTCATTCATACAGTATTTGAAAAAGATCTTTTTTTCCACTAACTCATATTATATATGTCACGAATCCTTTGCAGATTTGCAGAATTGTGGCCCCACACTAGCCTGTTCCTGCATATACTGCCTACATTGAATTTCACGTTGAAGTCAGTCTGGCCAACCTGCCTATTCTTGGCTGTTCCTTTGGGCACAAAAAAAATCGGGCACCAATGACAAATGAACGCTACACAATCGTCATCAGAATAAGTGGTCTGATTGGTGGGAGCTCTGTCCAGTAGTAGACAGGTAGTAGACGCCCGTTGATCCCGCCTGTAAGAACTTCCTGTCTATGGGAGGTTTGCTAGACCAAGCTCTGTCTGTGAGCTCGGTGTGACAGCCAGGCTAGCCCCACATGGCTATTAATTAATATAATGTGTGGCTACAGTAGGTGAGCAGGTATCGTGTGAGTGACACTTGAGGTGGGGTAAAAATAATTTTTTGAAGAGTGGCTTGACAAAAATTGCTTAATTTGTGAAGCAAGCTGTCTTAAAGCACATTACTCTAGCTAATTGTGAGTCATAAGTTCATACAAGTTTAAACTGCTAAAACATGACAATTCTTTCACTTTTTTCATTTTTGGATGCATGTCAAATTTTGAGAAATTTGTTGCAATGGATTGGTGCAAGTGACACATTTTTGTCTCTAATTAGGTTCATAAAGTTCTCATAATTTTTTTTAGATTTCCATTTGTTGCCAAGAGCAAATCTAACTTTAGCAGCGGTAACATCAGTGTGAATAGCCAGCCTTACTGAAAGTTTGTAGTAGGGCTGCCACGATTAATCGTGACTAGTCGACTACGACTAAATTTTTGCCGATTAATAATCAGTGATTAGTCGACTATCAAACTAGTCGTTTGTGGCAGCCCTAGTGTGTATGTGACGGAAAGGCAGACGCGGTAGTGGAAGCTGCAGCGGCAGATTCGACAGAAAAGCAAAGTAAAGAAAAAAAAAACCGATGCGTTGACTACTAAATTACTAAACGACGATTAGTCGATTAGTCGTAGTCGATTAGTCACGATTAATCGTGGCAGCCCTAGTTTGTAGGCTCATGTAAAGATACTATTAATCTAATTTCAGACATCAGGTACAACAACTTACAACAGGTTTATTGACATGGTTTCATCAACATTATATTTTATTCTATCTGTATGTGTTCACATAACTTAACACACAACACTCACCCCTCCCTCACAATTGTTTGGATAGTGCTGCTTACAGCTACTATATACAGTATTTATCAGTCATACTATTTTATTAGCGTATGCATCTATAAATATTTTATAAATGTTTTAACACTGTAACTGTAAATGAATGCAAAAGACAGATATACATTGGAGCTCATAACTATATATTGTCACATGAGAATGTTTTATCCTCACAGTCAGAGTTATCCTTTAATCCTTTTATTAACTAATGGTTGTTAGTCCCTGGTAGTGTTTTACAAACTATCAGTGTATAGATTGTAGACTGACACATCTATGTCTTTCACTTTCCTCAAAGAAGGATAAGACAACAAAGTCCTTCAGGCTGTTTTTGGCCAGTAATTACTCAAGATAACAAAGTTTTTACTGAAGTGGAAAATTTCACAGAACTGGTGCTCAGTCCCCAGTCCCTCGCTGAGGTTCTTGCGGCAGTGATATTATGCAGCAATATGCTGCACGTTAATTACACAGAAGACAACAGTTGCTGCGTACAGTCGCCAGCAGACACTAAGTCAGCTCCACAGTGACCTCCTCCCACTCCTCACACACACGGCACAGCCTATTCTTTTTCTTCTGCACGCTTTGATGTGTGATGTTTACACAAGCGCGAAAAAACACACACACATGTGCACACACATGTACACACACACGTTAACACACACTTGTATATCGAACACACACACACACACACACACACATACACAGTTAACAAACAGTGCATATTGGTCCTTTTGATGATGCAGGTGGTCCATTCAAGGCAGGGATGTTCTAATGAGGGCCTCTTGAGTCATCTTTTCAGTCTTGTTGCTAAGCCTGATACACCCAGGCTTCTCCTCCAGTGATGGATTGATGTGCGTTTGTATGCCGCCATTGTTCCGCGTCCCCCTCCTTTTCTTTCATCCCTCCACCATCTTCTGTAGTGCTGGCCTGAAGCAGCGGTTGATGGCTGTGGCCTCGGCTTCCTGCGTGCTCCTCTCCTCTCCGGCGTCTCAATCAGGGGGTCCGTCCGGACGCACGCTGAAAAGCCCGCCGCAGCGGGGCAGCTTGTTGCCGCATCCTCCCGCCCGAGCGAACAATAGCCTGATCACTGTTACTGCTTCCTCTTCTTTTGTCATGGAAATTTCTTTACAAATCACACAGGGGCCTGATTAAAATGTCTTGGAAGTGAGAGCACTGGCAGGAGGCTGCAGTTGTTGTTTTTGTTGTTTTGTGCCCAGATTTTTTCTCTCTCTCTTTCTCTCTCTCTTGTCACTCACCACATATGTTTATTGAGCTTATCTTTCTCTGTCAGTTTTACCTCTTAAGAAGACTTAAAGACTTAATAACTGGAAGTGCCACTGCACAGGTTCTCTTCCCCAGCATGCTCATTCGCTCACCCGTTGAAGTAAGAGGCGAGTGCCAGAACAGTCCACAAACTCCCACCCCCACCCCCTGTCCCCACTCAAAGCAAAAAGTATTGAATGAGCACAGGTCGATGTGATTGGCTGACTTGCTTGGGCAGATGTGGTTTGGGCTATTGGCCCGTCACTCAGTGTTTTGTTTTCACGCTGTTGTCTCTCATTAAGAGAGCTGTTTATTGGGGAGCCAAGACGGATGACTTCAATTAAAAGCAGTGCTTGAACCAGCCCCTCTCAGCAGCTTTGTGTTTACCTTTTTATTCCCAGATGTTCAGCGCATGCCATCAAGTTTATAGACAGCGGTAAAACAGAAGCCACACTCCACTAATTCCTTGGCATTTGTTGTACACATTTCACAAAGACTCTCCTCTTCATCTCCATCAGCGATGCAGTGTTTTTTATGATTTCATCTCCACACCTCTCCAAACCTTGTTAGACTGCAGGGTGTGAATGTATAGCCCGGTCTATCTCACCTACACGTTGTCATTGTCATACGCGGTGCTCCTCAGATACAGAGTGGCCATGGGCATTTTGTCTGTGGGAGACTGGGGGCCTGCACAGATGAAAGCCTAGAGAAAGTTCTGTTGGAGCAGGAGGATTTTAACTTGTGCTGCTGCAGTGACGGGTGTGACACCCAAGGTTGATGTGACCTCCGGGGGGGGCGTGGGGAAGATTCTCAGAACCCTCACAGGACCTGCTGTGAAGATTGAAACAGTGGAAAGCTTTTATTTCTTACCAGAACAGCCTGCTCACATACACACTACAATGCACTACACACTCAGTACTACACACACATACACACACACACACACACACACACATACTGAGAGCCCACACCTCCAACAAAGACATGCATAGACACACACACATACACACACACTCACACACACGCATACATACACACACATACACACACACACACACACACACACACACACACCACAAACTGGCAGACTGCTCAGCCTCTCCTAGATTGAAAGCGACACAGCTCAATCATGGGTGTCGCACAAAGGAAGCCTCTCCTCACTCCCCTTCATTTTGCCGCGCTGTAGATTTAATCCCGGCCTTGTAAAGTCCCGCCGACTCCTCTCTCCTGAGCTGTGAATGGATGCTCCAGCGGCTGAATAACAGCATTAGGGCCTGACTTCTGCTTTCAAGCTCGCTTAATGCGATTGTGATTGAATCGCTCTCTCTGTCTCCCCCCAACCCACCCCTCGGTTTCTCGGAAGCCGTGAATAACTGGGTCGGCCACAGGCACTGGACTGGGCTGCGGAGGGTGTGACGGAGGAGGAGCAGGGCCAGGAACAGGCATCTGTCTCTGCACAGTCTGGCCCACACCCGGGCCTGGTTCAGGCCACCTCCGGCAGGTTCTGAACAGACACTGCTGCTTTCTCCCTCCCTCCCTCCTTCTTTCTTTTTTTTTTTTTTTAAACTGAGTAATCGTGGGCAGAGATGGTGCCTTTTAATAGAGCACAGCTTTTTCACTTTCTCATGCGTAATTGAATCATTTCATTTCGCCCACAGAGCGAGGACTCTGCAGACCTGCATTTCTCATGCAAATGTGCATAATGCGATTCATAAGGTATCCGCACCATCCCTTCAGAGGACGCAAGCCTTTCACCATTCAGACAGAAGTTAGCAATGTGACACAAGAAGCTTATGCTGTATTTTTTTAATTGTTTGTCAGTAAGGGTTTACACTTTGTATCTTGTACAAGATGTGCTTCCTCACTTCTTTGCAGTTGCACATCTACATAAAATGGCTGTTTAAGCATGGAGAAAAGGGGGCTCACTTGTGTTTGTGACAGCCCACACTGGCACGCCAACAAACAGCCAGCTAGGACAGGTGCTCTTGAGCTACAAAAGCTGCTGCTAGAGGAGACCACCAACACAGGTGTGAACTCCTTATGTCTGAAAGCTTATGCCTGTATATTTGGCGAGTCGTGTAAGCTATTTTGAGGTGTAAACATTTCAAGTCCTAGACGCTACAGCGGAGCGGAGGCCTGAGCCAATTAACTGTATCCTAGCAACCGTGCTCAATATGATTCTTAGCAACTCCATTTGGCAATAGACTAAGCTGAACACATTGTATGAGGAACCGTGAAGCAAGTTTGAGATCTGACTGTGATATATGGTTAAAGCGAAGATCTATTTGCTTTGTGATAATGCAATTATGACTTTTTAATTAAAAGAGTTTCTCCCTTACAGCACTCCCTTTGGGAAAGACGTCATCTAATTATTTGGCAACGGTGCCTGTAAAATCCCTGAAAACATGCGCAGGCTACACAATGTGTAATTTGAATCTCTGGAGTATCTGGAAATCCATAGAGGGAAATGCTTTGTGGGGAGTGCCCTGTTTTATCAGTCTTAACATTCAATATCAGATTTGCTGTGTCACCTCGGATTCTTCCGCCTGTGTCCAGTTCAACTATCCGTTGACTCTGAAGGGAACTGAAATTGGTGGATATTTAAAATCACTCAGCTCACACTGCATTGTGTGCTGCAGGAGACGTGAGAAGAGTGAGAGAGGCAGGGGGGTTTGCATCTTGACAGCAGGTCTGAAGTGTTATCAAACCACTTCACCAGTAACAGGCTCTTTGCAGATCTCTCATACTGTATGTGCCTTGATAAACAAACTCTTCAAGCGTGGGCCCAGAGGAAACTTTGCTCCATCAAGACCAATGAACTCATCTGCAAAGGTTTATAAAATCGAACCCCTAGGGGAATTACCACCCACCTCCATTTCTCGATCCATATCAAAAAAGACCCTCACGCTTATTTAAGTGACTAATTTGCTCTCTCACCCACAACCGGAGTGTCAGACACAGACATTTCTGTGGGACTGTGAATGCTTTTCTAATGGGCCCGCGCAGGAGTGCTTTGCACCATCTGGCCCGTTCGCCATTCGCCGTGGGCTCTGTGAGGTACGGTACGGCATGCCAGCCATCGGAGAGCGACCATAAAACCTCTCCCCACAATTCCCTCCTCCCCCATTGTCCCCACAAAAGGTGCAGAGTTGTACAACGTGGCAGAGCTCCAAGATGATTCAATAATGCATCAGACTTAGCTCAGAGATGATATTTGCCCTGACTTTCTCTCTTATCCATTAAATATCCTGCCAACGCTGCACTTAGGGAGTAGCCCCATAGCTTATCCCCCCCCACATGAAGCATGCCACTGGTCCGTCTCGAATTGATCCGTGCCAGCTGAGATATTATGATTGTCTCACCCGGTTACGCTGCACTGTGGGGCCTCATTACCTGCAGATGAATGACAAGGCATTCAGTAACTATCTACTGCGGCGTGACCTGCTGACCGGGCAGCTCAGTGGAATCCATTACATACACATACACACACACACGCACACACTCACACACACACACACACACGCATACCTACACACAGACACAGAGACACACACGAACATACACATGCATACCTACAGACACACACACACACACACACACACACACACACACACACACACACACACACACACACACACACACAAACATACACACACATACCTGCACACAGATACAGAGACAACACACACACACACACAAGAACATACACATGCATACCTACACACACGCACAAACATACACATGTATACCTACACACACGCGCACACACACACACTTACACACACACACACACACTGCATACTATTACCCACATGTATGCATACAGACACACAAACACTCTCCTACCATTTCTCTCCTCCCTGCCCACCCACTCCCACAGGCTGCCAGGTGGGTCACACCAGTGGGCTGAATTATGGGAGAATGACTGCACACTTTCTGCTCTGGTGCTGCCGGGGCCTGGCTTGGCACATGTGCGGCCCGCTCCATTACTGGCCTAGCTGGGATCCAATAGGGCCAGCTCAGCAGGACTGTGCTGCTCAGGCCATTGCTCTGGACTTCAGATGTTTGTTGTTGATGTTGTTTCAAGTGTTGCACATTAGGTGAAATGAACTAGTATTATCTGCACAAGTGAGCACACAAGGGGCTTGGGTGTGTGTGTCTGTGTGTGTGTGTGTGTGTGTGTGTGTGTGTGTGTGTGTGTGTGTGTGTGTGTGTGTGTGTGTGTGCGTGTGTTTGTGCGTGTGCGTGTGCGTGTGCGTGTGCGTGTGCGTGTGTGTGTGTGTGCATGTGTCTGTGCATGTGTGTGTATGCGTGCATGAGTGTGGGTGTACCTGTGTCTGTGTTTGTGTGTGTGTAGGTGTTTCTGAGTGTGTGTCTGTGTCTGTGTTCTTCTGTTCCTTTATGACCAGATTGACTAATTTTTCATCTAATTGTTAATCCACAAGAACCAGGTCCATAGGTCCATAGTTTCCATTTGGCCATAGCTCAAAAGGCTATTGTATGGTCTTTAGAGATGTCTTTTTTACCTATTGTTTTTGCATCGACACAAGACATAGATTTTTGTAAGCCATTTTGTGGTTCTTCACAAATAGAAGGAAAAGAGAGAGAGAGGGAGAGAGAGAGAGAGAGAGAGAGAGAGAGAGTTGTTTTGTATTCAATATATTTAGTGAAACCCATTGGGTGACGCATCTAGTTTGTTGCTACATGATGATGGTTTAATTCCCACAGTGCATCACTGAGCAACTTCACCAAGAGCTTGTAATTCTTTTTAAAAAAAAACTAAACTTTTTGCTTTTGCAGTGCACCTTATTTTTTTAACCCATTTAAAAAACAGAGGCACAGAACCATGATCTTTTCTAGTATTCTATCCTCAGCCGGTCAGAAGACACTGTTCCTTTTTGACAGCTACCATTTCCCTCCCTTCCTTTTAACAGGCTAGGAAATGCCACTGGATCAATTTGCGCTGAACTCTGATTTATCTTGAAGCAACCAGAGACCTTTCGGGCTCTCACCTTTATTTTTTTCCCCTTTCATCCTTACGACGCCATGACTTTTGCCTGCCTGGGCTGCATGTGAGAGGAGCCAAGCTGGCGAGGGCTTTCAGTCTAGCGTCTGTGCGCTTAGTAAGGAGCACAACCCTGTAGGCTCAGCTAATGCAGCCCATTCCACTTGACCACAACTGGAGTGTGGCGTTCTCGTTTTAACCTTGAAAGCCTGCCCAATAAACTAGAAGCCAAAGACATTTCTATGCGGCTGGTCAAAAGGGAAAGCCACATACCGAGCCTCATGAAGTATGAATGCGATATGCAAGTAGCGTGGAGTGCTGACACTGCTTTTAACTGCCCTTTTTTATTTTTGCTGTCTTTCTTTTCTTTTCTTTTCTTTCTCCCCCTCCCGCCAGGTGTATGAGCGAGGGACCAACGTGGAGCAGTTTGTGGCCCGCTTCCTGCTGAAGGAGTCAGCCAATCAGATCCAGTCTCTCCTCAGCTCGGTGGAGAGTGCTGTTGATGCGATTGATGAGCAGCACAGTCAGGGGTAGATACTCGCCTGCGTTTCATCACATTTCTTTATCACGTTTGGTTTTGTTTACAAAGGAAGTGAACTAGTGTAAGTGAACATGGAACAGTGCTCATATATTTTGCTCTGTCTGTGAATCTGTCATTCTTGTCTCTCGCCCTGCCTCTCCAACACCCCCACCCCCCTATAGGTCATACCCATCAAGCAAGGCCAGCCCCCGTGCTCCAGAGAAGCGCTACGAGAAAGCTGTGCCCGACTACCCACCCAACAACAGAGTCAGCCCCAAGGATGCACCAAGGAACATCAACACAGGGCAAGGTGGGTGCACGGGAACTCTCTACAGCACTCTGGACCTGACCAGACACACACACACACACACACACAGAAGGTGGTACCACAGCAAAGTTGTGTAGACTCCACTCTGGACCTGACCGCACACACACACACACACACACACACACACACACACACACACACACATACACAGGGTGGTTCCATGCCAAAGCCATGTACAGTGGACTCCACTTTGGACCTCATCATACTGTACACACACACACACACACACACACAGGGTGGTTCCACACCAAAGCCGTGCAGTAGACTCCACTTTGGACCTCCCCACGTTTAGATCAACCAAATCCAGTCAACCAGCACAGTCCTTTCCTGGGCCAGACGCCCATTTGTTTTTAAAAAAATATGCTTTCAAGCTGCACTGCAGTCAAGGATTAGGAATGCACTGTCATTCACATACATCAGAAGATGGCTGCTCTTAGGTGTAAGTGGAAATCCATTACGTGCCAGTAGGGGGCTTTTAAGCACCAAGGCCACTCAGCACTTACGTGTCAAAGTTGTTTATTTGTCTTAAGGGCAGTGCTAGACAAAAATAATTATGCCCGCCCACACACGACAAGAGGTAAAGCCGTTAACAGCTTTGAGGAATTTGTCTGCCACGGTGGAAACCTATGCAGTGATGAAGGAAAATCAGCAGTGGTAAACAAGAGGTATCGCAGAGTGCCTTTGACATGCAGGGGTGATATTAACTTTGTTTGACTGAGGTTGATCCCCTTCGCACACCTCTTACTATCTCAACTAAATGGGTAATTTGCTCCAGCTCTTCATCTTAGTCTTCGCACATCAGTGCCCATAAAACATCTTTACGCACGCATCTGTCAGCACAATGGAATCCAATATGAATGGCTTTCCAAATGAAGTGTGATATGCATTCAGCTCTGCTGGGCTTGTGATTATCTGTGCGATAAACCTCCAGCAGCATTAATCAAGTCGAATGGAAAATCAAAAGGCTGTGTGCTTCCTCAGCGGCGTAATTTATTTTTCCATGTAATGCAATCTCAATCAATCAACCACTGGTAAATAAAAATGTCCCTGCTAGGCATCCTTACCTCTATCGCACCATGCCTGGAATGAGCGAGCAAGAAGTCTGTTGAGGACTCAGGACAAGAAGATAAACCACTCGTGCCTTTAAAACACTGCTTTAGAAAGTGCCCTGGTGCAGTCTGTAAGCTGTAAACATGATGTGCGGGCCTGTCATTTAGTGAAATATGGCAGAAAGTTTGCTCAGGTCAGCTGAAAGTTAAAGAAAGCCTAAGCTGGGATTTGTTTGTATTTTCGGGGTTACTGTAGGCAAGCGTTGCAGCTAAGTACCCAGCTAGCCTAGGTGATTTTGTCTTATTATTTGGTGAAAATACGTGTGCGCAGAATAGGTGTGACATGAAACACATAGACTAACGTATAGTGTTGAGCAGGCTTATACATCTATACATATTTCCGAAACAAAAGACTGGGCTGTGGTCGCCAAGGGGCTGTCCAGGAGTATTCTAACTCACATTGCTCAGTGGCCCCTCCACATCTATCAGGCCCTGTCACTCTCGTTATGCAACTGGTCTGATGAAACAGCTCATAGACAATCATCCGCAAGCACAGACGGAGACTTCCCCTTGGCCTCTCGCTCCTCCTTTTGCAGGGGATGATGCAAGCCAAGAAACACAGTTTGGCAGAAAAAAATCGAAACTTTGGCTGAGGAGTAAAAACGTACCCCCCATCTCTTTTAAAGTCTTGCCGTATTTGAATCAGAGCAATGCCTGCTTCATAATGAGAAGAAAATTGCACTCCACTGTGAGTTCAGTATTAATTCACACACTTTTTAGTGACAAATAGAGGCCAGTGATTCTCTTTGAAGTTTTGCAGGGTTTTCTATGGTCTGTTGTGCAGCCTTCGTTTCGGTCTCTCTCTCTTTCTCTCTCTCTCTCGCTCTCTCTCTCTCTCTCTATTTTTCTCTATCTCTATCTCTCTTTCTCTCTCACTCTTTCTCTCTCTCTCTCTCTTTGGCTTTCCCCCTCTCTCCCCTCCATTCCTCTCTGCCTCTCTCCCTTTCTCTGTCCCACCATCCCTTGTGTATACTGTATAATTCAAAAAAATCACCCATTAGGTTTTAAGTGTAATTATTTCACAGAATGGGGGAAACCAGAATTATTTGCTTGTTTTTGTGTGTGTTTCTACTGTACAGTATCTGCATGTGTGTGCATGTGTTTTTCCAGAGTAAGACACTCTAATGCTAAAATGCTAAAAAGACTACCATAGCTCTGTTCTTGAGTTTTGCTATGCTAACTACCAGACATGGCATTAAGGAACAACATTCTCAAGAATACTTTAAGGTACTGACATTATGACAAAAGGTATATATGCAAGCGTAGCCTACGTTGTGTTTACTACCCAGTTCAGCTCTGCACTGGCCCTGACGTCAACTTGCATCTTATGCATGCAGTGGGAGGAGGATGGCCCAGCAAGTAAACTAAAAGCTGGGTTATTTACCAAAGTCAGTAGCACATCCCCATGATAATGAGGTGTCAGGAGAAACATTGACTAACACACTGCTGTACATACTGCACAGCTATAACTACCATATACTATCTGCCTACCATTGCATAAGAGGTATAAATAAAAAAGCTTGCAAACATCAGATCATGAGGTGATTATCTAATCTGTCATGCTGCACTGTCCAGTAAAATGACATACAGCTGGAGAATAGATTAACAAGGGGCAAGAATAGATTTAGCTGAACAGGATTCTAGAGCTTATTACATAGTGTCTTGCAGAATAGGCTGAGATCATCATCTGAGTGTGAGCTGTTTTCGTCCCTTTGTCCCCCACCCCCACAAATCCATATTTACTGGCCTATTTGAAACTTAATGAATTGGCGATGTCGCAGTGGGAAAAATGCCAGATGACATTTTGAGAAAAAAACAGAAAACAACCTTGAATTTAAGAAGTAGACAAATTGATGTCCCGCAGGATCCAAACTGACCTCAATGTACCTCCATCACATTGGGCCACGGGCACTCCACTTGTGCTGTGTTCAATAAACCAATACTGCAGAGGAAAAAACACGGTTCACACTGCCTCCAAACAGCTGTGTTAGGGCCACTGCTCGAAGGGGACAGTTGCTTGAAATTTCCCCAGACAGAGATAAACATGATGCTTAGCACAGTAAAACCTTTGATTTCTGATGTCAGCCTCAGGCCTGACGCGAGGACGCCTTTGCCCTGCCATCCTTTACGGACTCCAGGAAGAGTATTGATTGCATCTTTCTAGGGTCTGCTGTCACTCGCTTCTCCTCTCTTTCACCTCGGC
>CM059268.1:31151643-31359143 GCA_030347295.1 Setipinna tenuifilis | reverse complement strand
ATCACCACAGTACATTCGCAATTTAGCAAAAAAAGACTTAAGACGTAAATCTGCATAAATAAATATAGGCTACAGGAAGTAAGTTTAATCTATATCTATAATCTGTAGTAAAAATGTAATAATGGAATATGAGGATGTGAACTAACAGAATTGCAAATCAACAATCTAAGATTTGTAACCTAAAAAATTGAAAAGAACATGAAATCAAATTCTAATGTGAAAGTAAAAGTTGATAGGGAGAACTGAAGACTCTAAACTATAAGAGAGTAAGAACCTCAGCATTCTAAACCTGTGTGTGTGTGTGTGTGTGTGTGTGTGTGTGTGTGTGTGTGTGTGTGTGTGTATGTGTGTGTGCATGTATGTGCGTGTGTGTGTGCACTTTTTTCATTCCAGCCGTGGTGGAGACCAGAAAAGAGGGTCTGGAGGCGCAGATCAATCGCCTGGCGGAGCTGATTGGTCGTCTGGAAAACAAGGTAACACTACGTCCCAACCAATCAGAGTCACTTACACCCTACTTGTTCCGCTGTGTGAATGCAGCGGCCCTGAACCTGTGGGGTCAGATGAGACGTGAAAGAACAAACCCACCGCTGTCTTAGAAATATAAAGTGGACCTGAATAGGTGACACAGCACCTTTATGTTCTGTGCCAGTGCAAGACTAGACCTCCTCGCTAGTGTGAAGGTGTTAAATGTATGTCACACCCACAATCTCTTTCTTCTTTCGTTCTTTTTTTTAACAGCATCTCATCATTTTCATTCACCCGTCAACAGGTCACATTCATGAGGTTCACATAAAATTGTGATAACACTTGAGCAGCAGAAGGTAGTTCCGCACTCCCAGCAGTCTCTCTTTCAATTATAACTGTTTCACATGAGCAGGGAGAAACCTAACGGGTTATGAGAAGTGCAGAGGGTAGCTTTAGAGAGAGAGAGAGAGAGAGAGAGAGAGAGAGAGAGAGAGAGAGAGAAAGAGAGAGAGAGGAAGCGGGCTGAGGGAGGAAGCAATTATAGAAACCTGACATCTGAAGTGTTATGACATTTTTGGTTTTCTCCTTTTCCCATTTACTTCCCTACTCTTTGTCTCTTAGCTGGCCTCCTCTCTCTCTCTGTCTCTCCCTCTCTCTCTCTCTCTCTCTCTCACTCTCTCTATCTCATTCTGCCTCTCTTGTTCTCTCTCCTGTGCTATTCCTCTGCTTCTTTCTTCAGTGGTGATGTCCTCTACGCAGCAAGCATGGCAGACTAATGGAGTCCCTGGTTAATTCGGCGGTCTCCGGCTGGCAGGCACGTTTCTTATTGCCGCAGCTAAGAATAGCAGAGCAGGTTTATTCCACGCTCGGTAGAGCACTGCCTCAATCCAGGGGAGACCAGGGCAGACTGATAAACCGGGGCGTGGGGGGGGTATGGAGGTCCGGGGGGCTTTTTCCGTGTGGACACTCAGAGGCACGGAGGTGCGGAGGGGATGTCAGGGCACAGACAGATTTAGTGAGATCTGGCAGCCCTTTTATCCCCCAGGGGGAAAACAGGACAGAATAGAAGGCTTACAGTGCTGAGAAAGGTCATCAGCATTACGGTGTGAACATCAGTTAATGGAACCATTCCCCCTTTTTACACTGTATGCATAAAAGAGTTTTTTTTTTGGAGGGAAGCGTGAAAAAGAAAAATCTTGACAGCCAAGGCTGCCCGTGGGTAAAGAAGGTCAGTGTATTGTATTTAGTGACATTGTATTATCTTTGTCGAACTTCTATACCAACATAAATATAATTTTGAACTTTTTAGGTCAGAGGCCGCCACCAAGCCTGGTGAATGTCATTGTTGGCGGAAATGAAATGGTACAGTCAGTGTTCCCAAGCGTACAGAGCTCCACGGAGACCTGCTGTCCTCAGAGTCTTTGTCAGCATCCTTGGCTTGGCTAACCTTGTACCTCTGTCTATTCCCTGTGCCTATGACTCACCGCACAGACAATAGCCATATCTCAACCCATCAACTTTGGACAGGAGGGGGTCTGTGTAACTGTGGCAAAGGGGGAGGAGAAACCCGAGTGATGGTCACTCCATCACAGTAACTTCTGCTGTTTTTAAAACACTAACCTAGTTCCTTGCCGGCTCGTCTGAGGGTTGATATATATATATGCCGCATGTATATTCACCACTGGGCTGGACCATGTGGCAGAGGGAGCTATGTGCCTTGGCTGACCTTCGCCCCCTTATCTCCCAGCTGGCTCAGCAGCAGCTCTCATCAGGGCTCTCTTGTTGTCTGGATAATGCACGCCCGCTGTTCCGGACACGCATCATTTCCTGTCACCCCTGCTGAGCTGGGGCAAAGACCTCCATCACCGTGGTGACTGGAGCACATGCAGGCTCCTCTTCTTCTTCTCCAGCTGAGTGGAGTTAGGCAGTTGGGGAGGGCGGAAAAGATGGAAAGAAAGACAGAGAGAGAAAGATTAAAAGTGATTGATAGAAAGAGAGCGAGTGAGAGAGAGAGAGAGATGAAAGAGGCTAGGCAGTCAGTTCAGCTTCATTGTGCCTTCTGCAGTTATGGTGAATGATCCAACATGCTGGGCCACAATGATGAAGAGAGAGAGAGAGAGAGAGAGAGAGAGAGAGACGGAAGAGGCATCTGCACAAGAGGGGAAGACATCTGCACAAATGTGTGTGCCTAGTCAATATGCGTCATTATGTGGCCACTCAATTCAAGGGGAGGAAATAGACCAGGTGTTGGCACCTTTTAATCCCAACAGGGTGACAGCAAATCTCATTTCCAAAGCACTTTCAGCTAGGCTCTTTTCATATATATATAGTCCTTTTAGCCCACTGTATAGTATGCATGTAGTAGTGTATAATGCTGCAGCGTGTAGTACACAAACAGTAGCCTACAGTAATTCCGCCCTGCTCCAGGTATTCTGTGTTTTGGGGCGAAATTGCCTGATCTTTCAAGTGAAATCGTGGACTTTGAACAAAGGGCCACTTATTGATTGCTTCATTGTTTTGGACTGGTTTGGTTTTGATTTGTTATGTGAGATTACCTTTGAAAAAGTTCTTTGTTTAGATGCAGTGAATAGCCGGTTGGTGACCTGCTGGTCTTGTGTTGTGCCACAGGCTTTGGAGTGAGATCAATCAGGCCTTCACTGGGGGGTTTGACACTGAGAAATGTGTAAGACCCTTTCAGATCACCTACAGAAACAGGCCTCCCTCTATTCCTGCACTGCACCAGTCGATTTGCACATAAATCTGTCCAGCACGTTCTCCGGACCTGTTCGGCCAGAGGGGGGAAAAGTGGGGGGGTGCGGGTGGGGTGGCGGATGGGGGCTGATCAGTTTCATGGGGCCACGAGAGGCCATGAATCTGTTCCAAATGTGCAGTTAATGCAGTGCTGCATCCATCACATTCAGACGTATTGAGTTTCCCTCTCTCACCCAAATGAGAGGCATCACGGTACCAATCCATGTTTGGCAGTTATGTGTCTGGTAAACCAGATTCATGCAGCGATTTTCTGTAGATAGAGAAAGATCCAGGTTCACAATGCATTTCTTTTCAGAGAGCGCGTCGCAGTAAATTGAGGTATTTGTTTATCAGTCATGTACAGTACATATAATGTATTTAAGTGTATGACAAAAGCAAGCTGTTAGGTAGCCTGTGAAAATGATTGCAGATGTACTGTATACTCTGGCACTTTCGAGTTATTTACTGTCAGATTTCTACCGGTAAATCTAATGATGACAGCACTTTTCAGTTTTTAAACATATCTTATGACCTAGTTGCAGCATAATGCATATCTTTTTTCCAGCCATGTAGTTCAGGTGGGCAAAGAGTTATCATTATTTCAGTGTTACAGTACTGATATTTGCTGTGAAACGACTCCTAAGCATTTCCTGAGAAATGATAAATATAAAACAAGGTACATCAGTTTATCACTGATATGCACATACATCCATTTAAAGTCTTTTTAAGTTTCATACTTCACAGATATTCACAACCGTTTTATGTTTTTTCCAAGTATTTTTCTCCCCACTGTAACATTTTAAAAGAGAGGCATAGCATGGATTTATTAGACACCACAAGCTCTTTGACATTTAGTACACGGCAGCTTCAGTGTTCTCTAGGTTTAAACAATGCAGTTTCAAATGGCATATTTACATTCATGACATTCAGTAATCTCACACGCCATCCCCTCTTAGTTATGGCCAGTTTTGATATGCATTGTGTCAGAGAGAGAGACAGTGTTTGTGTGTGTGTGTGTGTGTGTGTGTGTGTGTGTGTGTGTGTGTGTGTGTGTGTGTGTGTGTGTGTGTTCGTGTGTAAATCCTAGGGAGAGTATCCTCAGAGCTGCTCACATAACAAAGGGAGGCAGGCAGGCAGGCAGGGGTAGGGTACTGATGTATTCACGAGTGGCTCTTGTGTTTTGGTTCTTGTTGCAGACAGTCTGGTTTGACCTGCATCAGCGACTAACTGACACTGATGGCACGGCAAGCGCAGTAAGTAGAGACCCCCTGCCCGTCCCCGAGACCCCCTACCTGCCCACCTCACCACCCACCCGCTCCCCCACAGCTTACTGTATGTAGCCAACATGGAGCAGCCCCTCACCAGCCCCTCACCTCACTGCTCCACACACATCACGGGCACATCTCGCAGCATGCCTAGGGGAACCAGTGCACAGCATACCTATAGCCTGCCCCTAGACCTAACCCCTCATGATAACACACACACACACACACACACACACACACACACACACACACACACACACACACACACACACACACACACAAAGTCACATACACACTCACACACACGCTAACAGAAACACACACACAAACATGCACAGAAATAGACACATACATAAACACACACACACAAAGTCACATACATACTTGCACACACACACACACACACACAAAGACATACATAGACACATACACACACACACACACACACACACACACACACACACACACACACACACACACACACACACACACACACTCATACACACACACACACACACACACACGTACCCTAAGTGCTGCTTGCATATATAATGCATGACTTAATGATTGGCTGCGAGCATGAGTGCCTGTATCATGTGGCTGGTCCGTATTGGCCCCGAGGTGTTGCATATACTTCATATAGGTGAATGAGAGCTATGGAAGCGTCATGGGACTCAATGTGTGGGTCTAGTTCCGTGAACCTGAAATCTAGCTAAGAGACATCTCCATAGCCCCATCAGCCCTCTCGGGATGTGTGTTAACATGAAAGGCAAGTTCTGTAGCGAGTGAGTGTGTTGAGCTGAGTATGCCTATGGCAACATGAATATGCAATGAATGCGTCTCATGCCATGAAGTGAGACAGCGTGAGTATGTGTCTGTGGAGGATGCATCTGTCCATACATACAGAAAAAAGGCTAAGGCACTTCTGAGTGTATCAACACAGTGTAATAAAGCTAGGGTTGGCTCAGGGTCACAAGTCTATTGTACATGTCATGGCTGTCTTCAAATCATGATAACCATAGAGTAATCCCCCACTCCTCTAAAGGAAGTGATGTAAGATGACAGAGTCTTAAGTGAGAGTGTTGTATTGTATTGTGAGAGTGGATAAGTGAGAGTGTTTGTGCATCTGTTTATCGTCTTGTCGAATGTGCCACTTATTTTACTGTGATGGAGAGCCTTCAGGAACTACTTACTGCTGTGTCATTGTGGGTGAACGTATGCAGCAGAGTGGTAAAAATGGTCTAGGGAGAGCGATAAAACTCATAAAATGTACACATTACCTGCACTGTAAGTGTCTGTGGATAAAAGCTCCAGATAAATGAGTGGGTATAAATATAGACACGATGCAGTTCTGTCTGCCGCGTGCTGCATGCTGCGTGGTGCACTAACATTACCTGCAGGCAAATGGGGGTGTCATATTTGCACAGGGTATAAACAAGCCCAGCTTCTGTTTGTCAGCTGCACACGTATGCATCCGTATGCAGGAGAGGGGGGTGGGCTGAAATGCCAACGCGGTCCGGATGGATGAATGGAGGATGGAGAAGGAGTGGTGGTGGTGGGTCAGCCGTAGGACAGTGCAGTTGAAGTGGGCTTCATGGTAATTGATGGAAGCAGCAACATTTCAAGCTGAACAATAAAGCCCAAACTGAAGTGTTTTAAAATTGCAATACCTCACATGTCCATTGGGGGCTGGCTGCAGAAGCGAGCAACTTCCCTCAGACTGCTATGTTAAAAAGTTAATTTCAGTGAGTCAATTTGTTTCG
The DNA here is from genome assembly GCA_030347295.1 of Setipinna tenuifilis. Lineage (NCBI taxonomy): Eukaryota > Metazoa > Chordata > Actinopteri > Clupeiformes > Engraulidae > Setipinna > Setipinna tenuifilis. The sequence continues at coordinate 31,352,899 of CM059268.1, read as the reverse complement.
GTAGTTTTCCAGTCCATAATGATTTTTTTAGAAGCTATTAGTTTAATCCCCAGATAATTTACATTGACAATAATAGACTGAAATTGGCAAAGATGACCACGCCCCGAAACCTTCAATTTAAGCCTCATCAGGTCTGTGAGAAACTCCATACGTGATGTCACAGTGGGGTTTGTCCAGTTCTCTTATAAGCAGCCTTCGTGCCCAAATGCTGGGCAAGTGGCCTCCCATGTAGCAGCCACCAGCCCACCACCCCCAGCCCAGCCCAGCCCTGTAACAGAAACAAAAAGGAAGGAAAACAGGAAAAAAAACACAAGCTGAGGTCATTGCAGGGTGGCTTTCTTTCCATCCCCCTGATCGTTTTTCCCTTTCTTGTTCTTTTTTTATGCTCAAATGGACGCGTGGCTTTTGGATGCTTGAGTGATCCCAGCTGAAAATTGAATCATTCCCTCTCTGTTATCATTAATCCTTGTCAGCTTGTGAGGCTGCCACTCACCGCTCACTGATAGGATTACTGAGGTTTTCACCTGCCTGTGTGATAAACCTGACTGATGTGCAAGATAGTGTGTTTGTGTGTGTGTGTGTGTGTGTGTGTGTGTGTGTGTGTGTGTGTGTGTGTGTGTGTGTGTGTGTGTGTGTGTGTGCATGTGATGTGTGTGCCTGCACATTTGTGTGCACACATGGGTCTTACACATTGAATGAATTGAGGTCACAGTTGAAAGCAAGGCCGATGGCTGCTGTTATTAAAGAAAAGCAAAGATTGACCCCTCCGATCACCCGTGCTCTCAACGGGGGTCAATTATTGAGTGCCTGGACCGCTCCTCAGCAGGATATTTGAGCCCTGTATCTGAAACAACAGCACAAGCTTACTCTGCTCGCCTCTGCTATGTTATGCAAGACCTTTCGCTGACATGATGCATATAAAGTATTTAAATCAGCTCAAATCCAATATTTCCGACGTATGTGGCGTAAGGCTTCAGAGACCCTCAGGCCCTGTTTTGTGAGTGTTATTGAATAAAGCTTGCCCCCATGTGATGATAATAGTATTCAAGCAGAAGGGATGATTAGATGCTGCTGATGATCATATCATTTTTATCCCACTGTCTAAGCACTGTGTGGTTGTGGGATAAATGTTTAAGTGCTCTTCCATGTTTAAGTGCTCTTGGGATATTTTTTTTTGAGTGAGCCCACCATTACAGAGGTCAGATATGGCTGCTTGATACAGGAGCCTGATTGCTAGCTTCAGGATGTGAATGTGCCTTTATGTTCTTTAATTACAGGCTGCAACGCTGCCATTACCGCGACAGCCCTGCCAATGCTCCTCCATGGCAACATGTAACCCTACAGTAAATGTGCATTTGGTATATTATTGCCTTTGTTCAGGGGTGAAGACTATGCATGTGAGTGTGCAGAGCTGTAGCATTACTAGAGTAGATGATCTTGTAGCACGTAGATGATCTTGACTACAGAATTCTGTGGTTTACAGTATTACAGACGTTTCTTTTTCATCTATCTATCTATCTATCTATCTATCTATCTATCTATCTATCTATCTATCTATCTATCTATCTAATCACTGGTCATAGTCCTAATGTGAGTGTTAAAGTGGTGCTGGTGTGACACATTCAGGCATACTTTTTAATCCCATCGCCTGCATGGCAGCTCCATACTCCAGGGAAGCTCAGTAAACGCCTCTCATCTCCTCCTCTCCGACTCTTTCATGGCTGGCGTCTGTTCCAACACTTAGTCAGTGCTCTCTCTGCAGTTCCTGTGATGAGTGTTGAGTCACCACTTATACCCCCTTTAGCGGAGAGTCAAAAAACACATGCTCCCACTCTCACACACATCTCCTGCACGGGACTGTCACTTCCACAAAGGCCCATGGCGTCCGTGTCGCTTCTTTTGTGGCACCGCTTTTGCATCATCTGCCACCGCAGTCGTTTTTCCGACACATCAGGAAGTGTGTGTGTGTGTGTGTGTGTACGGCGGTACAGTATTTCACTCTACAGGGCTCATACTCTGACATGTGACTGACAGGAATAATTGTACCAACCACGGCGGATCAGGACCTCTGCCTATCCATAGAACACAACACCACACAGGAGCACACAAAGAGAGGGAGCATGGAGAGATGATGGAATATGTACAAGGAGAGATGAAAGGAAGAGAAGGGAGGGCAAAAAAGGATATAGAGGGATGGCAAGACAATAAGAAAAGATGAACAGAAGGGGAGAGGATGAGAGGGCAGTGGAGCAGCTGTGAAGAGGCTAGACAGTTGGACGTACATGTGTTAGCACTAGTTTAGAGGGCACCACTGTGGGAGAGGAAGGAGAGAGAGGTTGCTTGGGGGGGTTGGGGGTGTAGAATTCGTCTTTCTACAGTGGTCCTGTTCACTTGCACAGATATGGGCCTTTTAATCCTCTTAAGGCTGCGCATGTAAACATTATGCAGATTAATTAAAGGAGAAATGACTTATTTAGTGGTCCTGGACAAGATGGGATTCTGTAGATGCAGGGTGTGTGTAGATGTGTGTGTGTGTGTGTGTGTGTGTGTGTGTGTGTGTGTGTGTGTGGGCGGTGGGGGTTGGGGTTGAAGATTTGATGCTGTAGATACTCAAGTAGGGGAAGGGGGGTGTACTCCCCTTGTTTCTATAGTAACCAAGATTTTCAGCTGTTTCCCTGTCATCGTTTGGTATCTTGTCGACTCTTTGGTATCTTGTACAAGCACATTCAGACCCACACACACACACACACACACACACACACACAGCCTTACTCTGTATAATGCACTGCATTCCTGAGCTGGATGGTTGCACTCTGAGTGGTTTACCATCTATCATTGTAGAGTGTTGTTTTGTGTACAGTGTTTTGTTTAATGTGTGTATGTGTTTTTGTGTGTGTGCATGTGTTTAAGAGACACGAAGAGAGGAAAGGATAGAGGAAAGGTGTGTGTGTGTGAAAGAGAGAGAGAGAGAGAGAGAGAAAGCGAGAGACACAGTGAGAGACACAGTGAGAGAGAGAGAAAGAAAGGGAGAGAGGAAGTGTGTGTGCGCATGCGTGCGTGCGTGCGTGTGTGCGTGTGTGTGTGTGTGTGTGTGTGTGTTTAGCTCTCTTCTAATGCATAATGGAGAAAGAGGACAGCAGTGCACAGTGGAATACTATTGGGGTTCATTAATTGGTGTCCTGCTGAGATTTATGGCCACATTTCTCCCTCACACTGTCTCTCATGTTCCCTCTCTTCTTTCTCTCCTTCTCTCAGCTTATGTTCTGCTTTTTACACTGTCTCTCCCATTTCCTCTATTTTTTCTGTTTTCAATCTCTCTCTCTTTTTCTCTCTCTCTGTCTCTTTTTCTTTCTCTTTCTCTCTCTCGTTAACACAATCTCTCTCTCTCTCTCTCTCTCTCTCTCTCTCTCTCTCTCTCTCTCTCCACCTCTCCTGTATATCCATATTAAGTCAGTCAAGGTAGGTAAGCCCCAGAGTAGCAAAGAGCTTACAATGCTGATACATAATTCACAAACATTTTAATTACATTACATAAGAAGCTCATTTGAATATAGCACTAGGAAATTCATAACCGAATGTCCGCTGTTATTTCCCACAGGAGAATGCTTGCACTAAACCATAATTATTTTCACAAGTACTGTGTTTATACTCGAACCATATGCAGCAGAATGTGCTGCAAACAGCCTCGTTCCTTCCTAGACACCTCACTGCTATCCTCAGCTAGTGCCATTGCGGTGCTTGTTTTCTATATTCCCGAGATGTCAGAATGAAAAAGTGAATAAATCACCATTTCATACTTAGAAACAGCCACCCCTCCGACACTGAAGCGTTTACATTTACTTTTATTCAGATTTAGTTTTTCTGTCATGAGGCTAAATAAAACTCCTCCACATAGCTAAATGAAAAGGCAAATGAAAATGAAGGTGATGTGATCAGTGCCACAGTTTCCTTTCGGAGTATATATCGTCTCCTCTCTTCGGTGGCACATCAGACACACCAGAGTCACTGAGCGGCGTGATTGGCTAGTGATGGCTCCCTCGGCATGAACGCCCCCCTCCACCACCCCACCCCCCCTCCGTCCCCATGCGAGCGGCAAACGGGGCCAGGCGAAGCTGCTGATTGGGTTTTAGGTGGGCCGGGTTAATGCGACAGCCGGGGCGTGCACGGCTGATTATGTTTGGGGCATGTAGGCGCCGCCGCGGCCCCTGATTGAGTTTAGGGTTTATTAGCAGGCCTCTGGCACTCACCGCACAGGGGCTGCGGGACTGGAGAAGCTAGCTGTGGTTTCTAATGCCACTGTCAGACAGCTAGGCAGGCAGCGGCAGGTAATAGCTAAATCCATTTGTTTTATTTGTTTGGGTTTTTTTTTGTTTGCTTTGTTTTCTTCCTTCCACCTTTCCACTGGAAGACACAGTTCGAGTAAAATGTTTGGAGGAATGTTGAAAAAAAAACCCTCACATATTATTATGGTGGTACAGTTAACATGACAGCCTATTGCATTAAACAGAAATAATAACAAACTAGTGAGCAGTGGCCTGATCAGTGTGGTTGATTTACGACCATGTAGAAATTGTATCGTATAAATATCCTCTTGATATACACTTCCACCACACCGTTGATGGCCAGGGCAGCACTTAATTGCATTATTATATTTCCCTTGATTGCTGTCGGCCCCTGACCACAAGCATGACCTTTATGTCGATGTTGGAGCTTAAAATGGCATTAAAATACCCCTTGGTGGGGAAGGACACGACTGTAATGATCCATAATTTACCAGGGAAGAAACAGCCTCTCTCCATTTAATACCCTAATCATAGTAGGTATTGTAATTTTGGTAATAATAGCAGTTCAGATGCAGGGTTTAGTTTTTCTGTCTACTCCAGATGACACCACGTTGCAATTTAAAGCAAAGAGTGTCCAATCAGCATGACACACCACACAAAATAGGGTGTAATTATCTGAAAGAAATGCCCATCAAAAGAGCGAGTTTAAAACAATCCGAGGCAGAAAAAAATGGACATATTTCAGCCTTTTCTGTGCAAAGTGGAGATGACAGCAATCAGTTTCGGTTTGTAAACTCTAGCTCAGCCTAATGGTGGCATGTGGCTGAAATCGATGTCGGACTATATGTTTTGTCATTTACGCTTCTGGGACTGGTGCCATAGAGTGACTTAGCAGACAGCATATGAAACCCCTCCTCGAAGCTAGCAAAAGTGCTGCCAAGACTAGCGTTCCAGACACGGCAAAGCTGCATCTGCCGACTCTTGTGAGCCTTGTCATGAGAAGGAGACGGATAGCGACTGCGTCAGTGCAGGGAACTTTAGAGCATAAGAGTACTGTACGTCTGTGTCTGTGTCTGTATCTGAGTCTGTGTCTTGTGTGACTGTGTGCATGACTGGCCATATACGCAGTGCAGTGCGCACTAGTCGCATTCCCATTATGCGCCATGCAGATGCCTCATTGAGTTGAGCCTCATCGAGCAGGGACACTAACCAACCCAAATGAAAGTTTAATGGATATATAATTGTTGTCCTCTCTCTGTCCCCCTCACCTCTCTTTCTCTATCGCTCTCTCTCTCTTTCTTTCTCTCTCTCTCTCTGTCTCTCTCTCTCCCTCTCCCTCGCAGTGTCTCTTTCTGATTCGTCAGGAGATGACGGTGTCTCAGAAGCAGCTGGGGGAGTTCTGTGAGGCCCTGAAGCAGTACCTGAAGAACGTCTCCACCCAGAGAGACTGCTTCCAGTCAGTACCTATCTGTGGCCTCATGCCTGATTGTATTTCAGTATAGCCATGATCCATCTGTCTATCAGTTCTTTTTGCTTCTCTGTGTCTACCTCTGTGTTTTTTTTGTACATTTGTCCAACGCATGTAACTTTCCTGTACTTCTCCATGGGCTGACAATGTGTCTGTTTGCATGTGTCTCTGAGCTAGGGATCTGTGTCTGTCTGTCATGTGTCTGTTCTTGTCTGTCTCCTCCATGTCTGTCTGAGCTTACCTGTCTATCTGCAAACCAGATGGGCCATCGAGCAGAGATTTGGACAGGCATGCCTGCAGGATAGCAGATACTGTCCTCTGTCAGTACAGACTATGATTTTTAATATTCGGTGGATGCACATGGTTTCGAAGTCAGAGCTTGAAGACTAATGTTATTTCACTTTCAAGGTGTGTGTGTGTGTTGGGGGGTGTGGGTGTGGGTGTTGTATGATAAGACATGGCTTGCTTTGGCAGGGATTACATGTCCTCCAAACATCACAGAGTTGCTTCATAGCAATATAAAAAAGAGGCTGGTGGTCCTCTATTCTCAGACAGGCCTGCTTGCAACTCCAACAGAAATAAGCACCACAAATAAGTGTATATTAAACTGACCTTGAAAGGCAACAGAGAAAGATAGAGGGGGGGGCAGAGAGAGAGAGAGAAAGAGAGGGATGGAGGGACAGAGAGAGAGAGAGAAAGAGAGAAAAAGAAAGAGAGTAATGCACTTTCAAATGTGATGCACGATGCAGAAGAGATCAGGGGAGGTGTCGGAGTGGCGGAGAGGCAATCTGAGCCGCTGAGAGGTGTGGGTCGGATAAATGTGTTCGACAATCAATTCCCCCTCTCTAGTGGAGAGAGCCATCTTTGGTGCTCACCCTCATTCAGAGAGAAAGAGACAGACAAAGAGAGAGAGAGAGAGAGAGAGAGAGAGAGAGAGAAAGAAAGAAAAAGAACAGAAACAAAGAGATATAAAGCAAGAAAGAATATGTGAGAGAGGGAGAGAAAACAAGGATAAGAGGAGAGAAAATGTTCATGTTTACTGAGTGCAGAACTCTCCTCAGGATGGTCTCTGATATTTTTTACAAGGAAGAAATGAGGGCAGCAATTTGTCTGATTGTTACACAAGCCAACTGTGACTGGAGTGAAAACAAAGTGTTTTTTTTTCAACTTCAGGTGCGCCCATCCTTGTCAAACTAAATTGACACACACACACACACACACACACACACACACACACACACCACAGTTAAGACTAGTATAGGAATAAAATTGTCTGGCCCACTTCTGTGGAGTCCCCTCCCCAAAAAAAAAAAAAAAAAGAATCAAACACAAAATGTGCCCCCTGGCATTTCAGTCATATACTTTTGATGCTGGGCTCCAAAGGCGCGGCACACACACACACACACACACACACACACACACACACACACACACACACACACACACAAATGTTAAAAGACCAGGCTCCGAAAATAGCGTTCTTTTGTGGGGCTTTTTCAGACAGGGTCTATGCAGTCCCAGGGCTTCTGTGCGCGGCCCTCTTAGCTGTGTTTTGTGGTGTCGTCATGTCCTCCCATTGCACTGATGAATAATTGATCATGGAGTAACTCTCTGCTCCTCAATTGCTCCCAGAACTGCTGAACTGACAAGTCTCTCCCTCTCCTGGACAGCCTGGTCCTTTCTTTCCGATGCTTTTGGTTCCTCTCAATTTTTTTTTTCTAAAGCATACCGATGCATTAAATACCCTTCTGTCATGCAGAATGCTGTCATCAATGCTGAAGATTAGAACTGCACAGTCAACACCTTCTTTCAAATCACACATTTTTTTTGAAAATGCTCTGAAATGCTACAATCATGTGCAAAGCTATAACTGTGTTGCCATTCTTACCCCACTGCATAACTATGACTGCTAAGACTCAAAAGCCCTCCCTGCTGAATGGAGGTGACCAGGAGCAATTAGAGATGTGTGAGTGCACACACTTTTAATTTTTTGCACAGTGCCCATGGCAAATAGCCCAGCTGGGCTCTGCTGCAGCTGCACGGGGCCAAGCACTATCTGCTGTAAGGAAAGCTCACGGGTCACTTAAAGGTGCCAGCGCGGCCCAAAACAGGGGCGTGTAATGAGTAAGGGATAGCGTCCGCCGAGGCGTGCAATGCCACAGAATTAATCAACGCCGGCGAAGCCAAATAACTTCCCCACACAAGGCAAATGCTGCGCCAAGAATATGCCAGAATTTTAGAACTACTTTCCGTAGTTGAAGCTTCCATCGGAATTATTGCCTACTCCCGCCAGCGAATCACACAACACCATTCTATTTGTCCGGGCCATTAGATCTAATAATAAGCGGCGCATTGAGTTCACTTGCATCAGAGCCATGCTCTCGCTAGCCCAGCACCTCCCGTGTCAAGGCACGCTTTCTGTTTCTCTAAAATCTTAAAGAACTACTGCCATCCAGTGGAGAAGCTGTGGCCATTAAAGTATGAAAAGGAAGAACAAGAGTGAGAGTAGAAAAAAGGGGGGAAGTATTACCTCCAAAAATAATACTGCATCAAACAGCGTAAGGTGGATGAAATACAAACCCCTGAGTGTAGGAGTATTACACACCAGAACAAACTTTATGGCTGTTGTCACAGCCTTGCTTTAGTGTACCGCACTTGCATATATTTTGCTGTTGTAGCCTAGCAAGGAGCCCCCAGGCTTCTCCATAGTTAAAAGATGGACTGTAAACATAAAGGTTTGTGCAGCCCTAGAGCACGTTATAGATGACCACTGTGTGTGTGTGTGTGTGTGTGTGTGTGTGTGTGTGTGTGTGTGTGTGTGTGTGTCTCCCCTCTCTCCCTGGCTGTCTGTGTGCCTCCCTAGTGTGACTGCAGTGCGGCTGCCGAGCGGGCTGTCCTTCGTGGTGTACGAGTTCTGGGAGGGAGAGGAGGACTGGAAGAGGTGGGTGCCACCTTCAATTCAATCCAATTCACTTCCATTCAGTTCAATTCCTTCACTGCCGCTCAACAAGGAAAATTGAGTTTAGGGGCTTGCCACATTTGTTGAAGCCAGAGGAAAAAAAACTGCCAGAATGAATGAAATTCAACACAAAAATAATAAATTAGTCTAATACTATATTCCATGTAAGACGCTGAAGGCGCGTTCATTATGTTGTTCTTTGAATGTCCAAGAGAAATATATTGCAATCTGTCTGTAGAGAGCAAAATGTCCTCTAGCTTATTATATACTACATGAACAAAGACACAAGACATGTATGATTGTTTTTGACGAGAGAGAGAGAGAGAGAGTTTGGCTTATACCAACTAAAAGACCTTTCCCTAGTAGACATCTGAGCTTTAAAGGTGGTCGGTGAGGGTAGGTGTGCATGTGCATGTGTGTGTGTGTGTGTGTGTGTGTGTGTGTGTGTGTGCACATGTGTGTGTGTGTGTTTCGGTCTGCCTATGCCATACTGTCAGAGGCTGTACACATGCAGAGGTGTGCAGAAATCTACAGTGCCTGCCGTATTAAGAATTTCCATCCGGATTAGGTTTGTATGACTTATTGATGTTTTCATGGGATGTGCTGAGCCTGTAATGGCTTGCCTTCTAGCTGCAAGTGCCCTATTAATATTTCAATTGAACATGGTTTTAGTCGGATCAGTAGGGGATGGGGGGCTGGGTGGGACTGCTTCTGAAGTTAGTGTGGGCTCTACCGTAGGCATGCATAAGCATGTATTTGTGCCCACCCCAAAACTACCAGCATTTCTAAGTATGGATGTGAAATGTACCATAATTTATACCAAATATATTGCTATTTTTAGCCACTACTTAACACTGCAACATCTGCAGTCATCCAGCCATTACCGTTTATGGTTATTACTGAACACACTGTTTTACGCTTTAAAATAGTATATTATTTACATTGTAAAGTAGTACTAAAGTATTTGTAGGCTGTCTGACTGTGCACATCTAATTATAACATGCGTTATTCATAATACAGTAACTGTACACAATTCTCTTGTTTTACTGTATGTTGCTGCATAAAAGCACATAACTGTTAATATTGCTGTATCACTAACTACAACTGGGAATTCTTCTCTGCTGTTCTCCTGTCCCACCTCGCCACCCCAGGCATCTCCAGACTGCGTATGCCAAGGCCTTCCAGCATGTCAAAGTGGACACCCTGTGCCAGCCAGAGGTGGTGTCCACTGTACCTGTGCCAGGTGGGTGCAGGCAGGGGTTCCTGCTGGGGAGGGAAAGAGGGATGGGGGGATAAAGCGAGAGAGAGAGAGATAGAATGGGAGAATATAAGAGAGAGATGTGGGTAAAATCAAGGGGAAATTACCTGAAGTAGTCATGGCGCGGTGCACACAACCATGTTAACCATTTTTATAGCTGCAATTTCTGACGTGTTTGAGAGCTGGAGGCCCAGATAAAGTAATGATGTTTGGTGTTGATTAAAATTAGTCTTTTCTGCTGCCATTTAGTGCAAAATCAAAGGTGGAACGCAAAAGCAATGTTAGAATTTTTACTGAGTTCTAGAACCATCCACGGGCTTCTACAGGCATAGGAGGCATAAAAAGTGCCTATCATTATCTGGTGCATTGGCAAATTAATTAAAGGGGAACTTCCATCGTTATTTTTATTCATATTTCTATGTCGCCACTATTGTTGAATGCATTGTGCATCATTTCTGTGAAAAATTATGTCCTAGATCTCTTGTTTGACGCTGTTTTTTGTAAGCTGTAACAGGTCTAGTGGTTGAACAACGGTTTTTCTGGTGTCCCTCGTGAATATCCATGACATGTCAATAAGGCACCTCTGATTGGGCAAATTCGCTGTCTTTCGCTCACCTAGCTTCTGTCCACCAATCCTTTGGGATGTGGGCTTGCCATACATGGCTCTGGGCGGGGCTTACGACCTAGTGACGTAGATAGGTGTAGCATGCTCTGATCCGCTCGTTTTGGTTAGCTCGACCCTTCAATGACCAGTAAAACCATGAGGGTCGAATTTCACGTCTTGGAATGCTGCGTGCATATACTGCTTGTTGTGACCCACCACATTGTAAATAGAGCTACTAAAAGTATTTTTTGACGGAAGGACCACCTTTAAGACAGGGAAGCCTGTGTTTGGTCTTTGGAGCTGAAGCAAGCGAAAGTTGTAGGAACTGCCTAGAGAGCACAGGCAAAACTTCATAGTTGTATTTATCCAATGAATTTATCCAACACCATCTCATCTTCCTTTCAGTCAATAGATGTACTCCCTAAGGGAGTGACTCTATAGCATCAGCTACCCCCTCATAGGCTCTCTGCAGTGAAAATCATTGGAGTGCAGACATACCTCTGACAAATTAACAGAAATAAAATGATGACGGACAGAGCAGATTTTCAAGCCAGACCTCTGTAACCTTACTGCATAATTAGCATAATAATCTTGACTGAGTTGCAGAAACATATTTTGTGGAAGGAAAAGGCATTGCTGACACCAACATGAATATCGTTGCTGTCATATTTGAAGTGAACAGATGCATTCTTATATGAAATATATAATCTTAAACAAGATGACACAAAGAGCAATTTGTGCTGTTTATTTTTCTATCATTTTACATTTTCTAATGTGCATTACAGTATTTCCTTTTCCTTACGTTGTCGCCTTCCTATCTGTTGTTATTGCAGCTGCCTGGTGCAACTCGAGCAGAGAATGATGTGACGAGGCCTCTCTGCTGGTGGGATGTGTCCACCGTATGCCTGAATGCCCAAACACTCCTCTTCTCTTCTCGTCCGCCCCTTGGCTCACCTCCTCTTCCTTCTCCCCCCTCCTGCTCTTTCCTTACCCCTTACACCCCCTCCCTCTCTGCTTAAGCCTTCTCCTGCCCTCTCCCTCTCTCTCCTTTTCTCTCTCTTTTGTAATTACTTGTTTACACGGTGTCTGTTTGATATTGAGGCAGAACGCAAGGTGTTAATTGCAGAGAACGTTGAGCAGATACAAGTACATTTCCCTGTGACAGCTCCCGCACGCGAGGTCCTGGCTCTGCTGCAGTTTCTAGTCAGAGCTGCAGTGGGCTGATAATACTGCGCGTGAAGCTCTGGAGGCTGTGAGATCCGTGCTGTTGCGGAGACAAACACCGGCTGTGGGAGTCGAGTCGACAGTATAACATTAGCTTCGTTTGATGCACTGGAGGTTTATCTGTCTTATACTTGACAGTGCAGTTCATTAACCTACTCTCACACACACACATTTGTGGCTTGTGATGAACCTTATGCCAGCAAAGCAGGTCAAGCATAGGGTGTTCCTTCACTGCTGTAGAGGCTTGAAAAAAACTGCTTTATTGCCAGTACTAAACCTCGCAGCGTATATATCTAGCTAACGATCTTCAGTGTTCACTGCAATTGAACCATGCATAAGTGCGATGCCCTGTGCTTGTCAGACAAACATTAGTACGGGATTTAAAACTGTTTTCACACAACATTCACACAGTAACATAGAAGAGGTCCACAAAAAACAGTACACTTTGGTCCAGTGTAGGCATATGGTCCATTTCTGCCAGTATAACTACACCAAACACAATCAGAACCATTCTAAGAGCACAATGTATGTGAATAAGTATTCACTAGAGAAAACAAAGTTTATGAAGAATTATATATATAAACTGGAGATATAGAGTTTAAAAGCAGTATTTAAGATGGAAAGATGACTATTTATTAGAGTAAATCTTGTAAAGTGAATGAGTGGATTACTCACCCACCTACTTGTCTATCTTAGATGGATGAAGCAGCAATGACATCAACATCTTATTCTCCTTCAAAAAGACTGGCATAATGTATTCAGAAACACGTTTTCTTTAGTAAGCTAAATTACCTAGGTCACAATAATTAGGCACATCTACATCCATCAGTACTTGCAATGGTATGCATTATATCACCCATGTTCACGTTTGTTTTGTTTTTTGTTTTTTTGACAAAGACTCTAATTAATCTAGTACCTGACGTATAGTAATGATGAAAAAACTAACGAGACCCAACAGTACCCAGTAAAACTGGTTAGTGAAAACAGGTTTGCTCCGGTCATAGCACTAGTGCCCTGGCAGTTTCAGTGATTCTCCTGGCTGTGGGATGAACTGTGCAAAATGGCTTTTCTTTTTGTGCCCTTTTCCTCTCCTCTACTGTACCTCACCTGAGTGCATGTTCAAAACGAATGTCCAGTAACTCAGTAGTATTTAGCTATGCTACTTTCAATGGGGTTTGTGCAGTTATGTTCTTTTATAATATTCCAACAATATGAAGATAAATATATGACCAGGAGAAGAAAAAAAAGACTAACATGAATGAATATTCACTTTTATGGCATTGTTTATTGAAATATTAATTCTTATACCTATGTATGTTTCAGTAAAACCGGCTTTCTCTTGATGTGAGTGTAGAGACTTATTGCAGGGATGCAAGCATTATAGTCGTTCGAACTTTGTTTAAATCCTAGATTATGTAGAGTGATGCAATTCAATAAAAATTGAAAAAGGAGAAAAATGATTTTTCTGTGGTGTCTCTCTCCATCACACACACGCACACACACAAGAATGAAGACATACAGCAGTGTTTCATATAAAACTTCCGTTTTTTACTCTGAGCCAACAGGCTGATCATTGTACAAAAGAAACAGATGACATACTGATGCAACTTAAGACCAAAGCGGCAAATAATACTCAACATTCAAAGCAAAATAAATTATGCTCTCTGTGTCTGGAAATGGGTTGCTTATCAGGTACAGAAAAATCTACAACATGCTGTCCCATCACCCAGCATGGCGGAGTACTTTCCTGTGCTTCTCTGTGATCCTCGTGTGCAGTGAGAACACATCGCCCACTGCACAAGAAGAATAAATAGATGTTTCCCACTTGGAGGCAAATTTGTGGCTTACTTGTCTTAATGTAGCTCAAATTACTTGGAAAAACAACCAAATGAGTTTTCCACCTCCCCACCCCCCCAACCCTAAACTACTACTGCATCCCTCCTCTATCGTCCTCCTCCCACTCCTCCCAGGGCTGATGCATGCCATTTCGCTAAAAGCACACAGCAGTACTGTTTTTTTGATGCCACTGAAGGGCTGTGCATAAAGACAGCAAGCCTGGCTCCAGTAAACATACCTCAAAGCAATCCCCCCCAAGATAACACCCCCTGTGAGTGCAAGAACGTCCTGGCTGAGCAGAGAGAGAGACGGACACAGAGAGATACTAATTAAAGTTTGTTTAGAGCCTGCATGATGGCTATGGACGTGCTCTGCCCAAAAATGAAGGCACCACAGAGAAGTGTGATCACACCCCATGCAGTCAGGATGACCCTAAAGAGAAAACACACACACACACACACACGGTCAGCCCTTTAAATACTGAAAAAAATATCAGACACCATAGCTCATTTCAACTTCATTTTCAATGAAGTGAGGTTTTAAGGACAGAACCAAAGCCTTCCTGGAACTCTTCAATTATAAATACACCTCACTGGGCACTGATGAGATGGGGAAGTATGTGATCAGCAATAATACTTGGAGCATGTGGTATTAGATGGGTTGTATTAAGGGACCAAATGTGCACCACAAAATCATTAGCGACACCATTAAATCTCTGCAAAAAACATTCATTTGCACAGGTCACATTCTTCCTGGTGAAATGCCTAAACTTTGGGCATCTCTGATGCCAATGTAGTAGAACTGGAGTAGTGGGACATACCTCTGCTACAGCTAGTCTGCTATTTATTGTCTGGTGTGCATGTTCGAAGACAACCATGTGTATACCTTTGCTATTCCCTGGTCACGTCACTGTTAAATTCCTGTATATCTAAGGCTGGCTATTCTCTTTAGACTGATCACACACAGGTAGACTTAAAGGTGGTTCTGCTGAATCGTACTGTCCACAACAATGGGCATCACAAGACCTTGTTGTTGCACCAATGAATGACCATGCCAGTGTACACCATCTCTCTTACACAATCTAATGTTTAGCCTTAAAATCAACTATTTCACCCCACACACAATCATCTCCAGATTTACTGCCACATAATTGGTGAAAATATCTACATTAATAAGCAGGTCTACCAGTTTCAAGTTGATCTGCTAAATGTCTAAGTTGTTCTGATATGAGGGGAAACTAGCCAAATAAGTAACATGCTTCCATCCCATCCTCCACTAAGACGGTCTACTTTTATGTCGTTGGGCAAACTCACCTCAGTCGGGTAGAAATCGGCTCAGAGTGGACTGCAAATATGAGGCAGAGACCTGCAGACATTTCAGTCATTCATCATCTTGAACTGCATTTACATCATGAACAAAAAAGGCATGGGGCGGGTGGGGGGGTGCTTGGCTTGTGTGCTTACCCACCTGGGAAGATGAATATGAAGAAGGCACTAATGCCCCCAATGAGACTGATGACTTTACTGATGTCGGGGACAAAAATGGCCGCAAGGAGGGTGACGCCTATCCAGGCGATCGTCAGCACCAGGCGGGTGCGTGTCTCGTATGATTTCGTCACGACTGAGCACTTGCTTCTGAAGTTCAGCAGAGGGTCCTGAATCACAGACCTTCAACAGAGCAGAAAACACTTGAAACATTCTGAATATTAATATTATTGCATAAGACTGCCCTTGTTAAATTACGATTAAAATGTAATATTAATTCTGAGCACAATGCTTATTAACATTGTATTGCATTTTATTTTAATTGGATACACGATTGTAATGCAGCTATTAAAAAGAACTTCAAATGTGAACAAGTTTGAATAAATTGCAAAAGTAGTACATGTTTAAAGATGAGAGGACACATTGAGAGGAGAATCTGCATGCATATAGACAAGCTAATTAAGCAGAGGGAAGAAAGAATACAGAAGATCTAAATGAAAAGTACAGACATGTACCATCATTAATAAAACTTAAGCATAAGGCTAGACGTGGATGGTGTATGTGTAATTGCATGGTACCCGACATGCACTGAAAAAGGGGCCACAATAAAGAAAACTACATGAAGAAACCTTTCTCCCTCTCTTTTCAAGAACTTTCCTTTTTTTCAGCCAAACCTTGCAAGACATTAGTCTATGATCCTACACCACCCTGAGATGTTAGTGTGTTGGCGTGGAGTCGTGAAGAGGATGTATCACACCTTCCAAGCAAGAGCACTATGGGATAGATGGTGATGATGGAAATTCCGAACAGGAGCCGGGCGACAATCATGAGGAGATCATCCCCCGTGTACGACATCAGGACATCTGGGGCCACACGCTGCCCGAAGGTAAGGTACCCATACACCCCTGGGGCACAAGAGAGCAGAGACAAGACTGGGCATGATGAAGGACATGTTCGACTTTGACAGAGCTGACCGTCAAGGGGGGGGGGTTGTGGAATCACTCAGCTTTTTTTTCCCCCTCAGAAAAACTTTGCTAAAGAAGCAAGCACTCCATTCCCCACACCTCTGATGTGACAGAGGTTGAAGGGAATCACTTTGGTATCGATCCCTTTTTTTTGTTTCAATCCTGAAGTGCCAGCCTTTTGTCTTTACAATCCATCTCTCCCAGGTACCTACTTACTCTATGCCGTTACTCTGGGATGGACCACAGAAGTGCAGAGTAATGGAGAAATCCTGTTAGCAGGGTTGTGCATTGAGATTTATGTGGCCTGCTGTTCACCTTCCCCAGTGACAACGTGAATGACTATTGTGATTACAACTTCATTAACAATTTTCTTACGGGTGGGGCCAGGAGGAACTATAAAAATGAAGTGACAAAGTTATTCATGGCCTATTCAAGCACTCATTAATTGCTGGACACTGGCCCACAACTTCACATGTAGATAGGAAGCCGCACTCTCGGTTATCGTTCTTGTTCTTTGTTTAATGGGTCAGCATGAAGACAGACGTTTCGGCCCAGCGGCCTTCCTCAGTGTCTTACTGTCTTACCTCAGTGTCTTACTGTATACCATTTCCAGTTGCCCGCACCCGAAGACGCTGACAAGAAACTTTTGGAGTTGAGCGCACTTTCCAAAAAAGACCACAACTTCACATGTACATCAGCCATAAATTACAATTATTCATAGCTCATATGAAGAGATCACAAACACTTAAGACAGACAAAACATTCTCAAAACACTTAAATTAAAAGTTCTAAACGTGCTAAAAGTTTTAAGAAAACCTTCTTTTATGTCCTGGAACAGCCACACGTACCAGTTAGGGAGTAGATAACCAGGCAGAAAATCATGGACACCACCGAGATGAAGACCCAATGGGAGAGCTTCTTGTTCTCCATACTGCTGTAGATTGCTATGCAGGACTCGTGGCACTGGAGCAGAGAACACAATTAACCAGTCAGACCCATCGCAACACTTAACTCAAAAAGACCAGTGACTTTCCAAGGCCAAAAGGTACCAATAAAGTCTGATACAAAATGCCAGGTGAGTTGCAAGGCTACTCTGGAGATCTAGCTTGATGCCAGAGAGATAGTGGGCATCAACCAGTCAACTCTGGCTCTATAGCAAAGAGGGGTTAATGTGTAACAATTGCATGGCATTTCCAATAAGTTGGCATTCATTATCTATTCATACAAGGCTGTAGATGTGCACTAGGGGAAGTCCAATTGCTCCCACACTGTGAGGGTCAGATGCAAGTAAGAGGTCCCAACCTCTTAAAAGCGCTTTGGCCTTTCACCACCTTACACACACTGCAAGCACAGACAAATCAATCCCCAACATCCACTCCGCTTCTACACAGCTATCTCTTCTCCAACAGCTGCAATCTCCCCCATTAACTGAAAAATGAAGAGCAACCTGAGCATCTCCTCCAACCTCATCTTAAACCTTCATCTAATTTCCCCTACTCCTCGTTGCCTTCGCACACTGACTACCGATTTCCCCTCCTTTTTCCACTTCTCATTTCAGCGCGATAATCGATCTGCCTTGGGGCAGCGCTGTCCGTGGTAGCCCCTTAGTGCAGCTCCCAACCTCCCTACAATTACATTTTTGATAACACCCCATCCCCATGTTGCCTTGGTTACGTGGAGGAAAATGGAGAGAACCTCTAGCTCATGGAATGTGTAAACCCCCATGGGCAAATACCTCCACTCTTCACCGGGCTTCAAATATTAAGAGAGATTTTTTTGCCCTTCTATCCAGTAACTAAATGACCTTAGGGTCTAGATGATGGTGATGCAAGCTGTGGAAACACTACTTTATTCACCTCCTTCTATTATAACAGGGCGGGGGGGGGGGGGGCAAAGATGTGTTCTGTGGACTCTAGAGGAAAAGGGGATCAATGGGTCCATTAACTTACCTGAAAGCCAAAGCAAATAGTTGGGATGACGCTGAATACTGAAGCCCAGGAACTTAATCTGGGGTTCAACAAAAAATACACTGAAATAAATGCTTTCAAAGGGGCACTGACACAAAAGAGATGGGAAAAGTCGAGATAATGGTAATATACAATAATGTACAAAAAGTTGCATCAGTGAAATACGTTGGCCGTACATTCATTTACTGTATTTTATGGACTTGCACATTCATTTAGCGCATACTACTCCACTTTTAAACAGTCAATGAGTGGGAAGAAGTAGGTTTACAGTTTCGCTTTATGGACATGAACACCTGGGTCACTTGTATGGCAAACAGGCCCTAGTCCCTGAAGACTAAGTAAGAACCTTTTTACAATACTAGTGCATCAGGATATTGAGGCTTTGGAGCAAATGTGCATCAGGTTTGAAAATCTTTGTTGTGCAGTAATGTTTCTCTAGAGACTACTGGTAAACCTTGCAGATGCAGAAAGTTAGGCTTTTTGTAAAAGTAAAATAAAAGTGTAAATTAAATTTCAGCAAGAAATGATCACATGCTTACTTACCCAGTACTATATAGAGGACTAACAGGGCCCTCTTGATCCTGCATTGTATGGTATTTAATAATCATAGCTACAGTTAAATAGGTTGCAGCAAAAGTCCCTAAAACACTGAAAAATACAGAGAAAAGGTACAACAATAAGTCACCCGAGAAACCAAAGTGCATTTAAAGACCTCAAATGTTAACCAATATGGAGAACTGCAATGAACCATTTCAATTATCTAATCCCAAAGAAATGAAGCAGTGGTGTAATATTGTTCTCACACTGTAATAGTTAAAAAACACACACACACACACACACACACACACAACATGCATCTTACACACAAGTACCATGGTGTTATTTAGCCTGTGGGATTTATAATCATCTTGACAAAACATTTGGTGTAAAATGATGATTAGTCACCCACCTTGTGTACTTCTGAATGCTGATCTCTTTGGGGATAGAGAGGGGGAAGATGAGGATGAGACACAGGACGGAGAGTGTGAACCGCGAGTCTGTGTACCAGTGGTAGGGCATCTCTGCCTCAGGTAATCCAATGATTAACTCGTAGATGGACACGCACACTGAGGAACAATCCAGCCAACAATCAGGTCAATAACGCAGCAGATGGAGGGGGAGATAAGGATATGACAATGTCAAGTGCATGCTTCTCTCAGATAAAGCATGAGATAATGAGATCTGGTATATAGGCTTAAGTATATTGTTTAAATTAATGTGATTTGATGGCCTACTGTAAGCAACTTACATTTTTGCAGCTGATCTGCCACAATAACAAGGAAGGCGATGGAGATCATAAAAAGGTTGAAGATATAGCAGACCTCACAGAGCTTCCCAATAGATTCTCCACACACACCGCGCACCACGGCCTGGTAAGTACTCTGGCCACTGATAGAGCTACAGTAGCCCAGAATTACAAGACCACTGACGAGAAACACAAGGCTCACCTGAGGAAGAAAGGGAAAACGACAGTACAAAGAAAAAGTGTTTCAAAGAAAAAATGAAAAACATTTTTAAAAGGATGACGTAAATGAGGCAATGCATAGAACACTTTAGAAGGTGGGGAAAGTAGCGTACACATTTAGGTGGTAATTAGCAGGCCTATGATAAAAACAAAATAATCAGAAACAGGCGTCATAGTTAATAGCAGTGTGTCCACTCCATGTTGGTAGTCCAATGTACGACTTTACACGCACCATTTAAAGACAGCACCTAAAAATTCAGTCATTCAGCACGCTGGGCTAACTGGTGTTTAGAGGCAGTCAGCGACAATTCAGTCTAATTGATGTAGGCCTAATCTAATTGACGTTGACAACAGGACACAGTCATTAACTATAGATGACGCTTAACAAATTTCCCTTCACACCGTAGATAAGAAGCAGTTTGATCACACAGTCTCAAAGAAGAAAAGAATAACTGGGTTTCTTTAGTCTACCAACCATTTCCACCGTCACAGCCGTATGGATTCCCCCCGCTCTTTCGAAAGCCCAAGGGAAGTTCAGAAGTCCCGCACCAAGAGCTGATTTGAGCATGATGAAAATTGCGCCGAAGGAGCCTAACCTGGGGCTACCTGAGTCCAGCGCAGGTTTGCCGAGCAAGCTGATGGACTCCCTCGCCAGCTCTTCCATTTCGAACAGAAAAACCGCGACGAAACTTGAAAAGTTTTCCAACTTTTCGTACAAGCGGATCTCAGTTTGGAACGTGCTCTCAGTCCACAGGTGCACGGGGGAAGGCG
Organism: Setipinna tenuifilis; assembly: GCA_030347295.1. NCBI lineage: Eukaryota > Metazoa > Chordata > Actinopteri > Clupeiformes > Engraulidae > Setipinna > Setipinna tenuifilis. The sequence continues at coordinate 31,332,576 of CM059268.1, read as the reverse complement.
GAGCTGTGTGGGATGGGTGTCTTGAGGCTCCTATCCTCCAAACCTGAACCAATCACAGTAATAGAGACGATCATTTAGTAAAAGTAAAAGGGACACTGATAGTGGACATGGTTTAATCAATTTTGAATTTCCATTCATTTGTAGGCTGCAGTAGATCTGAACAGGCTATTAATAGTTGTTCAATGTAGAACCAAAATGTTGTTGCTGGGGTCCTTGGAGTCCCTAAACGCATACAAAGTAAAGCCTAGGCATTTTAGTAAAATATGTCAGTTATTGCTATAAAGTCTCAGTTGACGATGAAGAAAAGTTGTGCTATCTTACCATAAATGCTCATTATGCACGCCATTTGATAGATCGCTGTGCTTATTTCACCATCAAAAAAGGAGTTATTTATTAGGCTTAAGGTTCAAAGGAAGTCTGTAGCCAAAAAATCGTATTGTTACTATGATTCGACTTATTAATCTGTTTTTTGATACTTAAATAAAATAGGATTTTTCAAACTGCTGTAATATAGATATATGTATATTGAAATGTATTCATTTGAGCTACATCCTTTGTATAAAATGTGCTATACAATATATATATATATATATATATATATATATATATATATATATATATATATATATATATTTTGTAAAAGAATACCCCAGTTGTGGCTTTTGATTGTAATCCATGTATTGTCAGCCTGCACAGTACTAGTGCCTCATGCCTAAGCTTTCCTGTTCTAATACTTAACCCTATTACAAAATACCACTTCAGCAGTGTGGAAGGACCGCAGGACGAGCCCAGCTCACCTCACCCCTGAGTGTGAGGAGCACATGACCTCTGATAAACACTATCACTTTAAAGTCCTGATGCGAGGGCTTTCAGTCATGTGTGTCCACAGCACAGGTCATGTCATAGGGTCATGACAGGGTCTATTTTCTGCTTCCCTGGAGAAGGTATCCGACCACTGTGTTTAAGTGTGTGTGTGTGTGTGTGTGTGTGTGTGTGTGTAGGTCTGTGGGTGGTTGTGCCGGGACGTTGTTGGGCTGGTGTTAAGGGTCGTTGGTGCCTGAGCCCGGCAGCTTGGGTCCCGCTGCTGTAGCGAGACCTCTCCAGACCTAGGCCACCTGCCAGAGGAAGTCAGGAACAGACCTGGGAACCTTCCAGGAAAGAGGGGGGAGGGAAGTGGAGTGGAGGGGTGGTGGTGGTGGTGGTGGGGGGTGGAGCCGATGAGGGGAACGCATGTGACCTCGTTTAGGACAAGATTTTAAAAATCCATTTAAGCACAGATAACTGGCCACAGGGTCCATTCCCATGTTCCTCATGTAATTAGAGGGCATCATGGGCTCTCATCCGAGAGGGACCGGTGACATTTTCACAGGCTATTTACCCCCATTAAAATTGGATCAGCCTGAGGCCTTAGAAGGACCGCCCGGCCCCTATCAAGTCTAATAGCATTAGTCCGTTTCATAGCTGGCATGGGCAGCGGCAGGGGCGACTAGGAGACTGATCCACGGTCGACCGGGCCAACCCACCTGCAAGACCCCTGCAGCAAAGCTGACGTAGAGAGGCTGGGTGATCAGAACGCAAGATGTTGCATGTAGCATTGTGCAAGGGGGTGTGGGGGGGTCTGCTGAGATTAACCTGGTGACATGACACCTGATTTAAATTTTATATATATATATATATATATATATATACATATATATATATATATATATATATACAGTATGTACGCATCCTCTGTGGAGTATCAACTTAAAAAGGAATCAGATTCCTGAGAAACACCAAACAATACATTTATACGCCATGTCATTTAGAAACTTAAAATGTAGTGTTAGTTTGACTTTTAGGAAGTTTTGTACTCATGCAATTCTTAACCAGGGAAAAGGTTTTCAGGGACTTCCATCAAGTTCTTCACAAATTTCTGATTTTGGTAAGTTAGATTCAAACAGTCTGTGATGGGGCATGTGATGCTGACTTTAAACCATTCACATATAACGGCAGTGAAAACAGGGAGCATTTCAGATGCAGCTGTAGGTCATTCTGTGCCGTCTCTGACAGCTCCATCCATCTTGAAATATGCAGCTGACAAAAAGGGGTTTTATCAACTCATGCAAGGACAGCCGCACAGTGGCTTCACACCCCTTTCCCACAACTCCCCTAGATGAGTTTGGACACATCAGAGGTTGTAACTGCACACCAGAATGATCAAAAAACTATAAAGATATTTTAAAGATAGTTTTTTTAGTACTATTGCTGTTATATGAAGTTAGATATTCAAGATATCTTGCTGAAAACTTATTATGGAGGACATATTATGGTTTGAGGATAGGCATTAATGCACTGGGTGCAAATGCGTCAGTGGAGGTTGTTTGGCAGTTAACGTAAAGTCGCAAATTCAGCATTTTATGAAAGACAAGTTAACAGTTACTGAGTATAATATGCTGAATCAGAGCAACACACAATGTTACTTGTGCCGTTTTCTTTTAAGATATAACTCAGTGTGCATAGCCCCAGGGGGTCGTAATTTGCACAAAAACCACAACAAGAAATCTCAACAGATGTCACGACATATGTATGCACTCCCCCTCTTGTAGTTCTGCTACATTAAACAGGCCTAGCTAACAATGTAACAGCATTAACAGAACAAGTACTTCAGAGGCTACTGTTAAAAAACTAATTCATGTTTGTGGTGGTGGCTTATGTGCACGTGTGTTTAAAAATACTTTATTGCTAATTAAAAAATTCCAAATAAATACAATGAGGAGTGTCAACAAAGAGAGTAGACACCATTTTTGATGCTTTATAACTGATGATATATTTGAAAAGATTCCTGACCATTGACCAACAGGTTGTCTATTTACAAGATGTATCGGTAAAGGACATTTCATTTAAAAAAAGAAAAAGGACCAGGGCAACAACAAAATGACAAAACACCCAGAAATTACCTTGTAGTACAAAAACTGGAGAAAAAAAGCAACAATTACGTTCCGAATGTTCAGAAAATCTACTTTTAAAAAAAAAAAAAGTCTTGAGTTTTTCCAAACATCCTTTTTTGACACAGGGGGACACTGGAGTCTGAGGCATGAAAGATTAGGTCAAACTGACATAATAAATTAAAACAAAAAATGCAGGAGACAGAACAGAACTCAATCCAATGCCTGCCCGTGTACTCCTTGGAATGAGAGGCTCTCTTTTCAAGAGATATGACGACCCACAAGGCGAGGGGGAAACTACATCAAATGTCCTTGGGACAACACCCTTGTGTTCATCAGCAGAGGAATGCACCAGCTCCATCGTCTTCGTCATCATCATCATCATCATCATTGTGATGAAAAAGCAGGTCTTCCTCTTTTTAGTCTTCCTCACATACGCCCCCTCCCCACATCCATTTCAAACACACACTGCTATAGGGAGAGCTTTTCTCCCAGAAGTCCAGGTTCTTGTGTGTTGTGGGGTCAGTCTGTTTGGGTCGTGCAAGGGTCAGTCCCCTTCCCTGCTACCCCACCCCACCCTTAAGTCACACTGTAGGGTTTTTGCCCATGTGCAGGGTCTGCTGCTGCTGCTGCAGGTAGGTCGGACGCTTGACCCGCGGCTTGCGGCGCTTGGGCTTGTTCTTGGCTTTGGTCAGCTGCACCACAAAGAAAGACAGGACCACCATGGCACCGAGGAAGGCAAACATGGGGATGGTCTGGCCCACTTCCTGGTTGTACCGCCCGGGCATTATGCCTGGTGTGGGGGAAAAGAACAAACACAGGTCAAGTTAGGGGGTGTGTAGAGGGGAGAGCCAATCCTGCAAGACTTGGGCTTACTTTCTTTATATAAACCCACCACAATTGCAAATGCTAGGAACACAGCAATCTAGAGTTAGTACAATTTTGTCAGCGCAGCAAGACAAGCATGTGCTTGCTAAAGTGGTAACCCTAGGCAGAGCTCACCTCCGGGGATATCCCATGCGCCGCTCTCTCCTGGGGATAGAGGCCGGACCTGGGGGCGGTAAGGGCGGGGGTTGGGGAGAACCACCTTATCCAAGTCCACGGAGAGTAACTTCTGGTGTTTCCAAAGGTTGCTGGGGGACAAAGAAAGACGGGAAAAATAGAGGGACAATAGAGACCAGAAATTAAGAAATGTAGAACTTAAGGTTTATCAACCACTTTGTTAACCGTGTGTGTGTGTGTGTGTGTCTGTGTGCGTGTCTGCTGTTCCACCGTCTCCACTACACACACACACAGAGGTCACACACCTGGGAGCGGTCTCATTGAGAGGCTGGGGTTTGGCCCAGGATAGGTGAGGGCAGGCAGGTAGAGGTCGTGGTTTAGGATCACCCAGATGAGCCTCCAGCACCTTGGAGTACCGGTACAGGTGATTGCCTGCAGAGGAGGACACAATTCACACCAATAAGCAACTCTACAATGTTCTTCAGTTTACATCTTCATTGGTAGGTTATGGTTGTTTGTACCAGTGATAATAATACAAGCTCTGTACCAAGCAACAGTAAAGCTGTTTACACCAAAAGGTGGTCCCACAACATTGCTGATATTTCTCTAGCAAACGTGTGATAAATAGGTGTTGCGTTCCATGATTTCGGACTCCCAACAAGCCCGAAACAGATGCCCAAGCCCACCCGCCCACGCTGCCATATTTCCACACCGGTACCGCAAAAAAAAAAAAAAAAAACCATCCGAGCCAGTAAACGGTGAACATGTAAACATGTTTACATGATGATCCCCCTCCCCCGCTGCGGTCAAACCTGGGAGGTGTGAAAGCCGATCGGCCAAGAGGATGGCCCCAAACAAACACACAGACAAATAAAACTAGTGCTGAATCAGGCGCTGGCAAACGCGTAAATGGGAGTCTCTGAAGCCAAGCCAAGACCACTCAGCAAATTGGAGCTACAGGAACTGACTGTCTGGGTTTCATATTTCATTGTTGGTGTAGAGTTGAATAGCTTTGGTGGATGAGTGAAAAAATAAACGTGTGTGCGTGTGTGGATGCCCCTTACCTTCGAGTCGCTGCGGCAGCGGCTGCTCAGTGCCTGTGGGGGGCGCCACCCTGCTCTTGGAGTGGGTGAGGCTGGGCGGGGTCATGCTGTAGGAGGTGTACTGCAGCAGTGCATCCAGCAGCCAGAAGCAGTCTGACCAGAAAACAGACAAAACACACACGCACATTAGCAACTGTCAACCGCCTGTGTGTAGCTATTACAAAAGACTGCCTCTACAGGTTTAGAGTCTACCTTAGAGGTTTAGGTCATAGAGTGCATATATGAGAACTGGACAAACCCTCTATGAAGTCACACACAGACTCTCTCACACACTGGATAAAGCCTAAATTGAAAGTTGTGGCCGCTGCCATCTTTGCCATTTCATTCTATGCATGTCAGTGTAAATTATCTGGGGATTAAACTAGTGGATTCTAAAAAACAATTCACTCCCCTCAGTCAAAATAGACCCGAAAACTACAAAACATACCAAAACCGTTTTTTGAACCAGACTGTAAATAAGTTTATTTCTGCTGTGAAAATTGACTTTTTAACATGGGAGTCTAAGGGAAGCTGCTCACTTCTGTCAAGGGACATATGAGGTGTTGCAACTTTACAACATTTAGTTTTGGCTTCACTGTTTGTATCTGGACTGTAAATGGAATGTTACCACTTGGATTAAGTAAGGGATACCGGCCTTTGAGGTGTCCAGTTCCGTGGAAATAATAGCAAGGTGGAGGCAAAGAAGTCTGTGACGCAAAGCGTGGAAATAATGAGTTGGCAGAAGCAACTCCACTCCGCTTCACATCAGAGTTTTTCGCCTCCACCTCGCCTTTATTTCCACGGAACTGGTCACCTCAAAAGCAGTTATACTTTCTTATCTCCTGTCTGTATTTATGATCTAATTTTATATGCAAACACTTTTTTTTTTTGCTACTTTATAGCATCCGTTAATAAAAAGTAGAGCATTGAATTGTTAATTTGACCAAGAAAGTTGTCATGTTTACCATTCATAAGCGCATTGACATAAATACATCTAGGGCAACTACATACAGAGGCCAAGCGTTGTACCTTTCTGTCGATGACTGTCATCTATGCAGTTGGAGTCTCCATAGAGCGCTATGCGGCCCCCACCCTCAGAGGGAGTCTGGTACAGCCCCAGTATGGGGACGTTGTCCACCACGGCAGTCTCCTGCTTCAACACCTCAAGCCCTGCACACACACAGGGAGGTTGGAGGAGATGATGCATACAGGAGTATGTGTAGGACAGCTTAACACAGAAAAAGACATGACACTTAAAACCTTTGTGATTTTTAATGTCTGATGAAATCAGATGAAAACAAAGCGAACCAGATAATGTATTCTAATTATGGCACTTCTCATTTCCCGTTCATTTGCACATTAGACAGCATGGTGCAGAATACTAAGCAGTGATCATCCATGACAGGTGAGGCAGTCAGGACCTACACGAAAGACTTTCGGCATAGTGACTAAAACAGAACATTGATTTGTGGCAGCCATGCCAGTCCATACAGCAATACCGTCTTTTTGCACTACAGCTTAGGAAGTCATATTCACAGCTGGCCTTTAGCTAGGCTGTGTTATAAAAGAATTAGCGGTCATGTTTTATTTGTTTTTTTGCTGCCCTGACGTCCTGACTGGTTCTACATTTTATAACTTAATAAATTGATATCACCATCTGCTCAGTTTAATTCAATAGAAATGGCAGGGTACCACTCGCTTGGAATGGAAGCCATGGAACACCTAGGGTGAAGAAGAACTTCTTTGGAAAGTTATGTAGTTTGTTAATATAGCTACTAAACAACCACTACAATCAGCCAACAAACATCCTGCAGAGCTCTACGTGGAGCCCAAGACTATCTTTTACTGGAATCACAACTTCCATTTGTAGAGGATCTCAAATAGCTTCACATAAGCACCAAACAAGCTTAATGGAGTAATCACATACTCCATATCAATACACTGAACGAGGAGGGAGTCTTGTTGCAGCCATTGGCACTGGGGCCCCTGCAGTAGATTGGGTTAGAATGACAGCACCCTCCCTCTTGATGTGTTACTGACACCAACTCCCATACCTTCATGACATCAACAGGACACGTTAAAATCAAAATAACTGCCTTTGGCATAAGTGAGAATGACCTATTACAAGCGCTTGCGGTCTGAATAGCTGCAGGTCAACATGGCTCTGTATGTACGTTTCCGCCTCCACTGAGCACAGTGGGCAGACAGCAGTGTTACAGTCTGAGGTAAACAGATTGTGAATGCGTGATGACCGGTGGGAAGATGTCCAATTTAGTGCTGCAGTGAAATACAAAGGCATTTTCAAGGGGCTACTGGTACACAAATGGGTCAGTAATGCCCGTGTTCATTTTGCAGAGGTGTCCCTTAGAGACAGACCATCAAACCCTATGCATGCATGAAAGCAAGAGAGAGCCATCCATACTTCCGTCTTCATTAAACTTAAGGCTGATGCTGTCAAAGGACGGACGGTAGAGCTGTGCAAAATACAAATCTTGGCCTACACCCAAGATTTCAATTTGAATATGGTGCATTCAGAAAGTTTTCGGACCCTTTCAGGTTTTCCACCTTTTGTAACATTTCAACAGAGTTATCTTCAAATGGAGTTGACTCAGACAATACTCCGCAATCGCAAAGCACAGAATAAGCTTTTAGGGTGTGCTGTTAATTAATAACGGATAAAAGACTGAAATATCCTCATTTACATAGATATTCAGATTCTTCGCTGCCTCACACAATGGCCTCCAGTCCTCTGGGGAGTGATCCCACAAAAAAAAAAAACTTGGCCCACCTTTCTCTCCCCTTCTTCATGGTGGAAGAGCTCGACGTCTGCCAGGTCAGGGAGTTTTTCCCCACTCTGCCATAGCCCATTAGCTGCCAGGGAGACCCTATCTGGACAGCACTGTGCCTTTCTTAATTATGTCTAATGAATTTAATTTGGCACAGATGGACTCCAAGGAATTTACAGAGGCGTCCATTTTAAGACACCACTGCAGTGGGATGCAACAGAGTGCAACTGCGAGTCTCATCAATATCTGTCTGAACACTTTTGTTAAAGTCGTTACACTTCAGATGGTTGGGTTGGGTTGGGTTGGGTTTGCCCCCCCAAACAGCAAAACAAAATGGCACAAAAAATGTGTGCTGACTGAAGAGGGAAAAAAAAATGATAAAATGGTCTGGAAACTTTCTGAATACACTGCATGTTACACTACATTACGCAAGAGCACTTTCCAGTGCCAAAATAATTACACAGAGTGGGATTTAAATTCCAAGAAAATTGTTATCAACTGCAGAGAAAGTGTGAGTGTGTGAGTGAGTGCGTGTGCATGCGAGAGAGAGAGAGAGAGAGAGAGAGAGAGAGAGAGAGAGAGAGAGAGAGAGAAGGTAGGCAATGGACAGACGTTTATATATAGACCAAGAGAGGGAAACAGAAATGTTGGGCAAATGATCTGTCTCCATGGAAACGGAACTCAGGTGTGAGGTGGGAAGCGAGTGCTGTTTACCTTGATCCTTCAGGGTCTGAGCAATTACAGTACCCCCCTCAGGAAAACGGGCGATGCTGCAGCCAGAAGCATAGTACACTGAGAGAGAGAGAGAGAGAGAGAGAGGGAGAGAGAGGGAGAGAGAGGGAGAGAGAGGGAGAGAGAGGGAGGGAGAGGGAGAGGGAGAGGGAGAGAGAGAGAGGGAGAGAGAGAGAGGGAGAGGGAGAGAAGAGAAGACACCTCAGTACTTCTTAATGATTACAGCTAGAGTAACGTAGGGCACATTTACATACAAAGGGACAGAAAACTGCCACCTTTTCCCACAAAACGCTAACCAAATTACCAGAAGATGAAATCCATCAGGTAATGTCTTAAAAACTTCCAGTGTGTGTTGAAACTATGAAACATCTTACTGTCATGGTCGGCCATGCTGAAGTCTCCCTCGTAAAGGCCGTCGCTGAAAGCCATCCCCCACACAGAGATGAGGTCGTTCAGAGCTGGCACGTTGGCGCCCCCTGTGTCCGGCATCCACCACTGCCTGAAATAGAGTAGTGCATTGTGACATGAGCCACTCTGGAAAACAGGTTTCTTTTCCAACATAAGCTTTGTGTCAAAAACCACATGATACGCCCTTGTTGTCTTGGGTATCGTTTGAGAGTGTCACCTTGGGTATCGTAACTGTATTATGTATCAACATAATACAGTTACGCAGAACAGAATGTTCCAACAGAACATACTGTTCCAAACATACAACGCTCATAATGTTCCAAACACAGGTGATTGTGTACTGTCTGCAAAACAAAACTACTTATAGTAAAACACCCCCATGCCAGTAATATTGTATTATTTCGCACATTTGCACACGTGATGATGAACAATGCAGAGATTACCACTTCCGCTCCCTGAGAACATGATGATGTAGATAATGATCAGCATAAGGCTGTGTGATGTGATGTGCTGTGTGATGTGCTGTGTGCAGAAGGCTAACACAGCTGTGTGTGGTGGTGTCAGGAGAGGCTGTGTGCCATAAAACCCAACTGTGCTTCCTTACAGCATAGCCTACTGGCACTGGGCGATTAACAGACAGTGAGCGCTTGGTTGCCGAGCCGCTCGGTGGAGATGTGAGGGCAGCGCTTGTCTAAGGAGAGGTGATTAGCGCTGATGGCTTTTAAATGGGAGGTTTACAGAGCGACCAGTCTCCCAGCCTGATGAGGTGTTTGACAGTGACACACTGACAAGACTTTAAGAGTGTGTGAGAGTGTGATGCCTGATAGAATATTTGACAATGTGTGTGTAAAAGGACAGTGTGTGTGTGTGTGTGTGTGTGTGTGTGTGTGTGTGAGAGAGAGAGGCACAATGATGCACACTCAGATGCACAATGATCCACAATAAGAGGCAAAATGATGTTAGGGTGTGTAAATAAATATGAGTGTGAGTGTGGTAGGGTTGCACGGTATACCGGTATTGGTATAGTACCGCGGTACTGAGGCACTTACGACGGTACTATACTGCGTTTTGGACAGTACCGGTACCTGTATGTGACGTCGTGACGTTACAGGTGATGACGAAGAGAAAGCCGGAGCTTGTAAAAAAAACAACGCTGGAGACGGAGAGAGAAGCACGAAGTCGAGAATGGCTGCTGCTGCTACGCCGAAGCTTGTAAACAAAACAGGGGCTCGAAGTGCTATATGGCAGTACTTTGGGTTGAGAGTAAACGAGAACGGCCAGGCAACTGAGATGGACCATTGTGCAAAAGGTGTTTAAAAACATGCTCGGCCAAGGGTGGAAACACTTCCAACCTAGCAGAACACTTAAAGGACCACCACCCAGACCTCCACGCAGAGTTCAAGGAACGACAGGTAATTTACTCTTGACATGTACCTTTTTCAAATGCAATAGTTTAATAGTTTTAAGTGCAACACATTATGAAGAGTTCTTATCAAACAGAAAAAAACACAGCGACCACCACATTTTACGTTTTGCAATTGTACACCCCAAAAGTTCGTTTCAGTTCGTAACAGCAGTCATGCAGTGCAGTGAGCAGCAAACTTACTTCAGCAACTTTCTTCAACAATCAGACAGCGAAGTTATCCGTATGAGTTTGTTGATTTATTGCACAAAATCTATGGAACGCATTCAACACAAAACGACGACGGTAGTGTTAACTTTGTTGTTAATAGCATCCACGTTCGGATATATACAAAAAAAGAGAGGCCACTTAATGAATTAGCGCCATACTGTCAAGTGGCCACGCTAGGCATTACACCTAATAATCAGGTAAGACAGAGGGCTTTGATTGGAACGTTTTTAGACAGAAAATACAAAAAACGAACTCTAACAAACTCTGATCAGGATCTTTATGAAGTACAAAGTTTTACATACTTAATACAGGCTGTGTGTTAGAAATATTTTTAGGTTATGTAAAAAAGGCCTTAGCTTGTATGACAAATGTATCACCTTTATTTATTTTTTTCCACTGCAGAGGTCTGGACCGTCTGGTGCTTCTGGTCCGGAGACAAGACCCAGTGCCCCCACTCGGACACAACCTACCCTTCAGGCTGTTTTTGAGCAGCATACAAAATATGCAAAAGACTCGAAAGATGCCAAAAGGCTGAACAGAGCAGTCGCTGAGTATATCTGCATGGACCAAGTATTGTTCTTTTAAAATAGTCAGTAAATACTTTTTATTTATTTCACACTGACTGTTCTAAAATTGTTTTTTGAGTGCAATAAGAAAATAAGAATTTTGATACGTTATTGTTTGTGTATGTTCTATTACAATAAAATCAGTAATGACATTTTTGTTTTCTTTTTTTTTATTATATAAAAGTATCGAAAAGTACCGGAAAGTATCGAAACACATGTTGGTATCGGTACCGGTACCAAAATGTTGGTATCGTGACAACACTAGAGTGTGGCAGGAGTTAGTAAGTCTCTGTATATATGTGTGTCTGTGTCTGTATCTGTCTGTCCCTCTCTCTCTGTCTGTCCCTGTGTCCGTCTGTCTGTCTGTGTGTGTGTGTGTGTGCATGTGTGTGCAAGACAGGCTCAGTGATGTTGGGAAACATCTGTGTGACGGGAGAAGCAGGTGGATGAAGTGTGTGTGACAGGTGCTGTGGCGGAGAGCGGGGTGCTACCTGGTGTTCTCATCGTAGAACTTGACCTTGCGCATGACAGATGTGTTGTACCAGTCGGCAAAGATGATGAGTGACAGTCCGTTATCGATGTCCCGCCGCAGTTTAGTGATTTCCTCAGGGAAGTACTCCTCCTCACTGTCCACCATGAGTAATGTACCTGTGAGAGCACACGCACACGCACACACACACACACAAACACATTATTGTGCCATTCATTCACATTAACACACACACATTCATACACACACACACACATTCATACACACTCACACATACACACATTCATACGCACACACATTCATACGCACACGTGCACAAAAATTATTGTGCCATTCATTCACATTTTCACTCACTCACACACACACACACACACACACACACACACACACACACAAAGAAAACCAGAGTTGAGTAGAGTAGATTAATGATGTGAGAATGATTGAGGGAGCATGATTAAATCGCTAAAAAGTTGAACTAATTAAGTTTCACTTCTGATTAAAAACTCCGCTGCAAGGCTTCAGGACCAGTTAAGCAGAGCAGCAAATGACTCACTCACCGTACTGACTGGCATCGAAACATGTCAGGGGAGCGCCCAGCACCTCCACGAAGTAGCCCATACTGCGGAGATGCTGGTACATGTCTCTGAAGTTGGTGTGGATGTGATCTCCATTCCTGCATCAGCGCAGAGCAGAGCGTGTGGGAGAAAATAAAAAAATAACACGGTGCAATCAGATGATGAAACAGCCGGCGACTGTGTTTATTAGGGGAAAGTGATTTGGCGCCTCTTGAAGGTCAGAGCCAGTAACACACTGATTGGTGCTGCCAGTTCCATTTTAAATTCAAATGGTGCTGCCTCATTTTAAGGTCCCCCTCCTAAACCTCCCCACCCAAACATTCACTCACACACTCACACACACACAGTCCTTGATTTAGGAAGCCGTATTCTTTTAAAAACTTTCCAGCAATTCGAACTTTTGCCAGCAGAATATTTGTACACAGAGAACCTAATTTCAACTGGCATTTTAAAGTTAATGAGGAAACATTGAACAAAATGATTACAATGGCACTTTCAGCAATGAAACTAAATTCAGTTTAACAATAGTCGTGTTTTCATTAGTTCTGACGGTAATTCAGTTGAGTTCCATTAGTTTCCGTAATTTCTGGCAGTAATTCGGGAAGGGGCAAGGTTACAGGGAAAGTGTTTGGCATGGCCCCCTCACCCCACGTGTCTCCACTACAAAACACATTGTTCATCGGACCCCGCGTAATCAAAGGAAAACTTTGTGTCTCGGATGCAAGCCTGCAATTAGTCATTTCACTGCTCTGTGTTGATTTGTGGATTAAACTGGATAAATCCTAAAAGTTTGTGGTTTATTTTATTGTGGGTTTTCTGCAGTATTAGCCCATTTATGACTAGTTACTCTAAACGTTCCGGGTGATCGTCTTTTTGGAACTGCCCAATAATGGAGATGCTCCAACCGCAAAAAGGGGCAAAAAATTATCCGGAAGTTGCCATAGTGGAAACCCCTCTCATTCTGATCCTTCATAGCTCAAAAATGTAACAGTAAACTGTAACTTGTCACCAGAGGCCTTTAAACACTGGCAGCTCTTCATAGCTATCCTTACAATCGTAGGCAACATGAGGACCTTCATTCATCAAACCCTCATCCATGTTTTGTCGAACTTGACAAACACTTACAGACTTTTTGTTTTGGCAAGTGTTTCTCTTTTAGTGACCCAAACGCCATACCAGTCCAGCAGGCCATTCTTCATGCAAAGAATACTGCGCAGGAAGTAGCTGCGCACACGCACATGTCCAAAAGAAAGCCCCCCAGCCACTCCAGTCAGTTAGACAGTCAGTCAGTCAGTCAGTCAGTCAGTCACACACACACACACAGATACAGACACATCCAAAGAAAGCCCCCCCGAGCATAATTTTGTCAGGCTAGCGACCCAAAGTCTTACCAGTCCAGCGGGTCATTCTTCATGCGCAGGTTGTCGCGGGGGAAGTAGCCGGGCGGGTAGCGCAGGTTGTGGTACTGGTCCCAGAGCACACGCTTGCTGCGGGGAGGGGTGGGGATGATCTTCACCTTCACCGGGAGCTTCACCGTGGAGGTCAGCTCTCCACCCACCTCCGACTGGTGGAGAAAGGAAAGGAAAGGACAGGGAAAGACAAGAAGACACATCACATTACAGCATTTCTGTCAACCCCTGCAGGAGGGCTCCCCAGTTCTACAGAACTAGTGCACAAGTTCTACTGAGAGGATTTTGGAAGTTGCTTAATAAGCCTTATTTTTGGACCACCCTTATCGGGCTGTCAGGACCACATGGAATAGAGCGCAACAGTCCCACCCTCGTAGGAGCAAGCTCCTGGTTCAAGGAGTAAAATTTCCATTTATTTTCTTCAGTGAAATCTCAAAAAATCAATTTTATGAGATTTATATGCTTGCACTCTGTCTACCCAGCTACAGGGTAAATAATGACCATAAAACATTTAAATCTTAAATGACAAAAACGAAACAAAACAAAAATAAAAAGGTGCGGTTGTTCATTTAATCTTTGTCTATTTTTTTCTTTTTATTTCCTCAAGATAAAATGTTTTATGGTTATCACTGGATGTTAAGTCTAGGTGTACAATTCTTCAAAAAACTAATTTTTTAAGATGTCAAAAAACAAAAATAATGGAAAATTTACAACCTCCAGAACCAGGAGCCAACCCACATAAGGGCAGGACAGATGTTCTCCCGATTTGTGCAACATCACACCATTTCTGATATAGTGGTATATAGTGGTATTATTACACTAGTCATGGTGTCGTGATTTTGCAGACTCACATCGTTCTCTGCTGGTGAAGCCACGGTGACCATGATGTGTCCCTGAGCGATGCCTTCCCATGATGCCGCCTTCTTGGCCACGGAGATGGACACGGCCAGGTAGCCCGCCCAGGGCCACAGCACAGGTGAGTAGGAGACGGCCACGTCGATGTGGTCCCCATTCTGGGGAAGGTAGGGCTGCCAGATGGGCTGGAAATGGGGAGGATTAGAGGGAGAGTAGGCCGAAACAGTTAACCTCTTATCACTAAACTGACATCCCCAATGTACACATTACAAGAAAAAAGCACTACTTTAACAACTTTCTATCCATTTATTTTCTAAGCCCACTGTGCATACAGTATGTCACAAAAGTGAGTACACCCCTAACATTTTTGTACTTTTTTTATTATATCTTTCCATGGGAGAAGTCTAAAGATATAATACTTTTCAACAACGTAAAGTAGGCAGTGTACAGCTTATATAACAGTGCAAATTTGCTGTTCCCTCAGAATATTCAGACATCTCCCATGGAAAGATATAATAAAAAAAGTACAAAAATGTTCACTTTTGTGACATACTGTACATACATTGACCCTCATTTATCAATCGAACATAGAAACCAGCATGAGATTTACTAAACTTGCATTATTCACTCCAATCTGAGCGCAAAAATAAATGACTTAAAAAATGATGCATCTGAAAATGAGTATCATTTAAATATCATGCCCGAACACATTCTCAGCTCATAGGCCTTGCCTATAGAATTTATGACACAAAGGTGAATGACATGTGCAAAAATAGACATTTTTGTAGCCTAGAGATAGCGACAGTGACGTCACTTTTGACCATTTTAAAGAATTAAGGTCAGTATGAGTAAGAGATCGCTCATGTCACTACAGAAAGATCATCTGTGTTAATTTTACTTTACTGTTGGCTCTGATGGAAAAGAATGCAGTCCTGTCTCAAGAGCCCGTCTGTTACCTTGTCGACAATCCTGCCGGTGACGCCCATGCCATTGAGTATGGTGACGTTGACGATGGTGGGCATGCCGCCGTAGTAGATGGGCTGGGAGCAGTAGGGCCACATGTAGGGACACTCCGTCAGGTCGATGTAGCTGGGGCTCAGGCTACACACACACGCACGCACACGCACGCACACGCACACGCACGCACACGCACACACACACACACACCAGATGACAGGGTTACTGACAGTGGCTGCCTACTCAAGGTCAAGGTCAAGTTTATTGTTATGAACATTTCAACAATAGAGTTGATAGGAATTTGTCTTGGTATGCTCGCATATAACTCACAACAATACAACACAACAAAACAAACAATACATAGCACACAATTACAAGGGTACAGATCTGGAAGACAATAGTGCTGAGTGTTTAAGTGCACTAAAGTGCTTTGTGCATGGGGCACAGTCCATAGCTGCAGTATTCAGGCATGGCTTGTCAGTGTTCATGTGCTAGCTGTAGATTTATTAGCTTGTAGAGACGTATTAAGCACCTGCATTAAACTTTACTCACTGCAGGTTGCATTATCTAGGTGACCGATTAATAAACCAGGACATTTGATTTTTTTTAACATATAAAATTGTAGTCAAGTGTTTTATAATAATAAACCCATCATACACACATCCATTTCCATGTTTTAGAGATGTGTCATTAAAACAGGCCTTAGTTATTATGTTTTTACTGCTTGGCTGGCCCCCAGTTCCTTAACCATTATATCTCCATTTCCCTTGACATATCCTGTGCTCTCCTGTTTATTGAGGCCCGATAACCCCTTGAAGCAACACTGCTGATAAGTGTGGAGTAATCTTTATTGCCTGGGTGTGCCCGGCCCGTACCTGGCTTGAGGCCGGTAGCTGTTGAGGATCTGGTAGGCCCGGAGCAGGTCCAGTTTGCCGTGGCCCTGCTCGAACATGTTGACGCCAGGGATCCGCCGGGCCGAGGCGATCAGCGCCTGCTTCATGCTAGCAGGGTTCACCAGCTCGCGATTTAGCACAGTGCTGCAGGACAGGTAGGGAGTTGGGGAGTGTGAGACATGAGAAAGAGCAGCAAGGAGAGTAGAGAGAAAATGTGTGTGTGTGTATGTGTGTGTGTGTGTGTATGTATGTGTGTGTGTGGTGTGAGAGAGAGAGAGAGAGAGAGAGAGAGAGAGAGAGAGAGAGAGTGAGGGAGAGAGAGATGAAGGGGAGGGAAGGGAGAGGCAGGCAGAGAAAAACAAACACCAATTTATGTTATGACATTACTCAATGACATATCATTACAGATTATTGCCAAGGGGCAGCTCTACATATACCAACACAATAAAAAAGTGGTCTGTGGTTCACACTCTGATTCTGTGAATCAATGTACTGCCGTAGTCTCAAAACACAAGGGTTGTTTCACACTGCCTACCCTGGATGTAGGTCATGGGTGTGCCACCTCTGTGAATTAATTTTAACCCTTCATTTTTACAGGTTAGGTCGTTCACATTCACAATGACACACATATCTGTCTCAGGTGTGGTTTAAACTGCGTGTCATCTACAATTTTGGCGTGGAGACAACATGTTTAATCGCGTGCTCAAACTCAACAGAGGAAGTTGTAGAGGAGCAACACCATGGGAATCAGCCATGTGAACACACACACAGACTACAGCAGCTGCAGCAGCAAAACAGCGTACATGCTTGCTAGGCAGTGCAACACTGTTCCTTCTTGTGAATCTGTCCAGTATGATAATTGCGTTTTTGTCCACACTGTGCAATACGTGATTAACTCTTGGCTCCAGTCAGTAAGAAAACAGTCACGGAAAGGCCAGAGGACACACAAGGCTGACCCCAGCATGGCAAAGAGAGGGATGGGCTGCTGTGGAATTGTTAAGGCATTGTGAAGCCCTCTGATTCAGTCCTTTCATCTCACTGCACCGAGACAGAGAGAAAGGGAAAGAGGTAGGTACAGACGGCATGGACAAAGTGTGAGAGCGGGGCTCCTGCAACGCTGGAAAATTGACTCTTAATTCTCTGTCCTTGCCCGCTCCCCCATCCGCCAGTTCTGGGCTGACTGCTTGAGTTGCTGATGGGAGACACATTGGCATTTGAGTTGAGCTCCCCCCACCCCCCTCCCAAAGCCACAGGGAACAAACCATATTGCTGAAGAAGCCTTTCTCTTCATCAGAAAGAGACAAACAATATGCCCATCCAAAAGCCAGGCTTCACTCACTCACTCACAACCAGCAGACACACACACACACACACACATTCATCAGGACACTGGGGCTCTAGTGTGCATCGGTCTGTGTGACAGGCTTCCTGCACTATCTACGCTGACTGAGATCCTTTCAGTGCCCTGCTGTGCTTCCTGGCCCTGTGTTAAAAACACCCGGTTCAGGGCACAGTCCTTTTTCATCACAGAAACACTTATCTCGTTTTCTGCATACTTGATCAGGGCCACTGAGATACGAGAAGAACCAGGGCCCCACCCATGCAGAAAGTCCCTCATAAAAACAAACAAATGAATAAATGGGTCACGAGTCAGTAATTGTCGTTACAATGAAGTCTTAACACTATAAGCTTAACAGACTAGCACTGCATCTTTTTTCTTTTTTTTAAATGACTAACAAAGCTCTCCATTTCAATTTCTTTTACTGCTAAGTTTATGGCGCGAGGAGCAAGTAAACGACCCGGACACACGTCCGTGAGCATGGCGACCGCCGGCTCTGGCAGAGTCGTGTAACAGCCGTGTAACGACACCTGCACCTCCGCTATCGGCTAGAGTTTATAGCGCTGAAGCCAAGAGAGCAGAGTCAGCGACTTGCTCTTATCTTCTGATGGGGGGGGGGGGGGGGCTATAACAGAACAAACAAACCCAATGATAAAGGTCAGGGGATGGGAGAAAGACAGAAAGAAAGAGAGAGAGATTGAGTGTGTGTGTGTGTGTGTGTGTGGGGGGGGGGGGGTAGTGATCAAGGTAAAGAAATAAATAGATGAGGAGTAAGAGTGCACCACACATGGAATAGTTTAAAAAAAACACTGATTAGGGCAGTGTGTGTCCGTCCAAAAGCAACTTCAAAGACAGTGAAGCTAGCTTAGGCAGCCTTGCTTAATCCAAGGCTATGAGAAGTAAACAGTTATGGTTGCCATTTATGTGTGTATATCAAAGTAGCAGTAACTAAGTAAATGTTTTTATTTGGGTTTGGCACAGTTACATTGCAGCAGCAATGTCTGAGATTGTTTCAAAGTGTGTGTGTGAAAGAGAGTCTGTGTGTGTGTGTGTATTTGAGACAACATGATGATAAACGTGAGCAATTCAAGTGTGAGTGTACATGTATTTTATCTAGGCTTAGCATGCAGGAAGGGTGGGGGAGTGGAGCTGATCCTCGGCAGTCAAAACAAAGCTGTTTTTCCACACGTGTGTGTGTGTGTGTGTGTGTGTGTGTGTGTGTGTGTGTGTGTGTGTGTGCCAACTTGCTTGTGTAAATGCCTCTCCTTCAGAGACAAAGACAAAAAAGGCCTCCTGTCTCACCCTGACAAGCATCCAGCAGAGGAGGCAGAGGAAACACTAACTGCTGCGCTTCGCTTTGCTGTGCTGGTGTTCATGCTACTGGGCCACAAACACGCACTTTGACTGACAACAGAAAAGACTCGTGCAGGTCCACACAGCAGGCTCCATAGTCAGGAGTTTCCACCTCCCTGAACACCTACAGCTATTGAGTTACTGTAGGCTCAAAATACTCAAAAACATGGACACATCTTACATCTGTGGAGCAAACTTCAAAAGACATTACAAACAAAAACACAACATGTGACCATCTCTAAGATTTGCTTTCCTGTTGTTTTTGGGTTGAGATATCTGTGACATCTCAACAGTCTCCTCAACGGTTCCCATTTTCTTTTCCTCTGTGCGGTGCGTTACATTTTTTCCCCATTGATGACACACTAAATTTTTTGGGTCTGGAATATCAACAGCTGTTTTCAGACTGACCAGCCCAGTGTCAGACCCAGTTCCAGTAACACTGGAAACCGAAGTGCTTGTTCATGACAAGCCTGCGTTCAGACCATTATGCGAGCCCATGACGTGTTATTGACAGAGGGCGTAAAAACAAGTTTTACCTGGTGCCTGTCAGGACCCAAATTTTCTGTTCCTGAACCCTCACATTTTTCTTTAGGAGCAGGAACTGGCACTGGCATGGTTCTCTGTCGGTCTAAAAATGCCTAATGTGCACCCTTTGATATGTTCCCACTTTGTTTTGCCCTGTGTGACTGATGCCTGGGAATCAATGGGCAAGGCCATTACTGAGGACACATCAGGCTGCCCCTCTGTAACAAGGCAGGACAGCTCTGATGTTCTGTGACGTCTGACTACAAAGGAAGTCCCTGACCACCACCACAACTCTGCCTGGACTGTCACTGCTCTCCTTTTCATCTTTTCTTTTCGTCTTTTCCCTTGTTTTTTTGCACTCAGACTCTGAGAGGGGCCATCTCCGGCAGCTTGATTGGGGCTGACAAGCACCAACACCACCTGCGCCTCAATCACACAGGCCGGCAGGCAGGCAGACACACACGAAGGGCAGCTTTCATTCCCTTACACTTCTTTTTTTCTAAGATTCCACCCACATGCAACAACCTACACACAGATAACACTTTGAAGGAGGACAGCAAAAGGGAAACTATTCAGTCCAACAGACACAATAATACATCTCCAAGCACTAGTAGTGTGTATTTGTACAAGTGTTGTGTGCTACTGATCATATGCACGCACTAATGATAACATATTTGTTTTGTAAAACAAATGTTTCTAGGCAAGACCAGGAAGGCCATTCTCATAGCTTTTAGAATACCTAGAATATTAGAATATCATATATCAGTGTCAGTGTCTTCTTTTTGATGTGAAACAGGATGTTACCGGAAAAGAAGTGAAATCGTATACGACAATAGCAGAAGATTGTATTGTATTTATGGTCACTAGGTCACCAGAAGGAGTGATTAACGGTCCAAGGTTTCCGTGTGAACGACAATAGCTCCCATTGTCACTGGATGCCAATGTTGTTAAGTACAATTACATGTCAATTAGCAGACACTCTAATCCAGAGTGATTTACTGTTTCTAATTTACAGAGATAGTCCCCCCGGAGTAACCTGGGGTTAAGTGCCTTGCTGAGGGACACCATAGTGGCAGACGCTCAGATTAAACTAACAACCATCTTCTCCAAGCCCTGCTAATCACTGTCAATCATGCAACCACCAACCCGAGTGCAATAACCTGCTTTTGTTAATGACTTTAAACAATAACAGCTATCTAATGCATGAATTGGTGCATCACGCCCATGACTGCAAAACATCATTAAGATATCTGTAAATGACGTTTAAAGGACACTACGGCAAGCCGAGGTAAGCTTATGAAACACGAAAATATATATTTTAATATACACTTGCATGTGGATCACTTAGTATTTCTTGTCTCGTGGACCACCATCAGTCGACAGACTACACTTTGAGAAGCACTGATATAGACCTTTCTTTCAACCTAAGTGGACACCCGGTGGGCCGTTGCAGATGCAGTTCTCACCTGGCCAGTAAGGTGACTGCCCCTGCTACCACAGGTGAGGCCACGCTGGTTCCCGAGAGCGAGCGGCAGCCCTCTTTCATGCCGGAGCCGCGCACACCTGAGCCGTAGGTCACAATGTCAGGCTTCACGCGGCCATACCCGCCGGGCAGCTCCTACAGACACGTAGAACACACAGGAGAAAACAAAACAGAGGGAGATAGAGATGAAAAGGTGAAGCAGAGACATTGGGGAAGACACAACAGAGTCAGAAAGGTCTGAAGGCAGAAAGGTCTGGCCCATGTCTAGAAGGCTTCTTGTTGATGTGACAGGGGAGTTGGGGGGGAAGGGGGGGGGCTGCCCTTTCTGAGGGGGGAAAAAAAAGCCTTGATCCAAAACACAAAGATCCAGGGCTGATAGAAAGATTCAGTGTACGTGTGGAAAAGGGCAGGGACAAAAAAATAACCCACATACTTCAGACGGAAGCAATTCACAGTATGAGATTATCAGATAAAATGTCTGTTGTGCTTTTTGAGGTCACATCACAGGGATTATCTTTCCAAACACAAGCCCGCCCGAGATGTGAGACTCTGGTGAGAGGGGGGGGGGGGGAGGGGGAAAAAGAAAGGATGTTGACGTGTTGCTATGGCAGCAGTGAGTAGACTTACCCAGGTGGTCATTCCGCGGGATGAGAATCGGGCAATGTTATCCTCAAAGTCAATCCCTCCCACGCCAATGACATCCATCTGATCAGCTGGGTTGTTCAAAGTCCTGGGGAATAACGCACACAAAACACACACACAAATACATACACCCTCACACCACTGCAATTTCTTTCAATGTATTGCAAAGTCTGAGTACTTCAGCACTGGGCTCACATTCATCGCTGTCAGTCTCTGTCAGAACTCACCCATACAGGGGTCCATCGTTTCCGATAGCAGACACCATGATCACTCTGTTGGCAGTTAGTTCCCAAACCTGTCATAGGCAGCAAAATAGTATTAATTGCCACTGTTTACAACCACACCATCGATTTACTTAATGCACTTAACGAGCTCGTCAAATCAAAGCAGAATCAGAGACGTGACCTTATCTACGAAAGGGTGGTCCATGAAGTCTGGTCCACCGATGCTCAGGTTGAGGACATCAATCTTCTTGAGGATGGCATAATTGAAGGCATCCAGAAACCAGGAGGTGTATGACACCTAAGGGCATCGAGAAACACACTGTGACACATCTGGCAGGCAACAGATTCCTGTGTGCCAATCAACCTTTTAGCCAAAGCCCTGTTCTTTCCGATCTCCATTACTTGTGTAGTAGCTGTTGTGTGAATGCGTCCCAAGAGTGCACGCAGTCCTAGAAAGTTGGCCGTTGCTGTATTGCCCGTAAAAGCGTCTTTAAGTGAATTAAAAACAGTAAATATTATTGGCCTGAGTGTTGTTGTAAATTCATCAAGGGGAAGGGTGAAGGTTATGAAGGTCGCTGTACCTGATTGTTGGTGAACACTCTGAATATGTGCAGCTCAGAGTCAGGGGCGAAGCCCTGGCACTCCCTCATGCTGGCGATGACTCCTGCCACAAAGGTTCCATGGCCCAGCCCTGCGGAGAGACCAGACCAGACCAGAAGTTGGCACTGTCCACTTGGCCTCCTTTCTCACCCATTTCGGCCACTAATTAACTTTCTTCTTGTGCCATAACATTCTTGCATGACTTAGCCTCTACTTCTGAAAGAAAATCAATTACCACAACCTTTGGAAGAACAGTGTGCTTTCTTTTGGCAACACTGTCTTTATCTTCCACTTTGAGGCCACAAAGTGAAGCCACTTGCATCTTTATCTTCCACTTTGAAGCCTCAACTACAGAAGGGTTCGTGTACACAGCCATTTAAGTTTAAAAGTCTAGGAGGCACAACAATAATAACTGTACTTTGACAGGTGAGTGATGGTAATCACTTCTGAAACTTCAATCCATCATCAATGCCTTTCCCCAATCATTGCCATCATACAGCTGGACAGCCCTACCGTCATCCAGTGTCTTTTCATTGGTCCAGTTGGTTCTCTCCTTGACATTCTTGAAGTGTGGATGTTTTTCACTAAGCCCAGTGTCAAACACAGCCACCTTCACTCCCGAACCTGAAAACAGAACACAGGTATCAGCACTCCACATCTACACTGATGCACACCTGCTAAAAGACCTCTGCACACTTCACGCTATAACGATGAGATTCAAGCCCTGCAGCATTAAACCATTATGTATCCAGCTACATTACCAATGTGTTATGCATTCTCAGACCAGGCAGAGATAGGCTCAAACACTCAACACTCACACAGATACATCTACATGCTCCCACTCCTACCACTACTACACACTGTAGCAAAATCACACACATTCGTGCACACACACACACACACACACAATTATTACCACAACGCACTGTAAGGGCTTCACACACACAAACCCACATGGACATGTAAGGGCTTCATACACATATGGACATGCAAGGGCTTCACACAAACATACATACACACAGTCACACACACTAACCCGTGTGTCCCATCTGCCAGAGCACGTCGGCCTGCAGGATCTGAGCGACGTGTCTGGGGATGGCGCGGAGCAGACGTCGGCTGGAGTGGCGGCCGGTGGCGTGCCAGAAGCCCGACCCCAGCGAGAGGCTGGTGCGCCGCAGCGGCCGCGACGACTGCCACGACTGCCACTTCTGCGTCCACCGCGTGTCGTTGCACAAGCTCCCAGAATCCCCCGGAGCTGCGGAGCACAGGGGACAGCACACAAGAGCACATTCAGTCAAGCAGCCAGTCAAGCAGAAGTAGCTCTACTCTACTATCAGCATTCATATCAATGCACAGGCAAAGTGTTTTTGTCATAAGTGTGTCCAAATATTCAACCACTGTACCACTGATGAAAGAAACCTGGTACTTCTCACCACTTGTCTGTACTCTCCTAAATGTTTCTGCTCTACCTCTACTGTTGTTTTTCCTCTTCCTGCAATTAAAGACCCCCTCCCCCCAACAGTGAGACGATGATGGGCATTCATTTGGACACCCATTAGATTTTTCTGCTTCACTGGTCAGTGTGAAAGCAAGATCCCTGCAGTTGCAGCCGAAGGCCATCAACCACAACTTAAATCATACACAAGCATTTAGATCATCACCACCGTAATAGTAATTATCATCATCATCAGATGATATGGGTGCTGACGTGCAGCAGGAAGAAGGCAAAGCATTTCTGTTGGCCTCTACACCTAGTTTACCATGTACTTCCTGTGCTTACCCAAATAAGGTGCTCAAAAACATTATTGCCCCGCACCTCATGCACTTCATCAATCAGACACACACCTGAACGAACAGCGCCTGAGTGCATGCGGCGATGCCCTTGTGTCCACACTGAGACTCTAAAGCAAACTCCATTTGTCAAGTGTCACCTTCACTGTGGCTCACTCAGCACGCCCCGCGTACATTGGAAATGCAGTTGCCTGGTAACAGCCTCGCTCCGCACAGCAGTGGAGAGCAGCGGTGGCCGTAAAGCACCGAACTAATCGCCCACAAGCCCTGCAAGGCCATGGGGGGGGGGGCTCATGAGCCAGAATTAAACCACACTCCAATCATCCGGCCCTTCAGAGACCAAACAATTCAAGGACCTACTCTAAAGTCCTGCTTAAACGGCAATTAGTCTGGGCACTCCATGACCTCGCCACCCAGACCCCGCCACTGACTCCACCCGAGGGAAGATGGCTCCCTCGACTCCTTATATCCAACACTGAACTGAACTCTGCTGTCGTGCAAATGTTTACCCTTCGTCCCACTCAGCTATGTCCTGACAAACATCTTCAAAGGGGCTGGAGGAGAGACAAGAGGACTGGAGAGGGTCAAGGACAGGCCAGGGGAGCAGTGGGGTGAGTCACGCGTGATTAGGGGTCAGGGTGCGGGGTTGAGTGGCTGGGGACGTGGGGAGACTGGTTGAGTGCTGACAATGGGCCTGGTGGCAGACCCAGGAAGTGGTGGGTGTTGGGATTGGTGGTGAAGACATTCCAGACGGAGAATGGAAGTGGTTAGCGCCGGGGCTTCTGCCGGGAAGCGTGGGCGGCCCCTCTGCTGCTGCTGCACTATTACATAGTGGTGGTGACTATGAAAGGGGATAGTTCGTAATCAAGGACACAAGATATTTTGACGGCGGATCAAGTTGGCTTGTATTGGAGACACTCAGCAGCACTCTTTCCCCACCACCAATACCACCCCACTCACCCTCCTGCACCAATTCCTTGGGAGTTCATTTCGCATTTCGGAAAGCTCTAAACCGAAATGGGTCTCTGGTGGCTTCCCTGTGTCTTCACCCTTCTCCCTGTCCCCCCAACCACTGAGAAGCACCACCGCCTGGTAACAATAACTAACCCTACTGACATGAACGGATTTCTGATTACTGAAATACGCACTCCCTCTTAAATAAATGCAAACAACAAAAACAGCATCAACTGACTTCCAACTTAGTTCCAAAGTACCATTTCAGATTGTAGCCTCAACACTTTCTCAAGATGCAACTTCTCAAAAATGAAAGACGGAGTAAGCATGAATTTGTTAAACACCACAGAGGAAGTAAAACAGAGAGCAGGGTAGAGAGAGAGATATGGAGTAGTGAGTATCCACGTGGGTATTTGGCCTCTACCCACCGTCCACCAGCTTGAGGCTGCGGAAGACCTTGCGCTGGGGCGTGACGCGCTTGACGTAAGGGTGGTCCTGCAGCGAGAGGAGGCTGTCCCGCGCCGCTTGCCGGATCTGCACCACCTCGAAGTCGCTGGGGTAGTCGCTGGCCGGGTTCTCCCGCCGCACGATGCGCCAGTCGCCCGCCTCCGCGTTCCGCAGCGCGCTGGTGATAAAGTGACTGCGGGCCTTTGCCGTGAAGTAGCCGTTAAACGCCACTATGTACTCTACAGGCGGGAGACAGGGAGACAGAGGCAAGGGTTTAAACATTAATAAGAGGGGGAGCCAGAAGAGAAAAACAGACATACTTTTACTACACAACTTAGAAATTAATTCAAGGCAATGATACAGCAATTCTTGATCTTTTTTTAACATCAACAATCCCTGTATATTCACTTTGATATCAATACATCGGTTTTATGCTTCATCTTGATATCAATACATCAGTTGGCCTACAATGCATCTACAGTACTGTACAAACAGTCATTTGTATCTGTAAAATGCCTCACTCAGTAAGGTACCCAGCAGGACCTTAAGAGGTGACAAACTTCGCTGGAGACACAACAGCCTTTATCAGCCTGGGTCCGCTTGGATATCATGGCCCTGTGCCAGTCTCAGTCTCCATACAACAGAAGACATTGCTAGGCACAGACTTTACAAGCAGCTTATGTGTGTCTGAGGTGCAACACTAGTCGGGGAGATTTGCGGGCCAGATCAGATAGACCTTGTTCTTGCGTTCCGCGAAAGTTGTAGCAGAGTCTCCCGCCTCAGAGCTGTCTTGGCAGCGGCCAGGGAGTACACAGCAAGGTGTGTGTGTGTGTGTGTGTGTGTGTGTGTGTGTGTGTGTGTCCGTCTCGTATCGGCAACGCCCCCAATTCTTACGCTGCCAGAGTTTGTGCATGTCATTATGCAGCACTTCTCTAGTTGTGAACAGAAGCATTGTTTGGGAGGCCTTTTCAGGTAGGCACCAGCCTACCCATCCGCAGGCTGGGTCCGGAAAGGGCACTGCCCAAGAAATCCGGCCCAACAAATCTGATCGTGTTGGCTGTGCCCAGTTCTACAGCCTTGACTTATTTTTTCATATGTAATTTTATAATACAGATACAGTTGTTGACATATTCCAGACTCTTTTTGTTTACATGTGGGATTAATGTATTAAGTCCATAACAAATGTCATAAATAATTAAGCACAAAAGCAGTGTTTTACAAAATGTAAAAAGCATAGCAACAGACTTGATTGAGGAGTCTCTCTATTGTTTTTGATGCCACCCTTCCTCCGCACAGAAAGGAGGCAGTTTGCCCAGAGTGACTGTTGTTCATCCTACTGAAGCGAGCATTGGGATGGCACTTGCATTAAAGGCAATCTGCAGTAAATATTTATGGGCCTACACTAATGAAAGCAGAGGCCTGCATCAGTGCTAAGAGCACCAGTCACACAGCTCGTTTATTAAAGCAAAAAGCTTTTTTCCCCTCCAAAAATAATGCCAACAGACTAATACACCACGAAAACCTACTCGACTCCAGACCTCTTCCTACTCCACAATGACCTCTACCACAATGAAGAGCAGTGACTGAGCAAGAAGGGAATGTTTTGGAACTAGGTGTGTGTGTGCGTGTAGAGGGATTGGGAGGGTGTGTGAATAAAACACTGGATATTGGCTAAATGACTTCATTCATGAGCCAAAAACCAGGTCGGGCTATAAATACAACAGTTCAGACACCAAACTCTGTGGACACGCGAAACACACAACTGGGCCTGAGGAATGTGTGTGTGAATGAGTGTATACACATGTGTGTGCATATGTGTGTGTGTGTGTGTGTATTCAACTGGATGGCAGCCAAGACAGTACCAGGGCCAGAACCATGGTAATGAGAGGGCAGTCTTCCTCATACAGTACAGTACAGTACAGTACAGTAGTCCGTAAGACTAAGCATGTGCAGTTGTGTGTGTTGGTCCGTGTGTGTTGTAAATATGCCATTTCAACATGTCAATACCCAATATACCCAAAAATCTGCTGTGATATTTTGTAGTGAGCTTTGTGGGAGTTTGCCACAATGTCCTTTAGGCAAACAAATCCTGCACAAACCCTCAACATTCTTGTAAATGATGGATATTAAGCTATAAGGCAGCTTGTCCCAAATGGAACGGAGAGAGATTGTGAGATATGTGTGAGTGGGCACACAGAGAGTGAATGTGACAACCTCAGGAACATACTACAAAGCAACTCATGTCACAAGTAGGCCTATGCCTCCTAAAACCATGAGAAAAAAAAAAATTCAGTAGTTTTTTTTTCCTGGGCAGACGCTGAGAGACTGATGCATGTTTATCACTGACAGGCTTGTCTGTGCCATGTTCTATTCTTCAGTCTTGCCTGGCCAAATATAAACAAGATGCAAAATGATCGAGAGTGCAGCAGACTGGCACAGGTAAAAAGTAATAAAAACCAGAAAGACAACACAGACTTTTATCTCAGTCCCTTCATGTGTTCATGTGTTGCCCATCAGTTTTAGAATAGATTAAGACTCTAATATCCTTTTATTAGTTTTTAAATCACACAGACTAGGCCTAGCACTTGAGTGCTTATCAGGCATAACATGCTTTTAACATGCTGTAGCCTATGCTCCCTCCAGGTCACAGAGGTTCTTTGACACAGGCCTTCATTATTCCCAGGGTAACGACAAAGGCATATGGTAAAGCAGTATTCAGAGTAAAGGGTCTTTGCCTCGGGCAAAAGCTGCCACAGTATCTAAGGATCTGTAACCACCTTCAAAATAAACTGCACTGATTTTGTTTCATGTTTTGAATTTCAATTTGAATGTCTTTTACTCTTTCCACTGATTTGCACATTGATGTTATTCATTTACTTACTTTTTCAATATATTAAGTGGTTACTTAACTCTAAACTTCAGTTAAACTATAGTTTTCCTATGCCTGTTCCTGTGCTGACATTGCTGTAACATTGGCCATTGTTGAGCACCTTCGAATGTTAGACTCTCACATGAAATATTACATTAATTTTAATTCCAATATGATTGCCAGATTACAATGACTTCAGTGCTGTGTGAATCATTACTACACATACTGATGTCATGTCTAACTCGACCGGCCCAGAACACATGACTCGCTTTACTTTTCTTATTCGAGTCTTTTGCTCACCCAAACTTTGCTTTCCCTACACAGTCTTCATCTCTTCTTATGTAGCTGTCGGTAGTAGCTTACAATTAAGTTCATTCCATCTGTTTTACTCACCGCTCACTTTCATTACTTTTTATTTATCAAATTCCAAAGATATTACTTCTGTTTCTTAATTGAACTGCCCAAAAATGACCTGATATTTGAGGTTATTCAAATGTATGCACATGTATATGTATATGTACAGGGGCTAGACAAAATAATTGGAACAGTGTAAATTTCACTCTTAATATTTCAATGACCTATTGTGTCAAGAATATTGATTCAAATTTCATTATGGGAGTTTATATCCACTGTAGATAGGTTTATTTATCTACTTAACTGTATATTTTTAATTCTTTTTCAGATTGTAGTAAAATTTAAGTCATATCATAGGATTACTGCCGCTAAAGTGACTGCTGAGTTCAATCAATAATATTGAGATCTGGAGATTGAACTCAGCAGTTACTTTAGCGGCAGTAATCCTATGATTTCTTCCCACAATGCGTTTTAATGCACGTCTGTCTCTTGTCAGTACACTTGGAAGTCCGGCCGGAATTACGCCGGTTGCTGGAGGTTTTTCCCTGCTTCTTGAATTCCGTCATGGTTGTTCTTGAGAAACCAAGCAGTTCAGCTGTCTTGGTGATTGAGGCTCCTGCCATACGAGCTCCAACAATTTGCCCTTTTTCAAACTTTTTATTTTAACTTAAATTTTACTACACTCTGAAAAAGAATTAAAAATATACAGTTAAGTAGATAAATAAACCTATCTACAGTGGATATAAACTCCCATAATGAAATTTGAATCAATATTCTTGACACAATAGGTCATTGAAATATTAAGAGTGAAATTTACACTGTTCCAATTATTTTGTCTAGACCCTGTATATGTATGTGTGTGTGTGTGTGTGTGTGTGTGTGTGTGTGTGTGTGTGACTGCTTGTGAAAGACCCCGTGCTAGCCTGACAATGAGCTCAAGTACTGGGCGAGCTGCCTCCCACTTCCCGCTAGGCAGCGTCCCACAGGTGGCGCCTCACCTGCACGCTCTCAATACACAAGTCGTAAAACAAGACGCGTTGCTACAAAGCCCTCTTAGCACCACACTGTTGTTCTCCCAGAGATAAACCCCAGCAGTCATGTCTGTCTAAACATGCAGCAGTTTATAAGAACACACAGAGTTCAGCATTCCTGTGAGCACTTCTATTACCATCTGTTCAATGCTTCCTCAAGAGGCAGCCCCTCATGTGCTGGAAGTTTATGCAGATGAACTCAGTGCGTCATCATTAACCAAACAAATCATCTCACTATGCCAACTACAACTACTACCGAGCGGCCTGCTAGTCAGTATCGCTGTAGGATCTTAATAAAATATCCCTTACGTTTTTTGAGTAATGCTGGCATTCCTTGTTAATTTCTGTTAATTTTCTATCACATCAACAAAAACACCATATCTTGGCCAAAACAGACAAGCAGAAGAGAAGAAACATGGAAAAAAAAAAAAAGTGTCCAGTGTCATGACGGAGCCGCAGGTAACTTAGCTTAGCTTACCATGTTCCACTACTTTGCTGGAGAACTCCATTTTGAGGGTGAGCTGAGAGCAGTTGGAACTCTGAAGTCCATCCTGGAAGGCTACGGTGGGCGGCAGGGGGGCACCTTCTCCGTCTCCGTCCCTCTCCGTGCCCACCAGCGGCAGCCTGCCGAACAGCAGGGCAGCCATCATGGACAGCCACAGGACGCCCGGGCTGGCCGTCTCCATGCTGCGTTTGAGTTCAAACCCCATCCAGAAAGCTCCGTTGTCGCCTGCTTGCGTCAAGGCGAGGCAAGGCAGGTCGTGCTCGCCGCTCAACAGTCAGACAAAGCTCGGAGCATTAATGTGGCAAGTCAGGTTAACAAAAGCATCAGGTGTTTTTTGCGAGTCCAACGGGGAGATTTTCAGGTCCAAAACCCACCAAAGCCAGATTTACACATGGTTCATATTACTCTTCCTATCAAGTTCATTTCTTTCTGCGTTTCCTCTCCATCTTGGGGGTGGCGAGGGAGTCGATCCTGTCAGTCCTGCTGCCAACCAGGGATCAGGGGCTCCATTTTGACTCACAGGTGAAATGAAGACGGCTCACAGGTAGCGTCAGAGGGGGAAAAAAAAGAAACTAAGCGTCTTCCAAAACTCACTGGTCATCAAAAGGCTGTGAAGCAAAGAGAGAGACACTGACTGTTTATTTATTAGTCAAATCACACTTCATTGTCAAACAACATCTTGAACTTCAGCTGGCCTTGATAATTAGAACCATTCAATATGACTTTCACCAAAACATGCAATCTGCACTATTTTATGCATGGTAGGTAGGTGTTTTTGGGGATTTTCCTTTGGTGGGGGGGGGCACACATGGCTCAATGTTACCCAGAATGTGCCTTCAACTCACCAAATCTACACATTTGTTGTTTCACACGGTTGTATCAGAGGAGAACAGGTGAAATAACAAGACTATATGACACCTCTCTCTCTCACTTCTTCATCAGGTGAGACGGAACATGCGCACTGCATAATGCAGACTACAGGCATGGAAAATGGGAAAGGTGAGAGCTCTGATAACATCAGCTCCCTTCCAGCGAAATGCCTTCCAGTGTCTGTGAAACACAATCATAAAACACTTGCAATATGTGGATGGTTTTAAAGCCAACCATCACAAAGGATTCCACTTTCAAAGAGAGGATATATTTACTTTAAAAGGCAGAATAAGCACAGTCTTAAAGACTATGCTCAAGTTAAATAGTTCTATGTGGTTTATTTTTCATTATGAATCCCTCTGTGGTCAGCACAGCTACTCTCCACCCTCTTAATTAAAACCCCACCCCACCCCCAAAAGCGTGCGCGCACACACACACACACCCTTACTGGAGCTGTAGAGCTGGTCTTACAGCATTTCCTCCACCACCCTGCCCGGGTTAGGTGGTGCACCGTACAACCCCTCGGGCTATGAAGATTCAAGAGCACACACTTTCAGGGGTGCAGTAAGAGAGAAAAGCTTGTTATGTAATTGGTCTCCAGGCCGCCTTATTTCCGCCACTACAGAGCGCCCTAAAGCAGCTGACTAGGGGACAGGTCTGACCTGGCAACTGTGGGGGGTTATGGCTCCCAATGTGCAGGCCAGATGGGCCTCCCCTAAAGACGTCCACTAGCGTAAGCAGCTGGATGTGAAGCCCGATGCTGTAAAAACAGGCCATAAAGACCAGGAGGAGCAACTTGTGACAACATGATGCAGACATGTGAAAGCGACACCAAACATCCAAGTCAGCACGCTCCTTTGTCTCCTTTTCAGTCGTTTATTCAGCCTCTCAATATAAAAATGCATACCGCAGACCAGTGAATATCTGTGCCACAACCTCTTCAGTCTTCCCAAATGAATGCCTGCCATAACTTTTTCAGAATGTCCTCAATGGCTTAAGTTACTACGTCTGCATTCTAAGATTACAATCTCAGCATTGTAGCTGACCCAGAACACAAAGAAACAGAGTATCTCCTAAAAGGGGAGAGACTACAGAAAATAAGCACATCAGTGGCCAGAGAGGCACTGTAGTAGGAGGCATACTGCCGCAACCTTCGAACTATAAAGTTACAGGTAAAATCAGACATATGTTAAGACCTTCTGAAAACTACATTTTATTTAAAGTTCGAATCCAACTGGTTCCACTGACACTGCAAACAAAGTGGGAGGTACAGTGTTTGTACAACATCTTCCCCAAGCCAAACTGTTTGATCAAATTCCAGTTCAACAGAACCAAAAATTACAGTTCTACTGGCCAGACAGTATTAAAGTTGTAATTTACGTGTGATAAAGTGTATGACGGCAAATTTGAAAACTCCATCGACTGACGAAACACAAGATGATTATTTACTATCAAATCAAAAGACCAAAAACTTAACTGTGTAGCTAACTGTTTGTTACGTAAATGGTGAAGGCAGTTAGCAAGTAGATTATCCCACATGGTTGCAATAACAGTTTACGTAAGTCTACGAAAGGTACCCCACATTCAGGCAAGACTATTTGTTCTTTTGTTATTACAAAGCCACACTGGGAAAGTCATGTTGTTCGATTTTAAGTCCTGGCTTAAATCATAAACAAACGCCTCACTGAAGCGTCACAGCAAAGGCGTAAGACAGCTAGCATAGGATAGCTATCTTACCTAAGAGCTAGCTTGGTAGCAAACACAGCTGGCTAGCTCGGTGGCCACATAACGCTTCCAACATTAGCAAAGGGTAGAAAGGCAGCTGGAAGATGACATGTGCTTTCAATTCAGATGCATTACTATGCCTGCCTAAACTGCAATGGTAATGGATATCTCTGCCCATGTATAATAATGACAAAACTAACAACATACTGTAAACAATCGGGGAAAGCCTGGTTTTAGCCAAGTTGAAAGCCACAACATATGATTAGCTAGCTGGCTAAAAGCTAAAGTTAGCACCATACGTTACCCCCACTCACTTGTCTGGTCAATTGGTCCAGCAGCAACGATGAACTGACATCAAGGTAAACACCATGAAATCGATATGACTCTGCAAAGTCCTTAAATATGTAAAATATGTCTACAACACACTGATACAACTGTTTAGCGTGGGCGTCTGGCTGCTGATGTTTTGTTTGCTAGATGGTCATACTTGGTTCCTGCCTCTGCTAGTTGAACTGTAACTTGAGAATCCCCATTGTTCCCGCCTATATTCTTTAAGTGACACTAGGAGAGGCCAATCAAATAGTGGTACGTACAGGCGTTTTGATAATTATACAGTATTGACAAAACTTAATCAAACATGTCGAGTATTAAGGTTATATGTAAGCGCTCTGCAGTAAGTAAGTTAAAATAATACATTATTTAAAATGATTAATAAATAAATACCACCACCATTGTTAAAGATTTGTGCAATGCCTGCAGACGGCTCTACGTTCAGAATTAAAAGACAAAAATATATAGGAATTCTACTGAAATACAGTTTTAAACTGCATACATTAGGTTTATGTAGGCCTACGTGTAAATCACTGGTACATTTCAAAATTCACTCTATTTTACATTTATAAAGGTTTCATATGGGAGAACAAAAACATTGTGTACAGAGTTTGAAATAAATACGAAGAGGGAAAATCTACGTAACAGTAAGATTGTTTCTTTTTATATTAGTTTCACCAGCAGATGTTGCCCTTGGCCTATGAACCTGCAAACTGACGAGAACTATGTACTTGTGACTGAGCGCAACCGCAGCATAGCTAGCTAGCAACCTAAGGAAGAAAGTGCTAGTCGACTGACCATGATGAATTGCTTTCAAATACCCATATCCACATTTATATCCACAACCTAAACTAGCTAGCCAGCATCAATCATTTACAACTTTAATCATTTGCAACACTAACACAGTCTGAACATTGCTAGTAGCCTGGGAGCTAACGTTACAAAGTTTGTTGACGGTGAGGAGCAAGGGCTACAAAATGAACTTTTTATTATTATGATTTATTTATTTAAAACACTGTCTTATCTGCAAGCGTGAGCTTCATCTCGCTTTCTATTCTTTTTTTCCGCTCCCGACTTTAGATGTCTTTTCAAGGCCATGTCCAAACATTTGTCTGCTAAACTTAAACTAAGACTGAGCAATAATCGACCAGACCACTGAAAGGTGGGGGAGGGGGGCACCAGGAGGAGAATGGAGAAGGAGATTTGCCTTTTTCTGGAGCAAATTGACCTATGTTGCTTTTGTATTGCTTAAAAATATTAACATGCTTTGCGCATTTTTAAAATATCCTTACTAGCACGTACCTAGCCTATTGTGATGATTTTTTCACGAGCCAATTTTTTTGGTGGTGCCCCCACAAGCACTTGGTGCCCTACGCACTGTGCGTTATGTGCGTGTGCGGAGCTACGGCACTGACTATACTACGTATTTAACCAAAATTGTTTGATAGAGCCTTTTTTTTTTTACTTTTTTGTCTGGCTCTATGGTTTCACCATACAGTCTATGGGTTTCACCTACGGGGGGCAGTTATTGCACCACATCCTACAAAACACAGGGTCTCTGAATCATGTTTTTTTTTTTTTAACCTCAAGTAGGCATATTCCATGAAGAGTAACATTTCTTCAGTTTACCCTTCCCATAGCATAAGTTTAAAGCAAGACTGACCACTTATTTTTCAAAGGTGGACTATTTGTGTCCTATAGACAGATGTCTTCTGCCCATTGTCTACTTTCCCTCAGACCTCAATAACCTGACCCCACTGACTGACCGACTGGAGAAATGTTAACCGGGCAACCAGCAATAAACATTTCAATGCCATTACATTGTGAAAATGCTAGCACAATACAGTTATGATATTTTAATTATGTTATTGCCTACAAAGTAAAATTTTTGCCTTTGGTGTTTTTTTTCTGTGTCTATTCTAATGTGGTCAGGTACTCCTTAATTCAACAGCTACAAGGAATGTGGTACTGTGCCTACTTCATGCTTTAAGATGAACAACCACACTTCTATTCAGGCCCTTTAATTGCAACATCTTAGACAAAAGAAACTGTACAAATTCACTGTTTTTAGAACAACAAAAAATCATAACGTGAACAAAACACCTACGCATACCCTTACTTTGAGACAAAGACAAACATACTGTGGACATAAACATCTAAGAAACGCACACAAATACATTTCCATTAAGGAGACAGTGTTGAATTGACTTATTCAGATGTAATACTTCATTTTTCCCCTCAAAAAAAAAAAATGTGCAGAGATGACAATGTAATACAGATAAGTTCAAATTAGGGCTTCAGTACCAGTACAATCTATTACTCTTCCCTTTTTGGTAACATTTCCAAACATAACCTGGACTTATCTGAACACCAGACCTTTAATGTACTGTTTATCTATTTAAAGTAAAAAAAAATGGCCTCATATATTTTACTGAAAACACGACATTCCTTGTCAATCCCAAAATCAAATTACTCTGTCCTCTACTGATTTCTGAAATCATATATTTGGTAGAATAAGAAAAACAAACATATAGTAAAAGCTAAACGACAGTGGTGTCCCCAAAACATACAAAATGGTTACTGTAGTCCACAAAAACATGAGATAGTTGGGCACTTTTTAGTTGTTTCATGTAAAACGTCCGGGCAGATGTAGTGGCCTTCAAGGCATGTCTTTAGAAGGGTCTTTCATCAAAGCTGAACTAGTTCTTTTGTGGTCAAACGAGCCATATGTATAATGAAAGAAATGAATGTTAATTAAAATAACAATCATTGTAATTTCAGCTGAACCGAACAGTTGTCATTAATTTAAAAAAGACATTTTTAAAAAGATATCTTTTCCAATTTGCATTACAGTCTTGTTTAAAAACTCGCACATGGAAATGAACCCTCAAAATAAAAAATAACAACTGTCATTCTTACAAAATTTTGAAGTAGGCTTTTTTTAATACTGTAAGATACTATGTGGCATTGTGGTAACAAATCACACATCTTAATGAAAGACCAATGAACTAAACCCAACCAAAACAAAACATGCCTACCTGAAACAGAGAAGGAAAAACAACACAGAGAGGCCTCTCTACAGACACTGCTTTTTTGACACATGGCATGGAATGACTGGAGGAAAATCAAAAATAAAAAGTACAGAAAATAAAACTTGGAAACTTTTCTTACGTTTTCTGCCCACCATGCCTATCAAGTTATTCAGCAAAACCACTGCCATCAATATGAACCACATTCTATAAGAAAAACAAAACATACAGCACATTAAGATCACTCATATCAAGGAGAATAAGGGACATTGTGTAGTTCTTCACTGATCCTTCATTTACCAACATATTTCATCAGAATGTAAAAGTAAAAAAAAATGACACAATTTGTTTGGCAAGATTAAGAGCACTTTACGTTTCTGGACTATTCAAACAGCTCCATCACTGGTGTTTCTTTCTATAAAATCTACAAATGACTTATAAAGGTGTTCCCACAATCCATTTCTATAATCTGTAATCCGTTATCAGCAACCCATATTCGAGGTTTTATTTTAAACTATTTTTCAATAGCCATTGATGTGTAGGACAGCTTTACAAACATGGTCTCTTCCACTAATGTGTTGTTTTTCTGATTGGAATGAAAGAGAGGATATGGATATTAAAAATCAATCCTTCATTTTGGCATACATAATTAATGTGATGAATCAATACAATGCACTGCCAAACAAACCAATCTAAAGATATAGAAGATAGGGAACAGTATACTTTTTCCATCTCATGGAATCTGCTATTCCTATGCCCTAAGAACAATTCACAGCAAAAAAGGAAGGAACAAAATAAAGAGACAGCTGACTTTATTTTTGTACTAACCCTTCCTGAACTTAATTGACTAAAACTCTGTTCAACAGATACAATCGGAATAAAGGCATTAATGTGACCATGACAATGGTAATGACATAAAACAACAATAAATAAATAAGAAAAAACAAACATAGGAGGAAATGACAGATCACTGAAGAAGAAGAAAAATGAACAAACATGAACAGAGCAGAGTCATTGTCATGACATTTTCTCTTGTTTCTGTTCTGTCTTTATCTTTCCCGATCTCT
Source organism: Setipinna tenuifilis (assembly GCA_030347295.1). Classification (NCBI taxonomy): domain Eukaryota; kingdom Metazoa; phylum Chordata; class Actinopteri; order Clupeiformes; family Engraulidae; genus Setipinna; species Setipinna tenuifilis. Next base: position 31,295,123 of record CM059268.1, on the reverse strand, counting down.
CTCTCTCTCTTTCTTGTTTGGCTCTGTGTTCCAGGGGTATAAAAAAGGGGCGGGGGGGCGAGAGAGAGACTGCAAGCACAGCCACAGTGCCCAATCCCTTTGGCTTCTTTCTGGGCCCGCTGGCCAGGCCACCCACCCACCCACTGGGGCCAGCTCCAGCTCAGCGGCCCCTTGAGGGTCCTGTCCCTTGCCAGCCCCCACTTCAGAGGCACCGGGCTCAGCCATTGTACTGTTGCTGGTAGCGGCGGTTCAGCTCGCGCAGCTCCTTCTCCCGGGCCCTCCGCGCCTTGCTGGACTTGGTGGAGCGGCTGGACCGCGTGGACTGGGCTGACTTGGTGCTGTGGCAGCGCGAGGACGCCCTCTTGAGGAGGTTCTGGGAAATGGAGCGCTGCAGGTTCTTCATGGAAGATGAGGCAGCCATGCTGACGATCCACGGGTGCTTCAGGGCCTGGCCGGCCGTCAGCCTCTCGCTGGGGTCCACTGTCAGTACACGGTCGATGAAGTCCTTTGCCAGGTTGGACACACTTGGCCAGGGCTGGAATTGGAATGAGAAAAATCAATCATACAATTAATTCAGTGTTTTTTGTCCCTGTGATCACTTGTATCTACTCATAGCGCAAAAGGTACATATGGACAGTGAAGTTAACTTATGGCAGTAACGTCTACTAAATAAAAAAGATTAAAAGTAGCAAAGGAACAAAGGAACAACAAGGTCTGCTGAGTAAAAAATAAACTGCAGTTCTCATCTTCAGCAAAGTATGGTTTTTAAAAATAACAGCACAACAAATGGTCCTACTGTATCACCGCACTCAATGCGGTACAAAATGATATATGGGTGTGCTGGACCAGACTTAATGGGCTTCTGCCTGGTCATAGGATACAACAAAAGACATAATCCCACCTCACATTAGAGCCAAGGGGGAATACTTTGCTTCCCTGGCCCCATACTGCACTCTCTTCCCAAATGAGTACAGTGGAGATGCTGACTGTGCTGTTGTGTGTATAACAAAAACCCAGGGGGCGCAGGAGGCCCGAATCAAGAGGTCTTGTTAGGTGGATCATGTCCATTTGTTATGCTTGCTTGTTCTCTCAAAGGATGAAAATGGTCTAAGAACTGAGCCATTTTACATTTTACCACCGCCATGTCGTTTTTGTCGACTTGAGGATCTAAGTGCCACAACCCTGCTGTTCTGCAATGCTGGGAGAGCTCAGCCAATCTCTGGGTGGTCGGGAGGGTGGGGGTGGGGGTGGGGGTTCTGCTGGATGGGGTTGCTTTTGGGGAGTAATCTTTTTTAATGTGGTCTGTCTGGACAGTTGCTTCACAGCCGAGGGTTACAATCCAACATCAATACATCTCATTCATCTCGACCCATTTTTTTTCCCCTTCCCCTCTGCGTCATGTTGAGGGGCAGGAGAAACTACTACTGCAGCTCTTACTCACTGCCGGCTCCAGGTTGTGTAACAGATGGGATCAACGTGAATAATTTCTGGCCCTGCTGGTGACTTCCTGCTAACTAATCATGCGTGTCTTGGCACGGCTCACCTCTGTCCAGTCCACTGGTCCAAATCTCCGAACAGCAAGGGGGGTGTAAGGGTTGGGGGTGGTTTGGACGAGGGTAGTGGGGTAGACAAAGCCCATTTAGCATCTAAACTGCCCCGCAGGCGCTGTCTAGCCCTCCAGGAGAGAGCGCTCTGGTGTAAGGAACGGACTGTTCGCACTGTTCCTGAGCTTTTTTCCCGGCCCTAATGCAGAGCAGCAGCAGAGAAGGCTGACTGACTGACTAATTGACTGACTGACATGCAGAAGCTGCCAAAGACCCCGCGCTTACTTCACACACCACATGCTGAGAGTATCAGCCAGGCATGAGGAGGGATGATGGAAGAGCACTCATACACATTATACACAAATACACACATGCATGCACACACACACACACACACACACACACACACACACACACACACACACACACACACACACACACACACACACACACACACACACACAGTCTGTTCCACACTCACTTAAGAACTGCTTTGTCTGGCTATATGTATGTTCTGCAGTTATGCAGACACACATTTTTCACATATATACATATACTTACATATACACATATGTATATACATGTATATACAGTGTATATTAAGCAGAGTGTAGAATATTTGTCCACCAGCACCAAACTGAAATCAGAGACACAGTTTAAATCTATCCAATTATGTGAAAGTATGAGAGAAAGAGGAGATACTGCAGCCTTTGCACACATGTGGCAGACAGATAATGTGACAGCGACCTAATGAGCAGCTGGATTCTGGTCTCGTGACGGAAGGATTCTTGGAAGATTGGGATGCTGAAATGTGGTCTGACTGAGTGAGACAAGACCAGGCAAAAAGCCTCTTCTCTCTTTTGCTGAAAGCGGCAGAACACTTGACATACTTTTTATCATCATCTGTTGTGTGTGTGCGAGACCTGCGATAGAAACCCCTCTTTTGTTCATCCTCTACCTCACCCATCATCAGCTAATCTTCTGCTGTCTTGCTATTTTTACCCATTTTATTCATTTCTAAGTTAATTAATTACCGGAAATTAAATTTTGCAGTGTATTAGATAAACTGTTTCTGGTTATTGATAACCTGTGTCAGACTTTGTAAGTTTATTCTTCTTCCTAAAATATTTTTTTATATTTTAAAATAAAAAAGTGACTTTGTTTATTATGTGAGGTTTTTACTTTTGTATGTTGCTTTGGAGAAAAGCATCTGCTAAATACCATAACCATAACCTGAAGTGCACCGACAAATTTAAGATCAATTTGTTTAAACATGTAGTGCTCATAACAAGACAGACCGACAGCATGAAAAGTCTGTCTGCCAATTAAGTGCTGTTTTCACTGGCCATAAATAATTTTACAGTAGTGTCATTGTGCAGGTGAAGAATCCTCCACCTGCACCTCACAAGGGCGCCACAGGCAACACCTGTGTGTGGCTAGACAGCCTCCATTCTTCTTTTTTACAGCACTGTCATTTTAAGGCAACACTACTTCAACCCCTTCTGCAAACGCTTTCATTTTCAGTGTCATCAGCTGCCGTTTCTTGTTTTTTATCTTTCCACACATGTCTCTATCAGAGCAGGTCTGAAAAGGATAAATCTGCTTCCACGACCCTGACACACATGACATATGTCTAGCCCGTGGTGATAGGTATGCATCATCCCACGCAACTCTAACGCACGAGAGTGCGATAAGCTTTAGGACCCGCGACAGTAAATCTACCACAAGGTTATTTATTACTGCCGCACGCTGCATACACCCTGTGGGGAGGTTACACGGGTCTGCCTCACCAGAGGCTCTGTCACCTAAGAAGTGGGTTTATTTACTATGGGTCTGTGAACCCTGCAAAAGCTACGGATATCTGGGCGAGGGTGTCAGGAAGGGGTAGTATTTCAGCAACACTTCGCACGGCGGCCGGGAGATGACACAGCGAAAAATGAGGCCTTTTTCAGATGGGTCATGGGAAATTTTCCCAGGGTATATGAGAAAGTGTATGAGCGTGTTGGGGTTAATGAATGCGCTGTGTGTGAGTACGCTGGCTAAAGGTGTGTTATGTAACACACTGATTTTTTTGTCTTTCTTTAAACTAAAATGAGTGTGTCATCAGTTTCTGGGGAGGTTACCACCACTGAGACGCTAAACACTGGCTCTGCTGACAGGCTGCTGCACACACTCCTGAAAATGGAAGTGAAGCCACCAACGCATGGTGTGTTTTTAAAAGCAGTGTCCCTTCAACCACCCTCCATATAGTAATGTATAATTATAGTGAGCTTACAACTAACCCATCCCTGTTGTCGCAAATTGGGCCCCCAACGTGTCCCTCTCTCTCCATACAAAGCTTTTCTGTTTACTGACCCAAGATGATGCTGGTCTCTGTCAAGTAAGTAAACTCAGTGAAAAATCCACTAAAGGTTTCCAAGCCTCAACAGATTAAAAAAAACAAAGACAAACAAAAAAGCAAACACATGAGCAAAGCTTGCATAACCTCAAAGCCGAGAAGTGCTGCTTAAATACAGGATTGATGAAATCCCTGTGGAATTACCTGCACATGGTTTAATGAGCACAGAGAAAGGATAGCTATCCTCTGTGCTTGCTTACTTTCTGCATCCTGTTATTCTTGCTTTGTAATGCATGCTCAATCAAAAATACCTCTGCTGAGCTCGACATCCACAGCATGTGGCACAATGTTTGCAGTACAGGGAGTACACAATTGCTATGGAAGTCATTCACTGCTAGTGCTAAGACATAGAGTGCCCTAATTTTACTGAATTACTGAGTATACATGAAAAAAAGTATTGTTGTTAAAGTGAAAAGGACCTTTGCAGTGCTCCTGCACTATAATAAGGATGCTGCTTATATTCTCGCTCTGACAATATACCTAACAAACCAGGAGTAAAGGATTTCCATAAATATAATTTGATATAGTTGATTAGGTGCATTATGGTTTACCAAATCTGCATGAAGAAAGTTTCTGGTTAATTTATAAGGTTGTTGTACGTATTACCCTAATTTGAGACAAATGTAGAATGTTTGCAATGTGCTAATCAGAGACCAGTATCATGTTTAAATTATATGAAAATTAAATAGATGACATCATTTGAACATGTCACTGTGATATTTCACATAGAAGAACATCTAGGTTTCTCGGTTATTACATTGTTATACTACAGTTTCATTACTATGTAAACAAAGCTCAAAACCACAGCTTTTTTCATGTCTTGAGTGTTTTGATCATGTCCCCAAAACAACACATATGCAAGTAATTGTTAGCAACATTTCTAGGTATTTCTGAGGACAGAACTCTTGTGGTTACTGTGTATTCTCATGCAAATAAAACTCGATCACTTTCAACCTCTGTGTCTGGGAGGACGTGTTCAAATACCACCCTTCATACAAAGCCTCCCCAAAAACTGCTCATCTACAGGAAAAATATTACAGAAATATTTACAGTTGTGAAATTATCTGTACAACCTCCAGTGATTTACCTACTGATTTATGAGAAGCAGGATGCCACTACTCATGGTCTCTGTGTAAACATCTGAACAAGAAAATTACAAGGATCACAGACTGGATGATTCACTCTTGTGTAGTGCATCCGTAAGGAAGACCTGAGGAAAAATCTCACACCAGTTACTGCAAGAACAAGGAGGAGAAAAGCAGCAAAGATGACTTTGCCCATCACGAGACCCTTACCTCTCCAGTGTAGCTGTACTTGCCCTTGAGGATCTGGCGGTAGAGACGCATGCGGTTCTCGTCTTCGAAGGGCATGGTGCCGCTGAGCAGGATGTAGGAGATGACCCCCAGAGCCCACATGTCCACTGCGTTAGTGTACGGCTTGCGCACCAGGATCTCGGGGGCAATGTACTCCGGCGTGCCGCACGTGGTCTTCATCAGGCACTCGTCGCCCTTCTTGCGCGTGCTGGCCAGGCCGAAGTCCGTGATCATGATCTTGGAGTCGGCCCCCGGGTGGTAGTAGAGCAGGTTCTCGGGCTTGAGGTCTCGGTGGGTGATGCCGAGCATGTGCAGGTACTTGACACCGTCCAGCACCATCTGGAGGACGTGTGTGGCGTCACGCTCCGTGAAGGAGCCCCGCGCGATGATGCGGTCGAAGAGCTCGCCGCCCGTGGCCAGCTCCATGACCATGTAGACGCGCTCGGTGGTCTCGAACACCTCCATGAGCTGGATGATGTTGGTGTGGCGCACACGCCGCAGCACGTTCAGCTCCGACTCGCAGACCTCGCGGCCCTCGCGGCAGCGCGTCTCGATCATCTTGATGGCGTAGGGCCGCCGCGTGCCCTTGTGCTCCACGCGCACCACCCGGCTGAAGCTGCCCCGCCCAATCAGCGCCTTGATCTCGTACTTCGCCGTGACCCGCGGGTCGAACTTGGCACGATACCGCGCCACCTTGTTTCGCCGAGGCTCAGCCGAGTCAGAAGGCGCGGCCGCTTGTGCGGCAGGTGCAGGGGACGGGCCAGCCTTGGGGACAGTAGCAGCGGTGGCAGCGGCTGCTGCCGCTGCAGCCGGCCCCTTAGCGTTGGGAGAAGAGGAGCCCGTCTTCTCCATGGAGCCATCACCCCGGGTGAAGATGCTGTAGACGTCTGTGTGGTGCGGCTCCACCTTCTTGACCAGATCGAGCTGGACGTCGGCAGGGGCCTCTGGGAGGACCTTGCTCGTCCTGCACCCCATCACGTTACAATCCAGCTCCCCTGGTGCCAGCAGGACATCCTCATCGCCAGGGCAGCATCCAGTTTGGGTCCAGTAAGAGGCTACAGCAGCCAGAGGAGATGGCCCCTAGGACACAGGCCTCACCTGAAAGGGCCACAGCAGACTTGCCTTGCTCCGCCACAGATTCAGTACAGTCTTTGGACTAGTCAATCTATGAAGGCTCCTAAAAAAAGTAAAGCAATATTACATTACATTGCATTATACTTAGCAGATACTTTATCCAAAACAACTTACAATAGAGGACACAAATCAATATAAATTGGTATCAATGTTATCAACTCACCATTATCACATAAGCAATGCGATTAGACATTTTCTTATTTATGTCCCATGATAGCTTAATCCTGTCAGGATATGAGTTCTTTTGAAAGCTAAATTCCCTGTTATAATTTGTTCCAACTAAAATGGATCTGGTCTTCAGGGTTGCTTCCTCCTTGATGTTTAAGCATTATTCATACAAAGGATGGATTTGCTGATAAACAACAATAACTGTGTACTCCACATCTTCCAGGTTTTTTGTCAGAGGATAGATGACCAATAGATGACAAAGACAATGTCTGAAAATGTCTTTAATTAATTTAGTTACTAAATAACTGCCGGGAATTTGAGAATAACGTGGTAGATCCATGTTCAAAATGACGTCTACTTTAAAAGCCCTAGGAAAATGTGTTTTCCTAACAAAACGTAAACAGCATAAAATGAAAATAACAGCAGAGTATCTCAACACCACAATTCAGGTAAACAAAAGCAGCAAATGTTATGGCCGACGATTGTAGCGTTCAGAAATGGTAGTAGGCCTCTACCTCGATTAAAAAAACACATACACACGAGACACTTATGTACTGGCAATTTATCGTAATTAAATTTTTAATGGCAAGCTCTGCCGATAAGGCGCCAAAGTAAGTTTCCCTCATACGTGACCAACTATCCATAACCACAGTACCAACAGTGGGCTCCATTTCAGATTGTGCTGTCCAATTGTGCCTTGTAGCCTACAGATTACCTACCTGCTACAAACTTTGGAATCATATGAGCCAACAACATAACCAGTTTTGCTTTAGTTGGATGAAAAAGTCCGATAGTGAGCTTTGTATAAATGTAACACGGAATATCAATAACAGTGTAACAACTTGCGAATGTAACGGCGCAGCAGCATTAGCTACATAAATAACTTAGATAGCGGCCCTGGCTCTCGTAGCTCTTCGGTCGGCCTCTTCCAGGATTTCTGTCAGTGGTTGCTTTACCAAAGAAGGTTTTTTTCGCTTGTCCACGAAATCCCAACCAACAAGTAAGAAAATGCTTTCACACAAACCATTTGGATGGAATGTGTTCACAGGTCCTTAAAAATAATAATATCATTATTTCAGTGTTGCCATGTCGGTTATCATTTCGGAACCAAAAGCATGCTAAACACTACCATTCGTCAAAAAAACTTTAAAGTATTTCTTTAAATCTCACCTTTGAGTTTAATCACACACGACAGAGGAGTAACGGGGCAGGATTCCACTAGTTGCCAACGCCAACCTCCTCACCCCACTCTCAGCTGTTCTCTCCATTTTTTGGGTTCGGGTTTTTCAAACTTTATTCCAGTTCCAGAGATACACTTCTTCGACTATCTCGTCTGATTGTCTTTACTATCATCTTCAATACTCGAGGAGAAAACCGTTTTACAATTCTTCAGCGAATGTGTGAACACTGAGACAACTAAACATAGTTTGGATTTTCTAGCCTTAGCTTCGAAACGGTGTTTTTGAGTGGGACCACCTTTTTTCCTGCACAGCTTTTTTTGGGGGCTGTGAGATGGATCGGCTTGCAGGGCGGCGGACATAGCCCCCACATCGTGCGTGACGTTTCGTACGCCGTCCTGCTAGGCGATCCATTCTAATGTCCACCAATCCACACGAGGAGGCTCTGAGCTCACTTCCTGGAGACGGAGAGAAACTGAGAAAACTTCAACAGGGAAATTTCTACTCTCCCGAAACTTCAATGGTTTTCTCTGTAGTTCTCCCTTCTCCCTACACATGGGATATGATCTCTCACACTGTTCATAAAAGGGGTACCCAGCAATATGGATGGAGTATGAAGGCTATTATTAGTTAAGGCTAAGAGTTTAAAAACCTGTGCGTAAAAAACTAAACAGAATTTGAAATAACTTAATCTGTTTCAACCCGAAAGAGACAAAAGTTTCTTAGAAGTTCGTTTATATTAGTTTTCCACTAGATGTCACTAGCTACTTCTTTGGTTGCCTTTCGAAAGTAGGCACATTTTAGAGAGCATTTTAGGTGCTAAATTATGAAAAGACTGAATTTAAATTAAACATTCCAGGAAAATCTGGATTAACGTTTGGCTTGGCATATCGTCGGTTAAGGGTGCAGGATACTTTGCTGCCCGAAGCCAGACACCCTGAAGCAAGATATGGCCACAACTCAAGCTGAGATATAACCCTGAACATGGATGGTCTCTTACAGGGGACTTATTTTCATTGTTCAAAATCTTTATTTTTGGTTTGCACTAAAATTGATTAATGGATCCAAAACATGACTGATGTTTTCAGTCAGGTTGTTCGGTCTGTTCTGGCTAGTCATGAAAGCAGTAGTATCCTCCTTAGTATCCTTTTTAAGAAAGTAAGAGAAATGGCTCCTGTGCATTACAGTTACTGCCTCTGGCTTGTACTTTGAGTTTTTCTGACATGACATACTGTTTATATGCACAAAAAAACTATAATACACTAAAGACAGCGAGGACACCAGACGAGCATCCAAGGTCCACTACTTTTACTGTTCCTGTAAGTGGCAACAGGAGAATACGCATGATGATTTAGTTGCAAACCTGCAGATGGCAGTATTAGTTAGGAGGAGTGCTGTGTTGGAAAGTTGAACACTCTCCGACAAAAGACAACCACCTTTCTCTCCCATTATTTGAATACTGGTTTATTTGTCATCAGATGGGAGCAGAGCAATTGAACTATAATCTTTCCCGCTGTTTGTCTGTGTCTGTGATGTATGTGCGGCTTCCTCCATAACAATCAACAAGACAAATAAACAATATGTAATTGATGGATTGCACACACTCTCACGGTCCTGTGGTCTCACACACATCTCCCCTGTATTCTCTCTCACTCTTCCTCTCTCTCTTTTTTCTCTCCCTTTCTCTCCTACTGTCTCTCCCCTTTCCTTTCTCTTCCTCTGTCCCTCCCTCCCCGTCTCCCTAAAAAGGTCAATACCATCTGTTAAATCCAAATTTGCTGACTGCTGTGCATTATTTAGCAGGATGAAGATCGAGACAGCTCTATTAAAAGCTGCACTGACTCTTCCTGCTCTCTCTCAATTATATTCATGATAATCATTCTTACAGGCAGGGATGTGTCTGGGCAGGGACACCACAACGGGAGGATTGGGCCCTGTGTTGAGGGAGATCTTCAGGGGGCAGCGCTACTCTAATATATGACAGCTGGGTATTGTAACTCATCAATACTTCAGTGTTAAAGGTTTGATGGGCTTTTATGCAGGACGGGTTTGAAGGCGGTGACATTATAATGTGTCGCCTTGTCTCACACTCATACATTCTTTTTTGTTCCTCTGTCTGCCGCCCTCTCTCTCCTCCTCTCTCTCCCTCCCTCCCTCTCTCTATCTCTCTCTTTGGCCCTATTCTTCAGGCTGGGCCGGTGGGGCAGGGGATACTCCAGGCAGGTACAGCAGGGTGTCAGGCACACTACATTATCCTCTGTCACATCTCTTTATAATCGAAGCGCATTTACGCCCAGTGCTATTTTCTGCTCGGCGCTCCTGTTTCACGTCTTCTCACATTGCTCCCTCGTCTGGCCAGGCGGGACCCCGTGGGGGCCGGGGGAACACAAGTCTCTCACACGTCTACAGGAAAGTGGTACAATTTTGGTGCATTGTACAGCAGCAAGTCTACATAGACGTTTGCTGTTTAGGGGTGTTGGTTGGGGCCGACAGAAGTATTTGTGTCATGATAACAAGCAAAAGTCGATTTTTTGTTTGTAGTAGAGTTTTTTTTTTTGATGTATTGAGTGTTAAGTGTTGAGTGGGCTTCCTGCTTATTCTGAAATTGGAATGCGGACCCTATAAGTGTGCATGCCCTTAAGTGGTCATGCTTTCATCTGAGAGAAGACTTAGTTATGAATTGCTGTCTAACACACGTAGTACAGACGAGCCTGTTACAGAACAATAAAAACACCCATTGAGGATAAAAACTGGTCTGGTTTTAGTCTAGGCCTACTACACAATTCTGAGAAAAATGTTTTGAGTTCCATGCAGCCAAATTAATGCAATTTATGTTATCAAACTCGCATTGCAGAGTTCGCATTGCATGTGTTGACAGAAGCACAGTTATACCATACACAATGCTCAAAAATTTAAGATAGCAATCTGTGACTCTTTGAAACTCACAGTATTTGTGTGTACAGAAGAGTATCCATTAGTGTCATCACTGTCCACTATTCTTAAATCAGAAAATCTTCTGTGTTTTCCCCAGTGCCCAGTATTTTCATTTACCGTCATATGTCTACAATAAATTATATGCTCAACATAACATTACTCATTTGTTAAAGAAACTCCATTATTCATGTGAGATTTACTACATCCATTCAGCGCCGGACTTCATGACATTCCAAGGGTATTTTTAGACTGGAGCGGGCTACTAAAGAGACTGCTTGTCTCAGCCAATTAATATATATATATATGGGGTGTCATTAAAAATGAATGCTAAATATTACTAAATGGGTCCGAGTCGCTCTCCTGCCGGGTAATTCAGCAGAAGAAAATTGATCCCAACTCGGTAAACATGGGCGTCTAATTGGAGCACCTGAAACACACCAGGGGCGAGTTTATTGTTTTGTTATTCAAAAACGAGGAAATGTTTATAAGCTGATAAAAAAAATGACAACATTTTTTGAGCAATGTGTGACACTTCAGCTGTGTCTTTTATGGTGCATCATTATCCGCAATCTCCCCGTCTTTGCCTCCCTCTGTCCTGTGTCTTTGGCCGTCTGTGGCTGCAGCACCTCTTCCTCCACACGATGGATTATTCATCACTGTTTCCGTGAGAGTGGAGCAATTGCAGGACCATTGCTGCCTGCTATGATTTCCACAGGGACATTTTCGAGGGACCATTCTCTATTCTACTGGGAATTAGAATATGGCAGTAGAGAGAAATTAATCACACTGTTAAAATGCACAAACACACACAGACACACGCACGTACACACACACACACACACACAACAGACAGACATGAAGAACTGTCACACAGAGGGTCCCAAACGATGAAAAAAAAAGGCATCATGAAAAAGCATGTCATGAAAAAAACACACACACACACACACACACGCTCATAGTGTTACACACACATAGCGTCACAGTCAGAGGCATACATTTCCTCCCCGTTGGTTCAGCAGTACATATGGAAGCCATATAGGGCCTTCTGGGCTCTGGCTGATTGGTATTTTATGAGATCTATAAAAGCATGGCATTATTAATCCATCCCTCCCCACCGGTCTGCACTGGACATGTTGTTCTTTGGGACACAGATACGGACCCACACTAATCCATTATCACACTGATCCCAGATGCGTACTGTTATGGTGGGGGGAAGATGGTCTGGGTCTAAAACCAGAGGGCCCCACAGGCCCCGGAGTCATCATTATTCCCCCCCTCTGCCTCTGTCGTGTTTTTGTTGACTTAAGCTCCTGTGTTACACATGTCACTGACCTAATGATGGATCCATTAATGAAAAAATCATACAATGCTCATATATCTGTTCACTGTAATATGTGTATGTTATGCCATTAAAACATTGGATGATATAATCTATATACAAATATAATTACTATTATATGTTTTTTATCTTCTTATTTGATCATATTCTTTGTAAAATGGGTACAGTGGCATGTAGGTCATGGTATGGAATAGATCACAAATGCACAAGGCAGACTGAGTGCCACATTGCAATGGAAATTCTATGCATACCTCCACAAACACACCAACAAACCTGTACCCACAAGGGCACACCACACACACACACACATGCATGTGCGCACACACACACACACACACACACACACACACACACACACAGGGACACACACAGACCACCACACACACACACATCACATCACATGCGTGTAAGAGATGTGGAAATTTCCCCTCTGTCGCCTGTGTGTGTGTGTGTGTGTGTGTGTGTGTGTGTGTGTGTGTGTGTGTGTGTGTGTGCGGATACTGCAGTGTGTTGGGCATCCCAGGGGAGAGCAGGAGGCTACGGGGTTAGGAACTATTGATCAGAGAGGGACTGGGACCCAGCATATGGACCAGAAGCAGAGAAAATGTCACGGGCTGAACCCACCGCAATCGAAAAAAAAGCAGGCAAAGGACACAACACACGGGAGGTGGGGGCATAGGGATCCAGAGCAGGAGCAGAGATGCCAAATTTATCTTTATTTCGCCACACATCTCCGAGGTGAGAGGAAGTGGGGTGGCGGGGAGGCAGCACTATTACCCAGGATAAAAATGTCACTTTTGTTGTTATTGCTAAAAGGTTAAATGAATGGGAGACAATGTGAATGAAGACATTTTCAAATAATCTTCTAATCAATTCAGCAGAGCTGACAGTAAGTAGGTCGGTTTAAGAAAACCGTCAGCTGCCTACAGAGTGACATGTAAAGCATGAATATAAAATCGTGTGTAAAATATGTGCTTCATAAATTTACCATAGTTATAGTCCCCCCCCCCCCCCAACACACAGACACAGACACACAGACACACACACACACACACACACACACACACATGCTTGCAGAGTTCTTGCCCCATTACTTTATTTATTCAGGAGATCAATATACCACCATGGGTGTCCTGACACTTGTGACAGCATGGCATCCCACTGCTATTTACTGCCTCAATTAACCTTGTGTTTCAGGGCTGAGCTTGTTCCCGTAACAGATTACGTGTTATTTTTACCTGGAAGTAACCAGGTAACCATGCCCAGGGCCACTTACTGTACAATGTAGTCGTCGCAGAGTCACAGGACAATTACAAGTGTCTTTGTTTTTTTTGTTTCCTTTGACTTTAGGATATCCTCTGGGGAAATTTACTCATTCCAGCTTAGTGGTGTGATGTATTTACCTTTAAAATCATCTAAGCTATTTTCAATCACCCCACACACACACAGACGCACATACACACACACACGTTCACAATAGCTTCAATTCACTGCACATCTGCAGCACATTCATAATATTCCGATTGGCCCCATATTCTTTTTATCATCAGTTTGCATATGGCATCCGTCCTTGAGACCGAGAGCGTCTCATCTGCATTTTGCAGTATAATGGTTGGCTTTATGGGCATTGAGAATGAGAAGGGAAATGCGGAGAATAAACTAGACCCAGCCCCTGGGGCAGAGTTTTAATAAGCAAGTATCTGCTTGTTTTCTCGAGAGCTGGTCGGAGCAATATCAGGATTTCCTAGGTGATAAATCACCTTTTGTCTTCCCGAATTTAATGAGTGAGCTAGGAGAGGGATTTCTTGGGGTCGGTATCCATCATGGAGGATCCCACTCCGAGCAAGCTCACGCTGTTTAACAATGAAGCTACTCCCAACTGAGCCAGTTACACGAAATGAGCTTCGAGCGCAAAGGTGGAGATTCATCAGCACAGCAAAGTGAATTAGGTTAGAGGAAACGTGTCACTCTGCAAAATACTTTAAATACAGTCCAGAAGAGAAATGGCCAGCCATCGGTAGAGATATTACACAGAGATATCCACAAATATACTGGCAATGCATGTGTCAATGCACACTTGGGTTCTAAGTGATTTCCAATAATATCAAAGCTGTTGGGATTTAGTTTTTAGTTGTTTTGTTTGTTTTCTCTTTTTTGTCAACTTTTTTTTCACAGCCCAGAGTCAGTGGCCTTCTAAGCCTCTTTCTGCTGAATGCATGGTGAAATAGAATTTCACTGAGTGCTCAGTCAATCAGTCAATGGCCAGTCTTACGAACGACCTCATACGACCTTTTACGCTTAAACCCTGCATGTGGTTCATTAGCAAACACGCTGCCAGTGGATTGACTTCTTAAAGATTTGGACATTGCAATCAGTCTAAATCAGCCCAGTGTTCTTTCCTCACCACTTTCCTCTCTCAAGCTTTGGTAGCATCAGGTCATCGCCACCTGGAAGCTGGCGTTATGCTGGCAGTGTGACAGCAAGCTCATGAAAACCCAACCCTGGCCCCAGCAGCCCTCTCCATCAGCCAACCTGCCAGATCAGGCCCACAGCACATCACAGGACTAGAGGGGGGGGGGGGGGGGCGAGGACGAGGACGAGGAGGAAGGGGAAAGACAGAAGGGGGTAGGGGAGAGGGTTTGAATATGATGACGTATTTGGACATAGAAAAAAGAGAGAAGAGAGTAAAGCTGTAGCAAAGACGAGAGACAGCATCTGCATGAAAGAGAAAGCGAGAGAGAGAAAATGAGACGGGGAAAGACAGGGATGGGGAGGGGGGGGGCAGCAAGAGAGAACACAAGAAAGACAGAGGGGTGTAGGGGAGAGTGTTTCAGTAGGATAAGATTATTCCACTCCCCCTTGGTCGTCATTCATGTTGTTTTAGCGCAGAGTAAGTGGGTCTTGTAGCCCTGTATGTGCCTAAGGCATGGATGGAAACATGCGTTTCAGAGGGAGAGCAAAGAGGGAGGTGAGAGGCAAGGGGTACAGTGCACAGCCTCCATATGTCTCTTATGTGTGCTGACTTCATCCGCCAAAACAGCACACCCAACCGCATGTGTGGAGGAATCCAAAGCAGCATAGTGATGGTGTTCCTACACACACTGCAGCATGTGCCTTTAATCTGCTAGCATCAAAATAAGCATTCTGTTTGACAGATTAGGCAGTGAAAGGAGCACTTGTGTTTCATGTGTTGGATCTCCATCTGCTGTGTCATGCTTAATGAAAATGGGCATAACGCTAATGATGGAGAGGATTGTTACAGAAGCACGGTAAGATATGTGAGATCATTATCATTACTATCAGTCACATTATACCTTACGATGTAATTTACGAATAAGAATTTACTTGCCTCCCTCTGCCAGTTTTAATTAACATTAAAATAATAAATTAGGTGAATTGTAAACATTTCCATTCAGGATTTCGTATTTGAAAAGTCAAAATTCACATTAAAAGTTTGTATGGAAACTCAGCTATCATCTAAAAATGCAGTTCTCATCTATAAGATTTTGAAGAGCAATTATGATGTTTTCACAGTTGTACTGCAAATTTCACTTAGATGTATATTCATAGTAACAGACCTTAGATTTATAGTGTACGCAAACATAACATGCGGGGTGTGAATGCATACACAGGAAGCCTAAAATGTTCCACCAATAACACTTATGATGTAAAAACAGCCTATTCAAAACAATCACTAGGTTTATGGATAGTTTGTGCATGTGTGGCTGTGTGTAATCTGTGTATTCTGTCTGTGTGCATGTGTGTGTGCGTGTGTGTTTGTGTGTGTGTGTGTGTGTGTGTGTGTGCGTGTTTGTTTGTGCGTGTGCGCACTTAGTCGGAATGAGATGTACCAGACTGTAATCTCCGTGCTGTTAACGGAGGGTGAGTCTCTATTTACTCGGGCAGCTGGGAAGCATAAAATATTAATATCAGCTGAAGTGTGGAGGTAGTGGAGGTAATGTACACACACTTAACCATGCAGCCTCTCACTGCAATGTACAGTATACTGTAAACAACACGAGTAGACACTATGTAAAGCCCTGTGTTTGTGGCACTGTGTATGTTTCCCAGTGTACATTTGTAGGAAGTAGGAACCATAGAGGCTCTGTGTAGTAGGGGGTTATGGCTTCTTTTTTTCTATGTTTTTTTTTAGTTCTAAGTGTTTTATGATTTAAAAATACATCTCGAAAACCCTGAAGTGCTTTTCCCAGAAGTGTCAGTGAATTCTAAAATGAAATATTTCAGTTACAGCAGCTGCAATAATACCTTGACCATGAACTAGCAGTAACCCTGTGAAAACTGTTAGTGCAAAGTTACTGTAAAGTCAGCACCATTTATTTATTTATTTTTTTACTATAAATGTAGCAAAACATTTGTGATACACATGAAACCAAACATAACAAGTAAAACATTGAAATACAAGACAACCTGATACAGATTCCATCCATAACAGCAGATGGAGTTGATAACCCATCCTCATACATTGTATCGAATGGTGCATGTGTTGGTGATGAATGTTAATGACCAGATTATCAGTACGCACGGTGGCTTCTGGACTGCAGGGGTCTTCACACACTGACTCTCTGATTTCTATATCTCTGACACCAGGGTCAGTTTACTCATGGCTATAGTTCACAAAAAAAACCTCATCAGAGAGTCCCTTTAATCTACACCCCCCTTACATAAACATTCTGTTTGATGGGTAGGCTGTACAATAAAAGAAAACCAGAAGCTTTAAAGTAAAGGATAAAAAAGTCACACAGACCCTTTTTTTTGCTCTTTGTCTCCTCTCGCTTCATCTTCCAAAGAATTATGAATGATACACAGTGGGTATACATAAAAGACATATACTTTATGCACATCTTTAGTGTTAACATGACATTGCATGCCTATTATACAAAGTTTACCCAATAAAGCGAAAAACAAAACCAAACAAAAAAAAGGACAAACATGTTAAACACTAATTTGCAGTGAAGGAGAAAAGCACTGGTATGATATCAACACCCCTTTGCCAGGTTATATCTCTCTTATCAAGATGTGTTTTCACATCCAGCGACAACAACACAATATAACATTGTATGACATTTAGAAAGGACTATGTAATGTAAATACATTCTTATACTGTGGATTAAGAATGAAGAAGTTAAAAACATTGAATGGACAAAGAAACAACCACTCACTCAACTGTGTTATGTATTTTGTTGTACGATTTTAAATATAATTAATTTGATTTACTATGTGCAAGTTACTTTTTACAGAGCGTATTTACATGTTGGTGTAAGTTGTGTGTGTGTACACGTGACGGTCCCCTCCTGTGGAAATAGTGTGGAAATAGTTCTGTGGAGGACTAAATTGGCCACCGCAGCAGAGCTAGGAACAGTGATTAATTACAAATTAAAAAATAAAAATCAACAGCAAATAAAATTGACTGCTAAAGCTGCTGAGTTGCGCAATGCAGATGCAAGGACCTAAAAAATTTTTAAAAAAAAAGTCTGAGCAGAACTTAGTCACTCCAGAAACATTAACTGGAAAAAAAAACCCTTCTGCGTGTGCACAGGTAGGCCCTGTACTTTTCTGCTATGTTCAGCGTTGAGCTGGTGAGGAGCTCTGCGAGTGTGAGCGTTGACTGCTCTGCTATATACCGTACCCAGGATGGGGACTGCACTGCCATATTTGCTGTGTCAGGAGCACACTGATTATCACAAGTCATCACAGGTGGAATTGCTGAAGGCTCTGTCCTTATCCACAACACTTGCTCTATAATCAGTGCTGATGTAGAAGAAAAGTTATATAAATTGACACAAAAAAAGCTACAGGGTCGTGACAGCGTTCATTGCTATGCAGGGGACCCAACAGTATTATGACATATGACCTGTTGGGGTCAGTTTAGTTCGTTTGAACGCTGCCAAAATATATTTTTTAGCCCCGGTGTAGCATAGCATAATCCCCAGACTGAATTATCCTGTCAGGCTTCTAAGGGGAACTCAGGAATGCTTTTCTGTGTTTGTGCACCGGTGCTGCTCTAATCTCAGCCTGTGCATAAGTACACTGGCCTATCACGCTAATTATGAGGGCACCAGTTGGTCGGGGCCCTTTCTATACACAGCAGTTGTTGCGATGTAAAACGTCCGCGTCCAGGATGAATTTTACAGCCCCAGTAGTAAATATTTATGTTTACATATCAATGTTTTTTTTTTCATTTATTCATTCTCCAACATTCTGCATCCCCCAGAGAAAGCGATAGACAAACTTTTAAAAAGCTGCAGGTAAAGGAAAGCCTGTGCATGCTAATGTATTGCTGGGAGTGTTAGACTTTGTTCACAGATGGATGTGCATTTGTGTATGTGTGTGTGTGTGTGTGTGTGTGTGTGTGTGTGTGTGTCTGCGCATGCGCGTCTGTGTGTGTGTGTGTATGCGCATGCGCGTCAGTGTGTGTGTGTATGTGTGGGTGTCTGTGTTTGTGTCTTTGTGTGTCTGTTTAATTGTGTGCTCGTATGCATAACTGTGTGTGTGTGTATGTGGTGTGTGTGTGTGTTTGTGAGAAAAAGTGTAGCACATTGGGACCTACTGAAAATTACAATTTCAAGCAAACAAAACAACAACCAAAAAAAAAATGCTGTGAATTATGGTGCATTAATTCAGAGGGTGACTAAAGTTTTTTATAATGCACCACATTTCTGTCCCTCCCTCCCATCCCATCCCAGCCCATCCCATCCCATCCCAGCCCTCTTCCCAACAGCACACAGTGTCCACACAGTCATCCCCAGGAGAGCTCACATTTCTGGAGTCTATTACTCAGTTTCAGGAGAAAAAAAGTCAGCTATATCCTGAGGAACCCCAGCAGCAGGGCTACACAGGACGCTAGCAGAGCGAAGCTGGCTGGGTGGGCGTGAGTGTGGGTGCGGCTGGCGTGGCCCTTTAAGGACTCCTGGTTGGTCTCGTCGGGGTCGGCAGGGTTCAGGGCGACGGTGGTGGCCAGCTGCTGCGCGCGCTTGGTGCACATGTCGTACAGGTTGCCGGAGAACTGCATCTTCTTGGACTCCTGCCGCAGGGACTCCCACACCGCCGCCGCATCCTCAGGGCAGCCCGCCATGGCCGTGTTAGCGCAGGAGTGGAACTCATCCCAGGACCTGGACACACACACACACACAAACACACATGCACACACACATACATACACACACATATACACCCATCCTCAAATACACACACACATACACATATAGAAACACAAATACTCACACACACAAACACACATGCACACACATATACACACACACATACACCCATCCTCAAATACACACACACACATGCATACATGCACACATACAAATACACACAAACAAAAAAATACATCTTCAATAATTGTTGCCATATATGTAGATATTACTTTGGTAAATCTGACAAATTCCCCCATCCAAACCAGACGTCAGCATGTTTGACCAAATGGTGGTGCATATAGGGTCTGTCTCTACCATTTTTAATACATAACGCAGTACAGCTGGTAAGGGAATCAATAGCTATTACATTACTGGGAACTTCATGCAGGGATACCTCTTTTTGAGAGGATGCACACACCCAACGAGACAGCAGTGGGTGCCACAGTGAATAGCTGACACGCATGTTATGACCAAGAAAGAGATTTGTGAATGTAACATTACACTCCCATTGTGAACTTTCATTTCACTGTTTTGTAATATTAAATTATGGCATACATTTAATGCCATGTGAGGACATCCACACACAACCACCACTCACACAGCCTAGGAAATACATCTAATGACGAGGTCATCAGTGGGAGGGCGTATTAAATTCTTATTAGCATGCAATTACTGTAAAATGATGGAGGATAGTAAAACAGTAGAACAGGCGAAACCAGAACTGCCTGCATTTCCGTGCTACATTTCTGTTGCTCAGATGGACCACATAGCTGCCAGTTCTCTGGTTGCTAAATAACATACAGCTTTTCAGCTCTCTCAGATCTAGCAATACATTTCCAGTGTGAGTCTCAGCCGCAGGCTACAAAGAGACGTGGCACACTGGGAGAGAGACGGAGGAAAACTAAATTAAAATTGACTCCGCTATAATGACATAAAACAGACAAATCCCTTTTATATCATCTGAGTAAGCAAGCTTGTGGTTGCAGCGTTATGACATGAGAGGTTAACAAGATTGCCAAAACACCCAAAGGTAACGATTTTTATAAGAACATTACGGCTAAGGATTTCATGGCTTAGTTGTAGTTTTTTTTTTTCGTTGTTTTTTGTTTTGGATGTGGGCTTAGATGGCCATGTTTGAGCTGGATTTGGAAGGATGCCCACTGAGCATGCCCAAAACTCCAAACGGCACATCTGCACTGGCCTGTGTAAAGAACTGCTTACTATTCACCCTGGAGAACCTCACAGAAAATGGGCTAAATTAAGAAGAGCAGGAAATGAATATCAAATAAGCTGCTATCAGGTGCTGCAGATGTAGGCTACTAGATAGGGACGACAACCCCCTACCAACCCCCCTTCCCCACCGCTATGCTGTAATAAATGTAATGATGATGATAATGGTGATTATAATAGTACTAGGCCTACATTTATTTACTATAGATGTTGGCTATGTAACACCCACCAACGTAATAACTTCCCACCAACCTAATAAACCACCCATGTAATAAAAAATATGCACGTTTCAGAGGTTGCACGGCTATCTTACTAACTTTCCTGAACCTCGCTTTTCTGTCAATGCATGACGCAACAAAGACAGGCGTAGGATTGGAATTATTGTTTGAACGGTGATGTATGGACTTAGGAACTCTATACCACTGAGATGTGCCGTTTCTCTGCCGGTTCTAAGCACAAGTTCCTGCAATATCCCATGGAGAATACAAACTGAGGGGCAGCCTTGGCCTAGATGAAATATGGAGATTTTTTATTTTCAAAGAAGGCTGCTGCTGTTTGGAAGAATGTTCCTCATACAGCTGTAAGTCCTAAGAAAACCTAGGACAAAAGAGTGTGTGCTTGAGCGTGTTCATGAACATGTGTGTGTGTGTGTGTAGGTAGAGAGGTGGTGGAGATTAATGCTATAATTGGTACCTTAAGGAATAAGCCTGTACTGGAGTAAGCATGTCTTTGGTTGCGTGGTGTGTGTGTGTGTCCCTGCAGGTTCTCCATGTGTCACAGTATGGCTTCTCCACACACAGCTGTCAGCGTCTCCACTCACTCCCTATTTACTTGAGTGCAACATGAGATGTGTGCATGTGTGTTTGCTGTGTGTTTGATGTATGTGTAAGAGTGTGTGTGTCTGTGTGCGTGTGTGTGTGTGTGTGTCTGTGTTTCATGTGTGTCTGTGTATTTGATGTGGGTGTGTGCGTGTGTGTATGTGTATGTGTGTTTTATGTGTGCTTGTCTGTAAACATGTGAGGCTTGTGTGTCTGTGTATGTGATGTTTGTGTTTGTATTGTTTGAGTGTGTGTGTGTGTGTGTGTGTGTGTATTTTATGTATGTGTCTAAATATATGCATGTGCTTGTGTGACTGGGTGTTTGTTATATGAGTGATTCATTATATGTTAATGTGCATAAGCGAGACAATGTGTGTGTGTATGCGTGCGTGCATGTGTGTGTGTGTGTGTGTGTGTGTGTGCACGTGTGTGTTTGGTGAGAGCATTATAGCAATAGCATGTTGAGTGGCTGAAGGCTGCGGTAACACACCACAGCGAAGCTTTACAGATGTGTGTACATCCAGAACAAGGAAGAGGGGAGGAGGCGAGAGCGGAACTCTCAATCTTTAATTAGGCAACCCACTTAAGCACATGGGAAGAACTGTCAGGGTGTCAGAATGTATTGGGGCATAAAAAAAGAGATAAGCTGGCGCAAAGAAGAGAGAGAGCATCTGTGTGACAGAGAGAGAGAGAGAAAGTGAGTGAGAGAGACAGAGACAGATAGAGAGACAGGGAGAGAGAGAGTATGTAAGGGGGAAAGTCATGAATTTATCAAAACAGACAGAGAGATTTTGAACTACCTGACCTGTTGTATAATACTCATCCAGCATGTATGTGAAGATGCACAAAATGAAAAAGTTTTTTTCTTTCCCCCTCATTCCTTTATCCCCCCCACACACAGACTCAGTCAGAGAGACAGACACATATACACACACACACACACACACACACACACACACACACACACACACATACACACACGCACACGCACACACAGAAAACACACACCTGCAGATGCTGTCGATCTCCTGCGTCCCCTCGTCTTTGGTGGGTCCCTGTGACAGACTGTCACCCAGGGCCAGCAGGCACGTGGCGAAGCCCTGGAAGATGGACCCGCACTTCCTGGTGACCCCGGCGGAGCAGGGAGAGGGCACCAACACTGCGGGCAGGCAGGCAGAGGGGGACACACGTCAGGGGTCAGAACACATGCTGATGGTACAGGCTGCGATTTCCCTCCACCCTTTTTAAATTCATTACATTAATTCGTTAATTAAATTCATTCTACCCCCCTTTATCAGGTAGCCATCCTCAAACTACATTTTATGTACTTTACTCCCCCCTACCCATGCAGAGTTTTAGACAATCACTAATTTCACTGCATGTCCTACTCTACCCTTGTATCCTTGTATCCTTGTATTATACCATCACGTTATTACAGTAGGCTGTGATACTTTTGACAAAAATGACTTGCTGTGCAGTGTAAGCTGTTTAATTAAACAGAGTTTATTTTCTGTGGAGATTTTGTCCATGGGGTGTAGATCTGAGGTGTTGGAAAAAAAACGAGATGTCTAGTTACGTTACCGAATTAACCAAACACTATACAAATGTATGCTGTGAGGTCGAAATATGTGCCCCTTGCTCCAACTGTACACTGACAAAAGTTAACATGTGCTGCATGTTTTCTATGTTGGTTTAACTGGCACTATTTAACTAACATATATGTCCATGGCAGTTAAACAAATAGTACAAGAAGAATAATGCAACTTAAACCAATGCAAAGATCAATGCAGCACGTTGCTTTAATGACTCAACAATATTTACACTATAGTGGCACATCCCAGGCAGACCTTAATGTTTTTTTACAATTATTATTTATTTTATCCAAAGCAAAATAAAAGACAAGGAGTAGCAGTGCATACAAACAAGTCGTCAGTCATCAGTCATAGCCTACGAATGCATCGTTTTTTTCAGCTCTTTCCTGAAAATGCAGCCTACAGAGTGTGCCGCACCAGACATGCCAGCATCTGTCACATGACCAGGTGTGCCACAGAGCAGACATGCCCGGTGTGGGTCACAGCTGCACCAGACTGGAAATCAATGTGGGAGAGACGGCAGACTTCCCGAGCTTGGCTGCACTCTCAGCTCAGTGCCCAGCCAGAGCCAAGAGCCCAAAACCCAGAGCCCAGAGGCAGGCCCAGAGCCAAGATAACTTTTATTATCACTGAGGGGGGAATTCGATTAGCCCTCAGAGCATCGCATATGTGGAAAGTTCAAGACAGAAAGAGTGGAGAAATGTGGGTTAGAGCCATGAGGGATAATTAAGACATAGTAATAATACACACAACAACACAAATCAGTAAAATTATGTTGGACAATTAGTGTTTTGAGCTTAGGCTCCCCTGAGCCACTCTAAAACCCACTCTGCAGCCAAAATAAGAGTGTTGGCAGTTGTTAGTTTTGTCCAACTGTGGGTGACTATTTCATTTTACTAAGATCTATAAGCCCTCTGGATTTATTGGGTTGGAAGTTGCCGCGCTGCCTGAGCAAAGGTCTTTATCTGATGCTGGATACATTACTGGTGGAGAGCATGCTGCATGCTCCATCTACTTGTCCCGAGGACACATCGATCTGTGGCACAGACAAGATGCTCACCAATCACAGTCTGAAAAACAAAAACAAAGACATATGCTCCTGTGCCATGCCGAAAGACTCCACATCTCCTCACACCTAATTGCGGAACAGTCATCTCGTCATCAACGCAGTGCAGTTATGCAGAGAAAAGCCGAGTGTAAAAACCAATTTTCACTGCAGGGCAAGTATAGTGGCTGTGTTTTAAGTCTCCCTCCTCCACTTGAAATCCTTCTGGCCTTGGCGCAGTAATAGAAAGAAGCACTGTCTGTCTTCCAATTTAGTTATAATCAGCATGTGTAGTGGACTCTGTAAGAAAAGGGCACAATGGAACAAGACCCTGACCTTGAGGGAGCTGGCAATGCATTTCAGTGCAAATCCGCTCTCCACGAAGGACAACAAAAAACAGCAAAACAGCTGTGATCTGCAGTGTGTGCAACCCAAATACAGCCTCATTTCTGCATTGATGTGCACCTCCCAACGTACCTACACAAAGAAGAGCAATTAGTGAATCAGTTGCTAGTTTTTTTTTTTCCGTTTTTTTTTTCGAGTGCACATTCCAGACACGCTGGATACATAAGTGAGGATGAGGCTTGGTGGGTGTTAGCCTGAAGCACCTTTCTCAATCAATCCTTCATTTTCTCTCCCCCATCCTGCTCTTGTTAGCTGCCCCACAGAGTTGATGGCATCAAGCAGCAGCACAGGTAGACGGACTGACATGGCGTAAATGGAGTGGGATCGAGGGGGGGGGGGGGGGGGGGGTGGAGATCTTAATTGGTTCAGACAGCCAATCAGACCCATTCCTCTTGGGCTCCCCCTGGAAATACATGATTAATATTTGATAAGAAAGAAACTCCCCTCCCCTGCCTCCTCCCCTCCGACCTATCGATTTCTGGCACTGTTTTTGCAGCTGGGGGTCTGCAGATTATTGGTTTTACTCATCCACATCAACATTTAATGAGGACCTGGAGAAGAATATCCTGCCTGGGACAGGAAGGCGGAAGAAGAGAGGAGTTTAGGACATGAGAAGGCACTGAGAGAACAAGGACATCAGAGAGGATGAATTTACTTGAGGATCATTAAAGAGTACCGATAAAGACAACCCTATAACGCCCACAACAGAGGCATGCATACTGATACTGAATGTAGGCCTTTATTCTAAATCATAATTCACTTCAGAACAAAAACACACACAGGTCTTGCCTACTGTAAATGCATGTAAATGAACATGTAAATATATTCATCAGTGTAGTTCAAAAACAAGCTTGTAGATAAATGAGTACACAAGCGCATTAATTCACAGGGAGCCGACAACACACGGGCAACAAATGCCACCCAGAATACAGACCAACGCGATCTGTGCTTTCAGAACATACTTATTGATTTAGATGAGAGGCTAGCCCTCTGAAATAGCAAGCTCTCCATGCATACTGCATGGCTTCTGTTGCAGCGCGCCCTGTCTTATTATTGATGTCTCTGCCAGTCTGCGTCTCTGACTGTGTCCAGGCTCACACACCACACCACACTGCCTCGCATCGCATCAGCGTGGCCACGGTGCAGTTCAGTGGGCATCTCTGTCCAGCGCGGGCGGTGGACCCTGTGCTTCTCCTCGAGCTGCGGCGTAAATATTTTATCAGCGCTACCTCCTGGCCCAAAGGGCCAACAGATGAAGTGTCCTGTTGTAGCATTTTGTTTTATTTTATTGAACAGTGACCTTGAGAGAAAAAGAAGGGAGAGAGAGAAAGAGAAAGAGACAGACAGAGAGAGAGAAAAGAAAAATTGAGAAAGAAGAAACAGAGAGACAACAAAAGAATTGAAGGGAACGGGGAAAAAAGAATTGTTCTGACAAGAAGAAATAATAAATAAACACTAAAAATGTAACCTTGCTCCAATTACAGTTAATCGGCAATTCTACTCTGAACGGCCACCTCAGACAGTGGCCAGGAAATAGACATACATCCATGGTAATAGTCAATTAGTATTCAGACAGAGCTCAATCAATTAACCACATTACTTTAATAGTGCTGCTGTTTATAGCGTTGAAACGGCCTCTATGACATTGATTGTACAGCCCTCTCGCAGGGCAGGTCATTACAGCGAGCTATAAAGTACAATGAGTTGTCTAATGCCTGATGTCAATAGTCTGGTGACCTGACTTTTTTTTTCCTTGACTAGCTTCAGCATTGTAATAATAGCTTTAGCTTTACCATTTCTCCCATTCTGTCCTCGTTTATGCTCTCTTTATCTCTCGCTATCTCTCTCTAGTTTGTCTTTTTTCATCTTTGTATCTCTTTCTCTACTGCTTAAGCCCTCCCCTTAATGAACCATCCACACAGCCAGCCAGCTAGCGAGCGAGCAAGGAGAGATAGCTGCAGGCCATTCATTTTGGAGAGGCCAGATGAAAGGAGAGGAGAGGAGAGGAAGGGCAGCCAAGAAGGCTTGCGCCTCCCTCCTGGTCAGGTGAACTTAACACTTTTTCATCAGTTTCATCACCTCAAACAACCACGCTTCAATTGCTGGAGTTAAAAAGGAGGGAAAAAATCATTTGCCAAGACTTTCCTTTCAATATCCTGAGATCTGAAGATGACTATGGAAGATTTGGCCCTGAAGCCTTCAAGGTCTCCATCATAGAATAAAGCTGATGATTTTAATAAGACTAAAAACAGACTGAAGGATAACAGCTATGAGTATAATATAAATATAATTTAAAAGTTTAACTCAAAATAAAATTCACGTCATATAACCGAACATCAAATGTAAATATATATCAATGGTGATTAAATGCAATCTAATTTGTTTAATTTGTAAGCTAATTTGTTTACATACGTTTATTTCAATTTAGTTTAAAGGTAAAATTATGTTAGACTTAAAATTTATTCAGTATGGAGTAGGAAGTCATTTTATCTTACACGTCACATTTAAATTCCCTGTTGTTTTTCATTTTGAATGAGACTTTATATTTGATCATCTTGCAATTCCATGCGTCACCATTTCATTCAAATGCGTTTCATTTACTTTTAGAAAGAGTTCAGTTTTAGGTTGCACTGTCACCTGTCAATCATATACCCCGCCCATCAATCGATTGCAAATGTCTGTCAGTGCATAGTCCAATGCCAGATGAAGATGCTGCTCAACATAAACGGCCTCTGGTGAAGTTGGGTGAAGTCCTGATAAATCGATCAAGATAATGATGGATGGGGGTGCCAACAAGTATGATTGGCAGGTGATAGTGCAACCTAAAACTACAGTACCCGACAAAAGTCTTGACGCTTATCCAGTTTGTAGAAACAAAATCTTATAACCCGACTTGTAATTAACACATTGGCTTTAGAAATGTTTCATATGAAAGCTAAAACCCTCCCAAATAATGCTGAATATACCAAAATAAATTTGCTTCACTGAAGAAAGAATGATCATTTAATCAACACAGAAAGGTCCGATTTTGGCAAGACAAAAGTCTTGTCGCCTTCCCAATCCTAGATTACAGCCTCACCTGTGATCAGTTATTGATCAATCAATTAGTGGATGTGTATAAAAAGAACCCCAGCATACCAGACCTTCACATCAACTCCAACTTGCCCTCTGACAACATGCCTAAGATGCACCCTGAGACCAAAGCATTAATTATCAAGAGGACCAGAAGACCAGATCCACTGCTGAGGTGGCTGATACCTTCAATGTGTCTCAGCGTCAAGTACAAAGAATAAGAAAAAAGATCTGAATAGACTGGAGATGTTTTTGACAAGCCCAGGTCCGGCAGACCCTGCTAGACAACTGCTCAGGAAGACCGTGTGTTCCAAGGCCAGCCCCTTTTTTCACTGCAGCAGAGCTCCACCAGGCCTGGTCACCTCAAATCCCTGTGTCAACCAGAACAGTTAGTAGAATTCTGTCTCGAAATGTCCTCCATGGTCGAATCAGTGCACAGAAACCAAAACTAAACAAAAGGCAATTTAAAAACATTTGGCAAGGCCCACAGCCTGCTAAAAGGATGGATGCTGGAAAAGTGGCAGAAGATTTCTCAGATAAATCTTCGGTTGAAATACATCACAGCCACCGCAAATATTGCAGGAGACCTACTGGAGCCCGTGTGGATCCAAGATTCACACAGAAAACAGTTAAGTTTGGTGGCGGAAAAATCATGGTCTGGGGTTACATTCAGTATGGGGGTCTAAAACATTTGCAGGGTGGAAGACAATATCAATAGCCTAAAATATCAAGAAGTATTAGCATTTAGCTTTCATATGAGACATATTTTAAAACCAATGGATTAATTAAGTAAGGTTATAAGCTTTTGTTTCTACAAACTGGATAAGCGACAAGACTTTTGACGGGTACCGTAAAGTCTTTCTAAAAGTCAATTAAATACGCTTGAATTAAAGGGTGGTGCATGGAATTGCATGAGGCTTAAATATCAAGTCTCGATCAACATGGGAAAATAACAAGAAAATGTAAATGTAAATGTATGAGTTCAAGTGAATTCAGCTTCTTATTCAATTAATTTTAAGTTTAAGGTAATTCTAACTTCAAAGTAAATTAAAATATCAAGAAGTATTAGACACCTCTTACATTCCCAACCACAAATTTTGCAGCAGGATGGTGCTCCATCGCATACTTCCATCTCTACATCAAAGTTCCTCAAGGCGAAGAAGATCAAGGTGCTCCAGGACTGGCCAGCCCAGTCACCAGACATGAACATCATTGAGCATGTCTGGGGTAGAATGAAAGACGAAGCATGGAAGGCAAAACCAAAGAATCTTTATGGACTCTGGGAGGCATGTAAGACTACTTTCTTTGCTATTCCTGATGACTTCATCAATAAATTGTACGAGTCATTGTCGAACCACATGGATGCAGTCCTACAAGCTCATGGAAGTCATACAAGATATTAAATATGAACCTCACAGCACCATTACTTGATTCACTGATGTTATGCAACATATTTTTGTATTTGAAGTAAATTATTTGTTCAATTTTCTGTAGGCGACAAAACTTTTGTCTTGCCAAAATCTGACCTTTCTGTGTTCATTAAATTATCAATCTTTCCTTAGTAAAGCAAATTTATTTTCAGTATATTAACATAATTTAGGAGGGTTTTAGCTTTCATATGAGACATTTCTAAAACCAATGGATTAATTAAGTAAGGTTATAAGCTTTTGTTTCTACAAACTGGATAAGCGACAAGACTTTTGTCGGGTCTTTTGTCTTTCTAAAAGTCAATTAAATACGCATGAATTAAAGGGTGGTGCATGGAATTGCATGAGGCTTAAATATCAAGTCTCGATCAACATGGGAAAATAACAAGAAAATGTAAATGTAAATGTATGAGTTCAAGTGAATTCAGCTTCTTATTCAATTAATTTTAAGTTTAAGGTAATTCTAACTTCAAAATAAAGTAAATTAAACTTTAAATTAGATTACATTTGATAACTATTAATAGATTTAAATGTGATACTTGGTAATATGACCTATGTGAAATTTTATTTTCTAATTAACTTTTGTTTTAACTTTCGTTATTTTTCACCTCTCATACACAGCTGGTAAGGCATGCCGCAGGCTTTATATAGCTGTCAATATGCCCTGTGGAGTCACAGTTCTCCAGACATTTAAAAAAAATCAGCATCTTGAAGGGAAAGGGGGAGGGCTGTGGGGGAGGCTGGTTAAGCAAATATTTTTTCAGATGTCGGACCTGTGTTAACCTCGGAGTTGCAAAGATGGCTAACAGCACTGAGGGAAGGAGTCATATCCGGCACCAACCCTGGATCTCCGCGCAGGGGGTTAAATATGCAGGTCTTGGCAGGCACGCTGCTGACCCAGCGCATTTGGTGCTGATGTCTGCTCTATGTAGACCCTCCAGACGCCCCATGGGGAACAAATCAAAATAAATTAAACCCATTCTTTCTCACGTGTCAATTTCTGAAGGATCCATGTCCTTCCTGCTCCATGAAAATAGATAAATAAATAAACAACAAACACTTCCCACACACATACACGTCTAAGGTGGACAAAAATAAATAAATAAACACGAGGATGTTACGTGTCAAAGCGGACAGGCGTGCTGACAGTTGGTCGTGCATTATGACTGAGCCGAACTCCACTCCAACCTGGGGGCTGGTGAGTGCAGAGCCGCTACAGAGTGATGTGGCCATCTGCTCGGCCAGAAACTTCAATTCCCAGGGGCCTCTACTCAGCTGAACATACCATGCCTTACCTCAGCTTTTGGCCAGACCATCAGCCTACAGTACGTTCATTGATGCTGTGTCCTTATGTTGTACAGTGAGCACAAGATCCGGGAAACAAGAGCTGCAGCATAGATAGGAGTTGTTTTGACTGGCAAACAAATCTGTGTGGCCTGTGTGGTGGAATTTTAGAAGATCTCAAAGTGAAAGACCCAGATATTTTATCGTGGAGCAATGTTCCCATCCTGCCCAGGATAGGGTGGGTATATCACAGCTTTAACGCGTCTGGAGACAGAGGAGCTTCTGCCTAGTAGACAATATGACACTCTAAATTACTGCAGTGATGCAGCATCAGGGGGGCTAAACAGTCTGTAGACCAGTGGAGTGAGAGCATAGCCCTCTGATTAGCGCTAAACTGTGAGCCACGGTCCAAGATGCTAACGACCAACAGTCAATCCTCACTCTGGTGCAGTGCGATAATGAAATGGGTGGCTCCCTTGTCCTGGAGGCTTTATTGAGACATATCTCAAGTGATGACACAATCAAGGACAGGAAGAAAAGAGATGTGTGTGGAGGGGGCGGCTGGGGCTGGGGGTGGCGTCAAGAAAGTTCCAGAAGACTGATGCATTTAATACCCCGTGTGATCTAATGCAAGGCACTGGGCAGAGCTCATTAGAACACAGACCCCCTTTGGCCGCTGCTACGATGTATCCATCAGAAACATCAGACAGCCACTCCACAGGAAGTGATCTCATTAGTCACGTTATTGCTGTGATATATCTATCAAAGCCAACGCCGTGTTACACGCATGGCACAGCTCTAAACACGTGGGTCGGCCTGGGTGGCCATGGTGAACCACAGTTCATCCATGCCAGTGTGTCAGTCGTTGGCGGTGGGCTAAAAGTGCCGGCCTCTGAGTGAGAGGTGACAAACACAAGGGGCCATGCTGCCTATTTCATTAGCTGTTCCACTGTTTACCCTGTGTTAGTGCCAAAGAAGGGTGTGAATAGGGCATCAGTGGGAACTTGCTTGGACAAACATAGAAAGCATGCAAGCATGACCTTTGGTACATTTTTGGTGATTTTTTCGGGCCCTCATATTAAAGACATGTGGGGCCCTATTTTGCTGCGGCGCATTGTGTATTCGCGACATGCGCATGCTGTCATTGCTATTCTGTGCCAGTGCAACGTTCATTTTTTCAGGCAAAAAATCACGTTGTCTAGATAGCAGATGACATTGCGCCGTGACAGGCGGGTCAGCGAAAAGAAGAGGTGTGGTCTGGCGCAAAGCGCACTAGATGCTATTATGAGAACGCATAAACCATTTGCGCTTTTGATCAATAAAAAGGTCCTTTTTCGTCACTGGCGCATTAAAAAAACTATTTTAGAGGCGCACAGCGCGTTGAACTCCGATGTACCTGCTGCTGCGCCAGAGAGGCGAGCTGAACTGGCAGAAAAGTTGCAACATGTATAGCCTGTATAGCCATGTATTTTTATGTTTTAGTAAGCAAACAGGCACAAATAATAAGAGTATAGCAATGTTTTGCAGTTTATAGCAATGTTCTTCTTTTGTCGTTTTAAATAAACAGCGATTGCAATGTTCTGCAGTTTATTTAATAAACAGCGTGGCAAGTTGTAAGAAATGAAATAGACTAATCTTAAAAAAGAAAACTAGTGGACTAATGGTTTGATGGACCTTTACATTTTATTTTGATGTTTCCTTTGAGTTTAAAGCTTTTGTTTCACGTCTTCTAACGTTGTTGTACCGCTTTGGGCACTGTTCGAAAGTTCTCTTCTTGCCAAAGGAGGCCACAATTATTGAAGATATTTCCTCCTATACTTCTATGATATTTCCTCCCATACTTCTATGTCTAATAATTATGCATATTATATGGTACATAATAATGTACAGTAATATTAATGTACAGTAGTTCCAATTGGATTGTATGGGGGATAGCTTGAATGTTAGATCTTTTTCCACATATAGTATGTGTACTTGATCTGTATACTAGAAGCTGAGAACTCATTCACAGATTTATTTTGTGTACCCCCTAGAGTGCATTCAGGTACCCCAGCTTAACAATCGCTGCTTTAGAGGAAAGGAATAAAAGAAACACTGTGCCATGGTGGCAAAGTAACTGTACTTAGGTTTGCTATTTCAACCTCTTACTCTCCTACCTACATCTACATCTTTATTAGAAATTCCTCTTTGAAGCCTCTAACACAGGAGAATTAAAACACTTAAATGGATGTGGGCTCTACATGGTCAAGAGCAAAGATTGTCCCTGTCTGTTTTCAAAAAGCTCTTGAAAACCCTTCTCTTCCAAGAGAGTCCAACTAACTAACCATCTACCCCTCACCTATATGCACTGTCTGTCAACATGTTCACCTTGCACTTATACGCACTGCCACTACTAACTGCCTGAGATGCTATACCAACAGTACTTAATTATATGTACTCAAGGGTACGCAACATACACTGAAACAGACAAGGACGTGGTGATTTTGAAGAAGAGTGTCCTTCAAGAAGGTCTGTGTTAGACATACAGACCACACACATGCATCGGCCAAAAAACTGTGTAACTGAGTCTCCTTGGCAGCCGAAATATATTCTGTGACCATCTCTCTCTCTCTTGCTTTGTCAGTGAGCAGTGATCAATCACCAGGGAGCCACGGAGACGTATCACGCGTACCCAACTAAGAGTGGAGCATCAGATAGCAGATAGCAGACCCATCCACCACCAGCCTCAGCTCTCTGCTCCTGGGGGTGGGCCGCATGGTTGTGAAGTTGACTGAGCTTCTATGGTAACTTTTCCTATGGTAACTGTGCTCTCTCTCTTTCTCTGTCTTTCTCTTTCTCTCTCACTCTCTTTCTCTCTCTGTTGTTTGCCTCTCTCTCTCTCTCTCTCTCTCTCTCTCTCTTTCTCTGTCTCCGTTTCTCTGTTTCTCTCTCTCTCTCTCTCTCTCTCTCTCCCTCTCTCTCTCTCTCTCTCTCCTCTCTTCTCTCTCTCTCTCTCTCTCTCTCTCTCTCCCCTAGTGCAGCATCATTAAGAGGGAGGAGAAGGCCCGATGCAGCCGGCTACTGACAACATCGCGTGCAGGGAGAAAATCACGGAGAGCCTTAATTCCCTTGGCAGAGGAGAAAATAGGAACAAGGGTTTGGGGGTTGGGGGGTGCTATGGTGAAGAGATGGATGACGACGACACAAAGCAAAAAAACAACACCTGATAATTAACTCTGGCTGTGAAGCTCTCCCACTCTGGAATGATTGGCTAACCTTTAGGATTTTTCCATTCACACCTCAACGTGCCTTGCACGGCAGAGGTTAGAAAAAGGGGGGGGGGAGACAAAATGAGTCAGGACTACATTTGGTCACATCTAATTTCTCATTTGTCTATTACAAGAGAAAACGAGAGACAGAAAGACAGAGAGAGAGAGAGGGAGAGGGAGAGAAAGCTAGAGAGGAGAGGGGGGTGTTTTCATGGAAAAATGCCTTTAAATTAATGGCTTTGCCAATGACAAACTATGATGCATGACTTGTTAATTGCACATGCCATCAATCAATGCTTCAATCCAAATGAACGAGGCTATCATTCATACATTCATTATTGATATGTGCTGTGTCCAAACTGATTATAGCAATTAAGACAAACACTTGTGAAGTATAAATAAACAGAAGAAAAAAAAGATGCAAACAGACCTAGAAAAATCCCATCTCTAAGTAAAAAGAGCAGCTTCTGGGTGTTCCATTCTGGGTGTTCATCACATTTTATGCAGTCTATTAATGAGCACTTACATCAGCAAGGGGTGAAAAACAACCCACAAAACTACATCTGCAGCTCCAACTGGCACAGAAACCTCATAGACTCTTTAAAGGGGTCTAATCAAAGAAAAAATGTTTCATGTTCAAGCACTCTGCATGTTTCATCCATTAAAGGTGTTTTTCCCCCCCTCGTAGACACAGAAGTGCACACACATACACACACACGCACACATGCACACACACACGCACACACACACCAGGTACAAACACACGCACACACATACACACACACACACACCAGGTACAAACACATACACACAGACACACACACACACACACACACACACACGCACACACACACACCAGGTACAAACAGGACCACACAGCATGTTCAGCACATTCTGCTCCATCTCCAAAAAACATCTCTTCACTTCCCACCTGAGAGCCCTTCTGCAGGTGGAGTTTGAGGTGGGAGAGACTGCTGCGATCTCCAGCGCCTGAATATTACCTTTGATCACAGGCAGACAAGACACGACTCATCTTATAACACTCAAACTCACACACACACACACACACACACACACACAAACACGCTCACGCACACATACTCAAAGGCACACTCAAGTACACTCACACACAAACACTTACACACATACACATACACACACACACACACACACACACACACAGTGCTCATAAGCACCAAAAAGTTGGCGCGGGGGTGACCCATTGTCAATAAAGAAGATGGGCCACGGGGGGCCACTACATTGTTACATCCTTATATAGTCTGATCGCCAGCTCCACGGCCTGACCCTGTGCTGGACTCTGCCCTGTGACTGTACCAGCCCTCCGTAGCAGCAGCAGCAGCATAATCAAGCACCTCGGCTGGATCCTTAAGACACAACGCTTAGCTAATGCGTTCTGACACGGGCAGCAGGGACACAGCAGCCTACAAAATGCCCTGAAAACCATTAAACATTATAGCAGCATGGACACCACGTCTCCAGCCGGGCCCAGCCCAACTGCGGCACAGGTTTGACCTGTGCATGTTAAACTCACCTGAGTACGCTAACTTTTGAGTTTTTTTTAATGAAGTTAACTGTGAAAATCCACAAACTTCTCAGAAATGTGTTATGAATGTATTTAATTGCTGGAAAAGTTCATTATGAAAATGAATGGCTGGAGAGGTTCATTTTAAATTCATTATCCAAGTGAAAGTATTTGTGTTTATGCAGTCGCCATGACAAGTAGCTTGATGAAAATGTATTTCCGATTTACCTCAGACAGACCTCAATGGCGTGTTTGAACTTCCAGCATTAGGATTCTGTACCTCTGGCTTCTCTACTTGGACAACATTGGTGCCAACATTTCCTTTCAAAAGACACCAGCTGCCCACTGTCGGCCATTCTGGTAAACTAGACGCCTGCACTGTCCTATTCAGCTATTTCACAGAAATTTGACTTTAAAACTTTTTTTGAATATTCAGAGTGCCTCTTTCCCATTCCATTCAGTTTTACATCAAAGTCCAGTTGATGTAGTTTTTATGACTGACATTAATCCAGAATACTGCAAGAACAAGAAATGCTAAATGGCTTCCGATATTAGCCAGTCCTACTTCCCTCGGTCACTTAACTTGTTCTGTTCCATTGCTCTGAAGTGGGACCACTGTTCCACACGTTGCAGGACCGTGACAGCATTGTCCTGCGCTCCCATACATCATCCTACCCCCATTACTGTGAGCTTGTCTTTTGCCATGTTCTCCTCCCCCCTCCTTCCTCCCGTACTGCTCCTGTGCTGACTCTGGTGGGGAGGGCAGGGTTACCACCGCACCGACCAGGCGATGAATTACCACCCTCTTCTCCGACTGCTCAACATATCGCTGGGTGTCTCTGGCCAACTGTCACCTCCATTTTATGCAGCCATACATTGCCAGCCATGCGCTTCACGAGCATAAACGCTTAGCATATACACCTGCAATAACACTCCTCATTACCCACAGCGAGCAGACCCGGCCCGCGGACGCAGATGCGCCATAAATTTCACATTACCCGCAAACAAAGTGTTTGACTTCACCTCAGGTGTTCACCTTTGCTTTCACTTGAGTTTCTGTATCTATGGTAGCTGTCTCTAGTGTATCTGTGTATTATTTGCTTACTTCTGTGTATCTGGGTCTGCTTCCCTTCCCTTACATCCTCCCAGGTGCTGTATCACTTAACCCTGGCTCCTATACACAAGATGTCTCTGTGAGCCCTCTACCTTTCTGTATTTCTCATGCATATCCAGCTTGTTAGGGCTCCTACTGCCATTGGGGTCCTGCGTCATCAGCACAACTTTTCCCACAACTTCAAGTTCAAGTTCAGGTTTATTTGTCATATGCATACCAGTACAGTGCACCACAAGCAATGAAGTTCAATGTGCCCTGGCACTCTCTCAACCATGTCATAGAAATCAAATAATAAATAACACTACACAGAATAAAGGAACACCACATAGAATAAATAACACTACATAGGAGTACATAGTTAAAATAAATAAATATACAGGGCTAAACCTCATCAGACCTCCTACTAGCTGAACTGCTGTTCAGAAGCCGTATTGCTTGAGTATAAAAACTGTCTGTGAGACGAGTTGTGCATACTGGGGTACTCCTTAAATGCCTGCCTGAAGGGAGATGTGAGAGGAGGAAGCATGCAGGGTGACTGATGTCCTTCATAATACCAAGTGCTCTTTTCCTTACCGCGATTAGTGTACATGTCTTGTAGTATTGGTAAGGGTGACCCAGTGATTTTAGATGCAGAAGTGCATGTTCTTTAATGTTACCAAACAAGACCACAATACAACCTGTCAGAAAACTTTTTACTGTGCAACGGTAGAAATTATTTAGTGTCTTTGATTTCTGCTTCCATTTCAATTCCTGTATGTATGCTTACTGTCTGATCTGTGTATCTCTGTATTTGCTTCTATTTATACAAGTCTACTCTTCTACCACATCTTACCCATTCCTTCATGCCATCATCTTCCTAGGCCAGCCCAGGGGCATAGCCAGAACTCACAAAATGGGTGGGCCCAGAAAGAAAACCCAGGTGGGATTAGCTCAAAAGACAGGCTACAAAAATAGTCAATCAAACAAAGGGAGCCTTCTGATTGGGTGGGCCTAGCTGACAGGTGGACAATCTGCACTGCATCACATCATCCCCATATCTTCATGACACCCACCACCCTTCGCACTGGACTGGGTTCTCCTCACTGTATTCCTCTTAAAAGGCACATTCCCTGAACAGTTTTACAGCTGCAGTGTAAAGTTTTCACCTAAAAATCCATGCTCATTGTTAGCAGTAGCAAACAAATGCATAAACTTAAAAACTGCAACAAGGTTTCCTGTGCACACACAGTATGACTCAGTTGCAGGCAGTGAGCCTCCAGCCATTGCGGCAGTGGTCATTAACAGTAGATATATACAGTGGAGGACATAAACAAAGAGAGAGAAGATTCCCCTGGCTTGAGGTGTAGTAATGAATGGCTTCTGTTAAACTCCAATAAAAAGTCCAAGTCAAACTCTTAGCAACTTTCATGGCATGAGACTGGGCTTCAGGACAAGAAGGGGTATGATCAATATAGCTGTGGGTTCAGAGAAACAAAAAGGATGAAGTGAAAAGAGCAACACAGAGTGAGTGAGTGAGAGAGGGAGAGAGAGAGAGAGGGAAGGGAGGGAGGGAGGGAGAAAGGGAACGAGAGAGAAGGTGGGGTGGGATGAAGGGAGCATGAAGGAGAGAAACGCCTGTGCTATTGTATTTTCCTTCCCTTGGAGCAGTGGTGTATGATTGCTACCAATGATTTCCCTGGCTGATCCCCTGAAAATCACTCTCACCTTTCCATCGAGCTACAACAACAACAGCGAAAAATAAAGAGACCACAGCCTTGCCAGACAAACAATACCTGCTGCATGCATCATCACCCCCCTCTCCCTCCGAACAGAGATAATGCAGAGATGTAATTAAAAACACAAACTTTCAAATCATTCCTACAAAACACACAGGTGGGAAAGGGGAGTATGGGGGTGGGTGGGTGGCAGGTAATGATTTGGATAAAAAGTGACGGTGGCCGGGTGGGGGTGGGGAGGGTGAGTGGGTGGGGGGATGGATCTGTCTGTGCAGTACAGAGAGCTACCAAGCGCCATCTAAACCAGGCCATTAACGGCGCTGAAGCGGGCCCGAGTCCCGAGCACATCTGTATTCTCCTAAAAAACAATGCAAATCCCCCAGGAACAGCTTTGGGCAGAGGGAGAGAGAGAGGGAGCCAGGATCTAATCACTTTGCCAGAATGCTTTTAAAGGCGCTGGGCCTTGTATTATTCAGCACAGGCTCCCTCTGCCTGTGACCCGGTGTCGAGCC
Organism: Setipinna tenuifilis; assembly: GCA_030347295.1. NCBI lineage: Eukaryota > Metazoa > Chordata > Actinopteri > Clupeiformes > Engraulidae > Setipinna > Setipinna tenuifilis. The sequence goes on along the minus strand of CM059268.1, from coordinate 31,256,950 downwards.
CAGGGGCCGGGCTGTGACTGCGAATGAGAGTGGCGGGTGCGTAGGACATGCACTCAGCTGAGAGGGGGCAGAGAGAGCTGGGGGTGGGGGTGGAGGTGGGGGATGGGGGTTGAGCAGCTTGTGGGGGGATTGGGTGGGGGGCTACAGTGGGACTGTGTTGCCAGCCCTGGTCCTTGGGCTCTCTCCACTCTCCCTGCTATATGCCCACCCACCCCTGGTGCAAAGAAGCTAGGTGGCTCAGACACATGGCTCTCTTACATCCACACAGCACTCATGCCTCATGGACAAGGAACAGGGATACCAGGTGGCTCCGCTTTTCCTTACAAATTGTTCCAGTTGCATAATAGAATAATCTGTTCTTGCATTATGTAATTACGTAAAAATCTGTTTGCTTCATAAAGCACATGACATTATATCAAAGCCCACTTGGGATGAGGCATGGGGGGGTTGGCAAGAGTCCTGGCTGGGTGCCACTGCAAATACAGACACTGGGACCAGTGAGTGTCATTTTCATTCTAGTGTAGTACTATATAAATCACACACACATACACACACACATGCACACACACACACACACACACACACACACACACACACACACACACACACACACACACACACACACACACAGAAAGGGAGAGGGAGAGGGAGAGGGAGAGGGAAGAGAGAGAGAGAGAGAGAGAGAGAGCAAGAGAGAGAAAGAGAGAGAGAGAATGACTAAAGGAGCCACATGGTGTAGAGGCTCACACTAATTCAATTCTTAAGAATGAAGCCAAACTGGGAGTTGTGATGAGAAGTGTCCTCCTGAATAGCCAACTTGACAACATTCATAAGAATTTCTCTCTCCTTTCCTTTGTCTTTGAAGGGAAAAAACTGCAAATGCTGAAATGTAGAAAGCCTGGCACATGATAATGCATACCGCATCTGAACCGCTGAGACAAAAGTCTCTCTTCATTAAAATGAAAGGATGAGCTGCAACAAAATAATCGCAGAGCAAATTTGCTCTCCAAAAATAATCATACTCATTTCTATTAGATAATTATGCAAGTTTGTAATCAGAGGCTGGCTTGCACACTGCAGACGTTTCCCCCCCCCTTCTTTGTACGCATGGAGCAATGTTACCCAACAGTCAACTAGGGATTAGGGCAAGGATTTCCATGTCGCTGTGGCAGTGTGCTTGACTGCTCCCTGCACCGAGCCCAAACACACCCCCCTCCTCAAACACACACACACACACACACACACACACACACACACACACACACACACACACACACACACACACACACACCAGGGCAGCTCGTTCTGCTCCCTGCCTGCCACGCTATGCCTACCTAAGATGCTGTGCACTCTTACGAGCATATGGATCCACACCATGCTGGAACTCTCTTGGGTCACTGCAGATTTTTAGACACTACAAACTCTAGTGACCCCCACCACAAACCAGCAGCAACTCTGCGTGTGTGTGTTTTAAAGCAAAATTGAATACCAGTGAGCAAAGAGAAGGAAAAGGGATGGAAGACAAAAGAAGACAAAAGGGGACTCGAAAGTGTACACTCTCCACCTGGTTCTGCAGTGCAGAGACTGAGCTAGGTAGTGTTTCGCTTCTCTTTTGTCTACTGAGTCTACAGAGGCAGTGCATGTGGAAGAATACGGCAGAGCACAATGCAGTGTAAAGCAAAGCATTTCAGCACGCTTTCCCAGTCTCAATGCGCCTCAGTCGTGCCCGCTCCAAGGTCACTCTTAGCCGCTCCTTGTATGCTGTGGCACTCACCGCACCAAAGGTCAGGCCATTTTTGAGTCCCCTTTTGTGCTCCCAGGTTCACATCATGCGGGCTAATTGGTTATTTCGTAGGAACTGCACCACTCCACACTCTCTGAATGAAATAAAAACCACTCACTCACACATGTGAGCGCGAACAACACAGATGAGTCACAAACACTTGATGACAATCCACACTACACTGTCACTACAAGGGTAAGAGCAGCCAGGAATAGTGTGTATATTTTCAGCTACTGCGAGTATATGTCCAAAGAAAGCAGATTTTTAAAAGCAGAACAGAGCGATGAAATAACACAACAAAGCCCTCAAAACTGGGCCTGACCACAACCATGAGGTTAAGGCTTAAGAAGATGGCTAATTGTGAACAGTGAAGCGCGCTCCAGTAGTCTAGGGGATGTTACGGGCGTAAAGGTGTACATGCAACCTGGGACCTGTTCTAACAAAGGGGGTTTATAGACTAACCCAGATAGGTTAACTCAGAGTGAGTGATAAATCTTATAATACACGAGTCTTTTAGCTTCATTCTCATTGCAAAGCACAGCCACGGGGCTCCACTATAAGGATGTTTACCACTTGCTGTGAGTTAACACACCCAGATAGGTGACTAAACCTGTGATCTTGAATACCCCTCTGGGTCCTGTTTTAAGAACAAGGTTTAGTGATAAACCTGGTTCACTTAAATCGGAGAGACTAAGCCCTCCAAAAGGAAAGTCCTGCAGCCACTCTGCTCTTCTATTGAAAGGTTTACTAGCTACACTGAGTCATCTCACCCAGGTTTTGCCACTTAATGAAGTATTTGGAACAGGGCCTGATCCTGAAATGTTCTAAAGAGAAAAATAAACCCTCTTGACCCTCGCTGGCAAAAGACTGAGGGGAGCGGAGCATTTTCATTATAAAACTAAACATATTGCTAGCACAGAGGGATTTTAAGCTAGACTGCTGGCTAAGTTCAAACGAGTAAAAAGTGGTCAAACCCCAGTGGATGAACCACACCAGTGGAAGACACAGCACACACACACACACATTTCAATTATCACAACTACAGAGCAAATGTTTCACAAAAAAACAACCACCTGTACAGACAAATCAAGTCAAATCAAACCAATAAACAAAAGGATTGCCTCTAATGTCCACACTTCTCACCTCAGAGAGAAAAGCAGCACTGACACAACCAACCAACACCCAATAGCCAACCACATGAATGAATGAAGGGGGGGGGGCACCCAGTGAGGGCCCCCCCCAGTGCTCTTCATCAGAACGCTCCCCCAGTCGTGCAACCAGCTGGCCTGGCAGGCCTGCATTATTCAGGGCTCAAGCTCAGCGCTGGGAATTCACAGTGCAACTCAATTAAACATTCATGCAGTAAAACAGTTTACCTAGTGACTGTTATGTAAAGCAATAAAAAAGTGCTCATTGAACAAGGAGCGCCAGAGCTCAGATCTACAGATCTATTATGCACCCAATGAGCCCAACCCTGAGGCGTCGCTCTGTGGCTGTGTGTATGTGTATGTGTGTGTGAGAGTGTGTGTGTATGTGTGTGTTTGTATGTGAGTATGTGCATCTTTGTGGCTTTGGGTCTTTACTGGGATGCCGGGCCCTATGTGTGTCCATCCAAAAACACTGAAAGAGAGTGAGAGGCGGAGAGAGAGAAAAAAAATGTCTGACACTCCCAAAAAGAGACCGAGACACTTTGATGGCCCCGACAGCTATGGAGGAGTGGCCCTTGGAGAGCTGGCTTGAGGTTGATCAGCACTGGGTACTGCTGTGAAGGGGAGGCAATCAAAGGATACCCAGGCTGTTTTTCTCTCTTTTTTTTTCTCTTCCATCCCAGCGCGACGCTGATGAAGGACGAGAGGCTACTGTGTGTGTCTGTGTGTGTGAGTGAGGCTCCGGCTCATAGCCGCCTGTACTGGGCGGCATCTACTGTGTGTGTGTGTGTGTGTGTGTGTGTGTGGCTCTGGCTCATAGCCGCCTGTACCGGGCGGTATCTACTGTGTACAGAGGGAGGCTCTCAAAGTTCTCCCCACTCCTTTCCCCACTCCTCACTTCTCACTCCTCACTCCACCACCAGCATCAGCACCACTCTCCAGCCCACCACCCCACTCTTTGTCTAAATGTGAACATGCCCTGAACGACTCTCAGCTTATGGGATTTGTAGCTGAGACTGGATCCAATGAACCAGAGCTTGTTGAGAACGCTATTTTCAGCGAGGAAAACGCACACAGCCCTTTTGCTCCGAGTACGGCTAGTTCTCTGGGACGCAGGCGGCAGCTTCCTGCAAGCAGCGTGCAGCACAAAATGCTGGTGACAGAATGGGAGCTGAGCGTTCCTGACGTGGAACATTTATTAAACACATCACAGAGTAGCACTTAACATGGCGTGCACAAGAAAAGGAGGAAAAAACACACACACACAAGAAATTTAAATTTCAGAGGACACCCTGCAGGTTCTGTGTTTAAGCACTGCTGTTTTTCCCTTTTTCATGTTTCTCTTGAGCTCTTCTTTTTCTCCCCAGTCTTTTTCTTTTCCTTCCACATCATTGACGCCCCCCCCCCCCCCATCTTCTTCCTCCTCCAGTGCTGCTGCTGTTTTAATGATTAAATGAACACCACAGCTGCTTGTTCTCCTCTTCCTCTCTTCCTGCTCCCTGACACATCACTCCCCTCACACACACACACACACACACACACACACACGCACACACACACACACACATGCACACACACCCACACACATGCACACACACCAAGCCCACAGTGCAGAGGTTTGTTTCTGTGTCCCTGTGCACAGGTTAAGGCCACAGCCAGCCGTTCCCCATCTGCCAAATAAATGAGCTTCCTGCAGCCATCGATCCGCCTTCCCTCTTATCTGGCCTGATGGAGAGTAAGTGAGTGGCTCATTGTAGTGGACACTCACGCAGTCACCCACTCGCCAAGTTAATGAGTTTTTATTGACTACAGCACCTGTGTTCCAGCCTGTAACTTATCAGGGTTAGTGCTGGCTTCCAGGGAGCAAAGGAGGAGTCACATTTGCCCTCCTCTCTCCTTCCCCTCTTCCTCTTTTGCCCTCCTCTCCTCTCCTCCTTCACCTGCCCTATTCCCATCTGCTACACTTCGTTATTTTTACACAGCTTCATCCACACACCCCTGCCCCCCCCCCACGCACACACACGCGGAGTGGTCTGGTTACTGTTTTGTAACTGTCACACATCTGCTAAAAGTTTGCAGTATTTCTACATCTTAGTCCCAAACAAACTCCAAGTATTAAACAATCAAAGCTCAAGTCCAAAAACAAACAGTTACAGCACAAAAACACATTATTTATTACTTTTCCTAAACTGAACATCGAGAACTAAAAACACCCGCCGCAAGTTGTGTCCTTAAAACCACTTCATCAAAGAAGTCTCAAGGGTGGTGCATAGTTCTGGCCAGCTTCTTCTGAAAGTTCATGGTGGGCACACGAGCAGCGCACCGAGCGACCAGTCAACTGCGCTCGACCAGAGCTGACAGCCGTATTAATCTTGCCTCCCTCCTCCCACACAATGCATCACTGAATCAGAAGTGACAATAAGCAGAACTTTCGATTTATATTTCATCTTTGCCCTTTTCTTCTGACTCCTCCCCCCTCAGCCATACCGCACCAAAGGGGGTGTGGACCACAGTTCCTCGCTGTGGGGCCACAGATTCTTGCGCCTCCGTCTCCGTTGAGAATAACCAGGGGAGAGACAGACCAGCATCATGACTCAGACTTTTTTTTCCCTTTTTATCACAAGCTCTCTCACAGGCACAGAAGGCCGGAACTACGTGTGTTCTTAATCACCCAGCCACATGACAAGACTCAAAGAGGATGAGTTCTGAAATAAATAAAAAAATAGATTAAAGATGGATGGGGGTGGGGAAAATAGGAAGTAACATGACAGAGAGAAAAAAAAATTTGTAAAGCTCAGTGGAGTGGAGTGGTTTAAAGTAGTTCACAATGGAGAGAGAGAGAGAAAAAAACAAAGCGAGGATGCCGATCCCCCCTCCGTCCCCATGGGAGCTGGCCGAACGTGGTGTAATAATTGCAGGTAGCCCTGTCTCTCTGCTCCTCCTCTGCTGCTTAAGGGTTTAGTGGACCAGAGAGCACTTACAGGCACTTACTCATATCATACGCTGAATCAAAGCACTGTCTCCAAGTAAAGGGTGATCTGCAATGCAGTGGCAGTGAATGGAGCAAGATGGAGACGTTTGACTTTGCTAAAGTCAAACATGTGGGTGTGCACACGTGTATGTGTGAGTGTGTGTGTGCCACCGATGGACATTCACACCAGCTACCAGCCAAATACTGGTAAAATATCAGAGAGGCTTGTAGATTTTTGACACTTATAATAACAATAATTACTGTTGAGTGGCTGTTAAATGTTCACAGGTTCAAAGTTAACCGCTGCTGTGTGCATGTCTTTGTACACAGAGAATCTCCCACCTGGGAAATGGGTAACAAGTGACATGAAAGAAGGCTATGCTAACTCCACTCTGAAGTGCATGCCCAACTTTATATTTCTCCTCTTCAATTACCAATCATATTTCTCTCTCACACACACACACACACACACACACAAACACACGCACATTAATATAAACTAATGCTGTTACCACTGAATCACAAATGATTCATTTGTGCTAGAGGGCAGAAGTTCCTGTTACTCCTCGCACAGACCAGTCACCCAGAGCCATGAATATTCATCTGAGCTGTGGAGCGGGTGAGGGCGCCTAGCTGCAGCGCTCTGGCACGCTATGTCACACTCCGCAGTCTTTGCTTACAGATATGCCATAGTCTCTACTTTAGGCACCAGGCACTTGGAAATCAGAGGAACTCAACTGGAAGATGAGCTGGAGTCTCTCTCTCTCTCTCACACACACACTCCCTGTGTGTGTGTGTGTGTGTGTGTGTGTGTGTGTGTGTGTGTGTGTGTATGTGTGTGTGTGTGTGTTTCACATTAATGCTACAGGTACCTGTGGTATAAAACCCTCTCAGCATTCTCGAGCGTACGAGAAGGGGAAAATGAATTATTTGGCACGCAACACTGGTCTCTCTACAGTGTCACAGAGGTTTAGTGGTGCGATCCAAACAGATTCATTCCTCTCACTGGAATCGTCTGTGGCTCGACCTGTGCGTACTGTGTTGTCATCCTTCTCACACAGTTCCTACAGTTTTATTTGTTTGTTTTGTTTGTTTGTTCTCAGCCCACACATAGAAAGGTCAGCCAGAGAATGGTGAGGAACAACTATTACAAAAAGAGCACTGGATTAGAATTCCGGGTCACGTCTCATTTGGATGGCCCAATAATGTAGTAGATGGTTCTGTAGACTGTCCACACATGCTGAGACTACTAATGGACCACCTGTTAATCCTTTGTGTCTTGATAAGGTTAGGTCAGGTTAGGTGTTGGGTAGTAGTAAGTCAGTAAACAATAAACAAAATAAAACTGTCTTTCAGCAAACTGTCTGTAATGTCTCTGTATGCAGACTATCCAAATAAAGTGTTAAGTGTGAATCTTATTGTGCTGCAAATCAGAAAAACTCCAAAAGCAGCCGACATCTGGAAGTGGCCAGGTGTAGACATTAAGTCGATCGGAGTCATAAAGATTTGACCCAGCTCTTGAGAGAGACCTGGGCAAGCTCCATAGTGTTAGATCTGCTATCTATGAAGGGGAAGTGATAGTATCTATTTCTGGGAGTGTGGCAGATTCATTGCTCCTCATATGACTGCCACAATTTGCCAATGAGAGTGTGAAGTAATCCAAGATCACAAATACATGCATCTTATGGTGAAAATGTGATTCTTGTGATTTAAAAGGGCTTGGAGAGTGTGGGCCAACTCTGAAGTCCAGTTTCAATTCATGGACACGCCAGCCTTGAATGGCTTTACTAATATTGTGGCAGAGGCATCAGACATTCCAGCTCGTGACAAATGTCATATAACTGTAGCATCAACTGCTAACATTCCACAGTCGAATGTACACGGCAAAGCGCAGATCCCCTGAGACGAAACGTAAATAAACACTACTTAAAAACTCTGGAGAACGGTAGGCTCCGAAAATGCATTAAGGGGGCAGTACCATTCAGCCTCATGAAAACGGAGTCTGTCACTGAGGAGGGGCAGTCAAGCTTACTTGAGCTCGCAAGCAGAGAGGCAATCGGTGTGGAACGCTCGGGGGTACAGGGGAAGGGGCATCATTTTAGGCGGAGTTCGTATCAGCACAGTATATGAAGAGCACAGAAATGTTTTAATACCCCCAAGACATCTACGGTAAGACGGGTCCAGGTACCACCTTGTTGATTTCAGATGCTATGTTAGATAAGAGAATAAGAGTGAGACTATCGCCAACAGAGTATGATATTCTTGAGGGAGGGGAGCGTCAGGGGAGAGCAGATGCGGTTCATTCATGATTTATTTCTAGAGGGATGTTTTCCCCTATTTAATCCTCAAGAGAGCCGCGTTACATCAGCATGATGCTTAGGGATGAATTAACACAGCGGTTTAAGAGGAAAACAATACCGCTTACATCAAATATTCTCAGGGCAGAAGGATTTACAGCTCTTGCTGTTCAAATATGTTTTACGCCAAAACGCACGCCAGGTAATATGCCTTTATGTTCACCACGATGAAACCAAGAAGCGATGCTTAGCACACTCAGATTTGCCGCTATTGGTGGTCCTCTCACTTCGGACGATAATTCAAACAGCCTGCAACTCGCGTCTGTGTGTCGTAAATAAATATACACAAAACCTCATCTGAGAAGCAAAACAAACATGAACACTGCAGGCCGTTTAGGGGATTAAAATATAACTTGACATAACAGAGAAGTGGGTAATCGGTGGCGTCACAGGGCGACCAATGCGTAATGCGCAACCTTAGCACATGGGAACTTGGGTGCATCTGTTAAAACATCCGACCATATTTAACATTTACCAACTCTGTATACATAAGAATGAGGTTTGCTACTTTGCTCATGCATGAGTGACTCAAAGCAAACGAAACGATTACATTTGCTAGATACAAAGTGAATGTGCCACTACTCAGTTTTCACCCAAAGTGTGTGGTGGACAACAATGCAAGACTTCAGTCAAACACACTGAACATCAGCTCAACTTGAAAAACGGGCTCTCGAATGAAATTCACAGGTTTAAAATAGAAAATAAAACATATATTTCGACTTACGGAAATGGAATGCAACAGGCACCAGGAGGCACGCGTAATGGAAACGGGCTGCCATTCTGCATCAGCGTAAACGCGGTCCGGTGAAATGACCGTAAAATAGTAAATTAGTTGGTGTATCCGGGCTTTATTGGATCCTAGAGCACCCTTTTCCACTGACTAGAACCTACGGAAGCGATCAGACATCGCGCGCGAAGAAGCGGCAAGTGAATGGCCCGGGATAGATCTTGGAGTACGCGCCTGCAGTAGGGGCGGGGGAGGCAGTCCGACTCAAAATGCGTAATCTCTTGTGGTTGACAACTACAAGCAACCGACAGATAAAGATAAGTGTCAGTTTTTGACACGTCTGCCTAAAAGGCCACGTATACAAAATAGATATATATATACGGCTTTGAGTTTTGTTGATAACAACTGTAAGAATAGAGATTATTCAGTCTATAGCAAATGGCGATATCCTCCTGACACGGATTAAGATGTTTGATGCATATAAATGATGGCTGTATCGTCCGGCGTAATCCCGTCCACAGAGGATGCAAACGTCACAGGGCCACGACTATGCAAGGAATTAAACCCACTGTGGATTAGTCTCACATTTGCGCAGAGTCAGCTTGTGGATTTGATGTAAATTAAAAATAATCGTGCAGACCAAAAGGATTGAACATAGTGATTTTCTTTTTTTATTCCAAAACATCTAGGGTAAAAGAAACAGGTGTAAAATATACAACATAGTCCAAGCACGATGAACAAAACCACAATGGGAAAAATGACAAAACGTTTTGAATCTTCTCATACACAAGAGCTAAATCTTAATATGCAACGTTTGAAGAGGAAAATAGTCATACTTTTATAGCGTTATGTGCAAGCCTCAGTTGGACATTCACGTCTATTTGTTGCTAAACCCTGATAAGTATTGATCTTAATGAAAAACAGAATAGGAGGGAAAAAAATAAATGTATACACTGCAGTTTCTGGACGAAACCTGAATGAGAAGAATAATGTCTTAACTAAGTGAAAAAACATTAAAGAGTTGCTTCGACAATCCAAGGGGTAGATTTTTCCAATAGCTACAACACACAGGTGGTCAAAGTACTTGACCAAGGGTAGTTTCTTCGATGGAATATGACCAAGAATATCGTGGTTTAGTGCACTGATCCTTTCTTTAAAAAAAAAAAAAAAAAACTGCTCGCCCTGCTAGAATAGGCTCGCATTAATTCAAATGAGCAGTTCCATAACATGCGGAGATAAATCATTTGGTCTGAGCCAGCTGCCCAGCCAAAGAAAACAGAACAAAACAAAGGTGTGTGCCATTACAGAACATGACCTATTTAGGCAAGAACCAAGTGGGACTTCACCATGTTTAAGGATGGAGAATTTAGCATCTGGACTTGAAGACCATTTCAAAAGGCCTTGCTCTTAAACTTTTTGGAGACAGTGCATTATCAACAGGGTCTACAGTATCACCTCACAAAGTGCTGGTGTTCTGTACAAACGCACACAATCTCAGCCTTTTATGCTGTTGCGGTGGTTTCTTGGTTTTCACCCAACCCAAAACAAGACCCCCCCCCCCCCTAATACAAGTGCTTTTTCTCTGACAAGAAAATGTTTGTTCTCCATCAGTAACAGAGAGGTCAGAACATCAACGCAATGATTTCAAATATGAGAAATGCCCAAAGCAAACAGCCCATCTGTAAGACTTGCAGATAGCTTCAACAAACCAGTACCACTCCACTCTTCATACTAAAGCATTTGCATACACTTTACAATCTCCTCCATTAAAGAAATACCCTTCTAGCCTAAATGGCACTACAGTAGTAAGGGAACAATTTACCACCCAGACAGTAACACATTGTTAAGGCACTTTCTGTTAAGGTTGTGCTCCAGTTTCTAGGAGCTATATCCGATTTCAATTTTCAATTTTGACATCACAATCAGTAAGTCATCAGTAAGGGTGTACACTCAATTCTCAAATCAGGCTTTGTTTTGGGAAGGAAGTTGGGGAAACATATGTATCTTGAAAGGCCACACTGACATAGATCTGTACCTTTAAGAAAATAATAATATTCCTCCAAATTGTGGGAAATTTTCAAAAAATAAAGTAAAGAGAAGAAAGCTGCATACATATACTGGTAATAGCATGATAACAAACCTTGTTAGATACCATAGTTACTGCCCTCTAGGGACTAAAGCAAGAACTGCACACTTTACAAATTAAATGACATCTCTTTGTAATAACTGATCTTGTTCAATTTGCTATGGAAAACCTTTTTTCTTAAACTATTGACCTGATATAAAAATAAGCAGGACTTGAATATTTGCTGGGAATATGAGTAATGCAAGAAGCTGATGGATTCTTATGAGTGTGTATGTAGACCCTGGAGAAAATAGCTAAACATGGACGGCCATTTTTTTTTCTGTTTCTCTGAAAGTCACGATCATGCTGTTGATTAACTAATGTACATGAGGCTGTCGTGTCTTGCTTTAACTAACACATAAAAACAAAAATTGAGAAAAGAACTTACATTAACACATGAACACAGTCCTACAGGAAATGCCCCCTCCTGGTACACAGAACTGAACTACTTTTTAACAAGATGGAAATATCGGTAACATAAGGGGATTCTCTCATACACAAACGCACCAAAAAAAAAAAGTCAGTGTTTCTGGTAGACAACATCCTGTGCATATGTACCTTAAGTCCTTTCAGCTTATGAAACAAACAAAAAAAACTGGGATAAATTAAATGAAAATTAAGCAGTGGGTTTGGGAGAAAAGAGGAAATCGCTATATAATTCCAGTCCACTCACTGCTGCTCTGTCTGTCTGGACAGTGCAAGTGTGGGAGAGCTGATAATTAATTCGCACAACATTGTCCAACAAAGCAAACCAGTTAAACACTGAAAGGTCCATTTTGGTTTTCTTCTGCCCCCGTCTTCTTGATGCATTGCACACAACAGTTAGGCGGCTTGTAATGGTCACTTACAAGAAAAGGAAAAAAAAGAAAAAAGCAGAAAAAACAACAAAAAAGTGTTAACCTTGTTTCTCTTTCCTGTAGCTCGTCACACAAGACGAGAGATGACAAACCCCTTACGATGAGGTGGTTTGGTGAATGCAATTGCAGCCACCTCCTCTTTCCACAAAAAAAAACCCAAAAAGCTACTACACATAAAGACCAAACTCAGAATCTGAGTGACCATCTCCTCCAGTCAAGCCTCCGTCAAAGTCTCTGTACAGGACTGCAGAGCAGCAGCTGAGTGGGTGGGGGTTGCAAAGACTGAAGGGTCAAAAAAAATCTTGTGTTTGTGTGTGGAGGGGCGGGCTGTACATGTGTGGGCCTAGATAGACAATATGAAGGTCGCTGCTGCTGAATGGGAGACAGTGTGTGTGTGTGTGTGTGTGTGTATGCGAGTGTTCGATTACGGGAGTGAAAATGGTTGTTGGAGTGTGCAGAGCTACACAGTGCGAACTGTGTGCGTCTGTGCATTAACATGGCCTAGTGGGTGGGTGGGTGTGTTAACATGGGCTAGTGTGTGTGTGTGTGTGTGTGTGTGTGTGTGTGTGTGTTAACATGGGCTAGTGGTTGGCCACTAGGCCCTGCAGCATCATCATGAGGCGGCGGGCCCTCTTGCTGAGCGGGCTGTGTGGCTCCTGCTGCAGGAACTGGAAGAGCTTTTGCCGCACCTGGGCCAGAACGGCGCTCATGTGGTCCCGCGTCACCGGGTCCCCGTGGTCCAGGTTCATCACAGCGTCCTCCAGATAGCTGAGGGAAGCACACACACACAGCCGGCAGGTCAGCACGTCACACAGCACGGGTCACATTCATTCTCTTTTACACAGTCTCCTGTTCAATACCATTCAATGGCTCCTCACGGGGTGGTAAAGGCAGCTTACTTGACATTAAAATGACCCCACCACTCACTGAAATCTTGAAATTGAAATTTCTACTGAAAGAATTTTTTTTTTGTATGCAAAAACACCAGACATGCACTAAAGAAATTAAAACGGGCATCAGGTCTACAAATTAGATTGGGAATATGATGGTTGGAAAAGACAATCCACCATCTGCAAAAGTGAACCAACACCCCTGCCCCCCCCCCCCATTCTCGCCCTTTCTATTTCAGCCCCGTGCGCTGGCGGAGCCCTCTTATCTGTGCTGTCGGATCACTGGTCCACCTCAAAGCACTAAATCTGGTTATCCCGACAGGGTGTTTTTCCCTGTGCGCCTGTTCCTCGGGCCGTCTCTGGTGTCTGTGCGCGCGCAGTGATGCTGGGGCGGCTGTGGATGCTGCCAGCATTGCACAGAGGTCAACAGCAAAGGGCACGCCAGTCCACGCGAGTCCTACGCACATATATATTTTTTTATTTCTGTGCGCGGTTGTGAGCTTTAACGCTTGACACTTCTGGCCCTTTGGTCTGCTCCCTGCGTCATTGCATCATTGCCACGTGGGCTGGCCATGTTTGTTGATTCTTGAAGCTTATTCTGGGATAAAGCAAAGGCTCCCCCCCCCCCATCGCCATCCCCACACCCCCTCCCCACCACTCTCCCTTTCTGGGATTTCGCAACCTCCAATGAGGATTAAGAGAGCAGCCACCTGTCTGAATGCAGATATACGCCATCTGCCTTTGGACGTGTTTGACTGGTGCTGGCTGGACGCTGGTAGGGGTGAGTGAGTGGGTGGGTGGGGACACGTGTCCCTAGGACACCACCTTAATTACCTCACAACCACTCATTAAGATTAAAACATCTGATTAAAAAAATTAAAAAAGAAGGAAATGCAACAGAACGACCTTAATAGCCCACACTTCCTACGCACGGTCGACGCTCCAGATGGCCAAGCCAAGATGCTTTTTATCAGATTGTTATAATTTCACATCTGCACGGCTCACTCCTACAATACATTTAAGCCCCCTGGTGCAATGCTAACACAATCCCCCACCATCCCACCCCAAACCCCCCCTTCCCCCTTCCCCCAACCCCTCCACCCCCAACCGTAATCTTTGGGCTTAAATGTTATTAGTCTCTGGGGTGCAGGAAGGATGTTGCTCATATCGTAACCCCTCAGGGATGGCTTAACCTCGTCAATAACAAAATAAACAAACAAATTGGACTTTGAACAATATTTACACTGTAAGCCCTAAATGAAATCACAACATGGACTACGCCCCCCTTTTACCAGCATTACCATGAGCAAATGAGAACATGGGCTTTCATGTACGCTGCATAATAATGTCTTTTCAAGGGTTGGCCCACTTAACATACACACTTGACATATGGTTATTGACACACCCACACACACACTGACACACACACACAAACACACACACACAGATGGTAATATATTGGAACATCTGGAGAGTATGAGCTGGAGGTTATTTAGGATGTAATTTGGAAAGGGGTAGAGCGGGGTCTGTAACGGCAGTAAGGGGACTTGGCAGCAGGCGATTCGAGCGCGAGTCTGGGCTTCGGGGGGCCTGGTCGTCTCCCCTGGCGGACGTTCTGGAGCGGGGCCAGGCTGCTGAGGGCTTTAATGGCTACAGTCAGGAACGGCACTGTGTGAAGGACTGAAGTAGGCCCAGGATTACAGTCAGGACGAGGTCATAAAGGCAGGATTTAAAAGCTTGTGGACAGGAGAGTCCTGCTCACCTGAGGCGCTGATGACCAGGCTGTAATGATGTAGAGATCACTTTCTCACACCCACACACACACAGTTCGGACTGACCCGAGGGACGATTAGGATGCACCGTCGTACTCCCAGCACCTTGTGCACAGGTGTTGGGTTTGTTTGCCAAGGCTTTATTTGTGTAAAGAGGCTTTTGCGGTGATGACCAAGTGTGAACAGAATACCTTGCAGGCCAATGGGAGAGCAACCTTGTTTTTGTGACTCATCTCCATCGCAAGAGCACAACCCTGAGGCACCACTGATGACTGAGGGAAAAGGGTTTAGCATTGTTTGCATTTTAAGGCGAGGACATGAAGGTAAAACTGAGCCGTGTCTGGCCCTAGCCTACTCAGGGATGCACGGTCAAGAAATTTCTACATAAAAAAACAGGCTGATGTGACAATGCAATCTGATCAAGGTGAGTCTAATCCTCACAAAAGAGTTATGCCATTAGAGACCCAAGTTTTGTTGGAGGTCTAGTGAGACACTCACTGAGGAGTCAGACACTGCTTACGGATGTTGTCTACGGGAGGGGGGGCATCGGACACCAGCCTGTCTGTTTGTCTGTGCGGCATGCCAGGGTCCAACATTAGCACTGGCCCACTGGCCCGGCTCCAGAGAACCAGGATGGCGGGCCAAAAAACACTGACACTAGTCTGAGTGGGGCAGTGACTGTCAAACCAAGTGGCCCATCCCCATTACCAGTCATTGCAGCTCACCCATGATGCTAAATGGAGGAAGCCAAGCATATGAGGCAACTCAAAGAAAAAGGGGGTCCATGACAATAAAACAAATGAACTGTTTTTAGATAAAAGTCCTTTTTTTAGGGCCAGTAATTGCATAGTGGGTTTACATCAGTGCAAATGAGGTGTGCTAGGCCTTGCAGCACGCACTGGACTCAGATCGCCAGGGGAAGTAAGGACAAGGAGGGGGCTTCCTCACCTGATCTTGAGCTCGGTGCGCGTGCCCAGGTTGGTGGACAGCTGCTGTATGAGCGACAGCAGGACGGGCTGGATGAGGGGGCACGGGTGCTGGCCAAACACCTGCTGGGAGTCGATGGTCTCGCACACGTACAGAACCAGGTTCAAATCAGCAGCAGACAGGGCCTGCAAGTGGTAGAAGGGGGGGCAGAGAGAGAGAGGAAGGGGATACAGGGAGAGGATGGAGCAGAGGAGAGAGACAGGAGGGCGGAAAAGTGAGAGAAAGATAAAGACAGAGATGGAAGAGGCACAGAGGGAGGGAGGGAGGGAGGGAGGAAGGGAAAGAAGAGAAAAGAGAAAAATAAGACGGAGATTGGGACAGGGATAAGGAGGAGAGGAGGAGAAGGGAAGGAAGGAGGGAGGTAGGGACAGCGAGTCAATCAATAGCAGAATCACTTCTGCAGTCTGCAACCTGCTGGACGTCCTGATTAAATTGGACTGGCTGTGCCACATGAATATGCAGAGGAGCTAAGATGTAGCACAGCCACTGTCCTAATGAAACCAGGTTGAGTTACGTTTAGTTTGTGGGGTTAGTCTGGAAACTTGTGTTTTTTTGTAACATTACTTAAGACAACAAAATTTATATTATTAATTTATAATATTATTGCTGCAAGATATATGAAATCATGTATACCATCATCATAGTGTCAAAGACATGTTTGTCCTTCAAATGTAACCAATAATGAAAAAAAAATCAGTTAAGTTATGAAGAAATGAAAATAATCTGCTAGGAGGCCTGGCTGGGCTAGTATGGTCAAGTATATACTGGCGGTATGGAGAGCAGAGCTCCTGGAAGGCCTGGTTGAGTTAGCATGGTTAAATAAGTAGGGTAGACGAGTAATGTATGGCAAACAGGTCTAAGGAACGGACCTGCTGGAAAGCCTGGCTGAATTACTATGACTTGAATACGGTAGAAAAGTATGGGGAGTTGACCTGATGGCAATGCTGGCTGGGTTAGTATGGTCGTGTTAAGTATGGAAGGCAAGTATGCGGAACTGACCTGCAGGGAAGCCTGGCTGAGTTAACATGACTTAAGTACAGTAGAATAGTATGCGGAGCTGACCTGCTGAAAAGCCTGGTTGAGGTGTCCCTGCTGGAGCAGCTGCAGGATGGCTGCCTGCTGGCTCTGGTAGTCCAAGTGTGCGGTGGGGACAGGCGTGCCGGCGGCAGAGCGCATGGCCTGCATGATGCTGGAGGTCACCACTGCCTGCTGCTCTTTCATGGCCAGGCTCACCTCGCCCTTCACGATCCGCTGCACCTGCGTCAGGATCGAGTCCTGCAGGCTAGAGAGATGGACACGGAAAAACACACACACACACACACACACACACACACACACACACAGTAAGTACACAGAGAGTGAGGACACAAAGGGACAGCACTCATGAAACGCTGATGAAAAGAAGCTCAGCTGTTCAGGGAGACAGCTGGTTATGCTCAAGGCCAATGGAGGAAGAGACTTCCAGGGTAGTCGTAGCAACGTCATTACCACCAGACCCGTTTTCACTCAACTATACAAACGGAATATTAATCGTGTTTTTCTCCATGCCACTTTTGGAGCCATGAATTATGTTCAAGGTGAGCCAGCACTAAATTGAATTTGCTGGGAGAAATTAAACCCTGGCTTAAGGTTTGTTTGTGCACAATGATCCATTTGCCGGCCACTCAATAAGGAGGATTCAAAACGCTGGCTAAGGACTCTGCCTGCTCTGCCCTCTGATCAATCAACTATTTCTAGACTTTTGATACATTTTTCTAATTTTAACAACCTAGTGCTAATCAAGGAGACCAGTTGTGTGGTTATATTTAACCAGCTTTGCCATTTCCCTCCCATGAGGGGAAAAAAAACTGTTCTTTTCATTTTAAACTCCAAATTTCAAAACAGTGACTTTGGTCTGAAGGGGAAAAAATTGTTTTGCCTCATGTTAGTTGGTTGTTGATATTCCTTCATACCCACCCACTGTACCTACATATGTACTAGGTCTACTACTAAATGTATAGCTTTAAAAAGCTTTTTATGTGCATCAAACTGGACACACTGGAAGATATATAGAGTGATTAAAAAGCCTTCATAGTAAGGGAGAAAGAAGAGGGAGGGCTGGGGAAAGATGAGCCTAGAAGAGAGAGGCGGCATAAGAGAAGAGCAGAGCAGAGCAGAGCAGAGCAGAGCAGAGCAGAGAAGAGAAGAGCAGAGCAGAGGAGAGAAGAGCAGAGGAGAGAAGAGAAGAGAAGGTTAGAGTAGAGTAGAGGAGAGGCTTACTTTCCCACGACCAAGTGGAGCTGGTGCTGGACCTCGGAGCGCACGCTGGCTGTCACGGTGCTGGCCAGCTGGTCCGTGCTGTTCTGGAAGGAGTCCATCATCTGCTGCAGCTGGCCAATCACGGGGTCCCGCGCCTCCTGCTCCCGCTGCTTCCTGTTCTTCACATGGGTCTCCAGCTGCTGGATGTCTGCAGGGGCACGCCGGACATAACGCTCTCAGAACAACGCGCGCACGAGCCCGCGCACCCACCCCCGCAACACGCACAGAGATGACGCTCTCAAAACACAAGGCACACCAACGAATGCATGTACCACCCCCTCTGACAACACAGACACACAAGCGCCAACACCCCCCACCCACACGCACACTGAGGGATACACACATACACAGAGATACCTCATAGCCAAGGACACACGCACTCATCCATCACAGCCAGACAACACTCATATGTGCAATGTGCCAACCACAACACTTTCAGCCATACTCACTCAGCAAATGCCCCACACACTCTCCCGCCTCTGAGACATTAGCATTTGATTTCTTTCAGCACAATCAATCAGACGCCCATCTCCACATTAGCACAAAAATGAGCATCGGCATGGCTGCCTGCTGGAGAACTTGTTGACATTATGCAATCTAACAGTACTAACACTCAAAAATAAATAAATAAATAAATAAATAAAATAATATTGCACACACGCGCACGCCTTCAACTTCATTTGCATCCAGATTTAATGCATGCAAACGTTCTTACACTCGTGGGTTCCCTGTTTAAAGCTGTCGTTGATCTGCTGGAACATGGACTGGCAGCCGCGCTCAAACACGGGCAGCACGATGCTCTGGAATGCCTCCTTGTAGGCCGCCTGGATGGGGCCCTGCATGGCCTCAGCCGCCGCCCGCCCGATGGCGTCCGTAGTGTTCTGGACAGACAACGTGTGGAGAGAGAGAGAGAGAGAGAGAGAGAGAGAGAGAGAGAGAGAGAGAGAGAGAGAGAGAGAGAGAGAGAGAGAGAGAGAAAGAGAAAGAGAAAGAGAAAGAGAAAGAGAAAGAGAAAGAGAAAGAGAGAGAGAAAGAGAAAGAGAAAGAGAAAGAGAGAGAGAGAAAAACAAACACTGAATGAGAGACAGCAGAGCAGACAGGGCTAAGATGAAGTGGCTTGAGGAGCTGTGAAGGGCTTTTGAGACTGCAAAAACTGGATGGGGCACAAAAACAGAATGGGGACACAACAGAGAGACAGCACGCAGGTCTGAAATAGAGGGACAGGAAGGAGAGGATCTAACGGACTGACAAGAAGGGGAAGAAAATTCAGTGACAATGCAGGACCGCGAGTAAGGGAGAGGAAACAGGTTAGGAAAACTGAGTGAGTGAGCGAACGAAAGAGAGTGTGTTTCAGAGGGAAAGTTAAAGGCAGGAAGAGAGTGTGACTGGTGTGTGTGTGTGTGTGTGTGCGTGCATGCCCGTGTGCGTCAGCAGGGAGAGTGAGGCGGAGTAAGCAGTGCCACGGACGACTGTACCCACTGAGCGCGTCTCTGGAAGGGCCCTGAATTATTCAGCGCTTCAGAGGGAGCTGTCAGACTAATCCGTTTGATACAGCAGCTTCTTGTTTCAACAACATTCCCAAAACTGCATTTCAAAAACAAATTATTTTTGAAATGCTATAAATTTGAAGACTTTTGCTGGGGGTGAGGATAGTGGGGTGGGGTATTCATAGCAGTGGCTATGAATGTGGCGCCATGTCTACCTCTTTTAGTGGTTGCACTGGTGTGCACATATGCAGGCCGAGAAAAGGAGGATGGGGGGTGGGGGTAGTAAAAACACCATGCGGCTATGGGTGGTCTGGAAAGCTTTACTTTCCAAACTAACTATGAGCCTTGAGCAGGCCTCTGCCAGCGGACAAGGTGTGGGTGTAAATGCCACCGTCACTTACCTTTGACTTGACCACCTTGGTGACATTTTCTTTAAGTGTGCCCTCCACTGCAGTGAGCTTGGCAGCGATAGTGTTGCTCATCTGGCTGGTGACTGGCTCCAGGCTCTTGGAGATGGCTGGACAAAGAACACACACGCATGCGCACGCACGCACGCACGCACATCAGCACCTCAGCTCAAAAGCCCAAATAAGAGTGCAGCTGCCAAGAAACTTCACTATAGGTACAACCTGAAACACTGGGAGGAAAGCAAGTCTGATAATACACAAGATGCATTAAATATTAATGCACTTGGCCACAAGAAAGCTTTTATCAATGACCTATCAGAAGGAGATTTTCTCCAAAGGTCGAGTGTATCCATGTGTAATATCATTGAGGTATCTTTCCCCCAAGTTCTCAGCTCACTTTCACAGGTTTTGTGAAAAGCCACTTCGAAATACCAGAAAGCAGACAGGAGAAGTTATCTGTGTCCATCAAATATTGGACCTCCCTTTGCCCTTTTGCTCACTGCCAAGCCACCAAGGAAATCATGTGTAGGTTGTGTGAGCAAGGCACAAGTGACCTCTAAGGTGAGAACCTCAGGATGGGGAACTCTCCATGATCTGCGTGTGGAACAACTACAGTGAGTTAAACTCATTGGTAATGGTAGTAAAGCTAAGAGTGTACAAATTATGGTCTTGTACCCAAAGGTGTGCATCTGACCAAAACCTTGCTTGAGACTGTTATAATAAGTTGTTGTTGTGTGTGCGTGCGCATCTATGCCTAAACGCCTATGTCCAAAGTGATGAAACATTAGGAGGAGGGAAGAATACATCAACTCCTCCTCCTTCTCCTCCTCCACCTGGTCCTCGTCCTCAGAGGCAGTACTCACTCTGTGGGACAGTCTTCTTCATCTCGTCGCGCAGCACCTTGTCCAGGCGGTTGGAGAGGGTGGTGCCCAGGCTCTGGGCCAGCTGCTGGGCCAGCTGCTCCTGCAGCTGCAGGTGGCGGTGCTGCCCCTCCGTCAGCAGACGCTCCACCCGCCGCTCTGCATGGTCACCTGGGGTCAAGGACGCAAACGCTTCCTGCTGCACAGACGTGCCCTGGATTCCAATTCCAGGAAGTTTAAAAGAAAAAGAAGAAAGAAAGAAAGAAAAAAAAAAAGACAGGCGAGGCGAGACGAACCCTTCCAGACAGCCCTGGGGGAAGCCATCGGTAGATGAATGTTACGTAAGAGATAAGTTAAGCGAGATGATACGCGAGTCTTGTAGGATTTTCCTTGGTGTCCTTAAAATGTGGTGACAGACCGGCAAGTGAGACTGCTACCGAAATGCTATAGAAACCTCTTCCTCTAGGGCCTAATAGTATGAATTTATATTTATACATGCCTTGCGAAACTAGTCGGGAATGCGGGCAACACTCAGTTTTTGTGACATGCATATTGAGATGAAATGCATCACTGTATCGATTGCCTTTAATAGGCCAATATTCTCACCAGCCCACATGGGACTCCTATATCAACCTGCAGATATGTCAAACTTTATATCAGTAATATAAATACATCTGTTACACTTACACATGGTGTGCGTTGGAAAATTTGAAGAACGTACTTTTGACTGAAGGCCAATATAATCAACCCCTGCTAACTTTAACACTAATCAAATGCGAGTCAGTCAACATAACTATTTGAAGTGCAAAGCCCTACTGCTTGAAATCTTTAATCCTGCAGAGCCACTCCAACAGTAATCGAACACACCTAGCTGTTTTTTAATCAAAATGCTCGGCGAGGCCCTTGTATGTGTCATATTAAATTGCTGCTAAACACAGCAGGAGAAATGGCTGTACAGTTTGGTGAGTGTTGAGCAGCACGGCTAACCCGCCTCTCCCATCCCGCCCTGCAGGCTCTGCCTCTGAGCCACTGCGGGTGTTGGGGATGAGTGGCGTAAGAGTGACGAGGGCGCCACCTGGTGGAAAGGATACGCTCGTGCTCCTGCTGCGAGAGCATGACGTGCTCCACGTGGGCCATGACGGAGCTCTGCACGGCGTCCATGTGGCCCGTCAGCCGTTGCAGCAGTTCCAACTGGCTCTGCCTCAGCTCTGCCAGCTCACGCTGCTGGCTCCGCAACATCAGCAGCAGCTCCTCGTACATTTCAGGGCTCATCTACATACACACACACACACATACACCCAAGGGTGAGGGCATGTCTTCCCACACATTTGTAAGGACATGTGAGGCTTACACACACTCATTACGAAGCGTATGCACAGACAGACACACGCACACACACATACAGATAAGGACACGTTTTCCCCCACATTTGTAGAGACATGTGGAGCTCACACATACACATACACACATACCCAAGGGTGAGAACACGTCTTCCCACACATTTGTAAGGGCATGTGAGGCTCACACATACTCATTAAGACACACACACAGGTAAGGAAGTGTTTCCACACATATGTAAGGACGTGTTAAGATGACACATACACATCTACACACATACCCACACACATTAGGGGTGAGGATAAGTGTTTAAGCACATATGAAAGGACAGGTTATGCTCACACATACATATGCACACACACACATGGGTGAACATTAGTTATTACACACGTAGACAGGAACAGGTTGGCTCTTACAGAAAAAAAAAATGCACACAAACACACACAGGGACAAAAACCCACATCGGCATCATCACCATCTTGCACATAATCTAAAATCACAGGGTACGCCTGCACGCATCTATGCATGCTTGTAAATAAACACAAGCAGCGATACATGTATGTATGTATACGTGCATCTGTGTGTGTACACACGCACACATGCACGCAGACGAGGCTGTGAGCACACAACAGGAGAAAGCAGGGGTTGTAAAGCCCATAGTCCTCGCTTTGCTGAGCCTGGATTACAAGGGGATTAGTGAGGCCCAACATCACGGCTGTCTGCCACATCAAGGCCGCCTCTAAAGCCCTCAACTCTTACGTGGGGACTTCTAGGTTCTCTGGCATGCTTAAGGTGTGTTTAACTCCACTAAAAGCCCAGCTGTCCAGTGAGCCTCTCCTGAAGGAGCAGACTCAGAGATGATGATGATGATGCTGAAAAAGGACAAAGGGGGGGGAGCAGCCTACCTGGTGGTCGGCCTGGCGCATCTGGGACGACTCTCTGGTGAAGGGAGATAAGGAGTACACATTAGTCAGGACTTCCCGTAATTAATGCGGATTAGTGTCTATTGGATGTTTACTAGTGTCCTGCCAGCTGCCTGCAGATGTAAGTCACAGCAAGGCTAACTCTGATACTATACACCGAATGGCAATGTGTTTGTCATACATGGTCCACTTAAAAAAATAAAAGATGAAAGGAACAAGAGTCTTGTAGCACTTGCAGTTAAAAGGCCGAAGGATAAAAGATGTAGCACAAAGACCGAAACTCTTAACTGTCCAACACACTGCCCTTATACATGAGAGACTCGAGTCAAGTTTATTTCTATAGCACATTTTATACAGAGAGGCAGTTCAATGTGCTTTTAACAAAAATAAAAGCAAAGAGCAATATGTGTAAGTGAGCGCCGTTTTTCCTTATGCCAGTGTGTGTGACCCCCCCCCACCAAAATCCCTTGCTCACCCTTCTTCCTTCTTGCTCTTGCGCTTCAGTTTGGGTGAGCCCCGGGGAGATGTCTTCCAGTCTTTCACCGGCAGCCGGTGGCTGGAACGGGAAGCTCCATTCCCAGACGACGACGCCAGACTGGCCACCTCATCATCGTGATCACTGCCCATCACAAAACACAAACCACAAGATTGATAAAGGGGGAAGATGAGAGCAGAGGACAGGACAGGCTGATAAACACATTATGGGTCTCTGGTTTTGGGCTAAGTGGTTAAGAGACTTAAAAGAGGGGCCTAAAAAGAGGGGCTGTAGAGTATGATGTGTGTGTGTGTACCTCTGCTCTGCACTGGCGTCCTGGCTGTCGTTCTGGGTGAGGTGGTAGGCACGCCTGTGGTACGGAGAGGAGATGTGCCTGTCCTTCATGTCCTCCCTGGAGCTGGAGGAAGAGGAGAGGAGACATTTTTAACTCAACCACTCCGCATGTCAAGAGACTGCAGAGGCACAGAAATTATTTACTGCCCTGCAGCCTAATTAGCATGGCTGATGGCTACAAGGGCATAAAACACAGCAGACCAAGCAGGCCAAGAACCAAAACAGCTCATCACATAACAGCAGACAGAACTTTTAACTATTCAGCAATGAATCAAGACACCATTAGAATATACGTCTTGGGTCTTTAATGCTACCAATATAACGGGAAAAACAATATATAGTCCTAGCTATCTATTTATACTGACTGCAACCACAAACACACCACCAAGTTACTGACCAGTCTCCCATGCCATTGTCTCGGAGGCTGTTGCGTGTTTCCCGTGTGATGTCGGGGGCGGCAGGCCAGGCATGGCTGATGCCGTTGTCCGCACACGAGGCCCCAGCGGCCGCGGCGGCGTTCTCCTGGGACAGGGCGTTCTCCAGCAGGGAGGGGGTGTTACTGAGCCGCTGCTCCCCGTCCGAGGGGCCCACGCCGGGGCCCAGATCCAGCGGGTGCAGCCCCAGCTCCGGCCCGCCCGAACGGTTACGCGGCGACAGCATGTGCAGCGCCGAGGCAGCTGAGGCCATGCTGTCGCCATGGAGACCCGGAAGGGACATGGGAGTGGACACCTGGATGGAGTCTGCGGCTGCCGCAGCAACGGCGGCTACACTGGCCGCTAGGCTTCCGCGCTGCAGCGTCTCGGAGGCGATCTCGGGGATGTCCTGCGATATGGCGGTGGAGGCGGACGACACCACGTCGGGGGAGCGGGGCCGCGTGGGGGACGACTGTGGCAGCAGCAGCGGGGGCTCCATGGCCTGCAGGTCCAGCGAGAGCGGGGGCACCTGGGGGGGGCGGAGCGGGTAGGTAAGGGGGGGCATGTGACTGAAGGGGTAGGCCTCGCACAACAGAGTGGGAGAGGGTGGCGAGGGCAGAGAGAAACGCTGAGGCACACAAGAGTGAACGTGAGAGAGAAAAGCATTGAGTGTTGAGCGAGTGAATGGGTGGATGAGAGACATAGATGTAAGCAAGGGTGGAGAGAGAGGTAGTGAGAGTGGAGAGAGGTGTATGAAGGCAAGGGTAAGGGAGAACACTGATGTTACCCCATGTGTACACATGTGGCTCTCATTCAGCTGCATTACATCAAGCCCTTAACCCACCTCTCCATTTGAAGAGGGTCAGGACAACGCAAGAGAGGCTGAAATCTGTTAATGTGGCCAGATGTGCAGAGCGATGCAAGGTCATGCAAACAATACAGTGTGTGTAACGTGTGGAATATAAATAGTGACAGCACTTAGGGTAGCGGGCAGTGTGCCAGAGAGCTTAGGCCCATGGCATGCTTCCTCCCACATGGCAGTGCATGTGCAATATGCACACAGTGTGCGTTGCGAAACCGAGGCACACTTGTTCTTTTGTTGTCTTAATCTCGTGTAGGTCCTTTGTTGTAGCCAAAAGGCTTGCAAAATTGGGCTTCTGGAAGCTCCCACCAAAGCATAGTAAATGGTTACACACTGGGTATATGTACAGTAACTGGGAATGTGTACAGTTTCACTCTGCTTGCTCCACTTCGAGTGGCCGTGTACCGAACATCACTTAAAGGTGCATGTAGTTTAAAAGGTTAAAAGAGTCCTGAATGGTAATGATTAACATTATATTGCCATGCCAAAACAAAATAATCAACAGATCGGTTTAAAATGTTATGCTTGTCCATTTTTAAACGTTTATTATCTCACCAACTGCCGCCTTCCAAATGGGAAAAAAAAAATGGAACATCGTTTGAAATTATGTCATTGGTTAGCGCTCGGCAAACACCACTCCTCATTTGCATAAAGTTCAGCAGAGCTCAACTTTTCCACCCGCCTCACTGATTTGCGTCACCACCTGCCACCTTCCAACTGAAAAGAATGGAATGTTCCGCTTTATCCACTTGCATGTATTTTGAGTGTAAGGCCCTATGGAAAAGTGTCCAACTACAGTTCATTATTGTATCATCCCAGAAACAGTGGAAGAACATTGTAAAGGATTTCTGGCAGATGTGGAACTTACAGCAGATCAGTTCTGCACATGCATACTCCACACACATGCAAATCCCAAATCTGGGAGGCACATCGCAGCCTACATGTGGTGCAAAGGCAACTGACGTCGTTTTATCACCACACGTCATGTGCACAGAAGTATACTACCAGCTGTGTGTGTGTGTGTATGTATGAATGACTGTGTGGTATCTGGATGTCGCCAAAGTGCGTGTCTGTGTGGTACTTGGATGTTTTCTGATATGTGTGGTGTAAATGAGTGTGTGGTACCTGGATGTCTCCAAGGCCTGGGAGCAGGATGGCACTGGCTCTGGGGCTGCTGGTGCTTGTGCACAGGCTGAGGCCGCTGCTGCCGCTGTCCACGGACATCTTGGGGCTCTGGCTCATCTCCTCGCCTCCCCTGCAGCCGCCACATAGTAACGCATTAGCCACAACACAACACACATTTATCACAGCCACACATGCAAAGAACCAGCAACAGTAATAGAAATGACAACAAACGCACCATCACTAACATAAACAACAACAAACGCACCATGCATCAACGTTAACAGTAGAATCATTATTCTCAGTACAGGAAAATCATAAAACTTGGGTTACACAATGTTGAAAAAAAAAGTATGAATATTTCAATATTTATGCATATCCCAAAACTCAACTTGACTGCAATAAACGGTACATTTCTAGAAACTATGTTTCTGAATTCTCCATCAAAATATATGGCGAATCTGGTGGAGCGCTGCTATAAAAAAAATGCCTTTCCCCACAGCACTGGCTACGAGTTTAACAGTAAACACAACACTGAAAGACATTAACACTGTATATTTAGGCATTTGTTTACTAATTTGAAGTCATAGTTAACTCAGCAATCAACAATGCTATCGTGTATTACGCATTTTTCTAATATAACGCAGCCCTGTATGTGAAACCCGCTTTATAAAAAATATTACTGATTCTATTTGCCCAAAAAAAAAGAGCCACCATTGCAATCTGTGCCCAATAGCTCGTCGGTGTAGCTTCACTGATGGCTACTAAGCTCTGAAGGCACCACTGAGTCTGTACACACCTGGCACCACCCTCGGAGCTCATACCAGTCACAATGGTCAGGCTGCTGGCTCCACTGCCTGGCGAGGCTGGTACCTGTGGACAGGGGGCTTTTCATTACACACTGACGGATGAAAATAAAGCAATACAAGAGACAATGGACACACATTGTTTTAATTAACTATTTAAAAATATAACCTATTAAATGTAAATTATATCATGTTATGCAACACTTGCTAAGTTTTTGGAGGTTCCTTGGTGTGACACCAAACCTCAAGAGGGAGCCAAAAGGACGATCAAACACTGATGCACCTAATTGGCCCTCACTGAAATGATTTGGGAAGCATTTTATGGCACGTGATCACTTACCGATGCGCTGGGAGTCATGAAGGCGTCTGGGGTCATGAGTTTGGGCATGGCGGCACCAGCGGAGCTCAGGAAGTCTGCAGGGGCGGGCAGAGCTGGGATCTTGCACAGGTCATTCTGCGAATCGCTGCCCGAGTCCTTGTCCGAGCTCAGGCTCTCCAGACTCATGCGGCTTGAGAAAGCTGCTGCAAGGACAAACCAAATGCACATGAAATCACCTGGAGCAGAAGTGAGTGATCTGGTCTAAAGGTCATGAGCGGGTACACATTTACACACAGAGCATGTATAGGCCTCTCATGACTGATTCATAGGAGGGAAATTTCATGGCTCCATGACTGTAGCGCATTTATATTCCAGGATATTTTCATCGATGAAATACTAGACACACTACACTGTGGGATAGGATACAGTCGATTCAATGTGCACACACTTTCAAGGCAAGACACACTTTTCTTCCAAGACAATGTTACTGTGCGGCCCAGTACATTTCTTCCATACCAAACTTTGTGAGAGAACTTGACTTGCGTGCACAGAGCCCTGACCATAAGATTTTAAAATATGTGGTATGAAATAAGAACAGGGACTGCACGTCAAGCTGCCTTTTTCAATATCACAGCCGGAACTCACAAATACTCTACCTTTACATGGGCAGAAATTCCCACAGACACACTGCAAAATAAGAAAATGTAGAAAGCTTTTCTTGTAGGAAGTGGAAGCCATTACAGCTGCTAAGGAAAGGGACCGAGTCCATAGCAATGCCTATGATTTAAAATGGGGTGTTATGAAAACTCCTGTGGGTGTAATGGGCAGGAGCCCCAATGCTTTTGTCTAATACTATACATAGAAAATAGGAGCAACTGAGGAAAAATAAATGGCCAATGGAGCCGAAAGATTTGTGGCCAGCAGCCATTGGGGCTCCAGGTTGCCTATTTGCTTTGGTGCATCTGAAGTAAAATTGTCTGTGGTAACATTAATGGACCTGCATGACCATTAGGTTATTTTAATGCACCTCCGCTATTGGGCTAGCAATTGTGGCTTTAAGTAATGCTTTTTTCTTCTTGGCTGGCTCACTCGCTCTTCCTGTATTCATCCTCCCAGCATTTTTACCATCAGCAATACACACATGCGGCAATTTAACATGTATAACATCCACTTACTGTGTTCCTAAAGTACTATTCCTAACTGTTTTTTTCTTCTAAATGGAAAGAGAGATGAGAAAGCTGGTAAAGGCTGCAAGCCAAAAAGAGAAACCCTGGGCTGTACCAAAAAAATGTCACCAGGCCACAATGCTTCCTGGATGCAAACCCATTTGGAGGAGATCTCGGGAGACTCACCCAAGGCCTCCTGGGAGCCGGAGTGTGGGGCCAGGCACAGGGAGCTGGAGGAGCCCAGGTCAGGCTGGAACCAGATCTGCACGTCCTGGAGGGACCTAGAGGGAGGAGGGGGTGGGTGTGGGGGAGAAGTGGTGCACACAGATATGAGCCAAACCAGCAAGCAACACATCTCCAGGAGAATGCTGAAATATTGATGAGTGTGTGAACATTAGCCATGTTTTTATTCATGTGCAGGGACTTCCTGCTCTCCAGCAGTACTGCTTTATTAACATGGCTCTGAGTGGAAGGTGCATTACTGTACTAGTGCTGTGTGAAGCAGGTTGCCTGTTGGAAGCAAAGCATGGATTATTAACCAGTGGCAACGGGAACTCACTTGGTGTGAACGCAGTACAGTTTGATTTTGATTCCCGACTTGGACTCCATATGGCCCTGGCTCCCTTCTAAAATGCAGAAAAAGTACATTTTGAGCAATTGTTTTTAATTCTCCTGCGTAATTCAATATGGAGTATTGACTAAACGACGAGCACTATGATGTAGCATTAACTCTCCAGTTACATGGAGTGTTTAAATGAAGTGGGAACTGGCCTGCAGTCATGCTCTCGCTCTCCTCGTCTGGAGGAAGCACTTCTGTGTGGCGAAGACGGCTGTGGGTGACTTCCTGTACGCCAAAGCTGAGCACTGGGTGTGTGAGCAGGAACTCTGAGACGGCTGTGAAGCTAGCACGGCCTTTCTCCTGATCCTGATGCAGTTCCATCACATACAGCACCTAAAGACAGTCAGACAGACATGACCAGATGAGGGATCGACAGGCACAGAAACACGAGACATGCCTTATGCCTTATGGTCTTATAACCATAAGGCATAAGTAATAGGTGATAATCACGTTAGCACATTTTCCCACACGGTTCCTTCTAATTAGTAAAGGTCTCCCAGTCATACAAACCCGACTTGATGCCAAAAGACAACAACCAGTGAAAACCTGATGCTGTGGGGCTTTGGGGATAGTAGGCCTAAGAGTGGTGGTAGGAGCTTACCTTCCTCTGTACATCTGTGAGGATCAGACACTCTGCAGAGAGGTCTAGGCTGGCTTTCAGACTGGGGAGCACAGCGGAGTTAAACGGATCTGGAGAGAACCTGCACAGAGAATAAGACATTATTAGAATCCCTAAATATATGTTTTGGGAATATGAACCCTTCTGGGCATGGTAAGTGTGCTTTGTTTGTCTGCATTTGTAAGCGCATCTGTTTTAGCAGACACAAAGCAGTGGGTGTATGTGTACATATGTGTATGTGTTTTTTTAGCAGACTTAAAACAGTGGTAGCATGTAACATGTATCTGCTTTAAGCAAACCCAAAGCAGTGGGTGTATGTGCATGCATCTGTTTTCAGCAAACCTTATGGTCTGCAGGCAGGTCCATGAGACTGTGCACCACATCTTAAGCTCCTGGTTCTGATCCGCTCCAGTGATGAGGAATCGCCAGAACGGCACGCTGCAGAACAGAGCAAAAAGAACCAAAGTGTAAGAAGTCAAATTAGATGACAGAGCCAGCCAAGTGAAGCTGCATGAATGCTCCTAGCTGCAATGGATAAAAAGAGCTCTGGTCATAGGCGAAGCATACTTGAACACTTACTCAGACAGGCAAAGCACATGAACTGTAATTAACATGAATAACTTAATCGAGGCACACCTATGTGGGAAAGAGCTCTAATAAGTGAGTATTTGCATGTGTGTGCGCGTGTGACTTGAGAGAGATAGAGGCTGTAACAGAGAGAGCACGATGGATAGATAGAGAGGCGCACACATCAGAGTCTGTGTAGCTACCTGACACTGGAGAATCAAAATGATTTTCGGCTCATGTTCCAACTTCCTTAGATTTAAACAGTTTAGTTTTATTGTTTTTTGAACACATTCAGACGATCTCCAGAGCCAACAGTAACACTTCAGCTTTAAGCTTAGCATAAAACATCGAGCATGCTACTGGTCTAATCCGATACAATGATTTATGCTAAAGTGCTACTGCCAGATCCGGAGATCGGCTGAATGGATTAAAAAAAACGATAAAACTCTACTGTTTAACTCTAAAGAAGCTGGAAAAGCAGTCCATTTTCCTAAAAAAAAAAGTGCAGTGTTCCTTTAAGGCTGGAGGCTGGGGTCATTAGCACCTGTGAGATGGAAATCGACCCCATCTTGGCCTGTCCTGATAAGGTTGTGAATGTTTTAGGGATACTCACTCAGGGTCCTGCTTCTTGTGGTTGTCACAGAAGAGCAAGCATGATAGAGGCCTCCCCTTATGAGGCTGCCATTCATGTAGACATCTAGTAGGGAGGGGGAGAGAGGGAGAAAGAGCTACGTTCTGATACAGGCCAAACACAAATGTCAGCCCTATATCAGTAGTGTAATTTTGGTTTGAACACTAAAAGAGCCAGACTCCACAGCTCCAGTTAGTTTGTGCAGGGAGTAAAAGACTCGTTGTCGTTGGCAATGTCATTTTGCCATGTGGTTTTGTTTTTTTTATTTCTTAATATTGTGTGAATTTCAAACTTTGCCAAAACTTAAATTTTATTAGAATGGCCAACATTTGGATTTTAAAATGTTTCTGTATGAATCAGTAATGAATCAGTAATAACATGATGAATCACTGAGATGTATGCTTAGTAGGAAGAACAGCAGAGCAGAATAATTACTTCTTATTAGCACACCTGGGTTGATCTTGTCCCTCTATGTAAATCTGCCAGAACTTAACATAGCCATCATGACTGGCAGTGGCCAGCACCGTGCCATCAGGTGACAAAGCTCCTTCACTTATACGCTGGACACAAAAGCAATACAGACAATAATTACTCATGCAACAGAAATGTCATGCAGCTGTTTGCAACCAATACAGTATCACATAATACAAAAACATAGTTATGGAGAAACATCGTCAACCAGAAAACAGAATGCACTGGACGTTGCTTACAGCTGTGTGTCCTTTAATGGTGATGAAGCCCTCTTTTATCTCTGTGGCATCTACAGGCCAAGCGCTGTGGTTGGATTTAAGGATGTCCAAATCCCAAACTTCAGCCTAAAGAATATGAGATGGTTAGTTGAACAGGAAAAGGAAGACTACGAAAACTGCAACAAATACAAACAAAATTTATCTTCAATTCTTTACTAGCTGCCCACCAACAAAACTCCATATAAGACTCAATCAAAGCAGTCAAGTAACTAAATGCAACTATAGGAACTAAACGCTTGAGGACCAATACAGGGCAACACACAGGAAGTCGGTGTGAGGTTGGTGTGAATCGTACCCGATCTTCGTGGAGCAGGGCCAGGGTCTGACAGCAGTCTTCTGGGCTCTCCTCGTTGTCCTCAGGGATAAAGGGGCACCAGATGAGCCTCCTGTAGGAGTTCAGTGGTGTATCCTCAGGCCTGCGGATTTGCACCACCACCTCATCTCTGGGAGGCACCGTGGGTTAAGGGTACAATACGAATCCAGGTAAAGCGCACACACACAGGCTTCAAATGCGAAGACATTCACACACCGTGCAGAACCCTCAGATATCCGCCCCTGGCAAAAATATAGTAAACCTTTTCTTTTTCTGAAAAGGTGTAGGAATGGTGGAACTACTGAATAGCTGCCATCTAAAAAGCATCTACGGCCAGGGCAACTTCAGTATTTCATTGTCTGTAGACACAGATGCACATTATTCACACACCAATAGTTGAATTACTCTTAAGTACTAGTTCAAGCCACCTGCCTTACTAGTCACACAGACTGAAAAGTAGCACAGCGGCTGAGAGACCCTCACACGGGGAAGGGCCGTTGCGGCAAAAAGGATACTGGATCTTTCCACTACTGCTGGTCAGCTGCCAGATGACCAGGTTGCCAGCCTCGTCCACGCAGCCCAGCAAGGTGGAGTCCAGGTGGGCAAAGGCTAGGTCAGTCACAGCGCCGGTGAAGCCCTTGAGAAGCGTGCGGTCAGCTGAGCCCAGGCTCAGAACACGGATCATCGCATGGTTGTTCGCTCCTACACACACACACACACAGACAGGCACACAGACACAGTCAAACAAATGGCAGCAAAGCCCCAAGCAAAACTAATGAAAAAACACAGCTGATTATTAATGGTTTCAAACCGCAAGCGAGGCAAACTAACTTTTTTGAGCACTTGCCAAATGGCTGATAGATAAAAAATGCTTCCTGTTAGCCAGATTTTTTTCTACGCATAGTTAACTTTTGGCTTCTAAAAAATATGCCTATCAGTAATGTAGTGCCTTGAGGTGTAATTCTCATTTAAGATAAAACATTTCTGACGATTTTTACTTATGGCACTGCTACACATTACCACTTTATTAAACACTTTCCAAGAATGTAGCCTACATCTACAAAACCTTCTGTTCACATTTAAAATAAGGTTAATACATGCAAGATACAGACAAGATCTCAGAATGGTGAATAAAAAAAAGTTGATCAACAAAAATAACTAAATGCAATCACAGTTACTAACTGAATGCAAATACAGCGAGTAAACTGAGTAATGTCAAGTAGCCAACTCTGTGTAGCCCCTGCCTTTGCACTTCCCTTCTTGACCCCCTGGCCAGTGGTAGCTGCAGCAAGGTTACCTAAGTTGACGCAGGTTGTCTCAGGCTGAGATTGTGCAATTGTTTAGCTTGGGCCCTGCACTGCGTGTCTTACCTCTTTCTCATGTACATACGGTCAAAAGAGCTCACAAAACTGGCAAAAAACTGCCGTCTACTTTAACATCACAAATCTGCCCTGATAGTACTTTCAAAGCCGCCTGACCACCAACATAACTCACATTTCCTTTTTCCATTTTTTGGCTACAGGAAGCACACAAAGACATCTACCAGTAGGATAGAAATTCAAATGTGTCAGTACTTCCAAAAGACATGTCTACAGACTGAACTTCGACTCTAGTTTCACTTACATTTCAGCTCAGTGGATCAGAAGCTACTTTTTTTGGAACTAAACAATGTAATACATTTCCCTCTATTATACGTTTGTAAGACACTAACCACCTACAAAATATACTTAAAGGGGAAACATAACTGGCAGAAACTCTCAATTGACATGAAATAAGCATTACATGTCTTATATCTTCCCTGCTGAAATTATGTTGGCAGATGCATCTATCCATCTATAAATGCAAGGAACATGTGTGTGTGTCTGTCACTCGGTTTCACACACAACTCTCAAACCATTTATTCCACTGACCTCAAATTGGTAGGTGTGTTGATAATGGCATGAGTGAGTGCAGTGGCAAGTTTCATGTTGGTAGGACAAAAAAACGACACATATATCGGTAAAACAATCGTCTGTCACTCTGGACACCGTAGCTACTCCCCCCTCTCACACATCATGGCTGCATCAACGGGCACTGCACTAGTTTAGTTAAATGAACCAGTAACTCTATGTAACTGGAAGCATTAAGAAATGTTTGATATTGTCACAGTCACATGAAGTTCAGACTGTGCTACCAAAACCTCAGACAATGAAATAGATCAGGTATTGAAACCAAGTACACTGTTGATTTCAGCAAATCATTTTATCCACTTGCTATAACACCTCTCTTCTGTCCAGTATATTTTCAGTTAATACCACTCAGAATACCTTATTTCATAAATACATTGAAAGAAAAGCACTGTTTGAGAAAATGTCATGGCAGATGGATTGCCGTCAGGCAGCTGCAAGCTGATTGGTTCTCTGGAACCTCAGTTTAGGGAGGAGTTTGGGATAAGCTCTAAACAGCAGAGCACGAGAGTTTGTCAATCCAACCACTGTAGCATCATGAACCTAACATTCATGTGAAATGCTGACGCACTCAGTCACTCACACTTTTTAAGTCATCATTGGTTCTCTTAGTTTGTGCCACAAACCACAAACAGAGCACACACACAAGAACTCCCTTACCTCTGATGGCATAGGCCAAGTATGTGTTGGATACTGCAATAAGGTTCCCATAGTAATATTTGTGTTCCCAGTCATACTTGGCCACAGGCTGTATCTTCACCTGAAATTTTAAAGCAGATCAGTTAGTCATGGGAAATGTGGGAACATTTATTTGAATGAAAAACACAACAACTGATAGAGTGTCAGTATGCCAATGTTTGTGCAACGTTTACCTTGTTGCTGCCACGAGCCTTACTGTCAATGCTGGAGTCACGACTTGCCACTATTTCTACATGACTGGAAGTAATGGCAATACAAGTGGAACCATCATCCCCGGAAAGGCAGCTGGACAAAGAGAGGAGCAGAGTTAAATATCTGTTTACATTGCTTTACATATACATGGTCCTTTTCTATCTGTGCAAATAAGCCCAACACATTTAACACAAAAGAAAGTAGATTGGTAGAATAGAAACTACTGAAAATCAAATTTGACGGGAGATTAAACTAACATGGTCTGGCTGTCTTGTGCGCTAAGAGTCTCTGGACTGTTACTGGATGCTCCAGCCATGCTTGCACAGTCTCCAGGTCCGATGAACTCAGCTCCAAGCACCCCGTTCAATTCGCCATTGAAAGATGTCTTCTTAGGAAGATCACAAGTAGGTGCTTCTGGAGATAAGACAAAAAAACCATAATTAACTCGACAGTCCATAAGTGCGTCAACCTCGTATTAATGACACGGTGGGTGCAACGGCCATGGCTATCCTAATGCGGTTTTGTGTCACATTTTAGCTTCTAAACAGGAGGTAAACCATGTCACTAACATGCATGTGCCAGTTCACATCACAAATACGTTTGGCGCCAGTTAAGATCCGAAGACTACTACTAACGACCAAAGCGATATCAAGTCAGTTATGCTCATGCACCTACTTATTGGGTTCCATGGAAACTACTTGCATATGTGCTTCATAGTTGTAAGTATCAAAGAGGTTTACGCAAATTAACAAAATTCTCGCTAATTTATTTTAGATCACAGAAGTAGTTACACACATACTACAAACCAATTGGTTAGACAAAAAGCTTGGGGGCTTGCACAAACACCTGCAGCCTAAATAACGCAAACATTTTAATAACTAGCTCGCTAACGTTAACTAGCCATAGTTACTTCGAGTCAGTATAATTTTATATCTTGTGGACAAGCTTGTGACCTTACTACCTTATCCCTATTTTACCAGTAAAAGGCACAATACCTATACACGAATAAAACAAACAAATGTAATATTGTAACCAAAGAAATATATTCACAGTGATTCGTCAACTGTCTTAGGTCAGCTCACCAGTTTATATCAGTTAGCCTGCAACAGAGCACAGCGACCTGAAGTTAGCCTGCTAAATAGCTTCAAACATCGTATTTGACAAGTTACTTTAGTAAGTCACTAAAATTGTATTTCATTTTTTACGTGTATATCGCCTAAGTTACTAAGCAACTGTGAAAAGACGAAACGTAACTGAAGGCTATGATGAATACCTGGCTAGCCCAGAAAAATACATCCGAAAAGTAGCATTTCGCCTTAGCTTGTTAGCATAGCATACAGTTAGCTAGCTACGCAACAACGACACAGCATCACACTGCGGCCTAGAGATGATTCCCACCTGCCCTGTCCCCGGCAACTTACCGGCGGCGCTACTACCAGGACGGTCTAGTTTCAGGATGTCTCGAAGATGCTGAGTCGCATCTTCTATATCTATGTTTGAGTTGGTAGCCATAAGGTAGGGAAGGGGAGACTGGGTATATTCCGTGGGGCAGTTTTATCTATTTGCTTTTCACTCTGTGTTCGCTTTGCCTGCCCCTGTGAACGCTAGCAACCGTCGTTACGAACTTCCGTCCGGTGTCCTCACAAATTCTTTCCTGGTGGCGCTATCAGGCGAGATAATCACGTCCATGGGTTCCTCCCGTCAGCATCTTCAGGGAAATTATAAAATGCCATAATTAGCAACTTCTTTACCTGTGAAATAAATAATTACAGATACACTGAAATGTTCCTTGCCGATGAATTACTCTATCTTTGTTTGTGCATCAGACAAAATTCCATCATGCAGGGACAACACCACAAGAGTAGCATACTTGGCATTTGCGTCCTTTATTTCCTCTCATGTGCCAGAAATGAAGTCCACTAAGAGAAGTAGATGGGTAACTTTTTCATGAAACGATTTTTGCGTCAACGTTTCTGACAGAATCATATTACAATGGAGAAAGAAAAATAATACAATCAGTATAGAATCAATCATGGATAACCTATCTCCGAGTGTGCGCTAATCTGACGTTATTCCCAGTGGCCTGAACTTGAAGTTAATCAAAATGCAATTTCCTGGCCCACCATCTCATCAGATACATTTAAGTGCGTTGGTTGCAGAATTGCTTGTCATTAAAACTCGTCTTCATATCCAAAGCATATAAGGTTAAATGCTGACCTTCATATCACGGCCCCCTCCCCAATATACCCATACAAAAACCACACGCAATGACATGCTTTGTGAAGTTCTGCACTTCAGTACACCCACCACAAACAGTTGCATTACTCCTTCTTGCATTGTCAAATCACAAGAAATGCCAGATCATGGTCTACCAAATGTAACTGAACCATGAGTGCAACTGGTTACTTTAACAGATTCCTCACACTGCCAACACACAGTAGGTGCACACTTACAACAGGATATTCTGTGTAAATTGGTAGCAATGGGCAGTAGTTAGATGCAACCCAAACTGTCTGCTCATGTATATGATGCAAAAAATCAGCCTGGCTCTTCTGAATGTAAGTAGAAGCATACTGCCAAGCGAGCAACACCCAGGGCCTAATCTTATTTTTAAAGAGCTGGCCCCAAAGTCTTCATTCTAATCACTTATCAGAAAAATACTGATATGCTCTGCTGTTCTGTGCCAGAATATGATTAACTTCAGTTGTCAACAAAAAATGATTATAAAAATATGCAGCGAATAATAAAAAAAAAATACTGGAGAAGCCTAAAACAGGAAAAAGACAATGAGCAAAGGACAGGTGGAGGAACCAAGATTACATTGTTAAGAAAAAAATCAAGGTTTTATTGTATATCGTGGCTGTAGTCACAGAGAGCAGTGAGCGAGAAATGGGAAGCACACTGGTCTGAGCAGATAGGGTTTGGGTGATGACCATTTCAACTTGTCTTTGGATAACTAGAGCAACC
The DNA here is from genome assembly GCA_030347295.1 of Setipinna tenuifilis. Lineage (NCBI taxonomy): Eukaryota > Metazoa > Chordata > Actinopteri > Clupeiformes > Engraulidae > Setipinna > Setipinna tenuifilis. Next base: position 31,219,201 of record CM059268.1, on the reverse strand, counting down.
TGACATTACACAGAAAAAAAAAGTTAGACAGGAATAATCAGTTCTAAAGCAAGCCGAAAACACAATGAACTAAAGCAAAAAAAAAAAAAGAAAGACAAGATGTATTATTGAAAAGTCAATTTAACAACTAAAACATGACTGAACAGCAACTGCTGGGTTAATACATCCTTTCCCCCATCCCCTTGTCCAGCGGTCCTCTGGTGTTTAAGCTCCGCAACTTCATGCAGGTTGGCATAGGGCGAGGGTCACTTTGATGGATTGGTGGGCTTTCAGCAAAAGGAACACATCTCGTATCTGTTGCAAAGAAGACATGTGCCTGCATGTTTTTCTGTGACTGACTGCAATCCGGTGCTGCTTGCTTTTTTTTTTTTTCAGTGTGATGAATTGATGGGCAGATCGAAAAAAGGTTTAGGCCTCACTGGGGTGGGCACCCCATCCTCCACCTTCCCCACACATGCCTCCTGCCAGGCTCCGGTGTGTTTAGCCAAAGTTGTGTATTGCCAAGCGGAACATGTCATTGGTGCACACCCACGCTTCATTAATGTTCTTCAGTATGAAGCTCTGATGAAATCCCATGATGGGGTCGTCATCTGCCTGAAAGTACACAATTATAAGGTTACTACCGAGGCTGAAAAATGAAGTTTCCATTTAAGTGCAAGTGCAATACACAGATACGTGTTCTCAAAGAGACCCTGGTTAAAGCTGTAGCACCTTGACCCATGTTCTAGATAAAAACAACCTTGTTCAAATGTGCCCATCTCATTGGATCACAGCTGGTTAGAGTAACAAACACAAAGAGAAATCATTTCCAAGGGTTATTGACACCAGAACATACCACGAACCCTATAACTATATACTCAGGTCATGTGCATACTTACAACAAAATGTTAACACTAATCAGAGACCTTATTTTAACCTGGCAAACATGTACAACGCATTCAGAAAGTATTCAAACCACACACACGCACCAGTCACATTTAATGCTGCTACAATTATTAATATAAGGAATAGTAAAGTACTGACAAAGAAGTTCTGAAAAAGGGAATTGGGAATATGTCAATGTGTTCTTTTTTAATAATTTAGCAAAACATAAAAAATAATAATCTGGACAGGGAGGGCTTTATTTTGGGGGTGTTTTGGAGCTGATGAAGAAATTATTTAACTCCATGTTATAAAGATGAAAAAGAACAAGATGAGCCAGAACACTTGCTGAATGCACTGTAGGTTTTTCCAAACACAAGCCTTCCAAGACACAAGACCAAACACAAATGCTGACGATGGACAAGTTTTTATGAATTTTAAAAAGATCAGGGCTAGATGCCATGTTTGTTGTACCTTTTCTAAAAGTTCAACAAATATGGCCTTCCAAAATTCAGGAAGGGTTGTGAGGTCAGGTCACAGACCTATGCATCCCTATTTGAGGGGGACATGTACCCTTCACCATTTTAAAATTCAAGGGCATGCACTGTTAAAGGATAAGCAATGCATCTTTGTTGACTAGCATTTTCTCCCATTTTCTGTAAATCTGAATGTAAATACAAACTGTGGCTAAGGCTATTTGTGCAAGACTTGGGCTGCTGAGAGACCACCACATTCGAATACTACATACATACATTTTTTGAGTAAATAAAACCCTTTGTGGTCCCATCCCATGAACCTTGAGCTAATAATGGAGCATATTTACAAAGGGTGTTTTTTTTGTTCTTAAGGCTATGTAGTCTGGCTAGTCATGAGTATCTGGTGTATTTAATAAAGCCCCAATTCACCAAGGGTTTTCTAAAATGTCAACCACCTATAAACACATGGCAAATGAAAAAATAGACATCCATGGGGACCCATTTCATAGTTCTTTGATGCCGGTTTCTGAACACTAAATACAGCTTTTAAATCAAGCCTGTACTCCTGAGTTTTTGTCAGCCTTTTTTCAGAGGTGCTGGACATGTAAACGGTAACCTTCGGAAGAGTCATTCTGCACTTATTACTGAGTTTTGAGTCTTGCAATAACCTTAGTCATAACTCTGGGAATTTTGGTGGCAGCCTCGTATGCAAACAAAATAGGCAAATCTGGAGACAATCAAGGTTAGCAGATGAGTTTTTTTCCGGTCTTGTAAAAACACATTTCACAAAAAAACAAGTTGTGCGCCTTAAGTGTAAATGAACAACTCCGACAAAAGTCTGGAGCCAACTCTGATTTTTTTTTTTTTTAAGTCTACGAGTTGAAATGTCAAACACTAGTAAGTAGGTAGGGACAGCCTTTATCTTTACCAAAAATGCACCTCATCACCACTAAAAGTCTAAACATCTCTCGCAATTAGGTGTCCAGCTACCATGTTTTCCAATGCAAGTTTGATATTTAAGGTAAGAAAACTTCCACTGCAGGCTATACACCCCTTGTAAATAACACATTACATTTAACGGTAGCATGTACAAATCATGCACAGCCCTCGAAGCCAACACAATTACATTGGGGGGGAAAAAAAAATCACAGACCTGCAGTCCAAACTATAGTCTACCATAGCATTAGTAAAAGCCCAACCACACTCCGACACAGGCCACAGGTCCTTACAGAGAGTGACTGGGAGTCTGGGGAAGGGACAGGGCTGTGTAACTTGAAATGGTCAAATGTCAAAGGTTGTGCAAGCCAAGCCTGAAGACTTCATTGGTGCAAAACCAGCTACTGCTGACTTGTTTCAGCATGAAGGTCTGATGGAAGGTCATGATCTGGTCATCGTCTGCCTGAGAGACACAATATACCCAAGGACTGTAGCATACCCTCTCAGAGTTATCCATTATGAGACCAAGCTTCAATGGGATGCTTCAATAAACTAACAGCAAAGACAGCAAAAGTGAAATAGGAAAATTCCTATTCGAAAGTGTGCTAGTAAAATGATACTTTAAATGACTGGTAAAATTTAAGACACTGCAAGGTGACAGTGACCTTGACTTCTACAAATGTAAGGTGTGGGTGTTTGATATGTTTCTGTACGTTTTTGAGTTTGAAATGCCCTACGTAAAAGGATAACTGAGCAATTAGGATGATTTCAGCAACAGTGTCATTTCATGGTCAGGGTTAGACTGGCTTTTAAACTTCAACAACTCTTGTTGGATAAGGGTGAGTGGTTTTAACGCCAGAATTGATACACGAATCAGTGTTAACAGTAACAAACAGATTCCCATTAACACATTCAGAGCCCACCTGCAAATCAAATCTTTTATATGAATTTATATTTTCTTACTTTTATATTTAATTCAGAATACTCTCTCCGGCATGTGGTAATGTTCTTTTCTTTCACAACATATTAAAGGCTATATTTTTTAAATAAAAACAAAACACCTGTTGAGCTAATTTACAAGTACTTCCTAAAAATGAAACTCAAACAGTATATTAGCACAAACATGTGCAGAGACAACCATGATTAACAAGTGCAGGTGAGAACAATCAAACAGTGACGGACAGTAGCATGTTGACATTCTAAATCTAGCAAAAGGTGCTAATGTTTATAACCTGCTGCCTGATGGTGGGAACAAACCAACCACATCTCTTTTGCCATCAGAAATGGCTGCTTGATATTTGTGTGAAAGGGCCTTCGCAATAGTCTCCTCCAAAGCTGGCCAGTTGAGACCTTCTTAACATTCCCTTTATTTAATGAACCCCCCACCCCCCCACACACACACCTCTATATGTTATTTTTTACAAGTGGTTTTACTGCCAGCTTCAATTACATTGTCATATTACTATTCATTGATTACAATTTTAAAGCTGACAAGTACAGCTGAAATATAGAAGGGTGTGAATTAATGGTCGTTGAGGTAGCATCTTCACTTTTTAAGTAGCTGAAGACATGTAATTAAGTGTAAGTAACTTTCCAGCAAATCTATTTGGCAAATACAATAAATTTACCTTGACATTTTTTCTTTAAGGTTTTAGTGGTCTAATGCTGGTGTTACCATTGGAGAAATTCACTATTGTTCTGTAGCGCTTCTAAGACACAGTGCAGTGGCATGGGTTATAAGGTGTAGTTCAAGTGGCCTCTGAACTATGGTGGACCAAAAGTGCACTGGGACATTCATACAAGCATTTATATTACTTGAAAGTCAATTGTCATACAGTTCTGTAGCAGTGTAAAGACCATGCCTTACGCTCAAAATACATGCAAGCGGGCGAAGCGGAACGTTCTATTCATTTCATTTGGGAGGCGACAGATGGTGCCGTAGATCAGCGAGGCGGGCGGAAAAGTTGAGGTCTGCTGAACTTTATGCAAATGAGGAGCGGTGTTCGTCGAGCAGTAACCAATGACATCGTTTCAAGTGATGTTCCATTCCTTTCAGTTGGAAGGGGGTTTGATAAACATTTCAAAATGGACATACACAAAATTTAAAACAGTGCCGTTAATTAACATCATATTACCATTCCGAAAACAAAATAATTATTACCATTCAGGATTGTTTAGCATTTTAAACTTCATGTCTCTCCAACTGACAGTTGGTACACGCCCACTCAAAGCGGAGAAAGCGGGGCGAAAGCGGTAAATTTCGCTTGCATGTATTTTGGGCGTAAGGCAAGTGAATTTTCATTAGTGGATGAGCTGTCTTTTTAGCAAGGAGCTTAATGTATGGCAAGAGTTTAAGAACATAAGGTTACACTCACTTTTAGTTGTCCTACTACCATACTCATTATACAGCTGTCAGGAGTGGGCTGGTGGTCTTGTGCAGTTATGCTGTGAGCGATTTTTTGGAAAGGCAGACTCTGGTGGGAGAAAAAAAAACAATATCTTCCATTAACAAAGTATTCTCTGAGTCACATTCACTTAGCAAGGAGTTTAGCTAGCAGGGCTATGCTTTGAGTATTTACAAGACTTACAGAGAGCTTCTCGACAATCGCCGCTTTCCCCTGGAATTGCTGTCCCTCCCACGTAAGGCATGATGCATCAATCTAAAAAAGATCAGCAACAAGAAGAATGCTGGATGAACTCGTCAAAATAATAAAGTGCCACTTTTTTCTCACCTACACTGTTCGGCCAAAGAAAAAATAAGTTGCCAACTAGCAACGTGCTGAATAAGCAAATAGGTAAGGGGCTTAGTTTGGATAACTTAAATACTGCAGAAATGCAGGTATGTCACATGTGGCAATAAAAATGAGAATGGCTGACTGTACTGAATGACCAATTTCTTTTCCCTGATGTTATGGCATATGTTGAGGTGGCAATGCCAAGATTCATCAGGTTTAAATTAAGAATGCGTGGTTCAGGGAGTGTGAGAAACCATTTTCACACATGGATTGGCACCAACCAGTCCTGACCTTAAGCTGGAGAGGACTATGCAATCGTCTGAAAGAAAAAGTATTATTTAATTAATCATTTATTAAATGCATCTCTGGGCAGAAATAAAGGAGTCATTGCATGAGCCCACTAAAATAAAGGCGGTCCACCAGAGGGCATACAAGGTTTTTTTTTTTTTTTGGCCGGGCAATGTAAAATGTATGAACTGCATGACCGGCTCAATTATGGATTTTGCCAAGATATTTCAGATGTTGACCTTGAAACTGGGCATCAACAAGAAATTAATGCAATCTATCTTAAGAAATACTGAGTTTTAAAAGGCATGATTGTCAAGATGACAACATGCCAAAAGTACCAACTAACTTTGAAAGCTTTGAAGCTTTAAGTGAAAATGAAAAGGAAGTATCTTCAGTTGTAGAGCACAAAAGTGATACAGAGGGCCTTACAAGCAGAGACATGCTAAATGCCTGCAGCAAATTATAGCTTCTAAAGGGAAAAAACTGTATTTTTGGTGCTACAAGAACAAAAGTGCTGTTAGCATTTTGTGTGTGATGCATAGCAGATGGACATCAGTGTGGTCACTGTTCATCCCTGGATAAGGGAGCCTGCAGGCCCAAAAAGTTCCTCAGTTGAGCTTGTCAAAACTGGTTTGTTACGTTAAAGGGCGTCTAGCGGGTATATTCTGAAAGACATAAACCAAGGAAGATTTTGAGTGTGACTGCTAAAAAAGGCCAACTGAGACACATTTTAACACTCAAACACTCATTGAGCATACACAGTTCACTTAGTAGCTATAATATAATATATATATATATATATATGTTTATATGAAAATATATACATTTACTGTGTTTCTGGATTCATCGCAATTTTAATATTTCTTGGTTGACTGAACCAATGCCACCATTTTACTTCAAAATATTATGGTTGAATTATGCCTGTGTTTGAAAACTTTGGTTGCAAGTGTGGTAGGCCACATTTGTTTGAATCAGGACTCAGTAAATAAAAGAATAATAATTAACCTAAAGTGCTAAGTGTTCTCCCAAACAATAGCATGTTAAAATAAGGTTTGTAGTCAGCAAACTCTTCTTCCAAAGATACGTTTCCTAGGTGCACAAGTATCTTGTGTTTTCTCAAAAATTATTATGCCTGTGCTTGAAAACCTCAGTTGCGGGTGTGGTAGGTTAGAAGGCTGTTCACAAGTTACAACTCCTTGAATGTAGCCACAAAATGCACTCATCTCCACAGATTTCACGGAGGCATGTATGGACATTATGCACACTGGTGCTAGCAAACACCATGCTCCCATGACTGTGCCTGAAGTTTACACATGCAATTTTTTAAACAGGTGACTACACTAGCAAGCTCATCTAGCTTTGTGTCACTTTGTGTCAGGTGTTCTTTTCTAGAGGTTTTACTACCTCTGCTCAAAACAAGTGCTATGTTAGATGACAGTCTGTTGCAAAGTGGTTAGAGGCTTTAGAAAATCAGTGGAGAACATAATTTACTTGCACATAACCATGTGCATCTAGAATTTCTTAAGTCTATGAATTTGTGTAAATTACAATGTTGATTTGTACACCTGCATCTACTATACTTTAGCATGGCCTAGATGGAATGTAAACTAGACCAAAGGTCTTTAAAGTTTTTTCAGGCCAAGGACTCCTTTGTTTTATAGACACATGGCACAAGGATCCCGTACTACATAACGTATAGCATTGTGCAGTTTATTAAACCCCTTGTTATGTCATGCAGTGCTCATAAACAAGACCTCCACTAGACACTGACTGGCTAGTGCGCCTCTAGTTAGTTGACTAGCCAGCTACGCGATTACCCAGTCTTTCATGGACATATTAGAACCCACAGTCTACAAAGTTAAGTGGTAGATTTAATGTCTAATGCATGTCAAACACAACCACCATTATTTGGATGTTGAGGCAGGCATGGGAGGGCTTTAACTGAGCATTAACCTTCAGTCATTTTGGCATGTCTAAAATTCAATTACAAGCCCCCCCCATAACCTTATTACTCACTTCATGACTGAGTTATAAATGTTTCTGAAACTATGCTAAAGTGATGACACAAACCTGGATCATGCAGTCACACAGGAAAAAAACCCACAGTGTTCAAACTGTAAGCTCTTGGAAACTTAACGGGCTACAAACCCTATTTGACTAAGTATAACGTTTACTTAGACTGTGGGCTGTACTATACTAGAGGGTGACAACTGAGTCCCAAAGACTACTGTTCATGTCTGATAACATTTCACCATGAGCCGAAATCCAGAGAAAGTTAACAATCATTTTGAATGCTCATTGGCAGAAACATAATATGTTATATATTATAGAACTAAGACTGTGTGGAAGACTTCTACCTAAACTAAAGTAACAATCACAATATTAAAATGGGAACTTGTCTTAAGTATTTATGACCAATTGCATGACACCTAAATGCTTTGCTATGGAGAAAGGGTCAACGACAAGCTTTCACTTAAGCCTTACTTTCCCTTTAACTCAAAGTTTATGGGATCACTTGAAGCATCCTATACTATAAATGATTGGCATGTGAAGGTTTGTTTAGCTTTCCCCTTCTATTTTCCAAAAGTTACACAAAAACAGACCCAGTACTCTCATAAACCCAATACTGTAAATAGCAATAATGACTAATGTAATGTCCCCTGCGTCTTCAAGATAATGACTAACCTTACGTTTGCTTACTTTTCCAAACCTTAGGTTGTGGCACTGATGTCATAGAATACCACAGGTACCATTACATGAGGTCAATCAAAATCAAGATTTTGCACAAGACATCCTGACTCAAAAGTTGTATCTCATGAGAAACCTGTCTACTACTACAGCAATAGGGCAGCATCAATTTGTTCCATACAAGACTTGTTTTATTATCAAATTAAATTGATAGATCACCCAGCCCCTATTGGTGTTACTGGAAGTCAGTAAAATAGTTTTACACTAAAGTGTATTAAGATGATAAGTGTGCATCTCTCTGACGAGTACTGTGGACAAAATGGACAAAAGGAGTTCATGTCACTGAAGAAAGAAGTTGAATGAAAAATTAAACAGTAAAACATTTTGAGGTACACAAAGAAAAAACTGTCTTTAGTTAAAGGCATAAAGTACACCACTCAAAACATTTTAACTTACATATATTGCTCCAAGCTGGGTCCTGTCTGTGTCAAATAACTGATAGTAGTGCTGGACGAAGCTGGATCCTATTTGTTCCCAAATTGGCTTGTCTCCCATTCTGATTCACCCACAAACAGGCACTGACAGGTAGGAGAGAATACATGAGCAAGCACTTCATGTGCAGATGCAGATCAGCAACATAGCAGTTAAATCATACCCAGAAAGGGCATGGCAAAACCGTAGAAACTACCACCATCATACGAAAATTCATACAAGAATCTTTAGTTCTCCCAAACAAAAAATGTTGTCCAGCCTGACTTTCTATTATGGTCGAAAATGTACACCTATGGAATGTCATTACATCTTGCTGTGAACTTGCCACACCCTCTCACCCTCAGCTATTACTTTATTGATTACGCGGGCAAAGAGCTGCTTGCAAAATGAGATTACCTTTGAGACATCCCAGTGAGACTGTACTTACTTGACAAAAAAACATTTTTATTACACCAATAAAACGAACGCATTGTGTGTTGTCCCCAGTCAAATGTGTAGTGACCATCTCCTAAATATTTGAACCGCGATGAGGTCGTATGTCTCCTACGACTCGAAGCAGCGAGAAAAACCGATACACCAGAACTTTCTTTAGAGGAATCAAGCTGTGGGCTTTACGGCGGCGTACTTACATTACTAACCACCCCAGAAATACAGATATAGCCAACAAGCGTATTTTACTAAAGTGCATTTCAGATGAAATGTCAGTTGCGTTTGCATATAACTCAACGTCCCAATAGAGTGATTCAGTTTGGCAGTCTTGCTAACTTCGTTTAGCTAGCATACACAAAATTCTTACCAACGCTGGATAAGCATTTGTGGATTTGGCCAGCGAGCAAATCTAGGCTTATGACTTTTTGAAGCCTGGAACATATTTTTATAGCAACAGAAGTCACAGCCCGTCTTGTATAAAACGAAAAGGGACAACTACAAAACATTACACTGTACTTACTGGAGCTAGCTACCCTGACAGAATGACTGACGGGCAGGCCGCTCTTATACGTTGGGTGGCTTGCTAGCTAGTTAGCGAGCAAGGAACGTTAGCTAAACAGACACTGAAATCTTTGGCCTTACAGATGAATTATACAGTTGATGTTGTCGCACATGTACGATGTGAACATGTAAGAAATACTATTATTCAAGAGCCAAACGAATCCAAAATACCTCACGTTATGTTGCATTACACGCGGGAGAATGCTACACTGGCCACTACAGCTAACTAGCAAATGGGCTAGCTAGCTACTTTAATTCTGTACGAAAGTGATTATCTTAAATTATGAGAAATGAATCCTTGTAGCCCACTCATTTCACAGAAATAATGACTACAAATAGAGAGGAGTCACGTGTCATTATTTTTATAAATACAACACGAGAACATGAACCACTGGATAGCACGTGCTTCAGTTCCATTCTAAAAATACTCCGCCATGGATGCACAGTCTGTATACTGGACTGAATCAGGTACCGCTACTAACGGGGCCCATACGTCCCCTCGTACTACATAGGCGTGTCCAAGCATTTCTGCCGGACTGCCGCCTGTCAAAAAAGAGACATTTCCTCATTATCACTCTGCTGTAATGGTGGACAGTTTCACGCAATAACTAATGACTTCGTATACAACCAACCTGTACAAGTTAGCACTTAAGGTTTCAACTGAGGGTAAATTACCTACCTCCGTGAACCCTAAACCGTTTCACCGGTTCCCAGTTATGGCGATTCAGAGCGCGGCTGTACGCTTGAGCCGCGTTTGGAGCATGCTCAGAACAATAAAAACCATACCAGATGGATGATGGGAAATGTAGTCTTCCACCGAGAATATGGAATTAAGCGGGAATAAAAACAAACTAGCCAATGCTAATTTTGGAACACTCCTGGGCCCCGAATGGTTAGAATGACTTTCGTTTTTAACTCTCCGTCCGTTCCCTTTTACATTACATTTTTGTATTTTATCACAATAGGTTTCTGTGTTCTCGAGCTACTGCAAAGGTGTTGTGAGGGACTAGTACATACTGCGTGCAGTGCAAAAGTTATTGTGCAGGGACCCAAAATTGCAAGTAATGGAAAGACAGGGGGTGTACTTCAAGTTGGATTAGGCCTAGTGATTAACCCAGATAAATTAACTCAGAGTGAGTTGTAAACTTCATAATAGAAGGGTCTAATAGCTTTATTCTCCTAGAAAAACAAAGCCATAGGGTTCTTCTTTTAGGAGGTTTACCACTTGTTCTAAATGGACATACCCAGTGACTAAACCTGCTTGAAATGCCACCAGTGTGACTATGTATTTTATTGTCATACAATCAGATCGGGTAAATGATCCCCAAAATTCCATGGAAAATATCGCTAATTGAGGATAAGAATTATCTGTATGATTGTATGGTTGAAGTCTGTGGCAGTAAAAATGCCTTTTAATATTTGGAGCACCGAAACGTCACAATAGCCTACTTATCAGCTAGAGCCTACAAAACTTGGAATCCTTGTTGATCCATAGAATAATAAAAGTAGAGAGAAACCTAACATTATTGAACATCTAGGCCTAAACATTATAGTCTACCCCATAATCCTAAATCCATCAAAAGATTAACTTTCCGTTTTAAATTGCAGCTGGAGAACAAAAGATTCCAAAAATATGTTCACATGCCATTCCACCAAACTTTAAAGATTAGCTATTATATAATATATTTTTATATTATTTCTGTGTTTGTGCATGTGTATGATTGATGAAAATTCATGCAATTACAATTGAGATGCCAGTCTCTAAATTGTATGAGAGCTTCTAATGGCCTTCTAATGTCAGATTTACAGGCCTTGCAGTTTTTACTGGTGTTATTGTAGAACTGTATTTTGGTACTTTGGTAAAACCCTAAATGAAGACATAAAACTTATATCCATATCCAATTTTTATCTGTTAGGGGATAACTCAATTGGAGCTTATGTTGTAGTTGAAAGTGGTACAATAACATTTTATTTACAGGCTTATACTACTCAATTACCATGCTACTCAATCTTTAAGTCCAGAAAGACTTAAGCGCACCTGTCGGTTTTTAGCCTGACTAACGCGACTTATCAATGCTCTGCGAACATTGGTCTGGCCAAGCTGTGTTGTAAACCCATTTCTCAGAGGGCGGGCTTAACCCACCTTTCAAATACCTCTGTTTGCTACTGGACGAAGATTCAACCAATAACACTCCTCTGTCCTCTGACGTATGCGAAATGACCACAACGACAGGGTTCTTGCAAAGCCCCATTGACTTGGCTACCAGCAGGGCTAACTGATAAATCAAACTTTTACCGAAGCCGGTCGGTAGCATTGCGAAAACGTCCTTTCCTGCAATAAATGATTCAAGGGCTAACCTTTGCTCTATTTCCAGAGATAACTTCCCATTGAATTCTTCCAAAACAGCAGCTACAGCTGCACTAAATCTTGCCGTTGCTCCACGTTCGCCATGTTGACAGTGACTGAGGTAGATTTCCGGTCGCTGAACTACCGCGTCATTACCTTTTTGAAATGCTAGATTTTCATTGGTCCCAGTTTCTCTGTTAATGTAGAAACGGTGTAGACAGGCAGCTTGGCCAGACTGACTTTCAAGGCGAAATTTAAATGCAGCGTTAAAGGAAGTATGGGCGTGCCCAGGCTAGTCGGTTTTACTGTTGATGCAGTTTCTACACAGAACTGTATAGATCTAAGTAGAAACCAATACTGATAGTTCAAACTTATGTTCAGTTCAGTGATAGTATGGTATGGGATGTATCACCTATAGATTTCTTCACATTTACAAGTTTGCAATGCTTTGATATCAGCATTCACATCATGATCTTAGTAATGCGAGTTATGGGCCTTGCAGTTTGACTCTAACTGAACAGCTTTGTTCTGAGTGCAGGTGGTTAATTTAGAATCATACCTATCATGTCAGTGCATCAAAATCCCATTTTCCCGTAGTGCAGTCCTGTATTGTGTCAAGTTCCTTTTTTCATTTTTGTGTTAATGTCATTAAGAGTGTTTGTGCTCTTAGTGATTAAAGTCTTCTTTATCATTTGTAATGCATTGTAGTTTTCCTTGTATGTTGTATGTATGTGTTTGTCACACTTGCTTTGTAACCCTTTAGGATGTATCCCTTTATTTTTTTCGTTTCTGTTTTAATCATAAAGCAATAACACACAGCATATCCAGTGTAGTTTGTGGTGTCTACAACTGGTGCTTCTGATATATGCCTCCAAGCAGTATCACTTTAGGGTCATCAGTCCTATTTCCTTGCTGCACTTTCAGACCTTCTCTGTTGACATAAATTGAGCAGGCAAGAGTGAGTAGCCTAAGTTGTAGGTGCTGCGATGAGACACTGCCAGATGATGTAAGCAAACCATCTGCAGCTTACCGCTTAGCTGCTGGGTATTTGATATCAATGTGCAGCAAATAATTTCCATCCAGGGGGTTGGTGTGGATATTCTACAGGACTACAAGAACCTAGGAGTTAGGTGCTCACACCAACCAGCCTTTGATCATAAAATGTCAATTTATGACCCTTATTTCACCACTATAAGAAGATTCTTCACACCATATGTACTTATAATTTGTTGTCAATTGTACAATACTGACCATATTGTTTTGTCCAACTATTCAGCTGTTCATACCATATACCACACAAATGATAATAAATATTTCAAATGTGCATAATTTTACTATCTAGCATTTTCAAATTTTCTGTAATTGTGTATTGCAGTAACGTACTTAGGTAAGACTTAATGCATTTTAAAACATATATTATTTACATTCTGTTGTTGCTGTTTATTGTCTCTCACTGGCGTTATGCTCACATGTATTTTTATTCTACTGTGACCAATAGTAACATGATCCAATTCCCTCTTGTGTTTCAGTAAATTATTTCTGATTAAGATCAGTACACCAACCTAACTTCTGCTAAATGGTGAATTCAGATTCACTGTCATCTATTACACCTGTGGTTCAGGCATGTGTATACACCCTTAATTACACAACACTCTAGTGCTTACACAGTACCTGTGGCTGCAACATGCTGACATTTACAACCCCACGTTTGTAAAATGGGATGCAATTTATTTCTTTTAGGGAAAAAAAGGAAAATGACAAACTGTTGGCCAAACATTTTAAGCAAATGCTTTGAGTCATTTCCAAGTGGAATGATAAATCCATGCTTTCAAACACACCCTTGAAAGCTATACTGAACTGCAAAAACAGCATAAGTCTTTGTTCATCCCTGAAGGAAGTCAATATGTTTTTGTATTCTAGTCACACAGAGTACACTCAAAATCCAAATATAAACTGGAGGCCTACTTAGTAATTCTAAGGAGATCTGCACAGACACATAACAAATAACATTTAGTTCTGTTAGTTTCAGTCCATTGGATGGCGATAGATCTGATATTTTTAAAAAGCTGCAGCAAAACAGTCTACCTTAATGTACAGCACGGCCTTTTCTGAAGAGCACATTTGCCTTCGATCATATCAAAATAATATCAACAGTAAGAGTTTGTGTCAAGTTTGTTATAGGACAACGTCAATCTCGTAGGGTTTCTGCGCAAAGCATTTGGACAGCAATCCATCCCTCTCTCTGATTTCCTCCATAAGCTTCGCTTCGGAGACTTTTAAATGATGAAGGGTGGTTTTTAGCTCCTTCATTTTCACTTCCATCAAAGCGATGATGTCCCGCTGCTCATTCAGCTTTCGCAACAGGTCGGCAGAAGTTGTTCCACAGGGTAGAGAATATGCGTGGTCCAAGGCGCTCACTGTGCCCACGTCAAGTACATTGCGAATCGAAGCGCATCTCGCAGCACTCAGTGCACTCTCTACCAACTGAAGGTTCATGTCGTCAGACACAGTAGCCGGGCCCGACACCATTGTAGTTTCATCGGTTTGTACGGTAAGGTCCACCGGTTTCGTATCATGCCCATTTTGCCCAGCCTGCTCTTCTGAACTGGTGAATTGCGTTATACCGTCTGAAGTGCAGACGTTTGCAGGTGTAGAGACGGTGACCAAGGGCACAACAACGGGTGTTTTCCTACCTCTGCCCCTTCCTCTTCGGCTTCTCTTTTCATTTACGCCCCGAAGTGGAAATATAGTTGGAATTCGGATCGTGTAAGTCTTTCTACCCCCAGCAAAGTGTTCACTGCACACTCGATGGCCCGTAGTGGGCTGGAAGGTACTAAAACACCCTTTAACCCCGCTCCTGGAGATGTTCTTCAGCCAAATCTCTCTCTGTGTGGTATCCTTTGGAAATGTGTAAAAGCGCAGATCCCGGTCACGTTGGGAGTTGTTGTAGCAGCCAGGCACGCAGCACGTAAATCCAGGCATGCTTATTTAACACTTTCAAAGATGTTGAAGGTTAATTTTGTGAAGTTTCGCTTCGATTTGTTTTCTTCTTACCGTCGCGCTTCTTAACACGCCAAGCAGGCTCAAAGCGGAACTACACGTCCCACAATGCTTACGACTTCCTGTTTAGATTTATAACCGTTTGTTTAAAATTATAATTCAGTGCACGATAGCTATTATTTCATTTTATTATTTCCCGAGTGCTTATTGACAAGAGTACATGTAAACAATAAATATTGCCAATAAACTGTTTCATATGTATTGCAGAAAACTGTGTACGATTTAATACAAGTCAAAAGCAAAATTTTAATGTGCGATGATTGCCGAAGTGAACACAGGTTTTAAGTAGGACTTAAAATTTGTGCATAAAAATCGTGAGAGCATGAAAGCAAATTAATTTATGTGCGAAGGTGGAGGACCAGCCCTGCTGACATCTGCCGCTAAAAGGCGCTGCAGGGCAACCTCTGTGTCAACAGGCAGCGCTTGGTTTAGGCTTTCTGGTTCCACCAGAAACACAAAGCACAAGTTAACATCCAGTGCCTTGGAGTCGATTGAGGGATCAATGACATTGAAAGCGGTCCTCAGCTCTGCCACATCCACCTCTCTGTGTGCAACAAACACACACACACACACACACACACACAGTTACAATTATACGTAGGGTAAGCATAATGTGAAAATTCATTAAAAAAAAACACACATTCTCGTGTTATATGTGTGTCTACCTTTTCCCCTCCAGTTGTGTCCTTAGCTGGTTGATGTAGTGGTGTCTTTCAGCTGTGGCCTGCTTCTTCACTAGGTTCAGAAAACTCCTGAGCTGTCCATCTGAATCCTGAAGACAGAATACTCCAGATCAGTGAACAACAAACACCTAAGGGCTATCAGATTATATATTGCCCATATTGTAACAGTTACTTAAAGGTCTGGCTATGATGTGCAGGTTACCTCCATAAACAGCTTTTGATAAGCAAGGCCTCCTTCATTGTTTTCAAGTTCAGCTTGAGCTGTGCTTATCAGCTCGTTTAAATCATGTTCATTCTTCAAGGGGAAAACCTTCTTTAAAGCTCCGCTATCAGTGCACATTTGAGGGGGAAAAATTAATAGTGAGACCAGCAAGCCACCACTGTTTCTTTGAACATAATGTTCTTAATTTAAGGTCCAAGGCAGTCGGCAGGTATAACAATTATAAAACAGTAATTATAATATATTACATAGCTACGCCCTTGGTTTTATCATGAACAAGTGTTTTCATTTATATACCTCTCACCTTAATTCAGGAACCTTAAGTATCCCACTCTCTGCCGTGTCGCTTTGAATGAGCGTCTTCAGTACATGATTAACCAGGTGAAGCTGCCCATAGTACAGACTTTCATCCACCTGCAAACCACCCGTCAGAGCAGTGTTTCAACAGCCACTTCATATAGTGTTTTACAGAGAAGGCTTTCTCCAGTAGTGCCCTTATAGACGCAGTACCTTTCCTGAAAGAATGTCACTGAAGAGGCTGATGAGGTCATCCGATAGATGATGGTGAATGACGTCCATGAGGCTATATGCCCAGTCTCCAGCATGGTCTCCATGCTGTCTCTCCAAATACTTGTGCAGAAAGTCGGAAAGATTACTCTGCACCCCTTGCTACAAAGTAAGTATATGAATGGTGCTTTGTTAACCACTTTTTACTGGCGTTATTGTAGAACTGTATTTTGTCGATGCAGGATGTTAAATGGGTTTAAAGAAGAAAGGTGGTAGGTAGTTTTGTTAAAGGGGAACTTCCATCGTTATTTTTATTCATATTTCTGTGTCGCCACTATGGTTGAATGCATTGTGTGTCATTTCTGTGAAAAATTATGTCCTAGATCTCTTGTTTGACGCTGTTTTCTGTAAGCTATAACAGGTCTAGTGGTTGAACGACTGGCTTTTCCGGTGTGCCTCGTGAATATCCATGACGTGTCAATAAGGCACTTCTGATTGGGCAAATTCACTGTCTTTTGCTCACCTAGCTTCTGTCCACCAATCCTTTGGGATGTGGGCTTGCCATACATGGCTCTGGGCGGGGCTTATGACCTAGTGACGTAGATAGGTTTAGCATGCTCTGATCCGCTCGTTTTGGTTAGCTCGACCCTTCAATGACCAGTAAAACCATGAGGGTCGAATTTCACGTTTTGGAATGCTGCGTGCATATACTGCTTGTTGTTACCCACCACATTGTAAATAGAGCTACTAAAAGTGGTTTTTGATGGAAGGACCCCTTTAACTTTATGTTGTAAGTGTAAAAATACAGTTTTAAATATGTAATAAACATACCTCCTCATCTACAGCGTACTTCTGCTTCATTACCTCCTTAATAATCCTCACAACATCAGCTTTTTTCAACTTGACATTCTTCAACTGACCCTCATAGCGCAGGAAAACAGGTACATCACTTCCAGTACCCTATGTGACAGACATTTTATGCCTCACTGAATCACTACTTAGTCAGCTGGATGTGACAACTGTTATTGCATTCACATAAAGCTTGTGAGGGTGTCTGTAACTTACCACAGGTGAACATATTGCCATAAAAGTAACCTTACCTGACCATCAAAGAAGTCTTTAGCAGCCTTCTCTGCTATATTCTCTAGTAAAACTACAAGTCGCTGCTGGCTAGACTGGTCCTGGAAGAGTTCTGTCCAGCGGTCATTACCTCCAAGTATATCTGGAATTACATGGGATAGCCTTATTCTCACTGACACAAAATGGAATGTTTAAGGCTATATGTACATACAAATCTTTCATACTTCTAAGTACCTGCACAACTTGCCCAGTCAGGTCTTGGGGTCGATGTCCCTTGGAAGTTCTCTAGTTCTGTGCGGAGACTGTCTCTTTCTGATAAAACCTGTTTATGCACCTCCAGGAGTGTGTCGTATTCTGTTTTCATTTGATCAAAGTCTATTTGCAGGGTCTCCAGCTATGGTAAGTGGTAAATATTTCATGAACCTAATTTGCTGCTTGATCAAGTTATGTAAGATTTTGTGTTGGTACGAAAAAACATGATCACTAAATGTCATATAGGAAATCAAAGGTTGGGCAATGAGATAATGAAATGGCACCTTTTGAACATTCTCCTGATGGGAACGGTCCAGACTTTCCCAGTCTCTGCGTGGAACAACATCTCCATATTCAGCATGTAAGCGGTTCAGCTCCACCTGGGCTTTAGTTAAATCCTCTCTGCACACTTTAAGTGCTAATTTCACCTTTACTGGATCATCAGACTCCGCCACTGCAGGAACAACAACACAAAGTCAGTTATGGTTTCTTATCTTTTGACATAAGTGTTTTGCCAAGCCATGTTTTGTTCATCCTTTGATGTGAGGCAAAACAGAATGGTTGTTGATTATGATCCTTAATATAAAGTATATAAAAATATATACAGCATAACAAATTGATATGTACAATATTTATGCTGTAAAATATTTGTCATTAGAAAGAGATGTGTATTGCCACTTTCCTTTACACAAGTTGCAAATGTAATAAGGTAGATATGGTTGATTAGCCTTCAGCCTTACATTTACGGTAGATGAATAACTTTTCCTGATTGAATTATTGTATTTATTTGTAGTCAGTATCTAATCAGATGATTACATTGCTACAGCTGTTTAACATCCAGAATATGGTCACAGCAACAGTAGAGCAAATTTAATTGGGTTTAGCTCTCAAATATTGCTTCCAACAAGAGGGTTATGTTTTCAGCTGTGTTAATTTGGTTGTTAGCTGGTGTGTTAGCCAAATTATGGAAAAAACAGACTTGATTTTCATAAAACCTGGTGAAATGGTTTAGCATGGGCCAAGTAAAAGCACATTAGTATTTGGAGTGGATCTGACTCTAGGGCTAATTTTTCGGGATCCACCATTCAGCCTTAGATGAGGCCTGCACTATCCTAGAAGATACTTAAGTTGCTGAAGTCTTGTGATATTTGTGTATGTTACAATATATCTTGTGTGACATATCTGGCTCCCACCCTCCACGCCATCATTTGTTTCTTCCGCTGTTGCATAGCTCATACTGCCAATGTTGGCTATAAGCAGCTTGCGGGCATCATACTCGTTCCTGTATGACAAATATTGGGCAGCCAGATCCTCTTGTAGGCGACACACCTTGATTGGTGAAAAGAGAGAAATAAGTGATAAGATAAAATAATGGAAGATAAAAGGACTGCCTCCTGTTTTATTTAACCCAGTGGTAAAATGTCAAAACTAGTTTTACTGCAGACATGAACACTGATTGGGTTGCATAATGTAATTGAATAAAATCCAATCCTACAGTTGATCTCTCTGTATTGAAACGCAAAGGTAGGGAAACTATGAACAGTAAAGTTCAAAGTTCATGTTGTACAACTCTATTCAAACTTAGTCTGAAACTTTGTTATTGGTCAGACTGCCTTTTGCACCCTGTTCTGATTGGTCATTAAAGCAGTAGTGTTCTCCGGGTAGAAGATTTAAAACTAAAATTGATAAGACTAACAATGAGCATGCTTTATCATAGCAGAAGTTTTTATATGTTGCTTCTTTAAAAAAAAAGGGAGTACTATTTTATTAGGACTGTAAAAAAAAAAAGAAACATGACCAAAAAAAGATGAAATTGCAATGGCAAAAATACTGTGAAATACAGTTATTCCGTCTATTGTGTACTTGGGTTTTTGTAACTTGTATAATGTTTATATTTTACACATTTTAAGTACAGGAAAGCCACAAAACATACTGAAAAAAACATTTATCTAATAGTCTGTTTGGCACAGACCTAAACAGTGATTGATAAAGACAACACATCAATCCTAAGTCAGATAACCAGATGACTTAAGAAAAAAAAACTGTAAAATACATGCATCAGCATGGTTACTTTAGGGCTGCTGCTGCTGCCAAGTACAGCTCGCTGCGGCCCGCGGGAAGGCGCGGCTTGACCGTCAAGTCCCGCCCACATCAAGTAGTAGTGCATTCTGGGATTATGGCGTCATTTTTCGTTCCTGTTGCCTGATATCAGTGAGATTTAAGCCTGGTTATGCCCAGTTAAGGCTGTTGCTTCAGTGTTTTGAATGAACTAACATCTCGAGGGTTTAGATAAGTATTCCCCAATTAATTTCTTTTAAGTTAAGTAACGTTTTAACGACAGTTTTCACAAGCACACACCCGTACTTTCGCATAGCAACCCTGGTTGCTATGGACTCAAATGCCCTCGTTGTCAGTTTATGTCGTTATTTAGGAATCTCTCGTCTTTTGAGTGTGACAAAGTTACCTTAAAAACATCAACAATGGCTTTGTGTTACAACCAGATTCGAATTACTTCAATAAACGAAAATACAAGGGTACAGGAGACGTTTTTCTCCACGTAATGTAATCTGAATGGACTTCCGCCATACACCACGATATATCACGTGGTCTCGATGACGTACATGCCGAAGGCCAATAATTAGTACGGTGCACTGTTTACTGAAAAGAGATTATTGCTGGAATTTGATGTTAAAATTGATTTTAACATAAAAGAGCTTAATCTATATATTTTCTCGAAGCCTATAGTCTGCACATGTGATTTAATATGCACTGAAACATATCCCACCTTCTTCCATGCCATGGACAATGCATAGTCCTTTGTAGTACTTGCATTATATTGAAATGCATTGATTGTTTAATATACACTATGGGGCTTTAAAAGTTAGTGTATTTTAAAACAAAGTAAAATATCAAGGTAACTTTGTCACACTCAAAAGACGAGAGATTCCTAAATAACGACATAAACTGACAACGAGGGCATTTGAGTCCATAGCAACCAGGGTTGCTATGCGAAAATACGGGTGTGTGCTTGTGAAAACTGTCGTTAAAACGTTACTAAACTTAAAAGAAATTAATTGGGGAATACTTATCTAAACCCTTGAGATGTTAGTTCATTCAAAACACTGAAGCAACAGCCTTAACTGGGCATAACCAGGCTTAAATCTCACTGATATCAGGCAACCGCTTGACTCGTCTCATTGAAACTCATTCATTTGATTCTGGCGTTTGGTACACAGCCCAGCACGAACGAAAAATGACGTCACAATCCCAGAATGCTCTACTACTTGATGTGAGCGAGGCTTGACGTCAAGCCCCGCCTTCCCGCAAGCTGCAGCGAGACAAGCCTCGCTGCTGCTGCTACTGCAAGTCCAGTAGCTCATGCATACCTGGGCCTCCAGGGCACGCTGTTTCTCTCTCAGATCTTCTATCACCCTCTGCAGGCGTCGCTTGTCCTCCTTCAGGCTCTTCATCTCAGCTCTCTCCTCCTCTCTCAGGGCCAGGATGCGCCTCTCGCACTGCTCAGACACCAGAACAAGCTGAGTTCTCAGGGGCACCAGCTCACGGATCTGCTCTCGCATATATGCTAAGACAAGCAGTGGGGTTACATTACAGATCTGCAAGGTCAAGTGGTATATGGTTAAATCATCAGAAATCATCCATTGTTAAGATATTACACAACAGCAACTGTAACAGTGCTACATACCTAAGGTGACTTCATATTCATTTTTAATGGCTGTTAACAATGGCTTGTATGTTTTGAAGTCCTCAATAAAACAGTCAAACACTTCCCGGTATGTCTTCATATTCAAACAAAGAAGAAGAAAAAATAAAGAGCTTTGAGAATTTTGCTATAGTTTTTAAAGTGTGTTAAAAGCAAAACACATTTATGATGTACTCAAAGAGAGTGTTAATTTGGTTACACCTGGAGTCTCCGCTCCTGCAGTTTTGGCTGTTGTAAATCCAGTGCTTGCAGTTCTCTCTTCAAGTAACTTTCCAACTGCATTAGAAATCGTGGCTTCCCCACAGAGTCACTGAACTCATGACTGCATCTGCCAAAGTATTTTTTAACTTCAGATTAAAAAAAAGAATACCTTATAGCCTTCTCTCTACAATAGGAAAAAATGGGGAAAAACAAATGTAAGATACCCATGATTCTTCACATCTCTTTTGTTGAGGTCCCTGCGCCTTTGACAGACAGTTTGTGAAGTCACATGAGCTGGCCAGGTGGACAGGAAGCCACTGGCACAGCCACTCTGTAATTCAGAGGACAGGTTCAGAAGATGTGAGAACATTTAGGATTAGTTCTGTCAGCTACAAAATATTATGGTTTGGATTATTGCTGTTATTATTATTATTATTGCTGTTGTTAATAATAATAATAATAACAACAATAATAATAATAGGTCTAATTTATATACAGCATTTCTTTAACTCAAGGTCACAAGCAAAGACAGGACAAGACAAGCAAAACAAACACCAGAACAAACAGTCAAACAAAGACAAGTAATGAAGATATGTTGTACTCAGAGTATGGTATGTTCTACAGAGTTGAATTGTTGTTAAAACAGGAGAGTCTTGAGATGACATTTAAACAGAGGAAGAGAATAACAGTCACACAAAAGTTAAGGGAGGGAATTCCAGGGCTTGGGGGCAATGACACTACAGGACCTGTTTGGAGTGTGGAACAGCAAGAAGGATTTATAGGTGGAAGATTTGAGAGAGCGTGATGGAGTGGAGGGGGTAGAGAGGTCACAAGGATGTGAAGGGCTTTGAAAGTAAGTAGGACTTTGAACTTGATTCTGGACTGAACTGGTAACCAATGAAGCTGGGCAAGAATGGGGTTGATGTGAGAAAAGCACTTGTGTGGGAGAGTGGAAATGTTTTACTTTAACTAGGCATTCTAGTATAAATATATTGATAATTTTACGAGACAGGATGTCTACTAAACATGGGTTATAAAGATTATTAGAATACACAAGCAACAACATACAGCCAGTGGAAACGTGCACATATTTTACATCAGTGGACCTGCTTTACTACAAAATCTGCAGTCAATGTATGGAACAAACAACAAACCTTGGTATTGTGGAAACATTTAGACACTGCACTATTACAATGATTCTGGAGCTCTGACAACACAGAGTTACCCTACATGAGAATTACTACTGCTCTTCTAAGTAAAAAAGGGTACAGTCCTTACGTTTTTGGACAGAAGGTTAATGTAACACCAGTATGTGCACCTACACTGCACGTAGAGTACGACTTACTCGCAGCTTGGAAAATGCAGACAAGCATCCTGGAGCACTGCTGTGCTGCTCTGGCATACCACTTCCTCCACCATCATTTGATTGCATTACTGGAGATCTGAGAGAAAGCAGTAAAACTGTTAGTAGTGCACGACTGGCCAATCATCTAGATCATCTAGGACCAGAATTTACTGGTCACTGCTGACAAGCTTAACAAAAATCTATATCTAGCCAGCAATAGTGCTTGTAACAGCCGCACGTTCTCTGTTAAAGGCACACTTGACAAGAAAAGAAGCTAGAACCTTTTGGACACGGTTAAATGTGGTAATTTTGTTTCCACTGGAATCGACATCTGGAAAATCGCTGACTACCAATATATACTGTAACATTTCGGATTCACTGCCATTTCGGGAGAGTCATAGATAGTAAATCAGAACTTCGAAAACACCGTCTGACGATAACAAGTCAACACCACTCACAATGTTGTGTACACGTGGTTTCCATGGCAACGTAGGACCCACGAAGGACCTCGTGCACCAGAATCCTGCCTGTTGATATGTTAGTGTGATTCCACATAGTTTCCGCACAAATACCCTATGTTTAAAAAACAAACAACCAAACAAAAAACCTAATGTACTTAGTACGGCCCAGCTACTTGGATAAACAGACGAGAGGTTACTGACATCCATGACACTTCGTTGTAATAACAATTTAATAAATCAATTCAATGTCATTTTTTTCAGCTAAAACTACATCAGCCTCAGTGCCAAAATGTCACAGTAATTGAGCCAGAATGATATAAAATGTAAGTTTTTAAAATGTAATCTTCTTTCAAACATTTTTTATTATGCCCAAATAGGGCATGGAATGAAATGCTAAAATAACCCAGTTGCGCTGAAAAATATCAATGAAGCAGATTTTAATAAACTTCGAAACTACATTTCCAAGGCTTCATTCCACACCCAGATTCTGAAAAAGCACACGGTATGTTCCTTCCTGGGTTCTGTAGTTGGCGCTTCATACGTAGTGACAGTTCAGTATCGCATAAGGTCTTGTTTTCAACTACAGTACCCACACGGCACCGATAGTCCGACTGTAACGCTGGTTATCCGGGGATATCGTACTACTGCTGTTTCTCCTCAGTCTATCTTGCTCTGTGTTTTCAGCGGATTGATACAACAGGGTAGGAAAATAAGAAAAGATTAACGCACAGAGCCAAAAATGGCAGAACTTGGAGCGGGGAGCCTGCTACCGGGGGATCCTGCTTTAAACTATCAAGAGCACGAACTAAACGAACGATTGAAGCGGCTGTACCCGGCCGTGAATGAGGAAGAAACCCCCTTACCCCGATCTTGGAGCCCCAAGGATAAATACAGCTACATCGGTCTCTCACAGAACAATCTGCGGGTGCATTACAAAGGTATACAGATGTGACCAAATGGGTAACAGTAGTCACGAAAGTGTCATCAGATGGGCCTTGTCATTCCCAAAGGATAAGGACGTCGTGTTTAGTTGGGTGCGATTATGTGTGCAATCTCCCCGATCTAGTTTGAGCTGCTTTTCCTTCCCTTTGCTTTGTTTCAGAAGAGGGAAGAGGAATGCCCAAATGGTTGACAGTTAGCTAGCAAGCCCTGACAGTACTCGGATATCCCAGGTCAAAATGCTCAGCTCCCGAAGCTCATAATTTTATTGCAGTTGGCCATATTATTCAAACATTTCTTTTTTATTTGACTATTCCATGAACTAGGAAAGACTAGAGTATATACCCGAAAATGCAGTTATCCTTGAAGCTAACCAATGGACTCTGTGGTTGTAAAATAACAAGTATTACGATTAAGGTTAGCTTGTAAGCTAACATCTGTAGCTGGCTTGCTTATTGCTAGCCGTCTAGCTAACGTTACAGTAGCTCTATCAGGTACATGAACGTTACATTGTATGGAGCTAGCCAGTTAGCCAGATTATGCTAACAATAAAATTAACAATTCCGACGTTAGCTAGGTATCACTGTATCGTGAGAGTGATTAAATTAGATTCTAATGTTGGTAGGTTCATATTTAGGTCGGCAAACTCTATCTGAATATAACTTATAGCTTGAAAAACATGACATATGATCACAGCAGCTTTTCAGGGCATCACAGCCATGTCAGCTGTTTTGGCGACATTATCTTGCATTTTAATCAAAGGATGTAACCTATCCGTCGCTGGCAAGGACATTATACGACATTATTGGGAGTTAATTTATATTCCACGGCCCTGTCATACACCGTAGCCTGGAGTTTTGGCCAAACTGCCGAAAATGCCGATGCAAGGCCTACAGGCCACTTTTTGCAGATGTCGCAGGTCGCATTTCTTTTTGTGAACGCAGATTTTATGTTTTGGCATTTGAAGACATTACATAGTTCAGTGTCGTGTATTGGCTGTGTGTGTATTTTTATTCTACTGCCCATTGTTGCCAGCTACATTCTATGAGCATGTTAACCAGGGGAAATCATTTGTAGTCACATTTGTTTTCCCACTCAACCAGTGCAGTCTTATAAGGTATTGACAAGAAGTCATTTGATGAGGTACGTTAGGTAAGGTGGTGAGACACCAGTATCAGTGGCTTTGCTTTAGACAAAAAGCCTATTTTTAATAATTTGTTAATAGTCTCTCACATTTTTACAGAACCAGTAAAGGCCTAAGCAATCTAGTTTACATGCCTACCTTTCAAAAGGAATTTGGTTATGTTGTATGTTTTTTTTATAAATTCTTGAGTAAAGCTATGGCATCAGGTTATAGCCTTAGCTGTATAGATATTAACATAATAGACTTGTATGATCAGTAGTTCACATGTCTAGGCCTTTTCAGCTTAAGGTTGTGTCTCGCAGATTTAAATGTCAGTATTGAGATTTTGAGTTTGTCAGGAATTGAGATTTGGTGTTTATTTCTTTTGGATATTTTTATATAAAACGACAAAGGGTAGAAATGGTCTGGTTGTTCAGGATAATGATGGTTTTTGTTTTTATATAAGAAAGATAATTGTGAAGTCTGCCAGTTATTGTAATAGAGATTACTTTCTCTTAAGACTCAAATACTCCTGCCTGCCACCACCCCTCATGTGTAAGCTTATATGCATTAGACCATTATCTGAATGACCCATTATGGTCTAACAATTCCTTTAATCTTCTGCTTCTCATCTGCTCCTAGTTTTTCACCCTCTGTCTGGTAATTCACCCTTGTGATTTTGGGAGGCTATTTTGGCCATTGTGCCAGTTTCCTGTATTCAAGGCCAGATTAGAGGTGTGTGTGTGTGTGTGTGTGTGTGTGTGTGTGTGTGTGTGTGCAGGCGCGTGCGCATACATATTTGTATTTTAGGAGGCAGTAGATTTTTATTAATTATTATTGTTATGTCAGAGGAGGTGAGTGTTGTCCTTTGTAAAGACTAATTTTGATATGTTTTAGACCCACGGCGAGGAGGGTAAGCCTGTTTATTCTGCACCCAGTCATTGTTTCTTTGATATAATTGTAATGATGAATTGATTGAAATGAAGGTCCATAATAATGGTCTTGATCTATTCACCCTCTCACAGGCATGCAGTCTGTAATTGGTGGTACCAATATGGTGTAATAAAGACTAAGATGGAATCTTTTCTGTGTGTGTGAAAGTGAGTGCCAGAGAGAGAGCGAGACGGGGACTCCAGTGTCACAATAATGGTGCTTGATCTGGTGACTGTATTCTTTTGTTGACTGTGTAGCTGAGCTCTCTTCTGTAAGAAGTGTCAGGTTGTGTCTAGCTGGACCGGGGCTGTGTGATTTCTCTGAGTGGAGTGTGTAGTCAGTGTTTGCCCATAGAGGGGGAGTCTCTGTGGTCTGAAGCCACTCATGCGTGTTCACTCGCAGAGGTGACATCACCAGATTGCGTTGCCCCCTCCCCCTTATCTTCCCCCCCCGCCTCGCTATGTGAAACTGTAAAGCTATGTTTGCCAACACTGGCACAGCTATACCAAAGCAGCATTTGCCAATACTCTCATTGCACCACTGATTCAGATTTTTCCTCCTTCTCCAGCTGGTTTGGTTGTGTATGTTCAGCATGACGTGATCCTAATTTTGGTTAATGGCAGGTGTTTGTGGTGGGATGGATGAGTCGTATGGCCCTTTTCATAATATCTGACCCGCTGTGTTCAGTTTAGTGATGTATTTGTGGCGATTAACAGATGAATTGATTATGTGTGCATATTTGTGTCATCAGTGTGAGTTTAACACTGGGCTACTGAAATGTTGCACAACATTTTGCTTGCACGACACAGGAGCTCATTACTGATATCTAGAAGCACTACAGTGAAAAGCCATGGCTGTTTTACTAATGAATCTGTCTACTCAGTAACGTGTTAGAGAGTGTGTGTGTGTACGTGTGTGTGTACGTGGGTGCTCATGCTTGTGTTTGTTCACACAGCCCTTCACATGCTTATTTAACTGACTGCCTCAGAGAAGGAGAGATCAGGCTGTTAATTCAGGCTGTCTAATACAGGGGCTTCTCCCACAGATCTGCCTTGAGCTGATGTGTGTTGGGGTTATAAATAGATTTTCAGGGGGGGTGGGGGGCATGCATAAGCACGTGTGTGTGTCTGTGTGTGTCTGTGTGTGTGTGTGTCTGTGTGTTTGTATGTCTGTGTCAATGTGAATGCACACGTGTGCATGAGTTTAAGAGAAAGGAAATCACATTTTGGGGGTGGGTGGGTGGTATTATCTGAGTGACATTATGTGCTATGTGATTTTGGTTAGCCTACACATAAATAGATTATGACTTTGCTGTTGTGGGAGTGATTATCATTTGGTGTCATCTTTAGCGTGGTTTAGCTGTAAAAGCCTAATACATATAGTGGTCATGAATATTGTTTGTGTCATTACAGCTTATGACAAGGCTGACAGACAGACATGTAACTCCCTGATTAGATGACTGGTGGGTGGTCATTATGAACACACACACACACACACACACACACACAAACACACAAACACCCGCTGGTACTGGTGATCTAGTTGGTGTTGAAAGCAGGGGAGTGTCAGAGAGGAGTCGGAGGCGAGGGCACAGCTGAAGCTGAGGCTGAAGAGTTCCATACACAGCTGCCCCCAGGGCTGCAGCCCTAAGGTGTCCTGTTATCAACCAGGGCAGGGAGTTGAGTTACAGGCACCACAACTACATAGTGTGTACACACACACACACACACACACACACACACACACACACACACACACACACACACTTACACAGACTCTTACACAGAAGATAAGGACATGTCCATAGATACACACACACACACACACACACACACACACATACACACACACACAAATGTGGACAGGTATGTTCCATAGCCCACTCACACAGATAAGTACCCCCAGCGCACTGCCCCCAATACAT
The DNA here is from genome assembly GCA_030347295.1 of Setipinna tenuifilis. Classification (NCBI taxonomy): domain Eukaryota; kingdom Metazoa; phylum Chordata; class Actinopteri; order Clupeiformes; family Engraulidae; genus Setipinna; species Setipinna tenuifilis. Next base: position 31,190,939 of record CM059268.1, on the reverse strand, counting down.
ACATACATAGGCGAGGGCACGTGTCGAGTACTAGACACACACTCCGAAACATTGGCTGTTCAGAGTTAGCCATTATTCACACACACACACACACACACACACACACACACACACACACTCTACAGTAGGTCTTCTGTGAAGATGCTTGACCCAGTGTGCACATAACGTGTTTTGTTATGCACATTTAAACCATAACGTATGCTAGTAAGAGTTGTAGGTTGCTGGTGGCAGCCACTGGGGGTCCTTGACAGGGGTGTACATGGTGTACCAGTTCCAATCGGGGGTTGCATGTGCTGTCAGTTTTACAGCAGTGTTTCTGGGGCATGTATGTAACTAGCATGTAGGTCTACTCCCACATGCATTCAGTATGATGGTTATGTGTTACCAGATTCTTGTGATTTTATTATTATGGTTTATACTCATGATGGCCAGTTTTCTTAGGTAGGGCACTACACTGTGACCTGGGAGTTTTATACCGATATCTAGCTAGCTGTGTATGTGTATGTTATAAGTCCTGTCTTGGTTGCTGATTTGAGTCAAGTACTCTACTGGCATATTTTTAGTGATGATGTACTCAGTCTGTTTATTTACTGTTTCTCTCTCTCTTTCTCTCTCCTGTCTCTCCTTCTCTCCTCTTTTTCTGTCTCTCTCTGCACGCCTCAGGCCATGGAAAGAACCATAAGGACGCTGCTTCTGTGCGCGCCACCCACCCTATTCCGGCGGCCTGTGGCATCTACTACTTCGAAGTGAAAATTGTCAGCAAGGGCAGAGATGGGTAAGTTCGTCTAGATGTCTGATTACATTATTGAAGGATTGATGAACTCCTCCGATGCTCAACGGTGGATGGCATTAGTGTAGCCCCTCTTTTTCCTCTGTTCTCTTATTTTAGATGTGTTGTGTCTCCGCTGGCCTGGCTTGATGACAGTTATTTTTATCACACTGATAAATTGGATGTTATGTTGTCTTTTGACAGGTTACTCATGTATAAATCACGTTGACTGTTGTGTGGGCGAAGTAAAGACATGTATAAATAGAGCCGTCCAAAGTCATCTGGTACAGTGCCGCTCCGGAGCTTGCGCAACCCAAACTGAAGGGCATAAAAATTGCAAACAGTTTGTGTTGTTGCTCTTTCTTTGTTGTTTTTATTATACTTCTAAAATTACCACAGAAGTCGGGAGCCGGGTGGGGGGCTTAATCTGCCCTTTTATGTTAGTGCAATTTAGTCACATGCTCCATTTTGGGTTGCACCATTGAGAATGGCACAGTTTCACTGCAGTAGCCATTTTTAGGCAGAACGTCAGGATTCCAGGCATTATCGGAATACTGCCACAAACACCCTGGAAGACATCTATGGAGAGTTCATTTGCTTGGTCGGATGACAAACATGTTGTCAAGTCTGGCGTAATCGTGGTTTGGAAACTGGAGAGGGCATGCTGTCTCCTCAGTGTGTAAACATGCTTGCCCCTTGTTACTGGTGTCTGGGGAAGGCACTCAAATTGTATTTGACACTCCATTTGGTTCCACAGTACTGCTTGTCATAATTTTTGGCCTGAGTTGTGAGCAGTCTTCAGTGTTTGCTTGGATGTTGGAAGTTATTACGCTGTCATATTACACAGTTAGACACCATAAAACTGTTCCATTTTTACAGATCATATTTACAACTAAAATACAGTGCTTAGACAGTTGACTGTTTTGTTCATGAGCTTCTTAACATCTCCAAAAAATGTTTAAGAACTCAGAACTCAGGAAACAATATAAAATTCCATGTCCTTTCAGTAATGAGGGTCAGCTCATGGGAATCATGCGTTTTGGCCCTTCAAAATGTGCAAATGTTACAGATGTAACGTCCACAGTCTCCAGATGTACATATGGCTTGATCAATATATAGGTTTAAGCATCAGAAAAGGGTAAACAATTTCTGTAATGAATTCAATTGAAGTTTACATTAAATGGTACGTATTTTTGTAAGGGTTTATGGAACTTGGCCATCAAACCTCTCAGTCAGCTCTTAGTTAGAAATGTCCAAACACCACATGTGCAAAACCGATTCTTTGTGACGTTTGCAGTCATTTATCAGAATGACGAAAGCTCACTGCTGTCCCTGCCTTTCTCCATGTGTGTCCGCAGGTACATGGGAATTGGCCTGTCTGCACAGGGGGTCAACATGAACCGGCTTCCTGGTGAGTGCCACATGGCAGATGGGGGTGGGGGTGGGTGGAGGGGGTTTACAGGCAACCCCTACAGGGGTCAGAGTGTCTTACATAGTGTTGGAGCAAAGGGGTCAAAGCGAATGGAACTGTTAAGGGCTTCACACCCTGGCTTCGACTTCATCTACAGCCCTTCTGATAAACAATGGGCTTCAATGAGCAGTCGTCACGCCATCGCCAGCAGTGCAACGCCAGTGTGTGGGGTTGTATTGAAAACAGTGGAATCTTAACTAATCGAATGTCAGTAGTGCAGTGCAACGCACTTTATCGAGGCCAGTCTGTGGAGCCCTTCAGCCTGTCGGACAGCCTTCTTAGAAGACAAGTGTTTGAGTTGATCATTATTTAAGTACTGCTACAGAAAATGGTCCTCTTGAAAATTAGCCTTTTCCTCAAGTGTTACTTGGTTTCAGTCAGAGGATGTGAAGGATGAGCTGTCGTTCTGCCTGTCTGAGCACATTCAAAGCTGCATCCTATTCTCATTCTTCACTCTATACCGGGTACCTCGGTCCATCCTTGCCTCTCTCACATTCTCTCAGCTTCTCCCTTTTCCGTCCCTCCCTCTCTTTCACTCCCTCCAGCTTCATCTGAACCGTCTTGCAGTGAAACATGTCTGAACATGCCTGAGGAGAAATAGCAAGGGATGAATGCTGACATTTAGCATGCAAATGTGGCACTTTCGGTCTTCTCTCTGATCTCCAAAAAGTGACACTCAAAAAGTCAACATTGAAGGAAAAAATGTTTTCATGAGCAGCATTTTTTCTTGTTTAATTGTCCCCAAGTTTTCTGTCTGTCTCTCAAGAGAGAAAAGACCAGGAGTAAAGAAGGTGTCATTAATCGAGTGTTCCTATGGCTCCTGTGCTCAGGCAGGGACAAACTGTAACAGTCTAGAATCTCAGCGGCCTGTGCTTAATTAGGGCCTATATGCTTAAAATATCAGCCTTCAGCACACAGAATGCTGCCAAGTCAATGAACACACATACTGTTGGTGCTTATAGGGAGAGTCTATCTAAAACTGCACTTAGTCTGTCTCAGTCTCGGTCTTTACAGCTAAATTTCTCAACCTGACTAGTGTAGGACAAGGGCTTGTTTATACACTGAGCAAAAGACTGAGACAGATGCAGTCTTGCATATTTTTTGTATTTTTTTTTTTTATTCATTTAATTTGTTGACTGAGAGCTTATGATGGCAGGCAAAACAGAGCCATACCATTAGAACTAGTAGGGCAATGAAAAAGACACCCGGAAGTTTGTAGGGTAGCGGCAGAGATGAAGTTTAGGACAGACGGACAAATTTATGGAAAGAAAAAGGAAGAGAGAGATGCCCAAAGATGATTGTTTACCACCGTATCGTCATACCCCTATTTTTATTTGGTAATCCAGATTTTTCGCTCTTATGGGCTTATGTATTTCATTACACATGGGTTAGATCATAATGCAGATAAACAAGCACACAGAGGCTTAAGTGTGACATAACAGTAATGATCTCTTGCTCTGAAGCCAAGGACAGCAGAGACAGACAGACAGACAGACAGACAGACAGACAGACAGACAGACAGACAGACAGACAGACAGACAGACACAGAGAGAGAGAGACAGACAGACACAGAGAGAGAGAGAGACAGACAGACAGAGAGAGAGAGAGACAGACAGACAGAGAGAGAGAGAGAGACATAGTGAGTGTGAGAGAGGGAGGGATGTAGAGGGGCTGTAGAGATCCTGTAGAGGGGCTGATCGGCATGGATGAAGCTCTTCACAGCCCAGAGTTCTCCCAGTTCTCCCATGCATCATCCCAGCCTATCAGAAGACCCCCCACCCCCCATGGCTGCTCCTGGCCAATGAGGTGCTCCTGCTCGCTCTGCCTCTGCCACCTGGACGTGGGGTCCTCTATGGTGCCAGAGGCTGGTATAATAACTGTGGTTTGGTCCAGCCAGGCAATTCTGGTTGCACCTGCTGACCGATACTCATGTGTGGGTTTCCTGTGTGCCGCGGGCCTGTGTGTGTGTGTGTGGAGCTCAGCGCTTGACCGCCCCCTTAATTGAAACACATGCTTCTGTGGATGGAGCCTGTGGCTGCTCGAATGTCCAGCTCAGTTCTTCCAGTCCAGTGTTTAAGCCTATTGTCATTTTGTGTGTTCAGTCCGTTTTTGTGATGTCATTGTGAGAGCCATTGTTTGTTTGTGTGTGTGTGTGAGAGTGACTGTGTGCGTGTGTGAGAGTTCAACAGGGTAGCAGTAGCTTGACGTGCTCCATTGACATCCCTGCATCTGGACCCATAGTGAGCCCTGCCCATTTCATTAACATGCAGGGAACACCGAGTCCAGCTTTAGGAGCAATATCCCTGTCAGGGCCATGCCGGCCACAGCTTAATTTAATACCTCACGCTTCACTCACGACCTACTTTCACCCCCTTTTGCTTCCTCTCCCTCTCCCCCTCTCCTGTATTTATTTATTAATTTGTTTGTTTGTTGTTTGTGTATGTAGGTCTTTGGATGTTTTTTTGGGACTGCAGCTCGTCCCGGGTGTGTTAGGGGTGGGTCTGGTGGGGAGGTGAGGTGAGGTGAGGCCAGACCAGGGTTAGGTGTGTCCTGGAGTCAGTGTGCTGTTACTGTATTTAGGGGCTGTTATTGTTATTAATTAGTCACTTGGAATGAGGGGGCAGACTTGACCAGCTGGAAAGAATGTAGTGTGTGTATGTGTGTGTACGTGTGTGCCATGCTGTGTGTTGCTATTCTCCACAGCGACTATCCTGGTGCTTCTTAAATGTACCAGCTGATTGTCACACACACATACACACACACACACATACACACACACACACACACATTTATGTGTCCGTGCTGTGAGTGGGTGAGTCATCACTGCTTTGCCCTCAAAGACCCTGTACTCAATAAGTGGCAACTCCCTTTGGCCAGTGGAGGCAGCAGGCCTATACTGTGTGTGAGTGTGAGTGTGAGTGTGAGTGTGAGTGTGAGTGTGAGTGTGAGTGTGAGTGTGAGTGTGAGTGTGAGTGTGAGTGTGAGTGTGAGTGTGAGAGTGTGTGTGTGTGTGAGAGAGAGAGAGAGAGAATTTGTGTGAGGAAGAGCATACTATATCTGATGCTAAGTGTAGTTGTTTGTGTACATGCAAATGTTCTGATCGTTTGTATTTTCAAAATACTGCTGAAGTCTGTCAGTTTGCGTCATCCATCGATGTGTTAGAGAACCAGGCCCACACTAAGTTTCTTCAGTGAACACAAATAATTTATAACTCTGGTAGTATAACAGCAACTACGTGAGTGCTGCACTTAGCCTATGGCAAGGTCATAAGCTAAGAAGAGAAAGCAAGTCTCTGCTAAAGTGTATGCCTTCTCAGTGTTGCTAAGGAGATGAGTAATGTGACTTGTCTATTGAACAGCCATGTTTCCTTCTCAAGCTGTAAAGTGCGGAAAGAAATTTGCCTGTAACCTTTGACCTTTTTAGCTTTGCTCTTAACATTTTATTTCCATTACAGGGTGGGACAAGCATTCATATGGTTACCATGGCGACGACGGGCACTCCTTCTGCTCCTCAGGGACTGGCCAACCGTACGGCCCGACCTTCACGACGGGCGACGTCATTGGCTGCTGCGTCAACCTCATCAACAACACCTGTTTCTACACCAAGAACGGCCACAGTTTAGGTAAAGTTTGGCTGCCTGTCTTCGTAGCTTAGGCCAAGCCTTCAGGGAACATCTGTTCACACCGTCACACCTGCCACTCATCCTAACTGCACCTGCAACTGTCAAAGCTGTTCTTCCTGTTGGTGTAACACGTGCAGCTAAATAGTCTTTTTTTTCTCTCTGTTGCCTCCTAGGTGTGGCATTCACAGACCTTCCGGTAAGTTCTGTGGGTGTTGTTTTTTTTTGGTTCATTTGCTTCACAAGTGAGAGGGATTGACATCAGCCTCACCACACTTGTGATCTTACTTTGCGAGTTACATTTCCACTTTTAAAGAAAGTCAGTTAATCCTCTGTTTCAGATACAGTGACTTTAGGACTATATGGACTATAAAGTCTGTCTCTCTCCTACTGTTTTATACTCGGTAGCCTGCAAGTATACTTCATCTCTCCATCTGTCTCTCTTTCCCTCTCTGGTCATCCTCTCCAACCCCACAGCCAAACCTATATCCCACGGTAGGCCTGCAGACTCCAGGGGAGATTGTGGATGCAAACTTTGGTCAGCACCCTTTTGTTTTTGACATCGAAGACTACATGAGTGAATGGAGAGCTAAAATCCATGGCATGATCGCACGTTTCCCCATCGGAGAGAGGCTGGGAGAGTGGCAAGCTGTGCTTCAAAAGTATGTGTTGTAATTATAACTAGAGTTTAACTGAGTTTTTTTTTTTTTTTTTACTTAGTCACAGAATCACACACATAATGAAATGGCTGGTTGTAATGCCTCGGAAACTCCTCTACCTACATATAAAGTCACACTTTCACATGAATGGTATAATGTTTTCACAGACATGCTAACTAGATGTTAATCTTTTAAGGATCAAAGTCCATATTTAATTTAGAGATGAACTGTGCTACTGTCTACTGTAAACACCTAGTTCCTGAACTTACAAAAACACAGCCACACACACACACACACACACACACACACTTTTCTGTCAGGAGTGGCTAGATAAACCCCCTATGTAATGTGAACATAATGTCCTCTTTCAGCATGGTGTCCAGCTACCTGGTGCATCATGGGTACTGTGCCACCGCCACAGCCTTCGCCCGAGCCACAGAGACAGTCATTCAGGAGGACCCGACCTCCATAAAAAACAGACAAAGTAAGGGCTGCTACGCCTTTCCTTTCCTCCCTGGCAAAGAATGCAAAAGAGCTGCACTGCTACTTAGCATAACCACCATAGGCAGAGGTGGGGGTTTGTCTGATGGAGAGGGCAAGCGCTCTGAGAGTTGATACACTGAACATTATCAGTCCGTTAATCTGGCAGAAAATCCAGACGGCTGACACAGAGTGTTTGAGCTTTGTCTTCCTTTACCTCTGTATGCCTCAGCTCTCCCACTGCACTGATTTGGGCGAATAAGCAGTGTCTCTCTCGCCCTCCCTCGCTCCTTTCCTCTCTCTCTCACTCCCTCTCTTTCTCTGTCTGTGTCTCTCTGGTTGCCAAACATGGAAGAGAAGGAAATTGTTTTCGTAATGTAATAGTAAAAAAAAATGACTGGGTATGTTGGGTTATGTTTTCATATGTTGTAAAGCTCATGTATTTTATGTTGTAAACCTTTTAGATTTTAAGGACAACCTTGGTGTTGTCATGAAGGGGCTGTGGATGTCTCTCATGACTCCCCCTTAGTCTCTCTCTCTCTCTCACTCACTCACTCACTCACTCACTGACTCTGTCTCTCTCTCTCTGTCTCTGTCTCTCTCGTTCTCCTGTGTAGGAATACAGAAGCTGGTTCTGGCAGGTCGCGTAGGAGAGGCCATAGAAGCTACACAACAGCTGTATCCTGGCCTGCTAGAACACAACCCCAATTTACTCTTCATGTTAAAGTGAGTATCTGAGAGAGCTGAGTTGACTGAGCTGGGCACGGCTCCTTCTGCCCTCATTGTGTTGTGTTGTGTTGCGTTGTATTCCATGCGGGAGTTTTTCAGTGACGTGCCTCTAATTTTCCTGTCAATCGCTTCCGAATGCACAGCTGCCGCGGTGCTGCGTTCTGGGTTGGTAGTAGTGTGAGATTCACACACACCCACACGCCCACACACACTCTCTTTGCCTCTCTTTGCCTCTCTCTGCCTCTCTCTCTCTCACTCTCGCTTACTCTCACTCTCTCTCTTTCTCTTTCTCTCTCTCACACACATATACACACACACTCACACACACACAAGCACACACTGAGTATTAGACATCCCACTGGCTTCTCAGAAGCATCACAGCTGGCAAAAGGACACGGCAGAGCCCTCAGTGCCTGTTCCCGTTTCTTGGATTGAAGCCCAGCTGTGTGTTTGTGCTACAAAGACATTAGATTACGCTAATCAACTGTGCGACCCCTTCCTTTCCTGGGAGAGATGCTCGCAGGCAGGAGCGTGCCCAGGCCAGCCGACGGAGAGCGGATAGAGAACACAGGAGCTTCTTGTGCCTCCACCACTGCTGCTGCTGTTTCCCCCCTGTGTGACTGATAAAGAGGCCAGGGTCATGTTCCTGTGTACACGCATGGGCCCCTGTGCCTGGCCACCGTGGGCCAGGAGAAGGTGCTAAATTAGCATCTGCCTGTGTCTGACTCATGCCTTTTTGGCTGCAGCTGGAGGTCATCAGAAGACTCATTTGAATCGAAATACACAAGTATGCATTTGTGTGAGTGTGTCTGTGTGCGAGAGAGAGAGTATATGTGTGAGTGTGTGTGTGTAGAGTGTGTGTGTAAGAGTGTGTGTGTAAGAGTGTGTGTAAGAGTGTGTGGGGGTATGTTGGTCCCTGCTGAATCACATTTAGAGAGACTGCGGACTGCCATCTTCCCTCCCTGGCTGCTTGCTCTAAGACTCTGGTTTCTGCTTGTGGTCCGTAATGCGGTTCCCAACCTGAGCTTGTTACTTTGAGATTGAGTTTCTCACCTGCTGCATGATTCAGCACAGCTCTCGGAGGCCAGAGACCGCCCACACACTGCACCACCACACTACACAGCTCTACTATATGCTGTATATGCTACGCTACATGACGCAACACTACACGTCACTACATTACACTGTCATACTACACTGCTCTACTTTATGCTATATTATGCTATGCTATGCTATGCTACGCTAAACGAAACAACATTAAACTACACAACACTACATTACACTACATTACGTTAAACTACTCTCTTCTACTGTACGGTACTCGACACAGTGCTATGACAACACTGCACTGCACTAAAATAGGCAACACTACACTGTTATACCTCACAAGTCTAAACCTCCACACTGCACTTCTTTACAGTCTACACTACACTGTGTGACACTAAAGTAGGCTAATCTACTCGACTTTACACTGCACTCCATCACTGTACTGTACATGACGCAATGCTACGGTACACTGCACTACGCTAAACCATGCAACACTACACTATGTAACACTACCCCTGTCTATTCTCTTTACACAACACTGAGCTACGCTACACTAAATTACTTTAAACTGTATTACAGCTTATACTAATGCATTATAGGTGACTCCTAAAGTGGTGAGTCTTCTCTAACACAGAACGTCTCTGACTACACTGTACTACACTACACTACACTAAGACCATACTGTGGCACACCACATCACACTATATTATCCTACGTTACACTACACCAATCTGGTGTACTTTTTACCTCTTTGTACTATACTTCACAGAGCTGCTCCACACTGTGCTGTGCTAAATACACTACACTGGATGAAAGCGTAAAAAGAGGAAGTGACTGTTTTGAGCCACAGTGCAGCATGTGTTTTCTGTAACCCCAGGATTCTTGAAGCTCTGTGAATGCTTTTCGATTCTACCTATTATTGTTTTCTCACATGTAGTCTCAGGAGCCAGATGTGATTGTGTGTGTGTGTGTGTGTGTGTGTGTGTGTGTGTGTGTGTGTGTGTGTGTGTGTGTGTGTGTGTGTGTGTGTGTGTGTGTGTGTGTGTGTGTGTGTTTAAACAAGAGTACACATCTGGAGATGCCTTGTTGAGATGCTAGTAGGGACTTGGCTCACCACAAAATCCTTTGCTGACAAGGCGTCACCCTTTGGCGTGCAACCCAGTCTCGAGAGGAACGTGTTGCACTTTTGCTTCAATCACCACCTTGACTTTAAACCACACCGTCCAGCGGCATTGGGTTGATTTAAGAAGTTACATGCACTGTACGTTCAGTCCTATTGGATTTCAGCCAAATTCCTTCACCATTCTTTGCAGACATGTGTGACACTATTCTTTATATATTCTTTATCTTTATATATTCTTGTTATGTGGAGAGACTTACCCTAAACTTTTCTGTAACTTTTGCTGTGTTTTCAACCTCTTGACCCTAGTTTTAACTATTACATTACACTATATTACATTACACTTAGCAGATGCTTTTATCCAAAGCGACTTACAAAAGGAGGACATAATAAGCTAATTAACTAACAAACATCTGACCAGTATTTCAAGCTGGGAAAAAGAGGGACAGAGGCCTGTTGAAATGTACTTGTCCATGCTAAAGCTGAAAAGTAAGAGTAAACCAAAGTGATAATTCAGGCTCTGGTATCAGTTTAATGTGTAATGTGGTCGTGCTTAAAGAGAGGGAGAGATACTGTGGAGCCAGAGGACTGTACGAACAATGGGCTTTAGTCACTGCAAAAGATTTTAGATGACTGGAAATAGGATCTTGGGCACTGTGATGGATTGCCGAGTCGGGGATATTGAATAGGTGAATAGATAAGTGTTGCTGTCGCATTCTGATACAGATACACTTTGGAATAAATTACACTTCCAAACAATGTCCTTCAGAGATATGGACTTTTTATTTTACCGGTTTTAATGTTTTGTTAGTCATGGAGCATGGTTGCCAGTTCAGACTATGTTTTGTTAAAAAAAATGTTGTGTTAAATGAGAAGTTCATTTCAGTTTTTTCAATCTGCATTGGCTGGTTCTCTGCTATTTGAGTCATTGTCTTGGTCTCAGGTCAGTGCTCGTGTCAGTTTGTGCAGAGTGAGCTAACCTGTACTTCCCACCCTCACCAGGTGTCGGCAGTTTGTGGAGATGGTGAATGGTACGGACAGCGAGGTACGGTGCTTTAGTGTGCGCTCCCCAAAATCACAGGACAGCTACCCAGGCTCCCCCTGCCTCAGCCCCCGGCATGGGGCCATCAACCCCCACCTGCACAGCACAGGTAAGCTCCACAACCTGCACCCACACCTAGGGTTGGTTGGACGGACAGGAAGTAAAAAAAAGCATCATAGAATAAGGGGTGGAGAAGCACTTCACCTCCAGTGAGGTTGTCCTAGTGTCTCAGGCGGCTTCCACTACCATCCTGGAGGTCCCACCTCACCATCAGGGGTTGTAATGCTGCGCAGACACTTGTATAATATTTAAATACATTCAACACTTGATTAAGATAAGGAGTAGATAAGGAGCAAACTTCATAAGGCTTGTCAGATGTAAGTGCGGTATTTACTTCCACAGAGACCTACTTTTTTTGCGTGTTGAATTATTTGTCAAAGTCACTATTGGTATTGAAATTTATGTACTGAACTGTGTGATATTGATACACCCAGTGGAAGGACTTTGCAGGGCAGTGGCTTGCAGAAGTATTCCGTTTCCCCAAAGTTATGTCCATTTTCCGTTTAGATTCACATTTACACACGTAGGTACATATTTTCCTAACAAGAACTATTCTCATAACTCAATTCCACATTTTACAGTTGGGATAAAGTTTTTGAAGACTGTTAAATTCATGCCACATGTAATGCGTTGGGGGTTGGCCAAAAAACTCAATTTCGTTCTCATATGGTCTCTTTCTGTAGCTCTTCAGTGAGTGCTTTTGGGCAGCTCTTTAGATTGTAGAATCCTGCATAAATAATTTGTCATCTTCCTTCATCTTGAGCTCAAAGCCACACAGGTTTCAAGGCGTCAAGCAGCATATTTCAGTTTTAAAGTCATGCATTTTTAACACAAGCTTATAAATTATTTACACTTAGTCTAGCGTATTTTAGTATATTGCTTACAAATTAATATTTGTTTTTAGTTCAAACACTAGACGTATACCAGTGCATGAATATTTGGTAAAGTAATGTGTGTCTTATTTGTGATTCTGAAAATGGTGGCAAAATGTGGGTCACTGTGTGTGTCCAGTATTGTTTGGCCAGTATACTGGCCATATTTAAGCTGTTCATATTACAGGTATCTTTGGATATTCTTTCAAATGCATAAATATCTGTCAGTTGTTCCTCGTGCAGTACTAAGTGTTACATGCCTGCTGTAATGTCCTCCGCAGGAGTAGACAGCCCCACATGCAGTAACGGGGTCACCCCACCCAGCAAAAGCAAGAGCCATGGCAAATACCCGGGCGTCAGCTCGGCCTCCTCCTCCTCCTCGTCCTCCCCCTCCTCCGTCAACTACTCCGAGACAAACTCCACCGACTCAACCAAGTCCCAGCCTCACAGTGCCACGAGCCAGCAGGAGACCAGGTGGGACAGAGGGGCGTGCGTGCGTGCGTGCGTGCGTGCGTGCGTGCGTGTGTGTTAGCTGGCTAAGTGGGCTTGTGGCTTGTGTCCGTCTCAAGATTATTGGGTTTATGTTGGGACAGGGTGTAATGAAAGTCATACTGTGTGTGTGCGCGTGTGTGTGTCTGTTTATGTGTGTGTGTGTGTGTGTGTGTGCGCGCTGTTTTCTCCCAAGTGACAGTGAGATGGAGATTGAGCCAGAGCACTACAGCAACGGAGTGACTGAGAACTCATCCACTCGCATAATGAACGGCACCTACAAACACCAGGAGATCCTACAGGCTGATGAAAACAGCTTGGGCAATGGTGTGTCAGGTAAGACATACACACACATATACACACATATATATATATACACACACACACACATACACATACACACACTCGAGCATATACACACCTTTGCACTCTTCAGCTACACAGATACTCCCTTGTTCTCAGGCTGCGGTAAGTGGCTTAATACAACACCATGTGCAGAATACAACATCCTCTACACATTTGTGGACTGTTACACGCATATGAATAACATGTCTGTGCGCACACACCTTCCTTCCTGCACTGATCCACAGGCCCTGTGGCTGCTTACGGTCACGCATGTTTAGGAGGCCATCGCTCTGATGGCTAGTACGTCTGCCCTTGCACAGGGAGCAGCCAAAGTGAGATGTTTTGGCAGATGTTTGTCACCAAGGTTACGGAGGAAAAAGATGACTTTATTTATGACCGTCTCTGGCCAGAGTGCATGCGGTCCGTACGGCTCAAAAGAACAGAATGTTTTTGTGGCAGGAAGTTTGTTTTTTTGTTTTTCCTTTTTTTTCCCCCCCTTCTTGGTGTGCGCGTGCTTGCCAGGATAGATGTTTTTGACTGAGATGGAAAGCTTGTTCTGGAATGGCAGTACAGTGTGGCCCAGACTTTACCATAAGATTGAAGCCTGTTTGGGGATCTCAAAAGGCTTTTGTGTCACTGTATCAGTGCTTTTAAAGTATTCCAAATGTGAAATTCATGTTAAGAGATAATAACATGGTTAAACCTAAATTTATATTTTTTGTAAAGGATAAGAATCTCTTCTAATTTAGCTTACGCTTTCTTATAACATATATTGATTTATCATCTGATTTAGTTATATTGCAAAATGTTATATTTTATAAGTTTTGTATACTTCTTTTGACATTTCAAAAACATAAACAGTAAGAATGCCTCTGCCCCCTTAAAAAGAGATGTCTGATGATGTCGAAAGCCATAGATATAGAACTAGAAAGCAGCATTGAAATAGAGGTGACAGTTCTTCAGAAACAAGAAGGAACAAATGAGAGAAGTTGTTGACTGTAAATGTGTTAAGATTGCCCAGCCCGCTTAGCAGCACAGTCTATTACAACACCTTTTCCTCTGATTTCAAGTAATCTCTTTCAATCGTGAAAAACAAAAACAATAAATAATGTAAATAAATAATAAATAATTTAATTCCCAAACTGCTTCCACTATATTTTACATCTCAAAAAACAGAAACCTTTTGTGCCATAAACTGAAATTTCTTGAAGGGGTCTGTAGGTGCCGGGCTGCTGTGACACACTTTGACCTTCTGCCCTTTGCCCTTTGCCCCTCCAGATGATAACTGCCCCTCCAGACAGCTGTGTGGGGGCAACCAGGCGGCCACAGAGAGGATGATCCAGTTTGGCCGCGAGCTGCAGGCCCTCAGCGAGCAGCTATGCAGGGAGTACGGAAAAAATGCCACCCACAAAAAGATGCTGCAGGTAGGAGACATGGGTGCATGGGGAGGGGTGGGATGGATAGATGGATGGATAGATAGATGGATGGATGGATAAGGTTTAGATGAAGCAAGGAGGAAAAGATAGAGAAGGATGAACTTGGACAAGGAGAGGAAAAGATGAAAAAAGGGGACAGGGAGAGGCTTAGACCTAGTTGAGACTTTTCCATTGCCCAGAAGAACACCAGTTGCCCAGTGTGAACACTATCGAGACTGCGGCAGTGTCCCAAAAATTCCGTAATCTTAGCTAAAATCTTGTAGCCTGAACAAGGCATTAGAGGAAGGAGAACAGGGGAGAAAGGCAGGGCTGCAGACAAAACCTCTTATAAAAAAGGGTCCTGTGGGATAGAGGAAACGAGAGAGAGATGGAGAAAGGGGTGATCAAATAAGAAAGAGAGAGAGAGAGGGAGAAGGATGGAGGTACAAAAATCCTCTGCTCATATTTGCTAGAACAGCTCCTTGGCATACCAACACACACACACACACACAAAGGTCCTTTGCAAGCTCTTCGGTACAGCACTGCCTCTGAGGAGAAGGTGAGGGGGGGAGGGAGAGGGAGGAGCTGAGTCGGCAAAGAGTAGTAGAAGAGTTGGGAAGGGAGGGGAGTGTGTCATAGACTACTGCAGAAGTGTTACAGAAGAGGAACAGACACACACCACACACCACACACACACACCACACACACACACCACACACACACATACACACACACACACACACACACACACACACACACACACACACACACACACACACACACACATACACATATACAAAACAGGTATGAGCTCAGGAACCACATTCCATTCTGTCAGACATTAGCCTTACCTCACTTGTCAGTGGCGTTCTGTTGCATTTCATCTGAAATGGCTAATTTGTCTAGAAATAAATCATCCCATTCCTGACAGCACACTCATCCATTGCCAGAGTAGTTTCTTTTTTAAATAAAAAAATCAGACCACCCTGAGGCAGGGCTTCGCTGACAACTTGCGTACTGGTGTCATAACATTAGTTCTGCTTCCCTCCAAGAATAAGCTTCAGGGATAGCTGTTGTGGCTTAGACCGGTCCCTGAATGCTACTCCCTGTGTCTGTGTGGAATGATGTGCATGCATATCTGTTTTGTGTGTGTACTGAAATATATGTGTGCGCGTGCATGTGTCCAGGATGCCTTTAGTCTCCTGGCATACTCGGACCCATGGAACTGCCCTGTGGGTCAGCAGCTTGACCCCACACAGAGAGAGGCCATCTGTTCTGCACTCAACAGCGCCATCCTGGGTAAGTGCACACACACACACACTTGTATACAGTATTTTCATTCATATAACCTTTTCTGGACCATCATGGTTGTTTGGAAGTTCCCTTTAAGGGACTTCATGCTGACACTAGGTCTTCATTAACAGTTATTTTTTAAGACTCAGATCTCCTAGCACCTTTCGTTCTCCGAACCCAGCTAAGCAGTAAGGCCACAGATGGGCCTTCCTTTTGTAGTTGTTAGTGACTTGTGTCTCTTGACGTGCTGTTTGTCTCGGTCCACAGAGTCTCAGAACCTGCCCAAGCAGCCGCCACTAATGCTGGCCCTGGGCCAGGCCACCGAGTGCGTGCAGCTGATGGCCAGAGTTCGCTCTGGGTCCTGCTCCTTCGCCAGAGTGGACAACTTTTTGCACTAGCCCCCCCTTCCCCCCCATCAAGGTGAGATGATCAGCACATAAACACAAAAACAAACAAGCAAACGCGTGCACAAACACACACACACACGCGCACACACGCACACACACACATACACATACACATATACACACATATACACACACACATACACAAACACAAACACAGTGCGGTAGAATTTGCACTTGTCATCTAAGGCATGTTGGTTTATCCTCAGTGATATCTGTTCGAAAATGTCATTGTTCCTAGTTTCTATTTTCTTTACAGACAGGGCCATAGTTTGATTATAAAAACAGCTGGTATAAATGGCCTCGGCCCAGGCAGTGATGTATGTACCAAAGGGAGAATTTTGGCTATAGCAATGACTGCACAGCTAAACAGCTAGCCACAAACATAGGCTATGCAGTTGAGTAAATGAGTGAAACCCTGGGATTCCATACAGACATCCATAGAAAACAGAACTGACCCTATCTCCTTCCACTCATCACAGCACAAGTGCAAGACTGCCGTTACGCATTTTTACTTTTTTGTACCTAGCTGCGATGTCACAGGTGTTTTACATTTCATTAACTGTTAAATGTTTGAATTCAGTATGTATTACATGCTAAGCATGGTTGGATAAAATAGATTCTAGACCTATCAGTTCTTTGAAGTAGACATAAGCAGCCTTATTTATCATGACAAGTAAAGCTAAAGTGAGCAAAATATATATACAATAATCAGTGCGTTCACATGGACGAGTCGAAACGGATTGGAACTGGTTTGGGATCGTACCGGCTTCATGTGAACGGGGATACGATTGGTTTGATATTGGTTTTCCGAAACCACTTGCGACGCCAGGCTTGGGCTGGTTCCAAACCACTTGGTGCTGCCATGTGTACGGGGATCGGATTGGTTTCGGGTATTGCGCATGTATCAACGAAATAAAAAACGCAGTTTGTTCCTTCATACGGGCTTCCTAACACAGCAGAATGCACAACACATACGCGAATGCGTCAAACTCCTTATTGTTTAAGTGGGTAATAATATCAGGTGAAAGGATGAGGTTATGTAAATACATTTGCACCGACTGACTTGTAAGATTTTCTTTAGCCACTGTTTTGCGATGTGGAATAACCGGAATGAGAGGTGAAAAGTTCAGTCTCCTCTACGTGTTGTCTGTATGCACTGTAGGCATATGTGTGCAGTGCTGTAGTTTGCTGTTGCGTATCTTACCTACGTAGCAGCTTTGTTGTGGGCAAATGTTTACTCGTGTTATGTCCATTATTGTAGTTATGTGTCGTTAGTCGCGTTATGTCCAACATTGTAGCAGCTAGCGTTGTAAATCTGATCAGCCTGAGTCGTCATGGCTGGGTCGGCACGGTTTGACCAATATCTTTGGCATTTTTTGCCCAAACAACATGAAACTTGGCACTGCACACACTGGTAACATTATGATGACGCCCTCCAAATCAAGCAGATCAGTGGTTCAAGAGTTATGCGTGGAACAGACGTTCCTTGCATTAAAAGATAATAATAGAAAGATAGAAGTTGACTACAGCGCCCCCCACCTAGCGTAGCGGAAAGGGCCAGGTCTCTGACCGAATCCGCTTAGACAAACTGCATGTGAACAAGGATTTGGGGACAGACCATCCGTTGGGAAGCAACACCCAAACCAATCCCAAACCAAACCAATCCCACCATGTGAACGCAGTGATTGTTTAGTATTAGCAAGAGTACCAGAATTCCTTTTGTTCATTTGGCAGTTATGACCATAATACATGTTGGCTTTCAGCAAGCCTGTCAGTAATCTGTCTTTGGCCTGCATCTGCTTCAAAGCCTTTGACCACATTACTGGCGCTAGCTCTGACAGTACTCATGTGCTGCTGTTTCTGCGAGCAGATTTCGTCATCAAACGACAGCCCATAATGTCATCAGGTTTACAAGAGACTGAATACTACCACAAAAAAGGCACTCTCAATTATTTTTCTGTTGTGGCCTTTGAAAACACATTCTGCTTTCAGCCCTCGGCACTTGAGTGATGGCTGTCTTTCACAGGCAATGTTCAGGACCGCTAAGAAGAGGACCTTTCCAGTGGGTTGCCATGGGGACAGCACGCGTTTTGAATTGGTGTGTGGCTTGCCGTTTGCCAGAGGCAGTTGGGCAGAGGAATGTGCAGAGCAGAAGAGAGGCTTCTTTCTAATTTAGTATTATCAAATACAAAAAAATGTGTGACACTATTTAAAGATAATTAATTATTATTCTGTTTATCTAGTCATTTTTTTTTAGTTTATATTTTGTCAGTTGGTTGTGCTCACCTTGGAAACAAATCTAATTCCATTTTACTTTTTTCTTTCATTTCTTTTTTTTTTTTTTTTAAGGGGCAGTTTCCCCACATAGGTTTTTCAAATCTATTTCATATCAAGGATCTCCATAGCAAATCTGTTGTGATGACTAAGTGACATATAGTCTGGTATCTCTCACTCAGGACTCGGTAATCAGACTCATTACAGCATTGGGGGATTGCACAGAGGTGTATCTAGCAGTTCAAAAACAGACCGTCAGCAGGTCCAGGCTCAGTTGTCTAAAAAGAAAAACAACAAAAAAAGAGATGGTGTCCTCAGAAGTGTAGTGGCTGTCCTAAACTAGCGAGGGGTGCTATTCATAACCTGATATACATCAGTGAATGAGAGAGAGCAAAAGTAAGATTATCCACTGCTCTTTCTCCTTGGGAAGTGTCCCAGGCCCTCGCTCTTCTGAGGCACTGTTAGACTGGCACCACCAACTTTAGTGTGAATCAGATTGAACGGAGGGTTATTTTTTAATGGCGTTCACTTAAGGGGGGGGTGATGACCTTTTCAAAAATAATAGAGAGAGTTTACCTAAGATTTATAAAAAATGGGAGGTCATAATTATACACTGAAGTGCAGAGATTTGTTTAAAATCCATTATTTCAGATTGTATGAAAAAGAAACCCTGTTGGTGTTCGTTTGTTTGCTAATATGAAAGGATTAAAAAACAAAAAACACAAAAAAAAATTCCCGTCTAATAGTAGGCTGACTCGTGCGACGCAGTGGCTATTATGGCAGTGCACTGACCTGTTATGAACAACTAAACCATGATGGCCCTACTCACATGTCCTAAAGAGATGCTGGTGCCATTGCAGTACTTGCAGAGTGGCAGTGGAGCTAGAGCACTGAGGTAGCAGTCACCCAGTAGCCAGATGTCCCCTGCCACTCTCTGCACAAAGCTCATTCAGCATTCCTATCAGTTTGTTTGGCATTTTATTGATTATTAAGACTGCAAAAAAAAAAAAATTATATATATATATATATGTATGCATATGATTTTTAGCGTTCAGTAAGTCTACCCAAATGGCTCGTTCGGGTTACCTGCCTGAGTTTACCAACATTCACATGAGGTGAATTCCCAAGGCTCTAGGGAAATGCAGTTCATGAAAGAAACAAATTCTGAATTCATATCTGGTGATATGGCTAACCCGTTCCCAGATAGTAGGTGACTATTTAAGGGCTGCGGCTGTGATTTGGCACGGGAGTGAAAGCAAGCCAGAGCTTCTTTAGTCAGCTGCTATTTGGACTACACCCCAACCCCA
This sequence comes from Setipinna tenuifilis, assembly GCA_030347295.1. Lineage (NCBI taxonomy): Eukaryota > Metazoa > Chordata > Actinopteri > Clupeiformes > Engraulidae > Setipinna > Setipinna tenuifilis. The sequence continues at coordinate 31,171,541 of CM059268.1, read as the reverse complement.
CCCCACCGCACCCCCTTTAGACTTTATAAGCTCTGTTACTATGATGGCAATGTTAACACTGACTCGGTCACGGTGTCACACGTGGCTACAACCTCATTCGGCGTTGGCTTTTATGTTGTACACATTCACTGTTTTCTGTTGCATTCTTTCTTTTTTTTGTTTGTTTTTCTTTTCTTTTTCTTACCCTGTTGTAGCTAACTGACTGTCTTCTAGCTTACAGAACAGAACTGAAAATCCTAGTTGATGTACTAACCCAGTATTCCACCCACTCACAGGATGTTTCTTAACTCAGTTGAATGTAGCTTAGCTGGTTGTTTCTGTTCTCTTAGCGCCTGTTCTGTTTTTTTTTTCCCTCCATCGAGTTTGCTGCTGGCCTCCTTGAGATTGTTTGTTACACCCACACACAGACATAGACACAACCATACACACATGTGTATATCTGCTATGACATTGCATCGATGTTACACCTGTATTTCATTTATACCTCACGTTTGTTGGCAACCATGTAATGCTTGTTTGTTCCACATAGACCGTAAGCTTTTGGGGGATTATAGCACAGGGTGGTGGGAGCGGGCCTCGTCCACAGTAGTATGTGTCTAGCTTTAGGTTCATCCCTCTTAGGAATAATGTGTCTTTCAGATACCGTGTTCAGGATGTTTCCCAGAGAGGGAGAAGAGAACCTATGAACACTGCAGTTTAGAACTATTTCCCACCTCCACTTAATGAATCTAAATCATTTAAATAAAAGGAGCTGAAAGCCAAAAAAAGACACTTTGGTATGTCCTGGAAAAGGTATGCTCTCAAGACTGCGGATCCCTTTCTCCTTTTGTGATGACGTCTGATGTTCTGAGGCATTTTTCTTTTTTTTCTTTTTTTTTCTTTTAATTAAAAAAAAGCATCCAGATCCTCAGTTATCCATTGTTCAGTTAAGAATGAAGTGTGAATAAAGTTTAACTCCAGTAGATGACTTGATGGAAATCATTCGGTGGTGTTATCCTATTGCATGGAGTATCATGTGTACCTGCTTACACAGCCATACATGTTTGATATTGAAACATGAGAGAAAAAAAAGAGGCCAGCTACAATAGTCGACATCAGGTCGACACCTCACTCAACTGTAAGTAGAGTGTTTTGTCTCAGAATTGCTTTTTCATGGCAAATGTATTTTGGAACTCATCTTAGCAACCACCAGAAATGTATATTGCCATCTTAAAAAAAGAAATAATCTATTAGAAATTTAAGATCAACTTCAAGTGCAAATAGGACCTTTTGTGAGGAAAATGAGAATCTCAGTAGACTTCTCTTTGAACAAATGTGTTCATTTTTTTCACTTGTCTCATGGAGCTTTGTCTGGCTCAGAGGACAAGAGGCAGGACACATGGAATTAAACTGAATACAACAAGCTGTGCACAATATATCTCTGTTATGATTTTAAAATTATTTTGAGTTTTCATTTTAGCAATTGTGAAATGAGTTACCCTCCACTTAGCATGAACCTTTTTAAAACCTTTAAAACATCATAAAAAGAAAAACAATTTAAAAAACATACCTATGTACTGGAAACATAAAGAAATATTGTACTCGTTTAATTTTGACAGAATTATTTTTATTAAAATACACATCCATGAGCATATGACTGGTGTATGTTGTATTTATTTCTTTGTCTCTGTTCCTTAAAGTTAAAACATGTTTAGTCTGGATGTTAGATTTGTGTCATTACTACAACTTTCCTAACATGCTGGTTCTGATGAGGGGGATTTTCTTGTCCTCTGGGTAGCTATGCAAGCTTCAGGCTTGGATAGAGAAATGCATAAAGAAAGCAGACATGAGTTGGAGAACAGACTGACGTCACCTTTGTTAAGGAACAATAGCGCACAGCCCCATGGTTGGGTTTCCATAGAGGCAAAAGATTATTATAATGCATGTGAACGCACTGAATGTGTGAACTAATCCATTACAGACACATTTTAACTCGGTTCTAAGGAGGATCGCAAGGAAGAGACAATTGGTGATAAAGCATTAAGTGTACTGTACAGTCCAAATGATTATATATGCATCATTGTCCAGAAGGCATGCACTAATTAAACATATTTTTTTCAGTTCTAAAATAAAGGGAGGTTGATGTTTGTGTTAAGCAGATAATTTCATCCCAAATGACTTAACACATTGGGACATTAAAAAACCACATATATCTAAATTACAATAATAATAGGCATTAAAGTAGCAGTGCAATTACCACCATTATTTCCACAGTCACCAACAACAACAATAATAATTATATTTCAAGCTAATATGAGAGAAAAAGCAAGCATTCACCATTAGAATGAAATTAATCTGCACTCTCTTGCTGCCAACAGAGGACAGATATACGAGACAAAGAGGGTGAGCGAGGGGGAAATGGAGGCGGAGCATTTCAGTGATATAGTATCAGTTCTGTAACTGTCTTACACACATTTAAATCTAACTCTAGCAAGATGAGGAAGCCAATACAGTAATAAGGAAGCCAATAAATCTCACCAGCAAAGGACAAGCATCATGTGTCCTTTTTGGCTGACCAAAACCCATATGCACATGCGTTACATGTACATTACATGCATCTACTACAACAAAGGCACAATATGAGATTTTAACCCGATACTCTTTTAAGCGAATTAGAGCAATGCCCCTCATGGCCCATTTTCCGAACTGTCTGTGCACTCAGAGAGAAGTTGTGTCTGTAATCAGTTTTGGCTCCTACATTTGGAGTAATGTCTTAGACTAGACTATAAACAGTGCTAATATACACACTGGAAAGCTGGTATGTGAAGGTCAACATTAACTCCACACATCTCAACCTTTACTTTAAAAGTGAACTTTTTCATGACTTGTATAAAACACTGTGTCTAACAGAGGGCTCGATGTATGTGGCCGCAAGATTCCCCCCTTTTTAGTATGACAGTGACCAAATGGGCAGGTTTAATAGTAGATATACAGCAGTTTCAAATGAGAATAGCCCGAAGCCTTGATTTTGGTAATACAATCTGTTAGAGGACCTAAAATGGTAACCCTCCTGCAGTCTACATGTGGATAACCATATCTTAAGCAATTTTGACCAGCAGGATGTTGCAATCTCACAGTCTAGACAGGCAATAGTCCAGCATTATATCAGACACTTTTACTCTAATGAAAGATGTTCTGTTGCTTTGAAAACCATTACATTTGCTCAAGCTTCAATAGATTAGATTTCTCATGTACCCTTTCAAAAGCATCACGAACTTCAAGATTTTCATTTTATCACCTAAACATATTTGAAGAATGTTGGCAAACAACCTTAAATGACTCCACCTGTCATCATATGAACGTGTCATGTAAGAAAATATTTACTTTCGAGGAAATGACAGGGCTGATCTCATGACAGGGTGAGGTGTGGTGTGTTAAAGATTGCGTGTGGCCCAGTTATGTTGATCAGAGTCAACGATGAGACACACTTAGCTGGTCTGATCGGCTGAGGCTCCTGCTTGCTGAGGGTGAGGGGACAGTGGAGGCAGCGGACTGGTCTGACTTAGGATTTGCTTCTTTGGTGTGCCGTCTGTCGCCATGGAACCCACATTCTCATCTGAAGGTCACAACACAAAGGTGACAACAGTGATTTGTAAGTAATATCACTATGAGAAAGGTAGATGCGCTCATCTCCTAACTAACAAAAAGTTTTTGAGTTCCTAGAAAGGATGATCAATGAAAATAAACAAACACTGTCAAGCTATCTGTTGTTTTTATTTTACTATTGACAAACAAGCAGTCACAGCTTCAGCCGAATGTTTTTAAGTAAATAAAGATACAAGCGATAGCTTGAGAGTGTGTTTATTTATTTCTGTAAGTTATCTTACTGATCATGTTAAAAACACCCTGCATATTAATGGTCTTAAGCCCTGTACCTAAGAAGCACAAAATCAGCACATGAAGGCAGGTACGTCTCCTTAAGTTACACTAAAAGACTTACAACTTACTTGAAATTACTTTTCTAAAAAATAATACAAATGTGCTCCATGGATCTTTTTTCATTGAATTCACTGGTTTTACTAATATATAAATACTAAAAAAATTGTGCAAGTTAAACTAAACAAAGCACATTGGCCTTTTTTGTTTAATTGGTTCTAAGGAGCACTTTCTACAGGGCACTATGTACCTGTACTCCTCCTTTAAGCACTTTGTACCTGTTTCTGGATCATTTGCGATGGAATTACCAGGATCAGGTTCTTCTGGTATTTGGTCTTCGTCCACAGATTGAGAGGCACACAATAACTTTGCGCGAGGAGGCTTGTGGTGTTCTGCTGCTGGCTCTGAATAGTTGTAGTTTATGTACTGATAGAGACTTCTGGCATTTTTTCTCTTTATTGGAGAAACTGACACAGGGGAAAGCGTTCAGAATGGTGTGTTAGTGCAGTACATGCAGGTACACTCAAGAGGAGGACATAATGATCAACCATCCTAAAGTGAATTCAAATACCCCATGTATATTGTGATGATTTTATGAGCCAATTTTTAGTAGTTGAATATAACTTACAACACATGTCTGCAAGCACATTGCCCGATGTAGAAGGTGACCTGTCATCAATGATTCCCAAATGATGCACATCTGTCTGTAAGTGTTTAGGTCTTTTTTTGTTGCCCTCCGGTCGAACAAAGTCAGGATGCTCAAAAATAATGTCAGAACTGGATGTCCTACACAGCACAGAACAGAAATCTGTATATAGGCCTATGCCTATACTATACTATTTTTTTTATGTATTTTCGGACAAAAATAATAAAAGATGCATAGGCCTAGTCTAATAACGACTTAAAATACAAACTAGAACATTTATGCCCTAAGCTTATCTTATGTCTGACCTTCCCATCTTCTTAAAACCATGGCAACACAGGAGCCTTCGGAGAGATGTCCTGTCTTTCACCCTCTTGAATACAGAAAGCGCCTTTCTGTGTTCAGCCTTGGATGTTTCAAAGTCCTTCCAGTTTACAATAACATATCTTCCATCATCACTCCACTGTAATAAAGCACAGACTTATGTCAGACAGCGTGGAGTAGCAGTACGTTTAAAAAAAAAAAAAAAAAAAACCAACTAAGCTCGTAGAGTTAAATTGGCTGACACACGCTTGAGTGTTAGCCTTGATCTACTAAACAAGCAAGGATTGAGACGGACCAGAATCTGCTTCATCTTTAGGGCATCAAAGGGCTAGTTTTAAAGACAAACAGAATACTATCTTACCTGAAATGCCTTGATATCAGAATTTTTCAATATCCTCGCAAATTTCTTTAGGAAATCCAATGGATCTGGTTTCCGTGATGCCATGGTGACACCAGCACTGACAGTCAAAGTTACTGACCAAATACCGGTAGTTTGCCCTCTGTGTAAGACAAATACAGGTTAAAGGCAACTTTTGGCAAATGAGAATAGTGGCTTTCAGGAGAAGCCTTAAACAAAGCGACTTTTAAACAGTATCTATGGAAACAATAATAGGCTCCAGAGGATGAAGTGCAATGAGCATTTTATTACAGCAGGTGGCAGCAAATGCCCAGGAGACACATAGCTGCAAGATAGCAAATGATTAGTTGGTGTCAACACAGTATGCTTCAGTGCTTCCTCGAGTTCAGTTTAGTGTTTATAATTTTAACCAATGTGCTAAAGTTTGGGTGGTGTTCAGCAGGAAGCTATCCGTTAAGGACCATGATTTGTCAACTCCCCCTCCAACAGATGTGATTCTTCCATCACCATTTAGGCTACACACCCTCCATGACGCCTATTTATGTGTAGATGCATGACAGACACATCCGTATATTAAAAATTATTACATCTTTTGAACTGTGATTTAATCTTGGATAATCTACTGTAAATGAAAGAACTGTTTTGTCACCATTTTTTTCCACTTTAAACAACTGAATGAACGTAAGGAATGTCACATTCAGGGCTTGGGTGATGTTTAGTTTATGTTTAGGTTTAGTAAGTGATTCGCCTGTGGGTCTGAAGTTGAAACACCCTGTTGTGCCCTGGAGAACTGACCTTATGTTCTGTGTAAAAGTTAAATAATTATTCTAGTCATAAGAAGTAGCAGGAAATTAAATGTCTAAAGGGTGACGCAGCTATATCCTGTGCAGTCACAATTAATAACCGTGTAGGATATGTTTGCTCTGGTGGAGCAACCCATTCAGTCGAGTTGGTCTTACCTCTGTCTACTGAAACATACCATCACAGCATAGCAAAACAGGAACTGCATTATTAAACCTCAGTTAATGTGAACTGTCTACATCTGTCATTTTTTATTCAAATAGTTTGAGGGGACACACAAACAACAACGAGGGCTAACATGTTTGATTTTAATACTTTTATTTTCTTCATAGAACATTTTTATAATCAACTTTTAACATTCACAGTACTGTACACCTCTACCCATCTGATTAATAAAAACAACAAGTTTCATTTGATTTAGGCTTGGCCCTATGATATTCAGAAATAGAAATTTTCCTCTTTGCATTTCTCATATACATACAAAAGTACAAGAATAAGAAAAATACTTTCCATATATTACACACACATATATATAAAATGTTCTGTCTTATAAAAGGGCTCCATGTTTATCAAAAATGTCCTTTCTTTTATTTTGCCTTTTATACATGTACATTTACACTTAAAACAATGCTTAGCCTACACTCTTTCGTAGTGATTTTAATGTTTGTGACGTCAGTCTCAGCTACCACATAGAGACTCTCGAAACAAGCTAACACAACACCAGCAATCAAGGGTTTAGTCAAGAAATTCAAAATGGCCACCAGCATTTGGTGAAAACACCAGTGGGGTTCTTGACCCATTTTTTCTTGCAGATGAAGACATGCCCTTCCATCTCCAGGTAGTAACGCACACAGTGACAGTACAGGCCCTCACCTATGCCACATCTGGGCCTTACCTACTGCAGGGGTCACTGCAATATGGATCTTTACATGTGTTTTCATGAAAGGTCAACCACAGTCCATGATTAGGTATCACACACATGATCTCATCCTCAAAAAAAATACATATCCTCTGTATCTTGCTACACCTTGCAGTATCTCACTGCCTTATTCATTTATTAATGTCAATATTTTAAGTGGCATTAGATGATAAAACAGTTGGAGGGGTGGGGTGGATGTTGGACACCAAATGACTGTAGGGTGAGAAGGATAACGTCTATGATTAAAACTTAAAGCCTTGATCAAGGCTAATGCTGTGTTACATCCTCTGTGCACTGCTTTTTGTCGGAGGTTTGTAGTCTTTGCAACACCATGAAGCTCAATGCTTGTGACGGCAAACAAGGTGGTGGTTGGTAGGGTCTGTTAACAGGACACACGTCCTGAAAAGGGGAGGGTGGGGCTCCTACTGAGGTACTTCCTCTGAGATCTCGAGAGTGTCATTCCGCTACCCTGGGACCTCTGCCGAAGCACAATATCCCCACATAAATCTCAAAGATTTCTCAGAGACACAACATCCCCTTCAATGAGCTCTCTCTTTCTCTCTTTCTGTCATGCACACAGGCACACACATGCTCGCTCGCACACACGCACACACACACTCCCCGACACCTCCCTCTGCAAATAAACCCCCTCACAGCCCTGAATATCAGGACAGGAGGGGGCTGTGTGTAGACAAGGTCCCAATGCGCAGAATTTGGGGCTTTTCAAACATGAGAGGAATTTCCTTTTTTTTACAATGAGAAAACATGAAACCCACAAGACAGCCTGCAGACAGCTGAGTCGATGAGAGTCCACGACCTTCTGGAGCAACCCTCCCTTCTGTTATTTTTGTTGTGCGAGTATGTATTTGTATGGAGGAGATAGCCTGGAAAAAAGCAAACTACGGGAGAATGTGTAAACCCGTACTGCTGCCTAAGGAGCCAGAATGTTCAGCCTCAGCTGAGTTACTGCGGGCTGCAGGAGAGCTGTAGTGCAACACAAAAGATATGAACACAAAATCGAGGACAGGTAAAACGATATCACTGTCAGTGTGCAAGCCAAGTACCTGTGAGTAAACTGAAGTGAAAGCATGAATGGCAACAACAAAAGGTCTGCTGCGACTTCCTTGTACAAGCGTTTCTGAGGAAGTGTCTGTACTCAGTCAGTTTAGCAAGTCATAATGTACTGGTTAATGCCATTTATACTGCAGTTGAACTAATTACTAGTCAACTTCAGAACAAAGCCTAAAGGCCTTCTTGTGTACTAAAATCCTACTTTACAGGGCTGTGTTTGTCCATATTCAGTGTCAGTAAGCCTGGTTATGCATTCCTTAAAATAATGTAAAAAATAAATAAAACGTAGGCCTGAATGTTGGTGGAGCACTGTGAGCCTTATTGTGCAAAGAGTAACAATGAAAAGACAGAAAGCAGTGCAGTTACAGTCCTGGATTTGATCTCCACCGCTGGAGATACCACCCTTACACAGTCATTGCCATTAATATTCAGTCTCTCCTTTTTTCTTTTAAAGATGGTCTCGCCTCGCTACATGTAGGAATCACAAAGAGGACAGATGATTTCTGGTTAGTCAGTCACTGCTCGTCACTGGCTGTTCCTTGCGGGAGAAGTAGTGTCTTAGTCGGGAGAGGGAGGAAGGGTTGGCGCTCCTCTGAGCAAACTCAAAGACATCTGATCTAATTTAGCGTCTCTAATTAGCAGGCCCCACATGGCAATCACAGCCCATGTGCGCTGGGGTGACCCCTGGGTGACCTTGCCAGTTCACTCGATCAGTGCACAGTTTTTTCCTGGGTTGGGAGGACAGGCGATGGAGAAGAAAACAAAAATCCTAGACCTGATTTTTTTTAAAAAGCAAGAACAATAAGGCGAGCGGGAGAGCGGAAAGCCTTTAAGGCACTTCCATGAGTGGTAGCCATGCATGCGAGACATCTTTCGAGCCCCATCGTCACCAACAAGGCAGGTCCCACTGTCAACCTCTTGAGACCACGTTTTTCAGCAGACATCAATGAATTTCCTCAACAAATGATCCTATACGTTTGGCATGAGATTAATCTGACTTCATGTTTGCCTCACGACTACCCCAGGGCCAATCTGGCCTTGATCTGACTGCTCGCCACCACTCCAAAGCCAAACTGTCCCCAGAGTCAGTCGAAGCCTGGCCAAAGTGTCCAGCTGTGAGTTCCAGCACCACGAGAGGCCGTTCAGGTGGGCACGTATATGTATGGCTGTGCGTAAGGAGGTTGTGCGGAGTACGCGTAAGGGCTAGTAGTGTTTCGTGTTTGTTGTCTGTTGTTGTTTGTTTGTTGGTTGTTGCCGTTTTGTCAGTTCTCAAAGCGTGATGAAGTTGCCGTCCTCACGCATGCTCTCCTGACTGCTGCTGGTCTTGGTGGGACTGCCGTTGTGGGTGGGCGTGGTTAGGGAACTCAGCGAGGCCTTGCTGTCGGACAGGGAGCTGTTGCTAGGCAGCGACACGCTCTGAGGAAGGGGCCTCTGTCCCCGCGGCAGAGTCGCCAGGGCGTCCGCATGACTACTGTTGCCGTTGGGTAAACTGCGGTGGGGCGTGTACACGGGCAGGCTGTCACTCTCGATGATGAGGTCTCCATCATCGTCGCTGTCACCCTCGGCAACGCTGTTGCTGTTGCTGTACTGACTGACGGTCTGGGAGGTGGGGCTGGGGGCGGAGTCTTGCGACACGGTGGAGCCACCTGATCCGGCCGAGCCGGCCCGAGGTCTTGCTCCCACGATGCATCACGTTGTTGCGCTGGTTGGCGGGCTTGACCGTCACAATCAGGTTGTGGCTGTTGGCCACCATCATGTCCGTCACCTGGTCCAGGGACTTGCCGGCCACGTTGATGCCGTTGACCTCCAGGATCTCGTCGTTAACGGCTAGCAGGCCCGTACTCTCGGCCAGCCCGCCACGCACCAGCCGCGAGATGAAAACACCCGGAACCTTCTCCACGCCCTGCGGCGTCACACGCACGCTCACCCCGTCGCGGATGTAGAAGCCCAGGGGCTTGTTGGTGCCGTGCTTGTGCAGGCGAACGCGCCGATGTGTCTCGGGCAGGATGTCCACGTCGATGATGGACGAGATCTGCCGGAAGTCCTGCGGCAGGCCGATGATCAGCTGCTGCTTGGACTTCTGCTGGTTGGGCCGCAGCCCCGACAGCACTTTCTTCCTTCTCTGCAGGGAGTTGGTGGCAAAGACAATGGGCTCGTCCTCATCTGTGGCAGAGAGAGTAAGAGAGGGAGAGAGGAAGAGAGAAAGAGAGAGATGGAGAGAGACAAATGCAAAGGAGAGAAGGAGAGATGATAAAGAGAGAGAAAAAAAAGACAGAATGAACAGATGAATAACAAGAGACCAGAGAACACAGGCAGAGTAGTAGAGAAAGAGAGGGTAAGGGTAGGAGAGGGGGGGAATGAGATGTAAGAGAAGCGAGAACGAGAGAGAGGGAGAAGGGGGGAAAAAAAAGAGAAGAGACATGTCAGAATCAAACGGAAAGCACTTGACAATTCTCTCCTCTGCTCAGCTTGTGTTTGATGGCGGTAAATTGAAGGTGGTGGCATATTTTGGGCTTCCCTGCCTTCCTGTCACCTTAACTGGCACTGAGTGCTTATGTAAGGCCTCGGAGAAGCCATGGCATGCTGAGGAGCATTGCTGTCAAAGGGGGAGGGCTGGCACAGCTTTCTCAATCTGCTTTAATCTTCTACACTCTACTGCCTCCCTCTCTCTTCAAACACCCCCCATCCCTCCCCTCCCCTCCCCTCACTGCCTCGCTGCCTCCCGCTCTCCCCCATCTTCCCTTGCTCATCACTGTGCAGGTTGAAAGAAGAAGTAAGGAGCGTACCATCATGCATAAAAAAACACAGAAAGCCACACAGCTTCACAGCCGTGAAAAGAGACAGGGTCACGAGGACTGGAGTCACACACAGCGCTGCAGTGAGCTATTTGTCTTAAAAATGACAGCTGGGTTGACCTTCCACTACTGCTACTGTGACTGTAGTGACTATGTTTCATTGTCACTACTGTCCCAGTGTTGTTATTCTTCACTGTTTTGTTGCTCAGTTTTTGAATTCGCTGCATTTGGCATGAATGGCATTAAATTTCATTGAAACAATCTATTTTTCTGGAAGTGCAGGGCAGTGAGTAAGGTGTGTGTGTGTGGGTGGGGGGCGGTGGTAGCAGAAAAAGGTGGCAGGTATAGTCTTATGATGAACATCTCTCTAGATCTCTCTAGACCTAGATCTATTCTGCCCTGTAAGTATTTGCACCTTTAATAAAATAATTAGGACATGTAGATGGGTTTCTATTCTGCACTGTAAAATCAAAGAGACAAAACATAAGACCACCCTTCTTTGTAACCCATTTAAGTTCTTCTGTCATCTCCACTGCTGGCCATCTTCTCACAGCTGGCTTTGCTCTCTCTTACACACCACATGGAGAAGGTCAAGAGCTACCCCATCAGGTCAGTAATTATTCATTCATGCTGGACCATGCTTTATTTAATCCACCCACAGTCCCTGGAGGATGGGCCGTGATTTCTAATACACTGGCCTCCAAAATCCCTGGTCATAACACAGGCATTTAGTTGCCTAAAAGAATTGATAGATAGGATTACATGCGGTGACAGCAGTACAGCGAGCGGTAAGGTCACGAAACAACTGTGACAGCACAAAATGAGAGGGACTCCATCACGATAATGATGTCAGCCTGACTGGTATGCATGTATGGATATAGACGGGACGGTTGTAAATCTGTCTCTGTCTCCCGTGAAGGTCAGGGGTCAAGCGATGGAATCAGATTTCATGCGCGGCAGGCAGATTAATCAAGGCTTTGGGCCCACAATGGCATGGCATGGCAACTGCAACTGCACAGCCACGAGAAGCTCATCTGCATCTCCCCCCAGTCTGTGTGTGTGTGTGTGTGTCTCTCCGAGCAGTCGCAGCCTGAGAGAGGGGACCTTGTTTTTGGGCTATGGGCTACCAGGGGAGAAGACGGCAGGAAGCAGGAGTCTCAAGACCCAGGACTAATTAAAAGTGACACGTGTGTGTGTGTGTGTGTGTGTGTGTGTGTGTGTGTGTGTGTGTTTGAGTGCGTGTGTATCAAGCATGTCACTGTGGTTATTTTTAAATGTGTAGAGGAGGGAGCTCTTGCGTCTCAGACCTATTGCTGGGTGGGTGGGTTGGTGGGGGGCTGAGGAAGATGAGTTTGTCATGAGAGGGCGGAGGTGGACTCAGTGAGATGAATGAGAGACGTGTGGGGGTGGGAGGTCTTGTGGCGCTGGTGGTGGCAATGCCAAACAGAGTCTACTGAGATGCAGGAAGTCATTATCACCCTCTTAAATGGAGCGAGCACAACTCAATCTCGGAAAAAGCCTCCGGTCTGTGGCACCCCAGTGTTCGACCAGCCTCACAATCAAATAAACAAGCCTAACACCGCATCTGCTACAAGCCAGGACCAATCTAATCAAGCTGGGTATGTCTACGCACATGAAATTACTCCCTGTGTCTATACACCCACAGCCGCATCACAAATACAGCTAGCCTGTCAGTGCAATCATCTTGTGTAAGATGTCATATGACTTAAAAAAATGGATGGTTTGGATGGTTCTATAGGACGATCTACAGATGCTGAGACTATTATTAAACCATCTGTTGACACTGTGGAATGTGTCTGTGGGCAAACTATTCAAATAAGGTGTTACAATAATAATAATAATAATAGTAATAAAATAATTATAATGACAAAAAACAACAATAATAACAATGGTAATGATGATGATAATAATGGTGATGGTGATGATGATAATAATAAAGAGAAAAAGAAGAAAAAGAAGAAGAAGAAGTCACTGAATACAATATGATTTTGGGGTGGGGCTGGTGGTGGGGGGGGATTAAGCAGCAGGAAGTGAACACCCCCAATTTCAGGAATTAGTCAGGGCTTCATATAACTGTCAGAGTTGTCGTGACAAGTGAGGCCAGACGAGCAGTGCACTCTGACCTCAGCGCAAATCAAAAGTGACACCCAGTGTGGCCATCACCTAATGAAAAAGGCCGCAGCTCCCGGCAGGAGGGGGGGGGACGGAGCCTCTCTGAATGTCACCATGAGCCCGTACAAAAAGCTTGTTGAGCTTGTTTGTGTTTGTGCATGGGCGTGAGTAAGAGAGTGTGTGTGTATATTTGTCTGTTTTTGTCTGTGTTCATGTCCGTGTGTGTGTGTGTGTGTGTGTGTGTGTGTGTGTGTGTTCAACAGCCTCGCCTCCCATGTAGGGGGAGTGCCTTGAAACCTGAATGAGTGTGACCCCTGGCTGCGTTCGTTCGGTCAGCTGGCTGTTTGGTGTGTGTGTGTGTGTGTGTGTGTGTGTGTGTGTGTGTGTGTGTGTGTGTGTGTGTGTGTGTTTGTCTGTGGCTAATGCAGCCTGCGTCACTCGCGGCTCCTGGGCAGCCTCTCCGGCTTCCCTCCCCGTCTTCCTCCATTAGTCTGAGTGTCTGGACCCCCGCTGGGAGTGGAGCTGGCCTGTTATTAAAGCCGCTCCGCAGCCGGGAGGGGTGAGGCGGGAGAGACCACTGCGGCACATGGGGGGGGTGGGCAGGATGGCTTTGGGAGGAGGGGGAGGGGGGGTCCAGATGGTAAGAGACAGGGGGTAGAGAATGAACAAGCCAGACGAGGGAGGGGGTGTCATGGACCATTTTGGGGGGCGATGAGGAGGGGTGATGGGGGGGGGGGGTTGCTGGTGGGCTGACAGCATCCCCTGGATATGGGGGATTGAGAGCGAACACAAGAAGCATTGCAGCCTGACATCACCAAGGTTAATGCATCCAAATAACAGTGTGTGTGTGTGTGTGTGTGTGTGTGTGTGTGTGTGTGTGTGTGTGTGTGTGTGTGTGTGTGTGTGTGTGTGTGTGTGTTTGTATGTGTGTGTGTGTGCAGTAATGCATTGCACTGGGAGATCAAAGGCTAATACACAGTACTCAGTAATGATTAGGGAGGGAGAAAACTTTCATGTCCTGCTGTATAGTCCTGTAATTTTGTATCAGATACATCAAAGTTGCTGCTCTCTCTCTCTCTCTCGCTCCCGCTCTCTCTCAGTCAAATACACACACGCACGCACACATGCACAGTTAAACAGTTTAAGGAAACAACCACACATACAAACATGTAAACATGAACTCAGAATCAGATCTTATTAGGGAGTTTCTTGCACTCCACGTATAGACAACTGTCCTTCCACTCTCAACCTTCCTCAGGCTAATCACCACACTCTGGCCTTCACATGCTTCCAGACTGCAGGTGATCAGCTGACACATATACTGACAATTCTCTCTCTCTCTCCCTCTCTCTCTCTCCCTCCCTCCCTCTCTCTCTCTCTCTCTCTCTCTCCCTCCCTGTGTCAGCATGAAGTTGGTGCATAGGTGTCATGTGACACACATCATGTGACAGTCTCACTGGTGCTTGGCCAGGACAAATGAGTTTGTATCGGTGAAGCATGCTGATATTATTTTGCCCGTTATTAAATCACACTGTCCTAGAATGAAAGGTAACGTGCATCAACAAATAACGCTCCACACACAGACACAGACACAGACACAGACACAGACACAGACACACACACAGACACACACAGACACACACACACACACACACACACACACACACACACACACCAAGTCATGGAAACAGTCCCTTCTCCTTCACTTCAAAAATTATCTGTGGGATTAAAAATAAGTATACTTTTGTAAAAAGATGAATTTCCTTTTCATTCGAAACCTGTGATTACACTAATGATTAGGCAGCAGTTTTACAGAGGGCCACTTCTCAGAGGGTTCTAAGTGGAACTTTTTCAGGTTCCTTTCCGGAACCATGCCAAAGAACTGCTGCACCCATTCCTCTAGGGTACGAGGCGATGTGACTAGCAGACAAATGAGCTACAAGAGCAGCTCGGCGAGAGGACTGCGGGGAGGCAAGGCTGAGTTTCAGTTCCCGATCTACTGACTCACCTGCAACGAATGGAGGGGGGAAAAAAGAAAAACAAAACAATATCTGCCAGTCGTCTGTAGCCTCTGGGCACAGACACTGCAGAGCTTTCTGAACATATTTCTGTGGATTAGAGAGACTTTACCCACTTCCTCTCGCTTCTCCCCCAAAACAAGGCCAACTAGGAACTGCAGAGAGTCACAAGGCTGGGTCAAAAATAACAAACTCAAACTGTGTCTGCGTTCACACAGGATGGGCTTTTCATGTATGAGCAGTAGTCCTGCGCGGGTTTGTCCAGTGGCCTGATCTCATTGCCAAGCACCTGCTTTCAAGGAAAGTAACAGCTGAAACAAACACAAAAATAAAAATGGCTGTGGCCTCAGTTACAATATGGCCCACCGGTCCTATGTTTCAGTTTAGTGAAACGCATTTAGGCTCTAAGGCTCATCTGTCAGTTTCCATGTGGTGTGACATGTCTTTCTGTTTTCTGGGGGTACAAATGATCCTCTTTACCTCCTCTGGGCCCCAGCCTATCACACTGCCTTGACCTCTCTCTACTGCCCCCCACCCCCACCCCCCCATGCTTCCTAATGCCCCTACAAAGCAGAACCATGTGTACCAGCCAGTGGCACAAATATAAACAAACACACACACACACACGCACACAAATACAGCAGCTGCTTTCATGTTGCACACATAACACGTTCCGCCAGTGATGTGGTCGGGAAGGCAGGCTCTCGTCCGTGCTCTAAAACCCCTCACTTCTCGCAGAGAAGCCAGAAAATCTAATCAGGACAGGCAGGGCAACGCTCTCTGGATTTCCTCAGAAGGGAATTTGCAGGGAAGCTGCAGACACACAGACTCCATATCTGTAGTGCTGTTCCATTTACAAAAAAAAACCCTAGCAGAAGAGAGGAAGCTGAGGCCTGGGCCCACAGCAGCGGCCCTTAATTGCCACGTCTCGGCTAAGCAGCTATGTCTCCACCATCTATTGCCTCCGACTGGCCGATCAAGCAAACAGCCCCCGACCATGGAACAGACTACACAAACACGCCGCGGCTCCTTTAAATCCACGCCGAGTGGCTCGTTTTACGCCAAACTGGGCTCCTTTTGTGTGTCTGTGTGTGTATAAAACGCAGAGGATTATTGATAGTGGAGCTGCACCTATGCCCAGCGTGTTATTGCAGGATAGTATAGCGTGCCCAGTCAGGCCTCCTGCTCCACAGAGACGTGTTATTGCAGCACGACAGCGCTTATTGACCTTGTAAGCTATGCATCAACCCGGAGAGTTATTATAAAATAATACATCTTATCGACTGAGAGCCTATTCAATTACTGTACGTCGTCCAGCAATGACTTAAAGAGTCAAATTGGCTACAGGCAGACATTACTGCGGCTGGACAGTTGTTTGTTTTTTTTTCTTGCAAACAACCAAGTGGACTCAGTGTTGTTCCCTTCCAGTGCGTGTATAGCTGCAGTGTTGTCTGGGTCAGTCACAATGCTGGGCCCAGCCCGCTGGAGCGATGGACCCGTTTCTGCCTCGCTGGCAAAATACAGGCAGGGCAGGGCAGGGGGGCAGGCAGGCAGGAGGACGATAGGGGGCAAATATGTGACTGTGTGTGTGTGTGCATGCATGGATGAGAGTGTGTGTAAAGTGCACTTATTCGGAATGCAGTACAATAAAAACTAATTCTCTCCCCTGAATCGCTATCTGGAAATAGGTGTGTGTGTGTGTGTATGTGTGTGTGTGTGTGTGTGTGTGTGTGTGTGTGTGTGTGTGTGTGTGTGTGTGTGTGTGTGTGTGTGTGTGCATTTAAAGTTACATTTATGTAACATGCAGCTTTACCAGTAACGGAGTGAATTGGTTGAGGATTAAGTGGAGTTGGGATGATGTAATGCAGCATGACTGTGCGTGTAGGAGTCTGAGGTTGCTGGCTGATGGCGGGGATGGGCATAGCTGGAATAATTAGCCTGAAATCGCATCCTCCCAGGCTGATGAGAGAGCTCAGTGTTGGACACTGCCCATGCAGGAATTATTGGATTATACTATAGTGGTGTTTTTGTTTGGGGTTTGCATGTGTGTGTGCGTGTGTGTGTGTGCATACCTATGTCTGTTTGTGCATGCACTTGTGTGTGTGTGTGTGTGTGTGTGTGTGTGTGTGTGTGTGTGTGTGTGTGTATGTGTTTGTGTGTTTGTAGTGTGTGTGTGTGTGCCTGTGTGTGCGTGAGTGTGTGTGTGTGTGTGTGTGCGTGTGCGTGTGCCTGTGAGTGTGGGTATCTGTGCGCACGTGTGTGTGTGTGTGTGTGTATGTGTGTTTGTCTGTTTGTACTGTATGCGTGTGTTTGTAGTGTGTGTGTGTGTTTGTAGTGTGTGTATGTGTTTGTAGTGTGTGTGTATATGTGTGTGTGTGTGTGTATGTGTGTGTGTGTGTGTGTGTGTGTGCCCACAGTGTTCCTCTATCTAGATCAGTGCTCTTCAGAGGCATCCCGGCCCCGCTGCTGCGGCGGTCTCCTGTTACAGCTCCGACCCAGTGGCTGCATTGTGTGGCGCACTTGGCAGAGGTGTTACCCAGCATCTCCCTCCTCCAGCCGCCCACCGCACTCTGCAGCTTATCTCTCCCTCACATCTCCCTTTGTCTCCCCTTCCTTTCTTTCTTCTTTCACTCTGTGTATCTGTTCTTCCATCTCGCTCTATCTCTTTCTGGGTTACAATGGGCAGCACTAAGCAGGAGGAGAACCTGAGCTAATTTTGGGGTCTGAGGTGCTCCATTGTGCTCCTGTGCACTCAGCTGGGGCTCTGAGAGATAGGGTGTGGCAAGCTGATAGGCCTGACTACGCTGACAGTGGCACTTAGAGCTCTGGTTTCTATAGGAGTAGTGCTGTGCCCAGGCTGTGTGTGTGTGGGTGTATAGGTGTGTGTTTGCGCATGTGTGTGTGCATTTACAAATATACATCTTCAGTGTTTTTACACTGTGTAATTGTGAGGCCAGATATGGATAAATATACAAGTGTGTGTGTGTGTGTGTGTGTGTGTGTGTGTGTGTGTGTGTGTGTGTGTGTGTGTGTGTGTGTGGAGACCGGGACCACTCGGCTTTGCCCTGGTACTATGACACTGACCTCACCCCTACACTCCAACCATCTGGAGAATGACGCCCTGCCATATGGTCACCACGCAAACCCACCCAGCTCCATCGCTTTTGTCACAAGTAAACAGGAAGAGGATCTAAGATTCATCAGAAAACACTTACTCACATACACAGATACTCGCATACTGTCCCTACTAGGTGGCGTCATTCAAAGACAACTAAACAACTCAGACACTGATCAGAGCAATGTGTATGATAGTCCGGCAGCATTCAAACTCAGCAGCCTTAATGGCAGGCCAGTATTTGTGCATCAGAGGTGTCAATCCCACCTTCAGAACGTACCCTGGGATGTATTCTTTCTGCCTATGCACTTAGCACAGGTGATTTCACTAACTAGCCAATCTACCTGTTTCTGATGTTGTGTCTGCTCATTATATTCAGCTGGTTCAGAAAATAGTTGAATCAGATATGTGGCAGGTGTTTTTTAACTGCCTACAATGAAACACCTGTGAGATGTGGCAGAGTTGGCGCCACTGAGCTGGTGCTGGTGCTAGCTGTGGTCAATTCAGGGCCAGATGTAAGCCGAAGCCCCATAGCTGCTATCTGGGTACTGGGACGTGAGTAATGGGATTAGCCTGAGATTACCCATGGGTCTGGCAAGGCCCCACGATAATCCCTTCTTCAGATTATTATGGAGATACTGCCACATGTGTGCGTACTGTATGTGTGTGAGAAAGACAAAATAAGCGAGAGACCTCTGGTTTACACACACAAAACCACACACACTTGCACATACATACATATACATATACATATACATATACATATACATATACATATACATATACATATACGCTACACACAGACACACACACGCGCACACACACGCACACACACGCACGCACACGCAGCACACGCACGCACATGCGCACGCGCACACACACACACACACACACAAACTGCCTGGCCTTTTAGTAATCTTGCAGTAAACTTCTCCACTGTGTATGATTAAACTGTCTGTGCTCTGACCAGCAGAGCGTTGCGTGTTCTGTTAAACAGCTTCGCATGCTGTGCTTCCTCTAAACCTCCATGTGTTTCCTCATTACAGTGCTGCAGGTGAGCTTTCCCAAACTTCTACTCTCGCTCTCCTCCCTCACTTCAGCCCTTCTCATGGGCTTCCTCTCTTTCTCTCTTTCTCTCTCCCTCTCTCTCTCTCCCTTTCTCTCTTTCTCCCTCTCTCAGTCTTTATCACTCCTTTGCATGAGCTTGCTCTCTTTCTCTCTCCCTCTCTAGGTTTTAGTTGAGAGCCTGGATGAGAGTGTGTGTGAAGTGCTCCTATTCAGAATGCAGTACCATAAAACTAATTCTCTCCTCAGAGTCGCTATCTCGAAATAGGTGTGTCTGTGTGTGTGTGTGGTGTGTGTGGTGTGTGTGGTGTGTGTGTGTGTGTGTGTGTGTGTGGTGTGTGTGGTGTGTGTGGTGTGTGTGGTGTGTGTGGTGTGTGTGGTGTGTGTGTGTGTGTTGCGTGTGTGTGCGTGTGTGTGCGTGAGTATCTCTGTCTCAGTGCAAACACACTCTGTTCATGATTTAAAATGTTGACAGCTGCCAGGTTTAGCAAGCATTCCGTTCATTCTCCAACAACCCCCACACACACATACACACCCTCTCTTTCTCCTGTCTGCTTTGTACTGCCTGTCTACAGGCAAATCGGAGGGGAAAAAAAACTTCTTGAGTCACACATACTTTTATTTAATCGTGCGAAACTGAGAAAGCCTACGCTGACGGATCCCGATCGCGCTCCACCGAGTCATGTTCTGAATGCGCTGGATGCTCATTCACAAACTGGGCCTAAAAATAAAGTCGGTGTA
>CM059268.1:31094143-31141643 GCA_030347295.1 Setipinna tenuifilis | reverse complement strand
GAGGCCCACTCACTGATTGCAGTCAAACCTGCTGTTTTTTTCCCCCCTTAGTCCTACGCTCTGCCTTAAACTACGCAGCTCTGTGCCTCCTGCCTTAAACAATAGAGTGAAGCATACTTCAGCTTCTCTGAAAGGCTCTTCATCAGCACCAAAGGCTCTTGAGCACAGCCAGAGCCACGGCTGCACAATAAACAGGGTCAGCTCAACAGAAATTAACATTGTGTGATTAGTTAAATGCTGCTGTAAAGAGGGCTGTCATCTAATGCTATTCCAACCTGCCTCCTTAACCAGCCCCCTTAACCTGTGCCCTGGCCTGGCCTGGCCTCTTACCTCTCCTCTGGATGATAATTCTCAGCAGGGGGTTGGCCGAGGACACCGCCTTGTGGAAGTTGTCGTCGTTGTTGATGGGAAGCAGGTCACCGTGAATGTCGGCGTAGCCGAGGAGCACGTCCACGCCGGGTATGCGGTGGATGGTCTGCAGCAGCTTGTAGAACTCCTCGAAGCCGCCATTGTTGGTCCTCTTGAGGGCGAAGCGCCGGTATTCGGCCTCGAACTGCAACAGGAAGACCTCATCTTACTCAATCTATACATGACATCAATACCGGACAGGGGATACTACAAACAATTACAGAGAATCTTTTTTTTCCAACTCAAATAGTGGCCAAAGAAGGGCTTTCCAGAGGGAAGGCCAGGGTTTTAATGTATTTATAATGAAGCTTATTCAAAGGTCATCAAACAGGTTGTGCAAAGGCTGCTTTTACAGATAATTTCATGTAAAACTTTTCAAACATTTTCAGAAACCACCAAAGACAGACTTCCATACCGAATGCGCCTATATATAAGTGAAATATAGCTGTGCCTCAAGACGTACTATTAACCTCCCCGAGATGGTTCATCCCTTTGCCATTCATACCCCACTGAGTGGCGTACCACCCAGTAAATCAGCGAGGGCAGCTTGTAAATGTGTTCATTGCTGCCTTCTCTTACAGCCACTCTCTCTCCCTCTCTCCCTTTCCCTCTCTCTCCCTTCCTTCCCCTCTGTCTTCCTCTCTCTCTCTCCCTTTTCCCCTCTGTCTTCCCCTCTCTCCCCACCCCCCTCCCTTTCTCCTTTTTTCCATCACTCTTTATGTTTTCCTCTCTTTCTCAATTGCTCACTCTCTCTCTCCTCTCCCTGCAGAATGCTTTACTTTCCATGCCAGTCACTTCCACCTCCATGAAGTCTAACAGCTTGACATGATATAAGATACAGGGGCAGCATTTTTCTTTTTTTTTGAGTATTGACCTGGGAGGTTGTTCTGGTGCCAATGTCTTCAGTGTCCACTCACTGGTCAATGGCGGCTATTCAAAAGACAAATGGACACTGGACACTGAACACTAGTGGTGTGGGTGTTGTACAGGGAACTGGAGGGCTTGACATGGTCAGGTAGCCAAGATAAAGACTGGGGAGAGGACACACTGCTCAGAGAGCTGAGCTGTGCTGTGCTGTGCTGTGGTGCAGAGGCTGATGGCCATTGAACAATGACAGAAGAATACATCTGTATATCCCTTATCTAGCCTCACACACACACACACACAGGACAGGTTTCTTTGTCTGACCTTTGTTGATGAGGAAGCTGACCTGTGGCGTAACTGCGATTTTACTTCCTCCGACGGAGTGACACACCAACACACACAAACACACAGGGGACGGACACAGAGAGATTGGGGTGTGTGTGTGTGTGGGGGGGGGCAAAGCAAAATGAAAACATGCAGCTGTAATGTGGCCAGACAAGGGGAAGTCAGAGCGATGCACATTACACAGCATCAGCACACTGTCTGCAGGACCAGGCTCCGTGCGGTTCGCACCCTGTGTCTGATAACGGCGAATAGTCAAAACAGTCAGGCCGAGGCCAGTGGGTGGAGATGACAAGTAATACAAGTCATCTTGGCAGCTCAGCCTCATGATAAGAATGAGACCTGTTGTTCTCATGCTGTTTATTTTCCAGTGGTTTCCAACACACTCGCCACTCTTTTGCTAGTAGTCCGTTTTCGATCCACCATTGTATCCCCCTGGCTCAGATTTGTAAAGCACAACTGAGAACTAGACAAGACATAACAAGCTACAAACGGATCTTTGATTTCGTTACAGCTCCACTACCTCTATTCACTGGCTGGGAAAGGGGCTCCAATTACACTTTTAGGAAAGAAGCGGTGCTTTTCAACCCTTTATTCCAATTTTGGGTATTTATAAGCCTGTAAATACGAGAGAATCCAAGCAAGATAAAGCTTCAACTTACAACCATGTCTAAAAAGGCCTTTTAAAAGCTTTATGGTTGTTTTGTTGTAACAACATGTAACTATACTGTAATACATCATTCTAGAAGGAAAAATAGTTCATACGGATGCCAGTTGATGCAAAATGAAGTGTTTCTTGTATTCTTTAATTTCTCTAAAATACACCATCTTTAAAGAGCTAATCCTGGTACCCTGACTAGCTGATCTTTCCTAATACATCTGGCTGTAACCAGCCCAACTGCCCACTAATCATGCACACCTCCCTCATGCTCTGCTCCCTCAGCACGCTTTGCAAGCCCCAGCCTCTTGACCCATCTCATCTACTTTCGTCTGACAGCAGTCTCCCCCTCCACACACACTTACACACACACACACACACACACACACACACACAAACACACACACAACCTGACACTACCAGTCTCCCCTGCACACCAGCTCAACTCTAACCGCACTAGAGGGAGGGAGGAAGGGAGGAGGTATCATGCGAGAAGAGAAGAGCAAAAGCTGTCCAGCTTGTTACAAAACTTTTACATGGTAATGCCTTTATCACACATAGCTCTGACACTGACATAACTCAAAGCATCTGCGTTGTCTTTCCTTCTGACCCAATCCAACTTCAGGAATCTGTTAGCATTTGGTCATATCTGTAGTTTATTTGGTAAAGTAGAGTGACTAAGAGAAACTTTTTTCCTTTAGAAAAGTGACTGTAATGTTACAATCACCCAGCAGTTAGTCCAAGCCGTAAACAGTTAATTTTTTCAAAAGCTGGCTTGCTTTGCTTCGAGATTTTTTTTTTCTACGTCTTCTATGTCAACGTGAAGAGAACTTAATTCACAAGACTCTCAGATGCTTGTTTATGCCTGAAAGGTTTGTTTTATCCATGTCCACAACATTGAAAGTGCAACTGACAGGACTGCACAAGCTGAAATTAAAAAATGTAGTCTGCTCTCCTCATATCTACACGGAATTCCCCTGAAATGAGTAAGGCAGTGAGCTGAAGGGTAAGTGGGTGTTTGCTTTGTGTGTAACCCCAAATCCTTCCTGTGACTTGGGAGTCAGTGAACTGATCACTCTGGTGAGTCAAAAGTGAGTGTACCGGTCCTCATTCAAGACTCATATGCTGACAATGGAGTATTATGTGATGTGGGTTCCAGTCAATGAAAGCAGACTATCATTTGCAGTACTTGGCTCAAATGCTGCAAGAAAAAAAAAAGTTAACTGGGTGACTATGTGTGTTTTCTTGAGTCGGCGAGGCTAAACCATGAATGACACTGCCCATGCACAGTGTGCCTTTGATGAGGTTTGTTTGAGAAAACATGAAACACAAACTCAATTTCCCACCTCAATTTTCAAAGACAGCCTGCAGAACAAGGCCCTTCCTTTTCCAGTTTACTTGAAACAGGATTTAGACATCTCTTGCAGAAAGTATTTTTTTCATCCCTAGGTTTTACACGTTACCATTTAATGCTTCGCTGCATTCCAAACGAAATGTCTGGGTATATATGGCAGCTTGTGGTTTATGTTGTTTCCCTTTAGGACTTTTGCAGCGCCCATGATTGTAGCAGCAGGCCGTAGCTCAAAGCCAAAACAACAATTAGGTTTTGTGTTGTGGGCAGTGAATTTGTTTGATGACAGCTGAGGCCGTCTTCAGATCATGACTAGGCTTTATAATTACTACTACAGTTACTGGTAAAGAAGTGAGACTCTGTCCAATCGCTCTCTCTGTACTAGGCTTTCAGGGAAGGGAATCGATACACCCCAGATAAATGAAATATAGTGGCCTCCTGTCATATAATCATAGTGACAATCCGAAGCATACTTCTACCACACAGGCGTGATGCGACTGCTGGCCCTTTAATTTGATTCATAACCAAATCGAATGTAACAGCGAACAGCAGTGATGTGATTTTTGGTAGGCTACTCTAAGTTTTTAAAACGACGCTTTGCTTGTAGCATCTAATGAATCAGAACACGTCACTGAACTACATTCGACTCTGGGATGAAAATATCGCTCTAGGTGAAAATTCTTCGGAAGACAATTACGAGCCGAGATTCGCTTGTTGCACAACCATTATCCGACGAACACCATACATAATTAATCGCTAGCGCCCTAAAGCTACGCGCGTCCCAAAGACTGCAGCGCAAAGATGCAATAACATCTGATCATAACAAACCGGAGTCTGGGACTAGGGAGAGCGCCCCGCATCCAGAGGACAGCACGACCTGTCAGGATTCACCAGGCAGGACACCATGCAGGCTCCTGCCTCGCGACCAGGACGTGCCGACACATACAAATGCGAGATCAGCAACATCAGCGTTTCCCGCTCCAGCTGGATTAGTTCATTTGGAAAATACAAGCTTGGATGCGCTGCGAAACGCAGCGCGGAGCTTGCGTACACCGTGTATTTTAGCGCCCAAGGATAGACTATTAATGTGGCACCTGCCTTCGCGCCTGTGCATGCACGCGGTTCGATAGTACCAAGACATCCAAATGTATAATTAATTTCAATAACTTACTTTGCTCTTCACCTCCACCAAATTGTCGGTATTTTTCAGAGGCGTCCTCTGATTCCTTGACATGTTCGCTGTGTATTCCCAAAGGGCGTTGCGTGCCCGGGATTCCCTGGATACAGATAAGACCAAGCAGTCGGTCAGTCGGTTTTAAGCACGTTTGGTAGTAGTAGGCTGACAGACGCAGGACTCTCCTCAATCCGCAGTGCTGCTTGTGTAGTACCAACTGATCCGTGTCAGACTGTTCTCCTGACAATGGGCGGGGCGTGTCTACCTCAATAACAATGACGTCCGTGAACACACCCCTAGAGGGCGTGGTATTGCCAGGATTACAGTAATACAGTCGCTGTTGCCTTGGCGATTAGGCGTATATAGCAGGTGGACCAACGCACCTGACTCATTCTCTAAATGTGTCAATAGATATTTTTAAATTGAAACAAGCAAGGGCCGGTGACATCATCTGTTGTTTTTTATATATATACTTTTATGTATCAATGCTGTGGGAACCATTTGAGGAAAAGGGAAAAGTTAGCACATTTCCAGCAATTGTTAATCTCCCAAATATTGGCTTGGTTAATGCTAGTGATGTAATAGGCTACCATGTGACAGTCAGTGGTGGTATTAGGAAAACCTGGTCCCAAAGGCATCCACACACACAAAAAACACACACACAAGAAAAAAAAAAAAGTTATTGGAGAGAAGAGGAACAGACACAAAAATCCCTGTGCCCCATGTGCGCTGTCTCCTTCTTGTTGTCTATGTCAGAAAATTCCACTGGACAAGAGCCTGTCCGACCTTCAGTCATGACCAATCAAATACGCATGTTTAGTGTCAGAATCGGAGAGTCATTGGGGTTAATTATCTGTGTGACATCCTTGTTGCCCTAACATCAACCTCTCTCCCCTCTCCTCTCGTGTCTTCACTTGACTTATCGGCAATAATCTGTGAGGAGTACAAGAGGAGTTAAACACAGTGTCGGCTGAAATATCATTCATCATAGGATTTTTCAGGCCTCCGGGTAGATAGAATGTGCATTTATTATATTTATTGTGTAGTTCATGAAGCATGAAGCATCTGACAAAGACTAATCGTCCCTTGGCTTAGATGTAATGGAATGCTGTTCTTACATTGAAACACCACAAGTGAGTGGTATGCCTTACAAAAAGGGACCACACACATAAAGACAGAGGAGGTAAACCAATATCAAATTTAACGGGGGGAAAAAGACCATAATACAACAAAGACAACTCCCAGGATGTCTTCCAGCTCTTACATGTTGCTCATGTCTCCTGTTGAGCCTCTCCTCTTTGTCCTACACTCCCCCTACCCCACACACACACACACACAGGCACACACACACGGCTCTCCACCCCCCAGTGCTGGGCCTCCTGACAGTGCGAATGATGGAGAGGGCAGGAATGCAGGAATGCAGAGGGAGACGATAATCCTGGATGCTCAGCGCTTGCCAGGCCTTTGATCTTCAAACTGCTGAGAAGGGGGGCAAGGCAATATCCTGAGTGCAGGGCAAGGGAAACAGGTTCTCGTAAATGCACAGAACACACTCTTAGGCACACATGCACAGACAGTTTCTCTCTCTCTCTCTTACCTTCTCTCCCTCCCTCTCTCTCTCTTTTCCTTTCTTTCTCTCTCTCTCTCTCTCTCTGACACACACCCACAGACATACATGAGCACACATATGTATTTTCTGTGTGACTCAGCATGCAGAAAAAGTGTGTCATCAAACAGGTATTCAAACCTGCCGGTCGTGTCACATCGACACCTGCACCCTTGAGTGGTATCTCTGGTATCTCTCATCCCCAAGAGCTTCTACCCACTGAGGCAACTTTGGTGCCTGAAAGCTGTGGTTTTGACTCACTCAATTGTTTTATTTCACTGGGGTCACTTTTGATTCAGGGTTTCGCAATAGTCAGCACAGTAAATTTAGCCTGTAAAACCAGCTGCCCCCCCACACACACATACAAACAATAAAACAGAAACTAAAATGCTCTTCTGCCCACTGAACCACATTCAGCAGGTGCTTAGTCACTCCCCTCAGTCATTCTCAGTACACCATGACTGGCTCACAAAAGCTAAATTAAGGCCCAATAACTGAGTGAAAGGAATAAATCAAAACACATCAAAACACTTCCTTGGAATGTGCTATAATATATATATTTTTAGTGTTTGTGTCCAGCTCCTGAAGACTAAGAGTATCTCTACCTAGGGGTACAAATTTCCACTACCAACCCCCTTTTCCTCTAAGACTTCCCCACACTCCATCAGCGACAAGTGAGCCTGGGCCGCCACAGCTCCACAGCCTGATTCACTCCAAAGCCATTACAGTTTGGCATCCAGGCCTGGAACCACAGTCATAATGGCTTGTAATTTCAAAGCCCACCTTCCCCGCTGTTTTTGTTTTATTGTCAGCCACAATAATGTTTCATCTGGTTATTCTGGTTGTGTTGTCTAAAATGGTCTGTCAGTAGACTCTTATGTGGCCCAAAAGTTCTTGATTGACTTGGTGGATCATGTTGCAAGTACAATTCGAAAAAGGGTGATGAAATGGTGAAATGTGTGAAATGCTGCGAATGTGTGAATCAGGAGTATCTGGTAGTGAAGCCGAGACCACACAAATGATCAAATAAAACTGAATAAACCACTGGAAAATTGAATTATATCAAATATGTAGTGATGGCAGATTAAATTATGTGTCTTTTTTTAAAGACCATATTTACAAAGGGTTACTGAGCAGGAAAGATATCAGTAGTTTTTCAGGCTTCCTGGATGACCAACAAGTAAGAATGTAAGAATTTTTTGCGAAGCGGAGCCGAGCAAGGCACACTGCTGATAAGATATGCAATACTCCCTCACCGCACCCACCCAGCGATTCACACGGAGGACAGGAAACGGCCACGGAAAAGAGCTGTAGAAACAGAGGACAGTCTCCATTACATTCAACACTTTCAGGAAATTCCTCCTTCCCTCCAAAAAAAAAAACAACAATCCTAAAGTTAGTTGAGCTCCGTGAGCTTCTTTCCATAGGGAGTTACAAAGCTTTCAAGGACATTGAGTCATATTAATCATGCCGACTTTTTAAAACACTGAACCCTGGCTCTGTGTTGGGTGGTGTTGATAGTGACGCCATGAGGATGCCCTGTTTGGAATGCAAAGACTGGGCACATCCATCAGCGCCATGACAGGCATCATGATAACACACAGTGCTGCATGTTTCACACCTGTACACCAGTTTGGGCCATGGCACTGAGATCTGAGAATGCTCACCCATGAGATTAGTTTCATTTATAATGTGTAACCCCCCCAAATAAATAAATAAATGATGTAATAACTTAGTATATGCAGTTTACATTTAGCAGTCAGTGTTCAGCCAGCATTTACTGAAGAACAAGAACATCATTCTCTCTCTCTCACTCTCTCTCTGGGGGACACGAGAGATGAGAAACATGATATTTAATGGCCTATACCAGTAACTATTTTTAAATGGCGGCGCCAAGCCAAAAAAACAATTGTATCTTAGAGCGACCTTGTCTTATCTTGCAGCCTCATACCATCTATCAGCGATTCTTTGTCTGCAGCTGTTCAAGCAGGACGGGGTTTAGCATGTCACACCACTGGTATTGGATGTTGCTTCATATTCAAGCAAGGAGTCAAAAGTAAACCAAGGCATTAGATACAGACCCTGTTGATGGAATCTTAATGGAAGTACAGACAAAGACACTGAACCTCTGTTTGGTCTGTATTTCTTGGCAAATGTGAAAGGGTGGCCAAAAAGCTCCATTAATCATTGCAGTATGAGAAACCCAACCATAAGTCAGGTTTTTCTCGGTTTGTAGGCTATACAATGTCCATCAGCACATCTATCACGAGAGAGGCGAAAGACACATCAAAGCTGTCTACCGTGAGGCTGACTGTATGGCACCATGGTGACTAACTGTGGCACATGAATGATTTATGTGAGACAAGAGTTGTGATATTTTTACTCCTCCTTTGTCAGAACAGGGCAGTGGGTTCTGTAAAAGCGAATCCCCATGGGACCGCCCTCAAATATGCGTCAGAGCTGTTCTACATGGCGGAGGAGAGAACCTGTGCGGCAGGGTGGGAGAGCTCGAAAGTAAGCCATGTAGAATATTCCGGGTAGATTCCTCAGGTAAGATGGAGAATGGGGGGTGGGGGGTGTTGCAGAGGGTAAGCAATGTAGCTAGACTGGCAGGTCGGCTCTTTGGTCTGCATTGCCTCTGGCCTCTCCCTCATCACGCATGTACAACGCCAGCAGGCTTAGCCTACCGGCAAACACTGCAGCACAGCTTCCTACCCAGCATGCCTAGCGGCTTTGGTTCAGACTGAGATTCCTGGACGAGTTTGTCTACCACTGAATCAGAGGCTGTCTGTCTCTCTCTCTCTCTCTCTCTCTCTCTCTCTCTCTCTCTCTTTCTCCCCCTATATCCCCTTTTCTACATTTCTCTCTCTCTCTCTCTCTCCCTTCCTCTCTCTCTCTTTCTCTCTGTCTTCCCCAACAGCTCTCTGTAGAGAGACACGAGCCATTACCGTGTTAACATTTGAACAAAGCAAAAAATCCCAAATACTGTAATTATTTTCACAGTCCTCAGTATGCTAAGAGGATGAGAACCAGTAGCTGCAGAGATTACAAACAGCCAGCAACCCCACAGCCAGCTCCACCCATGAAGGCCCTGCAGACTGGCAGGTGCACCTATAGCCTGGGGGACAGCTTGGTGGACTGGTTTGTGTAGACTCTTTGCCCTTCCGGGTGCATCTGTAACGCAGTGCGTCATTCTGATTATTATCTTTCTTTCACTTACGTTTGCTTCGCAAGACTACCTGATCTCATTTGGGGTGGGTGAGGTAAAGATGGATTTCACTCTTGAACGGATCCCGACTTTATGAGGCTGTGAAAGGGAATTACACATCATAGTCCCCACATCAGTCACTTCCTCTCCCCCCGGGCACAGAGTTATTGGTGTTTATGAAAGTTAAATACAGGCCCCAATCCTGAAATTTGAGACTTGTGACAGGAATGTGAGACGTCACCTGGTCACCATGGTAACGTGTCTGCAACAGCTGCTCTTTGTTCTCCATTGGGGAAAAAAAGTCTGTGTGCTAATAGGTGTGTGTGTGTGTGTGTGTGTGTGGTGTGTGTGTGTGTGTGTGTGTGTGTGTGTGTGTGTGTGTGTGTGTGTGTCTGTGTGTGTGTGCATATGTGTGTGTGTGTGTATGTGTGGCGGGAAGGCATGTAGTCTTGTCATACTGTTTTGTGAGTGGAATGGAAGTCATGTGAAAATGACTTATCAGATACAAACACCTCCACAATGTCTGAAGAATGAGTGAGACAAACAGCTGATCAGATAATCTGTCACAGAAACTGTAATGTTATTCAGTGCTGGTCACAAGGACATTTGCTCATTTATTCTTGACTATGTTGTGTGTTAACTTTGCTTTCATTTGAATTTTATGTTAAAACATGTTATCTAAATGTGTATTGTCCCCAGCCCAGACACATTCTTTACTCAACATCCAACTGAAAGAAAGGTTCATTACAATATTAAAGCTAGGTGGATGTTTTTCTTTTACAGCCATACGTAAAAGGAGACCAAAGAGTATGCTTCCAGTGTGCATTACATCACAACATATTAAGTCCCTAAGTTCAGACATTTAACAATTCAACCAGTGTACATTTAAGAGAATGGGGCTTGATATCCAAGGTGTACACATACACTTGAAAATGTCAGTCTACACACTATGCCATTGGTCCACACACTATGGCACTGGTCTTTAACTGGGGGTCGGTGACTATGCTAAGAATCTCCACCTATTAAACAAATCTGATGTAAAGGTGGTGGTGTCCATTGCCATCTAGTGGCACAACAAGTCATAACGATTACTATTCTCCTAAATCAGCCGTGGTGTCATACTTCCTGCGCGCTGTGAGTGATTTATATTTCCCTGAAGCAGGTTCAATCATGCTCATTTGTAAACGCGAAGTGGAAAACCTCATAGAGATGTTGCAACAGGGCCAGATCAGCGAAGCTTTATTCACAGAAGCCCTCAAGCTTCTGTGTAAACGGGAAGTTGGACACTGCAAGCGCACATATTAGACATTCACTATGTGCTGGCTCACTGCATAATCATGTCTCCCCACATAACCTGAGCTCTTGCAGCAGGAACCTTGCTGGGTAAAAAAAACACAGAAACAAGACATAACAGAGGAACTTGAGCTTCTTTTTTTAAAGATTCTTCTGCCCAGTGCGTTAAGTAACCTGCACGTCACAGTGACAGTCATGTTCAGTGAAATGAGAGTATGAGAAACCTGGCTTTTTTGTTGTTCTGTAATTCTGTGCAATGCGTTGAGTAACTGGCATGTGTTTTTGGCATGTCACAGTGACACAATGATGTGTAGTGAGATGAGAAACTCCCAGTAGTAGGACTACGCATGGTAGGAGAACAGGAAAGGGAGGACCTCTCAGCACCTTAGGTAAATATTAACTCCCCTTGGTGAGAGGGCGTGTAAACTCACTCACACTCTGACGCTCTGACACACACACACATGCGCGCACACACAAAACACAAACACACACACACACACACACACATATATAGGGCGTGCAAGGATGGGCCTACTTTCATTCATCCAAAAGTCACGGGTCATGGCAGCTAAGTTGAGTGGAAGTGTTCTGGTGACTGGGTCCAACCGAGGGATCGGGCTGGAGCTTGTCCAACAGCTGTGTGAGTCCCCCTGCCCGCCGAGACACATTTTTGCTGGATGCCGAGATCCAAATGGACCCAAAGCAAAGGTACCGTAAAGCCTATAAGAAATAGAGAATAGACTTTAATATGATCAAAGAAATTTGTATGTGTATGTTGCATGTTCACAATTCATTCTAAACTGTATTTATTCTAAATTGTAAAGCTGACAAACACTACAGTTTTACAGGTCACAAAGTAAATGTAAAGCTCACAAAGTAAATGTAAAGCTGTCAACTACATTGTTGGTTAATGGTTAAATGTGAAATGCTAATTACGTGGTTATGGCTAAATGTATATCATTTATAACCTCAATGAGCCTGAAACTGCATGAGCATGTGCTTGCTGCATACCAATGATATTCTTATCACCAATGATCATATACACTGTAAAACCGGATTGTCAATATAACTCAAAACTTTTGATGTAACTGATTACGTCAATAGTTTTGAGTACATTAACTATATATTTTAATTAAAGTTAATTTAAAAGTTTAAGTACAAAATTCATGTACTTAAACTTTTAAATTAACTTTAATTAAAATATATAGTTAATGTACTCAAAACTATTGATGTAATCAGTTACATCAAAAGTTTTGAGTTGTATTAACTTATCCGGGTTTACAGTGTAGAATTGGTCAGCATGATGGTGTGATAAAGTTACACAATGGCAAGATGACTGCTCTCACTATAATTTTTAATGTTTAAAGGCCTTGAGGGAGCTGGCACAAAAACACCCACAACTGATCACCACTCTGTGTCTGGGTAAGATTCTCCGCTCTCATGCAGCATCTATGCAGAATGCCTATATTGACAATCTTTGGCAGAAAAGGTGTGTGGGAACAAAGTTTGAGGTCAAGGCTGTAGTTGTTGGTCAATTGTTCTTA
Source organism: Setipinna tenuifilis (assembly GCA_030347295.1). Classification (NCBI taxonomy): domain Eukaryota; kingdom Metazoa; phylum Chordata; class Actinopteri; order Clupeiformes; family Engraulidae; genus Setipinna; species Setipinna tenuifilis. Next base: position 31,129,195 of record CM059268.1, on the reverse strand, counting down.
CCAGTTTAAAGTCCAGTTTAAAGACCTGGGTCACAGAGATAATCCATAGCTGTACCTATCTTTCTATAGCTGTACCTGTTTTTCATTCCACAAATGTTTCAAGCTAACTAAGTAAGGTGCACCCAGACACCCAGTAAGAGATAGCGTGGTACCACGGATCTGTAGTGAAAACCATTCTGTCTTACCAGACACAACAAAGCAAGCCACTATCACAGAAGCTGCACGGGTGGTGGGAGATCGGCTGAAGGATGGGGGCCTGAATTTACTCATCAACAATGCTGCTGTGAACATCCCTGGCTCTCTCGCAGAGACCGGTGAGAAGGAAATGATGGAGGTGTACCTGACCAACACTGTAGGACCAATGCTTGTGACCAAGGTTAGTAGAGACATGTCACCAGCAAACATGTGAGAAAGAGGAGTGCCACCCTGTTCTTCAACACAGACTGTTTGCACGGAAGTGATTTAGAACCAGTTTAACATGTGTCACCTTATGCAAACCCTTTAAATTGTTTTGTTTGGAGATTATGGAATTTGATTCACAAGAGCTGAATACTAACCAAATAACAAAAACAATACAATACGGATGCCATGTGTTTTGCAATGTGTGCCTTTACTTTTATTGACATTTCCTTGGAATTTGTACCTTAGAAACAGGGTCAGTGACACCATAATGCGCATTACATTGCACGACGAGCAGCAAGTGTCGGGGGGGGGGGGGGGGGGATCAAGCCATAACAATCATAATGGCGGCATATTCAAAATGAAAAATGACGTGCTGTGTTATTACATATCTACAATATCAACATAATTTTTGAGAGAAAAAAAGAGTTATAGTCTGTGCTGCCCCATCTCCAATCTCGAAATGGTATGTTTTTTTTTTTTTTCGAACAATCTCAAATTTGACAGGCAACCGTGTTTGGAAATGGCTTCAAGCATACCACTTGCAGAAAGACGTATGTTTAAGATGTCAGTTTCTAAATACGGGTAAATTAACATCATTAACACAATGCATTATGCTTTCATTAATTACAAACTACTACAGACACTTTAAAAAATAATTTCTTCAGACAGCTGCCATAGAAGAACCTTTTTCAGTGCTTAAAAGAACGTTGAGCCAACAGTTCTTTAAAGAACTATTTGAAGGTTATTTGACATAGCCTATTATGATCTGAGGCTCTGAAGAACCATTTCTAATCAGAGTGTGAATTATCCCTCTATAATTTAGGGGTACTATGTTTTATGTTTTACATTACTTACATTAATGTATTTGTCTCTTTGGGAGGTACTAGGTGTTGATTGGGCAGGTACTGCACCCCCCCCCCCCCCCCAACACCCCTGTAACTCAAACTATGTTTCTAATATTAAGAACCCTTCACATAATGTAATGGTTCAACACAGAGTTTTCACTCTCTATGGAACCATCCAGAGATTTAAAGAACCATTTAAGCACCTTTATTTTTTAGAGTGCAGACAGACAGACAGTCAGAAAAGAGATTCAAAACTGCTTGTTTGTTACAGGAGTTCCTGCCACACCTTCGTAAGGCAGCCTCTCAGCCAGGCGCTCAGAATGCAATGTCCTGCGACCGGTCAGCCGTTGTGAATGTCTCCACTCTCTTCTCCTCCATCCAGAGGTGCCACGAGACCTTCCACAGAGCACCAATGTACCCGTACCGGGTCAGCAAGGTACCGCACAGACTGGTCAGGGCAACGTACCCCAGAATACAGCACACAACACTCCACAATTTATTGCCATCTCCAGGTACAAAATGACAAAAAAAGAGGAAGTAAAAACTGCCTATTCAGAATGTGTCTTAGTTTCACAGTGAAAACAGTGAGGAAAATATCATTTAAGGAAAGCTAATGGTTTTTCGATAAAAAAATGTGTCATATAAATACAAAAAAGATTTTTTTTTTAGCAAAAATAGATGTGCCACAATTATGGGCACCCTTAGAAAATATTACAGTTAAAATGTAACAGAGTTGCTTTTTAATTTATAGAAGCAGAAGTAGAAATCCTTATTGTCACTACACAAAGTATAGTGAGGTGTCATTCAGAGCAGCCAACAGATGCACGAAGTAAGAAGCAGTAGATAAGAATAGTTAAGTAAATGTACAGCAAAATATACAAATAAGAATATAAAACAAATATATACAAGCCTAAAGAGAAATTTACAATTTGAATAACGTTGGATGCTAAGGGAGTGGATGAGTGGGTGCAGCAAGTCCTGGGGAAGTGGGGGGGGGGGGCAGGTGGCACATAGTGATGATGGTGGGGAAGAAACTGTTCTTAAGTCTTGTTGTATGTGAATATATAAACTGGAGCTACTAAAGGTCATTGGGACTTTATCTGGAATCATTTTTCTGGTCAGATGGAATGAAAATTGGGCCTTTTGACAACAAGCAATGATGGTGGATGCACGTTATATTGAGGGACAACTACACTGAACATATCCACATGCCTACTGTTTGGTATGCTGAAAGGGTCTGTTACTCTATGGACCAGATTTACTTTCAACGGCCCTAAAAAATCTAATATAGGGTAAATAGTATCTCAAACTCCATCAAACACCTGACCATTTTAAATGAAAATCTGTCCGTCTTTGCTAAGACACTAAAAGCAGGTCATGACTGGTTTATTATCAGGCCAGTGAACCAAAATCACCTCAACTAAAACATGGCCTTCTTAACACAAAATTAAGCCTCTGCCATGATAATCTCAGTTCCCTAATCCTAACAGCAAAGAGCAGCTGTGAAACAAGCTAAAGAGGAGAATGCTCTAGCAAGGACCTAGGAATTTGAAAGATCGGAACTGTCGGGAATGGTTCCAAATTCTTTTCTTGGACTTTCACACTTCATGGCATGTCAAGGGTATCAGGTGTTTTTTTTTTGCAAAAACAAGGGCTTTGCAATGTATTAAATGATGGTGTGCCATTAAATGAAATTGTGCCATTTATGTTTTTGGTAATACAATTTATTCCTTTATGAAGCATCGTTTTTTCTCAGAATAAATTAGTGTCCCTTAAAGGTTATATTGTTTTCTATGTTCTCACTGTAAGATTAAAATACATTGCCAGTGGATGATTTTCTAACTGTGCTTTCAGTCAATTTTACCAGAGGTGCCAATAATTGTGGAGGGTGCTGTTATATATACAGTAACTATGGCTGTAACTTGTGGTAATATGTGGACTTCATCACATGAGTATAAAATAGGGTGTTAAAAAAATCAAAACTATGCCATGTATGTGACAAGCAAAACTGATAGCAAAAGCTTGGTGTTATTGTAGGACCCTTAAGCTTGTTGTTCAGAAATAGCTGTTATAGGCTGACATTTTATATTTGACAGTAGCCTGTCTGTGTATTTTTGAGATAAACAGAAAAGAAGTAACACAGTCTACTGCTGTTTTGGTCATTGTAGAGCTGATATTTATGACTGGTAATGTAATTCTGTCTTAGGCCGCATTGAACATGCTGACACGCTGCTTGTCAGAGGATCTGAGGACAGACGGGATTCTGGTCATGGCCCTCCACCCAGGCTGGGTACAGACGGACATGGGTGGGCCACAGGTAGGAGATGGAGCGGAGAGGGGGGGTGGGGGGAATAACACAAAGGGCAGGGCAGGGCCTCCAATGTTTTAGCAACAGAGGAGTTAAGAGGATTTTAGACAGTCCAGCCTGGATTGGAGGTCAAACAGGTCAAAACTGAACATGAACTTTTTTTTAAAGCGGATTTATTTGTGTGTGTGTGTGTGTGTGTGTGTGTGTGTGTCTGTGTCTGTGTCTGTGTGTCTGTCTGTGTGCCTGTCTGTGTGTATGTGCGTCTGTCTTTGTGTTTTGTTTTTAATTTTTTCATTTACAATTACTTACGTATTTGTTTCTCATAAGAAATTATTTCCATACATTACGAGTAATGTGTAATGAATATGCCATTGCACTTATCGTTATGCCATCATTTTTGGGTTTCTTTAATTGTACATACTGACCAGACCTACTCACTACTGCACAAATTACAGAAGCCTACCACCAGGGGAGCCACTACAGAGGGGGTAGGTCAGGATGATTTAGGTGGCTCAGAGCTTCACAGGGGCCCACAGAAGACTATGATATGGTTGGGATGGGGGCCCACAGAGAACTATGATATGGTTGGGATGGGGGCCCAAAATTATTATCTCTCAGGGGCCCCACAATTTCTAGCAGTGTCCCTGCCCATATATAACTATATATATCTATGGCCCTGCCTACCACTATTACAGAAATCACATCATGTCTTTGTCAGACAAGTGAAAAGGTCCATGCAATGATATTTGACCACAGCATGGCTAACAGCTTTTTAATGAAAAACGTGTGAAAGGAGTGTGTTTACAGCAGGTGGGTCAGATAGTTCTGGCTAGGGTGAAGCATGGTATGCAGTTGGTATGAGATAGTTCTCTGTATCTATGCTATGCTTGCTAAAGTCACATTGCTGGGTCAGCCCATTTTGCCTCTGTTATTGACAGTAAGCTTACCACTGATATTGGTTTGCTTTGCTTTTTGGCAATGACATAGCCTTTAGATGACAAGTAACACCTGGAACTCTATGTCCTCCAGTGTACACACGTCTTTGGATTAGAATACATATTCTTTTGCTTTTGGGAATACACTTATAGCAGTGCCATAGATGGAAATCATAAAAGGAAAAGTGGATGAAAAACTGTGGTCTATAATAAGTGCCTCCAGAGTGAAAAATAGCCTACATTTTCATAAGATAGGAAGATAAACCTGGGTATTGTTACACTGTTTACAGACAGCAAATAAAGGCTAGGTTTCAGCCTCGTAAGAACTTTGTTGGCACTGATTTCCAAAATGTTTAGGGATAATCATCATTTGATAGTTTGATATGAACTAGAAGGCTAATATAAAGCATAAGAGGAAGGACCTAGGTGCTCCTGGTTCATTGTAGTTTTTTTTTACTTAGCATTTAAAAGCATAAGATATTGTTTTGCATGCCTAAGAAACATTTCTTCACTCAATGTGATGTAAGGGCCATTGGGCAGTATGGAAACTCACACCTTTAAACATGGTGGGACAGAGCCTGGCTTACAATTCTGTGGAAAATGGCAATACATTTAAATTCTCAAACAGTACACTTATCTTTACAAAAAGATTTTACCAGTTGTTCCATTCAAACTGGTTCTTCATCACAGTCATATCAAGAAAAACAGTTTTGTTTTCCTCAAGCATACACACAGTTGCATAAGGCTGATGGGTTTAACCGTAACTGAGTTGAAGGTTTTGGAGAAAACAACCACTGCCCGATGCCATGCATCAGCTGATATCACTCAAAGCCCTGTGATGTTACCATAGTTACCAGTAGAAGCGCTTCGCTCACGCTGTGTCTGTGTGCTCTCTGCCCAGGCTCCGCTCTCAACAGAGGACAGTGTGAGAGGCATGCTGAACGTCATCTCCTCACTCTCGGACGAACACATCGGCACTCTTCTGGACTGGGAAGGGAAAAGTATCCCATGGTGATAAACCACGGCATGGTACACAAACATTACGTCAAGCTCCTTTAGTTTTTTAGTGTTCTTTTTCTGTATGTGTATGTGTTTTGTGTGTGTGGATGTGAATAAAGTTATTGGCGATGAACTGTGTAAGATGTCTTTTGTGTGTCCCCAGAATGTCAGTGCTCAATTCAGTCTATAATGGAAAGTGTACAGCATAAACAAGCACCACAGAGGGAGCAAATAAGGATATAAAAGCTGTCCACTAGGGCCGGGGGATGTGTTTATTTATCCCCAAGGCTGTGGCATTAGAATCTGCCGCAGAGCCCTGTAAGTGTCCCATGGCGGAAGATTGAGTGGCAGAACAATGGCCGAACAAGATAGAAAAGTGTGAGAGGAAGGACAGTCGAGGCTACAGGAAGCACAGAGTGTGAGGGAAAACAGCTGGAGCTGGAGCATCTTGCGTAGGTGTGTTTGTATGTGTGTGTGTGTGTGTGTGTGTGTGTGTGTGTGTGTGTGTGTGTGTACGTGTAGTTTCAATGTAAAGTACTTCCTATTTCGATGAGCAGAGAAGTCTGTGTCCTGCCTGGAAATCTAGAATCTCTCGAATTCCGGACAATCTCACCCTCTAGTGGTAAAAGAAGAGAAGCACATCGTGGCATCTGATTTATTGCAGCCTAGCTGTTCAAGGACTATATGTTCATATGGACTAACACAGATACCATTGTTTCCCTTATTACTGCGCTTACACTGCAAGGACTGCATTTGCTTTAAATTATTTACATTTACACTTAAAATCACTTCAAAATCAGATGGCCTATGATACACCCGACAACTAATTTTTACCAGGCTTGTGTTTTTTTTACACACATTTTCACAGGATTTCACCCCGACAAGCTCAGGAGAAAACTGACAGGTTACACGCGTGTCATCTAATTCAGACTTTCCTGATTCAACAACCATCTTAATTAGACGCATGGAATTGACTGCCTAAAACACATGTTAACAGTGTATCAAATGTTTTACAGTTTTCTGCAACAAAGAAGAGTTTCTTTCAAGTCGAAAGTAATTCCCCAGTGCACCCACTGTCTATAATTAGATTGGGCATGGGGTGACCTTATCAACTAAGCTCTTGGGGGATCATTTCCAGACGATTTTAGGAGACACGCTAGGTAATGGGAATTTTGTGGATTCTCCGTAAGTGTGCGTAAACAAATTTGTTTGGCACACGACCCAACACTATTTTCCATTAACCATTCGAGGGAGGTCTTCATTTAACGTACCCTCAGGGAGGTGGGAACAGGAAGGAACCATTTGAGCTGAGTGGGCTGCCCACATCGCGACAAGTTGTCACTGTGGTTAAAACAGATTAGGAAGCACCCTCCCCTTTGCAATTGCGGCTGACAGAGGATTTTACACAATCTGTCTCTCTTCTTTGGATTCCGTCGGGGCATTTTCTCTTTGAGGTAAGTCTGTTTTAAGACTTATTACTGAAACGTTTTATAACACTTCTCTCGGGCGAGAGACAGACATGGAGATGGAGACATTGAGAAAGAAGCGGATGATGGTGTTTGAAACTTGATTAGCCCACCAACATTACCACGCAAATAAGAGTGAAACCTCTTTTCTTACCTCAGTTATGTCAAGCCAAAAGTTTGGACACCATGGGTAGATTGCTGGAAAATTATTGGTTTGGAGGAACGCTACGTTTGCTGTAGTTAATGATAAACTCACTGGTGCTGTGTTGTTTCTGCACCAGTCAGTGATATTCCCTTCAGGTTGTCAGTGCTGGCAGAAGATAGGCTACTGGCCTCAGTCCAGCAGTGGTTGCTTTACTCCCCCAAACTTTGTGTGTTACACTGATGCATCGACGTTGCCCAGACAACCCCAGGCTTACTTGGAAATCCTCAGCATGAGTGAATGAGGTTTCTCTTATTCACCTGTAATGCGGAGGGGTACCAGCGTCTAGTCTCCATGAAACAAAATTTTCTTAAATTAGTGAAAACAAATCAATATTGCCTCGTTGGTCTGTTACTGATGATTGAAGGGAAACGTGTTACTTAGCGAGATCAGATGTTTTTCTATAACATGTAGTAGCCTATTATTCTCTGCTTGATAGTACCAGGCCGTACAGTACGTAGGCGTCACCTGTGGAATGCTGGGGAGTTGTTTCCTTGCGAATATAAACCTTACAGAAGTTTATCAGTGAAAGATTTTGGTAGGCCTATCGTCTCAACTGACCTAAAAGGTCATTGTGAAACTCCAGCCCTGTAGAGTAATGCTTTGCCGATCTGTGTCAGGGAGTCAAGAATGTTTATTGCAGAGAGGTTTTTTTTTTCTTTTTCAGAAAGAATGAGAAATCTGACCACCAGACCATTAGCTTAATCCGACAAGTGTAACTTGTCATGTTACCACTGTCATAGTTTCCTATGTATCTTGTGTGTGTGAGAGCCTCAGGCATATTCAAGGCTAATCTAAGCACACTGAAATTCCAACTGTTGTGATATAAAAATGTGTTAGTGTATGGTATATGGCACTTTGGGCTAGGCCTACATCTTGTATGACTTGTGCTTTACAAATACATCTTCTTCTTCTTCTTCTTCTTCTTCTTCTTCTTCTTCTTCTTCTTCTTCTTCTTCTTCTTCTTCTTCTTCTTCTTCTTCTTCTTCTTCTTCTTCTTCTTATTATTATTATTATTATTATTATTATTATTATTATTATTATTAGTAGTAGTAGTAGTAGTAGTAGTATTAGTATTAGTATTGTTAATTACACAGTGTTTTCTTAGCTTGACCTGTAGGAGTGGCTGCACTGGCCACTTAATAGAGCCCTCATATGGAGGAGCTTTGACAGCTAAAACATGTTAATGACCACTTTAAATCCCCCAGACCCTTCCCCCTTCCATGAATGTTTTTGCAGTGAGCTGACTCTCTTGTTCATGTGCTCAGATTTGGTGTTGTTTATTTGTTTGTTTAAGGAGATGCTGACAATGTCAATTTTCTGATCCTCTTCAAACACCTAGAGCTTATACCTTAAAGGTTGTTTATCATCTTGTAAAGATTTATTTTGTGACAAAAAAGGAAACTCTGTATATATGAATAAAGTTTCTTTTCATGTTTCTTCTTTATTAAATAACACATTAAGGAAAGAAGGTTTGAATACCACCAGTTTTGTAAGATTAAAATTAGATCAGAAAGAAAGCTAGTTAAATTCCAGCAGAAGGTGTGTTTCACGATTTTAAAGGTCGTCTGGTATGGCCAAACATTTTTGGCCTCCTTCTAAACCATATAAAATGGCACATTCAGTCTCTGTACTCACAATGCGTGCCCTCATCCGGCTATTACATAGATAAGAAACGCTCAATGCATTTTGCCTGCTGAGGTATGTGCTCAGCAAACACCATTGTCTGTCCCCGTGTGATGCAAGGCTTTAGTGGTATCTGTCAACAGGAATGTGTTTACTTTCCCAAGATTTGGAAACGTAGGCCACCTGTAATGCAAAATGTGTGTGTGTGCGTGTGTGTGTGTGTGTGTGTGTGTGTGTGTGTGTGTGTGTGTGTGTGTGTGTGTGTGTGTGTGTGTGTGTGTGTGTGTGGGAGAGAGAAAGAAAGAGAGAGAATTTTGTGGCTTGGAGACAAAACCCTCTCGCCATTGCCTAATCCTGGCACCCACTCGCTGTGCTTCAACTGTCCTGTCAGAAGCCGCTTCAAGGCATTCCTGTGTCCTAGGCTGTCATGTGTTTCTCACCCACTGTGATGGCTTAGCCTGGCCCTGTGGAGTGGAAACAGGATGACTTCAAAACAAAAAAGAAAAAACAGGACTATTGTTTTGGTTCGTAGAGTTCTGTGAAATGGTGAAAGTTGGTGGCTCTCCTTGCTGTGCTGTTCAGTGGCCCGTGCTGGCTTCTCATGGCCTGACTGGGAGAGTGTGCACTATAGCAGGCAAATGTGCATATTCCCAGGCCGTCAGAGTGGCAGGTTTTTGGATGTCTGTAGCTTATCTGGCACAAAACTGGACTTGGGTGTATTGTCTGCCTGCCTGTCTGTCTACCCGTGTGTATAGGTGGAAACACTTTACCCTTTGGGATGCAAAGGTTAGACGCACTGAACCTCAGTCACTCACTCGCTGGACAGAGTTTAAATATTATCTTTAATTTCTATGAACACAGCAGAAATTGGTCACACATTTGACTAGAGAAACTGAACTCTATGAGTGTTTTCTCTGTTCGCAGCTAATGATTCACCTTCAAAACAAATGACTGAATTCAAAGCACTCTCCAGCTCTATAACAATCACATACATTTGACAAACACAGTTACACTGGCAGAGGCACATTTACAGAGGTCTCACTGTTTCTCTCTCTCCCTCTCTCTCTTAACTTCCCTGTCTCTGTCTCTGTCTCTTCCTCTCTCTGTCTCTCTGTCTCTCTCAACTTTCCTGTCTGTTTGTGTGTCTCTCTGTCTGTGCCTCTCTCTGTCTCTCTCTCTCTCTCTGTCTCTCTCTCTCTCCCTCTCTCAACTCTCCCATGTTCTGTTTGTTGTTTTACCCCTGTCCACCTCTGCTCTTGCATGTCCATCACTATCCTCTGCTCTCTTCCCGTTAGAGCTATGCCCACTCACTCTTGCAGGGTGAAGGAAAGTTGGCAGGAAGATCCCCCATTGTGTGGGGAAGATAGTGTGATGGCTATCGGCGAGGGACAGGGGAAATGTTTATTAGTGCAGATGTATGGGGTGTTGGTCCGCAGCGGAGAGGTTCAGAGGGCCACGCCAACCACTGACGCTCCACTTCCTGTCTGACAAGTTGCCAAACGGTTGCATGGCGGATTGGGGCACCAAAGGCTGTGGGAGATTTAGAAAGACTGTGTGTGTGTGTGTGTGTGTGTGTGTGTGTGTGTGTGTGTGTGTGTGTGTGTGTGTGTGTGTGTGTGTGTGTGTGTGTGTGTGAGTGTGAGTGTGTGCCTGTGCTTGATTTCATGTGTGTATCAGTCAGTTAGTCAATGTGTGTGTGTGTGTGTGTGTGTGTGTGTGTGTGTGTGTGTGTGTGTGTGTGTGTGTGTGTGTGTGTGTGTGTGTGAGTGTGAGTGTGTGCCTGTGCTTGATTTCCTGTGTGTATCAGTCAGTTAGTCAATGTGTGTGTGTGTGTGTGTGTGTGTGTGTATCTGTGTCTGTGTCAGTGTCTGTGTGTGTTATGTGGATGCACACATTACAGGGTATAGATATAGATCATGATGATGATGATGATGGCCATGGCATCCATTCATGTGCGGTGAAACTGTATTGTTCATTAGAATCCCTACAATGACAGTTCGTATTTCTGCTGAGCAGGACAGAAATGCTTCCTGTGGGCTGTTTTTCATTCATTGTGTAATAGAGGCAATCATACTCGCTTTCATACTGCCTGCCCATTGGGTCCACACAGCACAGCAGCCTTTGTGCAACATATGGGGTGGACCATTTGTAACCGTTTAGTTGCCTTGAGGGTTTTTCTTTTTTAGGTTTCATTTGTCAGCTCTCTGAGAGAAAAGCTATTGATCAAGTCATTACACTGCTCACATATCACATGCTTTTTCAATCAATACTTATTCATGTGACTTTTGGTCAGACTAGGCTTTTTCCAGATGTCAGTTGTTGAGCAGATGAAGAAGCCTCTCTGACATGGAGACATTTCTGACAATACTGTACTGTCCCTTTTGCTGCACAGTGATGATAGTCTGTGTAGCGGAGGGTAAGAGGTTTCCACAGAGTTGTACCAAAACAGGGGATCTGGTTATAACACATACACACACATACACAATTACACATACACACACATACACATACACACACATACACACACACACACACATATATATACACACAGTTAATGAGGGTATGACTCATTGCTGGACTTCTGAGGTCCGATGCCTTTTTAAAAGTAGTGAGCAATGTTGGGCAGAGATGACAGCACAATGACAGGAAAAGATTGGTGACTTTTTCCCCACACTGGACTTGACGTCTCCAAAAAGGTTTGTGTAAGTCTGGTGCTTCCTGATTAAAGGACACTGTGGGTGGACCTTTGGGCTTGAGTGGGGCGTTAGGTCATGTTTTTCTCTGAGTTATCCTGAAGGTGATGTTCACAAATCTATATAAAGCCTATATAATCTAATCAATGTAGTTTGGAAATAAACTTAAAAATATGTATATTTAAAAGAAGAACAAAGAATGAAGATAAACCTAGACTTAACAGAAGACAAATTTGCTTTGGAAATGCTGCACAGGTATCCACCCAGCCAATAGTACAATAGTCACAACAGTTTTACAGTACAGTCTCCAGGTAAGCATACCACAGCGTACAGAATAGTACGATTAAATATATGGTATCTACCAAGTACAACAAACTAGAAAAATTCACTGAGTCGGGAGAACAATTCTACAACAGTTATTTTTGCTCATTACTTGAATGGTCGTACCATACAAGTTCAATGCAGCACACAGCCCACAACTTTCCATAACAGCAGTTGAGATCCAGTCCACTTCAGTATCTCTCGATGATGTATTACATTTGCCTGTTGATTTTTGATTTGTACAGTTGATTTTGGCTGTTTGTGGCGGTGCCAGCAACCCGGCATCACAGCAGCGCACCTCAGCCTCAGCACCTCAGCCCCCCCCCCCCCCCCCCATGTGGCCTGCAGCTCTAGCTCTGTTTTTACGGATTGTTCTGTCCTCGACGTCCTCTACACAGCTGGTGTCTACCGCCCACTTCATTTAGACATGATGCAGAATTGATGAGAGGAAAGGATGGGGGTCCTGTGGGATCTGACTGCTCTTCCTAACCCCCCCACCCCATGAACACACACACACATGCACGCACACACACACACACACACACACACACACACACATCCCTGTCACGAATACACATTGTGTGGCAGGGGAGAGCCACTGTGTAGACAGACTCCAACCCCCAAACCCCTGCTCACAGTAAAAAACAGGTGACATGAGTTCTGATAAATGATGCATAGGAACAGGGCCGTGTTGCTGTCATGTGCAGAGATGCTGTCAGGCATGGGGCATCATGTGAAAAGATGTCAATCATCACGCTTGTGTAATCTTGTTTTGCCTCCGTCAGACCACCGTGGGTTGCAGTTTAGTTGCACAACCTCAAACAGATGTGACCTGTAATGAACCTCTGTGCTGGGCGACACATTTTTAAAGAAGCACACAGAGTGTTATTACCATGATTGTTTGTGATGTGTGTCCATGTCCTGTTTTATATGTGAGTATGGACAGAGGCCATTGTAGAGTCTGTTAAGGAACCAAGCAGAAAGTCTACTTTCTGTGAAAAACTGTATTGCCACTACTGTAGTTTAATGTTTTGTCAGCACCCAGGGGCCCTGTAGTAGCCTATTGGCCCAACGCAGTTTCCTGTGGTACCTTTTGACAGGCTATGCCTCTGAGTATGTATTGTCTGCAAAAATGATGTACTGGCTTTCTCTTTCTCCTCATGTTTTGTAGTGTGTTCGTGAGAGTCTATGAAAGTGAGTGCACTGAGAGGTTGCATGGCTCTCTTTCTGTTTTTTTTGTGTGTGTCTGCCATGGCTAACTGTTAATACTCAGAGTGTGTGCGTAGAGTACAGGAGTGCATTGCAACACATCAGTTTGCTCCTGCGTGTGTTAATATGAATAAATCACAGTAGCACTGGCCCATCTCATCTCTCTTGTCCTCACCTGCCTTCACCCCTCCTCCTCCTTCTCCCCCTCCTCCTCCCCCTCCCCCTCATTCTCCTATTCCTCCCCCTCCTCCTTCCTCTCATCCTCCTCCTTCTCCTCTTCCTCCTCCTCCTTCTGCCAGCAAGAGTAAAACTGGAGCGTCTCCTAACAGGTCTTTACTAATTTACACAGCACATGCGCTCGTGCAGGCCCAGTCACAGACAGGCAGGCCATCTTCTGCTCAGTAACAGCACTTAGCACACTGGCTCCCCACACTAGTGGACCCCAAACACCCCAGTGGTAGCAGACACCTACCCATGCTTACTCAGGCATGGAAAAAAGAAAGAAAAACTTTACAAGAATGATCACTGTGTCAAATATGTATTATGACACTGTGATTATGGCCACTTTCACATGTTCCTCATACAAGAAAAAGGCTTAAATGTTTTGTGTAAGTACTGCAAATTACATACATTTCCCTTTGTTGAGATTTACTAAAGATCGTGCATTTGGTTTATTGTCATATATTTTACTTGCGAATTTTAGATAAAATGTATACAAATGTACAGTTAATTAATGTATTTTTTATATGTGGAGCAAGGACAGTGTTTTACATTTTTTTATATGAATGAGGGACATTAAATTATTCTGCTTAGTAACAGATGACTAAATAAGATGTACCTCAATAATAGAACATGGTTATGACAAGGATGCAAGTAATAGGCCTACTAAGTGGCAGTGTCTTTTTTAACAAGTGAAGAGACATGAACTTATTGCTCTCATTAACAGCACTTCTGCATACTGTCAGAAACTTGACTAGATGAAAACATGTTGTGTGATTTTCGTCTGTAGCATTAGAATTTTTATCTGCTTTTTAAAACAAGCTACTCCTGTCTGATCCTAAATTTACTTTCTAAAAAAGCTCTAGTTTTTCTGTCTGTAGTCTCTTGAGGTGGCCCAACTATGGGAATGCCTCCCAAGGTCAGCCCCGCTCTCCAGCCTCTGGCCTTTGTTTGAGTCTATTATTTTATCTTTGCTGTTTGTGTCAACAGCCAGGATAAACACATCCTGGGGAGGCCCCTACCCTCCAGTGAGAATAGGATGGTCTCTGATGGGGGTGGGATAGGGGGTGGGGGGCGATGGTGGTGACGGGGGTAGCTTAATACCCCTCTGCGGGGTCAGTTTTTCTTGTTATTCTGGGGGATCCAGTTGCAAGCACAGGCTGTGACCCGGGGTACACCCTTCTGTGTTTATGTACTCTGTGAACTCACAGCCAGTCCTTGCTTCTCAGTATAGCTCATCAGTAGCAACATCTTTTCAGGCATTCGTGCTACGTGCTGTGGCCCTCCTTGCTTCAACTAAACATAAAAATATACTCTGCCACTCCACACTAGTACTCAGTCACTTATACACACACACGCACGCATGCACACACACACACACACGCACATACATACATTGCCATCCATGAACAGATTTTTTTCAGCGGACTCCTTATGTCCTCATTTGGCCACTGGAGGGCAGCATTGGGCAAGGCCTTAAGTGTGAAACTGTGGCCCCCACCCTTTGCCTGGGAGTCAGTCAGATGATGCAAAGCACTGAGCATTTCAAGCTGAATCATTCTGTTTTGAGTCAATTACACAACAGCACCTCTCATCAACTGGCCAGTTGGTACAAATAAAGATTTTCTGGCATGCTGACTAGCGTCTTCTGGTGAATTGGTTAATGTTCTGTGAAAGATGTTCTTACATTTTTGCAGGCTGTCTTGTTCTGGACACAGAAATACACAATGCATTGTTGGGATGGCTGTTCTGTTTATTGGCTGTTTTGTACAAACACCATCAGTGTACATTTTATCGAACATTAAGAAGTGCCAAAATTTGTTTTCTCTTTTTTGGACCAGGTTCTTTTAAACAAAAATACAGACGTCAGAAAGAACACTCTGTCACTAAGATGTCCACAGCTACGGGCACTTGTGTCACAGACAAAAGCCTAAAACTGTACAGCGGAGGACGGCGGAGGAGTAAACACAAGCAACAGGCTTGCTCTGGCAGCTGTGTTTGGTGTTTGGCTGTTTACACACACACAGGATTCTGTGCTTCTGTCAACCGCATCCTTCATCAGGCTAGCTAGTATGGATACGGCGCTGCTCACATTTCACACACGCCATGGTCTGGTGTGTGTGGGCGCCTCTCCATCGCAAGGGGCAAAGATCAGGAGCCTTGTTTATATGCCTGAGAGGTGAGAGAGGCTCGGAAAGAACACGGCGTGCCAGGAGCAACAGAGAGAGAAGAGGGGGAGAGAGAGAGAGAGACAGTGAGAAAGTAACGGTGTGTTTGTGTGTGTGAGAGAGAGAGACAGAGAGAGACACAGAGACAGACACAGAGACAGACAGGGTGATAGAGAGTCAGAGTGACAGAGGTGGACTGAGGGGCGAGAGAGAGAGAGGCACAGACAGATTCACAAGGAGCAAGGGACAAAACTAGAAAAACATCAACACCAGAGTATAGTGAGAATATGGTGAGAATCACACAAATGCATCAAGAGCCAGGAAGGGTGGTTGGAGATGGGGTTGGATGGGAAGGATCGGCCGGGTGGAGGTGGGGGTGGGGGTCAGGGGGTGGAGGGTGGCTCTGTCGGGACGGCCTGGAAAATAAGCTTTGATGATATCTGCAGTCTTGGGGAAAGTCCAGCCCTCCCATTACCCCTCTCCCTGGTCGGGAAGTTTATATCAACCCCATAACGACCCAAATGGAGAATCACATGTGTTTTATTTTTTACAAGTTATATCTGTTTTAGTAAGTTTTCACCCTCTTAAAGCCCTGCTCATTTTTTCATATGTATACAAATGTCCGTCCTTTGGCAAAGGAGGCACTGCTGCTTGCCTGGTCTTCCATCACACATGCCAGGCACACATCTGGATATTCATGGAGCACAGATGGGCCCTGCTGTATATCATCCATACATTGTAGTTCACCCTGCATGAAGTACTGTCTGCTCTGCTCTTGGCATGAACCAAGGCATCAGTAACTCATCCATAAGACACTGTTGGCATTAATAGTTCTTCATATACTTAGACCCATAGCTAACCAAGGTTGGATGCATTTTTACCTAGCCAGCCCCCACAGGGGAGCACATATGCGATTGACGCAATGATGGCCTTACGTAAGCCTGTGTATTGGTCTGCCCAGGAAAAAAGAGGGGTGTTTGTTTGTGTGTGTGTGTGTGTGTGTGGAGGGGGGTCTAACTGTGGGGTCCTCAACTTGTCCAGGCCGCACTTAGAAGCGGGACATGAAAAATGGGGCTAACTGTAGTGATGACCTTCCCCTACAGCTTCCGTCCTTACATGGTTGCTACAGCAGCAGCTGTCCGATGGTAAACTGTGTCTTAATAAGGAAAGGAGGGGAAACGGGAGCACTCAGAGCTCTGACTCCACACCAGGAAACTGCCTCTCAAACAGAGAGAGCAAAAAAAAACGAAAAAAAAAAAAAACACCAGAAATATCCAATAGTTCCTTTGTGTTCCTTCCTTGTTTACTGCTGTTTTGGAGTAGCCAATGAGATGATTGGGAGCTATTTTGGGCTGAGTCTGAGGGTCATGTGCTCGGGTCAGTACGTTCAGGCCGACTCTGTGGCCACAGACAAAGTCTCATCTCCCTCGTGTGACTCTTTGCTGCCGTTGTATCTCTAAGGGGTGGGGTGGGGGAAGGGGGGGTGGGGGGGTGTAACTCATTTTCTTCCTTTCTTTTGCCCCCCAGTGCTTGAGTTTTTGTGAGAGGCTGTGTTGTTGAGTTGCTGTTGCAGCTGAGCTGCTGTGAAAGCCAAGGAGGAACAGCAGGAATGATCTCATACCCGCTTATACTAGGCTAGGCGAGAAATGGGGGGTGGGAAGGGGGTGTGCGCTCTCTTTCTTTCCCTCTGTATCTTTCTGTCATTCGTTTTCACTTGTTCATTCTTTGTTCCTCATGCCTGGCATTCTTTGTCTTTTTCTTTCTCTATTTAACTCCCTCTCTCTTTCTCTTCCTGGTGTGTGTGCGTTCTTTCTCCCTGTCCGTGGATTTCACTCTCTGTCCGTGTCGTTTTCTTTCTCCTGTCCTTTCTCTCCTTTCAGCACAAGAGACACTCTGCGGCCTTGAGCCGCGGGCTGAATGGGAGCTTTTTAATGCGGCCCTGAATGAGGGGCCCTGGGTGCTGGCGTTTAATTACCTCAGGGCTGGACCCGTTCCACGTGCTGCGGACCCAGTGTGTGGAGAGAGAGAGAGAAAGAAAGAGTGTGAGGGAGGGAGAGAGAGAGAGAGAGAGAGACGGACACAAAGACAGTGAGAGGGAGAGAGAGAAAAAGAGAGGGAGAAGGATCAGACTGGACTGCAGGCCAGTTCTCTCCGACTGGGTAAGTCCGTCCCTGTGGAACTGTGTCAGAAATCAAACTGAGGGATTTGGCTATTCTGAGGATTTTAGTGAAAATGAGCAGGGGAGAGAGCAAGAAAAAAAAAGAGCCAGGACTCGGCAAACCTCCACAGATGCCAGAGTGCATTCTGTGGACAGTTTAGGAACTGCTGGCTCAGCCAGGCCTGAGCCTGAGAGGGAAGAGAAGATTTGGACTTGGCAACAGACACACGGAACCGAAAATAACACTCGCAAGCCTCAGAGACAGACAGACGGTCCGGTACATACATGCATACACATGCATACATACATACATACATATGTACATAACTCTGCTGCATACATGCATACATGCACTCCGCTTGTATTTTAGTCCAGCATGCACTTGGGCCTCCACGCCTCTCACTGGTTGGGCTGTAATTAGGGGTGTGACTGATCAGATGATTGCTTTCCGACTCACTTTACCGTAACAGGCCAACCGCTGCTGCTGCCACTGGTTTGGACAATGAAGCCGTTTCTGCTGTGCAGACATCATGTGTTTGTTTGTCTGTTTTCTGCTTGTCCTCCTTTGCCCAGGCCCTTGTGTCTGTGAACTCCAAGTCACAGGGCAGCCATGTCTTTTCTGATCCTTCTGTGCTGTCGGGTAAAATGAAAAGAAAGGAATGTTGTTTCTATAGATTGGGTGTCACAATCGGCTAATAGATTAAAAAGAAAGGAAGTGCTCTGCTGTGGATACAGAAACCAAATATTTATTTACAGATGACTACTGTGTTTTCAGTTTTTTTTGTATTTCCCATCTGTTTAAATGCCATTGTGAACCGTTCCTGTGTGTGTGTGTGTGTGTGTGTGTGTGTGTGTGTGTGTGTGTGTGTGTTGGTCTGGGGGGTAATCAGAAGATTGTGTCCCAGCTCAGACGGTCCCACCCTGTCTTAATTGTCCAGAGAGGAATTGAGGGGAGGGGAGGGGCTATGAGATTACGAGAGATGAGGAGCAAGGATTTTGTCCCACGGGTACAGGGAACTCCTAAGTCTTGTGATAAACATTTTGTGTGTGTGTGTGTGTGTGCGTGTGCGTGTGCGTGTGCGTGTGCGTGTGCGTGCATGTGTGCGTGTACGTGTGAGTGTGTCAAGGAGAGAGTGAGTGCAGGACTATGAAATTGAGGGCGTTGATGGCATTGGGCATACGATTCGTCAGTCAGCATGTCAGAAATGGCCTGTCCCACCTTCTCACCTAACAACTGTCAGAATCAGGGACAGGGTAGCTCCAAATCCTGCCGTGGGCCAATACAGAGGCCCAGATTGGTTCAATACATTCACTCAGTTGTAATGAGACAGGCTGTGCATTATGAATGAGCTGGGGGATATATAGGTTGAGTGAGTACTTGGCCCAGGGCAGCTGCAGTAAATACATGAGGAAAGACCTATCTGCAACAGCGTTGTAAGTGAAGGTTAAACGCAAGTAAGTTTACCCGACATTCAAATTTCAGAAATACAGTTTATCCACCTCTGAGGAGAGTGTATCCACCTATTAATAGAGTGAATTTACTTCATGACACTGTTTATGCACCAAATACAACTTTTAACATTCCAAAATCATCATTTATATTTGTAATCTGTGCACTGAGGACGATTTACAATACCACTTGAACATATTTTGAATATCTTTTTTAAACATGTGATGCCGTACAGCACGCCAACCATGTGATCACCAACATCATAGTTTAACAACCTCTTTTTTTACCACTACACCCCTGACCAGCAAGTACACATATAGGGTGTCTACACCATTTTGCTTTTCGCCCTTCCTGCTTTGGTGACCTAATGTTTTAAAAAACAGAAGTGACCACTTGGATATAGGCCACATAGATACACCCTTATGAGTCGGCCATCCCTGTCATACTCACGCAAGGTCACACTCCTGAAGGTGATAAAAAAACACTGAGTTACACTCTTAAAACTAAGCCTGGATTGAGGTCCAATCCACTTGCATGTCATTTTAAGCCCGTCATGGACTCGAGGGGGCATTATATATATGTCTAATAAACATCTCAGGAAGGAGGAAGAAGGGAAGACTATACCCCCCTCACAAGAGAATGTGTACTGTTTGGAAGGTATTTTAAAAATGTGACCCCACCCCCCCACCCCCCTCTCTCTCTTTGGGTTTATTAAGCAGAACCACCCCTACATTCTTCAGGATCCATCCCGGTTCTCTATACTCCCTTTGTACCTCCGTGACAGGGGAGGATGCCAAGTGCACAGGCACAGGCTCCACGCCTGCCTGCCGCAGTGGGGGCTATGGGGCTTTTGGAGCTGCTTGACCCAAATAGAAAACCCTTTTGCCTCAGGCTAAGATTTTATCACATAGCCTCCAACAGAGATTTCCATCAGCTCACAAATGAGTGCTGTGTATGTGTGTGTGTGTGTGTGTGTGTGTGTGTGTGTGTGTGTGTCAGTGCCTGTGTGGTAGAGAGATTGTGTGTCTGTTTGTGCGTGTGTGAATCAGCACAAGAGAATATGTGAGGTAATGTTGTGTGTGCATGTCAGGGTGAAATGTGTGTGTCTGAGATGACAATCTCATTTAACTGTGTGTGTGTGTGTGTGTGTGTGTGTGTCAGAATCTATGTGTTGGAGTTATTGTGTGCCTGTATGTGTGTAAAGTATATGTGTCTCTAGAGGCAATGTTGTGGTAAAAGCTGTGTGTGTGTGTGTGTGTGTGTATTCTTGGGTACCTAAAGATCACATGGATGTGTTGCATTGAGTAGAAGGCCCTAGCAGCAGATGGAGCAGACAGGTGGTGTGTTATGTGTGTGTGTGTGTGTGGGTTAGCGTGTGTGCCTGCTGGTGTGTGTCAGCCTGGAGAGGTGGCACTGGCGGTGGGTGACGGCAAGGGGTGGACACACTCGGAAAGTGAGAAACGTCTTCAGATGTCTCGCCAATGCAAACCAAATGCATGGATATTGCATAACGACAGAAGCCTCCTCCTCTTCAACATGTCTCTCAAACTCTTTCGCTTTCTCCTTCCATTCTCTCTCTCTCTCTCTCTTTCTTTTTCTGTTTCTCTCTCTCTCTCTCTGCCTTTTCCTCTCTTTCTCTCTGTCTGTCTCTCTTCCTTCCTGCTCTCTGTCTTAGTCATTCTCTCACTGTGCACTTTGGGGAATTCTCATGTTCTGTTCGGTGGCAGAGTGTTACATAACGTGTTTAGAGGGCAGTTGTGTTGCTGGGCTTGAAGAGAAAAAAACCTGATGATTCCCACCTACCCCTGCTACTCTGCCTCAAATACCCCTGATGTATACGAGAGAGAGAGAGGGAGGGAGAGGGATGGACAGAGGGATGGAAAGACAGGAGTACAAGAGACACTCTTCATTGGCATACAGTATAAGCACATTGAACTGCCTTTGTGTATGAAATGCGCTATACAAATAAACTTGACCTGACTTGACTTGTATCTGATATATAATACATATAAAAATATTCCCTAGTGCTGTGGTCCTGCATCAGTAGAAGAGGGCCCTGTGGACCAGTAGACTGTTAAGATGTCAGCAGGGTGTGAACATCTCCAGACTGCAAACAGAATAGGACTCGAGGTATTCAGATGGTCTTGCCATATGTATGGACTTGGCTGACTAGATCAACAGACAGGGTGATAAAGCCAAAAGTGTGTGTTTGTGTGTGTGTGTGTGTGTGTGTGTGTGTGTGTGTGTGTGTGTGTGTGTGTGTGTGTGTGTGTGTGTGTTTGTGTGTGTGTGTGAGAGAGAGAGAGAGCAAGAGAGAGAGAAAGAAAGGGGGAAGAAGAGAATAAGTGAGAAAGGGGGAGAGCGATTGTGTATATATTGTGGTAAAGCGCAGGGCGAGACTGGAGGACGGGCCAAAAAGAAAGACGAGTGAGAAACTGAGGAATAACAACAGCATCTGATAATGAAACGTGTGAGGAATAATAGACCAAATGGAGCGCGAGAAACCGAAGACCAAAGAGGCCAGAGCTCCAAAGACCAGCGTCCAGAGGAGCCCTGATCAAAGAGTGGCCCCACTACCCACACCCATTGTTGGGGAGCGCGCGGGACCGTCTCCTGGGGCAGTTGGGGGCGAACGTGGAGGACACACTGGGGTGCAGGGGTCAATGAGCGTGGAGCAGGCCAGCAGGGGAGGCCTGGGAGAGCTGTCAGACGAGACAAGAGGTCGCTGGCACACATCCTCTGTTCCGCCATCTTCAGGAGATTTACACTGCTTGACCCACATCTGGCTACATGTGTGTGTGCGTATGTATGTGTGTGCACGTGTGTGTGTGTGTGTGTTATTCTTTCTCACTTCCTCTGTGTGCACATATTTGTGCTCAGTTTTTTTTCTGCGTGTGTGTGTGTGTGTGTGTGTGTGTGTGTGTGTGTGTGTGTGTGTGTGTGTGCCAGTGGGTGGGTGGGTGAGTATGCAGTGATCCCCTCAGAGGACAGTCAGTAAATACATCAGCAGAGCACATCAGTCACATGAAAGAAATGTCTGAGGATGGCAAGAGAGAGAGAGAGACGGAGACAGAGAGACAAAATGAAAGACAAAAGAGATGAGATATTTATGACTTACTCCTCCCCTCCACCCCTCTACCCCTCCGCTCCTCCGCTCTCATTTCCCCTCCCTCATGCTTGCACGCATGCCCTTTCACGGGTAGACACCTTTTCCTAGTTCATGGCTCCCAACATTGCATCATTCAGATATAAAAGCGCTTTAAATTACGCTTTGATCTACACACAACAAAACATGTTTGAGTGTGAATAACAGCAGGACTCGGCTCAGACTGTTACACAGACTGTCTGTACATGGTGATGTTAGTCTGCGGTGTGCCACATATATGCAAGAGGTTATCAGTGACGAGATAAAGACACCCGCTGTGATGGATGGATACGATAGTGATGGACATGCACGAGCAAAAGTGGACAGTGCTAAAACAACAAACTGAGCGGCCCACCACAGCACATGACCTATGACAAGCGCAGATAGGGACCTCAGCCCACACTCCTCCACTGTCCTGATAGGGTGCATTAGCTTCCTTTACCAAAGCCCTTCACTTTATTGTACATTGCAGTACCTGACCTGTGCGTGTGTGTGTGTGTGTGTGTGTGTGTGTGTGTGTGTGTGTGTGTGTGTGTGTGTGTTTGTGATTGTGTTTGTCTCTCTGCGTAGTAGGGATAATGGAAATAGCTGTTGTGGTGCTGTGAGAATGGAGGATAGCAGTGGCAGGAGAATGCAGACATGTGGATAATGGCCTTTGGTGTTTGAATGGAGGATGCTAGTGTGGGTGAGGTTAGCTTCAGAAAGGGAAGGCAAATGACAGTCTATTGACGCCTCCAATCTCACTCACTCACTCACACACACTCACTCACACACACACACACACACACACACACACACACACACACACACACACACACACACTCACTCACACACTCACTCACTCACTCACTCACTCACTCACTCACTCACTCACTCACTCACTCACACACACTCACACACACTCACTCACACACTCACACTCACTCACACACACACACACACACACACACACACACACACACACACACTCAGAGCTATCTCACACAGCCAGACGCCTAAGCACAGGCCTGCTCTCCTAACGCATGACATCACCCAGGATCTTGCTTGCATGGTTGCCCAGGCAACAGCTAGGCACAGCCCATGACAGTGGTCATTCATCTCTTCAGGCAGGGGGGTAAGGGGGGAGGGAGGGCTGCTTTTGTCACTGTCACATACATTGGCACTAATGACTCTCTTTCTCTATCTCTCTTTCTCTCTCTCTCCGTCTCTGTCTCTGTGAGTGAGTGATTTAGTGGCCGAGAGAATGACAGAGGGGGAAAGAGTGTGCTGAGAGTCAGTGTGGCTTTTTTTTCTTTGGTCATGCTGCATTCAGAGAGGCTGTAGATTGAAGAAGAACCAGTTTGCTGTAGACCAGTGGAGTAGCTGCAACACTCTTTGCTCTGTCATCAAGCTATGATTACCTCCTCTATGCCTTCAAAAGCTTGCTCGTCAGCAATCATTGTATCAGTGCCTCTGGCAAAATGAGGAAAGCCCCTTTTTCACTTCACCTTACCAAACGGAAACAGTATTTTGTTGCTTTTTGCTGTCTGTGTTTTGTCTATGACGTAACTGTTGATTGCTTTGTACTTAATTTTGCACAGACAAAATATGTTTATCTACATGTGTAGTGTTTATGTTTGGATGGTATACCAGTGACCTCTCAATGGTCATGGTATTTTGCAGTCTTGGCTGTGCAGATCATATTTCCGAACCTCTTTTTCAGAGTTTGGCTCCCAGAGATGTTTCATACACAGTCCTTTCATCGTCACTATATTTAGGTTAGAGTGCTAATTATGAGGCTGCCAAGTCACCCTGTAATTTAACCTGTTTCAGCTTTTCACATCACGGTATGTTATATTTATAACGATTTGCGTTGTAGCCCACCATAGAAGAATGCCATGTTTTAGAGACAGTTTTAGGCTTAGGTTACTTGGAAGTGTTCAAAGTATCCAAATGTGTCCTACATTTTTTGGATGGTTAAATAGGATTTGTGATTTTAATAACCCATTTTTGTTCTTAGAAAGTTATTGTGCTGGAAAATATGTGCAGTTTACTGCTAACTCTGCGTCACTTCGGGGACAGGGGGACAGTAGGAGGGGTGAGGCCAGCAGCAAATGGGGACCAGGGCACTCCGTTTCACTTGAGGAGAGAGGCGAGGCGAGGCAAGGCGAAAATCCTCCGAGTCCCTCCCCTCTCTCCCATCCCCCTTTTCAGTTTGGAGCAGCTCAGCACACAACTGCTACAGCCTACCGTCCGCTCTAAGCTGTGCATGTGCATGTGTGTGTGTGTGTGTACTTGTGCACATACACACATACGCTGAGCAAGGCAGACGTCTCTGAAGACTCAACAGGAGATTTCACTCAACTGCGCGGCAGACAATCACTGACGCATGGATCAGGCTGTAACCGGCTAGGATAGTATAGCCGCAGTTCTTTCACAGTCATTTTTTCCTCCACTTCTCCTTCCTCTTGATCGGCGAGAAGTGGACGCGGATGGGTACGGACGGCTTTTCCATTTGCATTGGATTGTCCACACCCCTTCGGAGATAAGGACAGGGACTGAGCCCTTGGTTGCGCCTACAGGAGAAGGAGAAAGTGACACTGCGAAGACCCAAGGCGTAACGAGAGACGTGACTTTATTGATTCGGGGAATTTATACACTTTTGTTGACGGGGAAACTCGTACTGTTTTCTCGTCTCGGCACCTTCTACCGGAACCAGCTTGTTACTGAACAATTTGGATTTGCATCAGATGTTACCTCCCCTGGCGGCAGACATGTACGTGGTTTGTTCGTTATGATTGTCCTCTGCATCTTTTTGCCGTTTGTGTGTCGGGTTTGGACCTGTTAACATATCTCAGTTAGACAGAAATAAATTGGTCTGTTTTATATCTACCGGAACTTTGACCGTGATCATGCGAAAGAAAATTGAGCACTGATGCAGAACTGGATTAACCTTTATACTCAAGTCAAACATATTACAATACATTTCAACTTAATAGGCCTGCATTAGGGAAGGTTGACTGATAATCACAATGCGATACCTAGATTCAAACAGAGAATATTTCAGTTCATGTGAACGTGAAACGAGAAGAGCTTAGTCTAGGCTGGTCATTTTGATGACAAAGAATGTCTTTGTGTGATATTTGTAATGACATGAGAGAAAAGCCGGGCAACCACGGGCATTTGTCAGTTTTGCCGTGTGGGAGGAAGTCGGCTTATTCCCATGCATTCACTTTTAGCAAGTGGGGTACACGAACCGTCAGTTAATGAACGTCTTTTTCCAACATGTCTGAAATATTTCACGTTTATTGAAAGCTTTTTGTTTGACCTAGGTGTAGAAGAGAAGTTTGTTTTCAGAAATCCAGCTGACCTCATCTCACATGTGTAGTGGCGGTTGCTGAGATGGGATGGGCTAGCTACATTTGTCTGGTTTCTGACCAAAAACTGAGCCACGTCTCCACTTAGTTGATGTTGCGACTAGAGGCTAATCCCGCACAATCTGTTCCTTTTGTTGACATTTCCCCCTTATCCTTGCAAGGGAATGCAGCCTCTCCCCAGCTTAAAATGATGATAACGTGTCGTCCTCTTTTACGCGCGAGGTTGATATATTAACAACTAGCATTAGAAATGGTGCATCACATCTCCATTGACAAAAACTAAGTTTTGTACGTAATGTATTGAGAGTAGCCTGAATTCTGACTTGCTTGTGAGTGCTTTAGTTGGAGTATAAGGGCGGGTGCATAGCACCATCAGCAGCAAATAAGAATCTTAATTAAGTAAACTTTATCAAGGGGTATAGCACTGTCAACTGTATTTGAAAACACTACAGGTGTGGCTGTCCCCCAAACCTACAAAGATGAGTATGGATTAAAATTCTAGCCTACTTTTGCAGCCATTTTTTTTTACTTCCTTTTGTCCCTGGAGCACAGAAGAAAAGACCCACTATCCACCACTGCTCTGTCATGCGCCTGTCACCACACACACACACACAGCTACTATAAACACCACTTCTTAGCCATTCACAACAAAGGTCGTGACTCTCGTGTCCATCATTGTGTTTTCCTCTCCCCTCCTGCTGTTTTATGGAGAGCCGGTGCTGCTGTCCTCCATGGCCTCCTGCGTTGGGGTGGGTGTGGGCCCGCTGACTGGGGCGCAAGCGAGTGAGTGTGGGAACATGTCTCCCACAAACCAGGCCGTGCGGCCCGCACACCAGGCCTTTACAATCCGGCCTTTGTGTGTTGGGCCGCACAGTGCTGAGGGGCCTAATTTAGCTAATGACTTGATCAACAAAAACAATTATGATGAAAGGGATATGTTGGGGAAAGTAGAGAGGCTGGCTCTCTCACACACTCTCTCGTTCACTCCCTCCCACACACACACAGACACACAGATACACGTAAACATTCTGGTAGCATAAACCGAACTGCTCGGTGGCCTGTTCAAGGCTTTAAAGCTTTGTGTCTCCCCAGCATGTGTTAGTTTATGTGTGGGTGAAAGGCAAGCACAGGGCTTTAAAAACTGGCAGCGTGTTTGTTGGTTTGGACCTGCTGAGAGCTTTTATCTTGGATGATAATCCTGAACTGTGTCATCAGAAGAGCTTGGTCATCTCCTTTGGCTGCTGGCTCTCATTACCTGACAAGGGGGAGACCTTGTCTGAGTGTCTATTGTAAGATGTGGATCAGAGGGGGAACTGTGCCCCAAAAGGAGGCCAGGCAGGTGCATCATTTCCTCAAACGAGCAATAGTAGTCTAGAACGCAAGGAAGCACTTGCACACTGCTAACGCTGCTCTTATAACTAGTGTGCAGACTTGTGTTAGTGCTACCCAAATTGCAGAAAGTTCTCAGACTTAAGCAGTCCGTGTGGTACTTTGAGCTTATGAAATAAGTCTGAGCTAATCATATTGGCATAGTTGGCGTGTGATTTCTTCTGATGGAATTTATTGGTTTCAATTTAAAAAAAAAAACTATTAAGTGTAAAGACTTTTTTTCATTCGTTGTGGATATGCACAGCATTTGTAAAGTCCCTGTCATTTTTTTACTTTGCGCACAGATGTGTTTCTGTTTATGGACACGCATACATTGTGCATGTGTCTGTGCACAGAACACAAGAAATGCAGTGCGGCATTCCAGCTGTTTCTAATACTCCACTTCCGCTCAAGCTCTGTCCCAAGCCATTTTATAATGAGAGGGAAACCCAGACATGGTGGAGGTGGTGTCCTGTACATATGGATGATTCTGTTACCTACCACCTCCTGCTCTCTCCCTGTCTGGGGATTCTGCACCCTCAGATGGATGGACTGTAGTGATGCTGTTAGACAGTTTGGTATGAAATTTCTTTTTCAGTGGCCCTCTGCCTTTCTTTCTCTCTCTTTCTCTCTCTCTCTATTTCTCTCTCTCTCTTGCCCGCTTCCTGTTCAGTCCTGTCACACTGTTTTTCTCTCTCTCACTCCTCTCCCAGTTTCTGTGCCCTGCATTGTCAGCCCCCACACCCCAACCCCTGAGGACGTGTCAAGTCCTGTTGTCAGTTAGCCTTGGCTTTGAGGACCATCTCCTTGCTCGTTAAGGGTTTCGCATTAGAAACACACACACACACACACACATAGACCCACCCACTCACTGACTCTCACTTTCTCTCTCTCTCTCTCTCTCTCTCACTCACTCACTCACTCACTCACTCACTCACTCACTCACTCACTCACACACAAACACACACACACACACACACACACACACACACACACACACACACACACACACACAATGTACACAGTTGTGTGGCTCTCTCACACACACATGAAGCATGCTCTGCATAGCTGGCCTCTTATGTCCTCCCCCATAGGAAAGACTTGCAAGTGTGTGTGTGTGTGTGTGTGTGTGTCTATCCATGCTGAAAATAGATCAGACTGTAGTGCACACAGCAAATAGATAAATATGTCCATGAAAATGATAAACTCTAGAGCCATAACCTATAGTTTGCAACCATGTTTTTTTCAGCAGTGTATCATGTGTAGGCCCTCTTATAGGACACACACTGGTGCATGGATGAATGATCATGTGTCCGAAGCTTTAGCGGCTTTAGCACGCCTTGGGCACCCAGAGTGGTTCTGGGCACCCCCATCGCCATGCTTTGGCCAGTCAGACTTGAGGGTTAAGAGCAAGTGGGGCGAGGGAAGAGTGTTTGAATGTGTGTGGGTGTCTGCCAGCTCCCTGGCTCAGATGTTGTGTTAATCTCAAGCACCTGCTCTCTCTGTTCTCTGGGTGAAAGAATAATGAGACACCAGCAAGAACACTGAAGGGCCCTTGTGCTCCAAACACACACACACACACACACACACACACCACAGGGAGAGAGAGATGCAGAGTGAGTGTTTCTGTCACCAAGTGATGTTCTCTCCATTCCCAGCATGCAGTGCAACCTCCCACCCATGTGGGCTTTTGATTGGCTAATGGCTTCCTGTGGGCCAGTGCTGTGCCGTTTTTGCACAGCCTTTAGTGGCTAATTAAATGCTCTTCCTTGTCTGATTGCACCCTGCTTGCTCGCGCAAGCCGTTCATCACATCACTGACTGTGCAATTAGCCTACGCCGGTGAGTGGCGGGCGGAAGCGGACAGACGCAGCTCTTCTGCGGGTATGTTCCATGCTGCTGAGACAGCTCATCCTCCAGCCTCTCCGGCCCTCCGCCCACCCTCTCCCCTCCCCTCTCCCATCAATCATCCACAGAGCTGGTTTGGTCGCCATGGCAGCTCGTTTACATGAACATTCCAGAAGCCAGATTGAGAACAATGCCGGGCTCAGAACTACGGGGAGCCCACAGAACCCACACGCCGGAGGCCGGGCCAGATGGCCCATTCTATTTCAGAACTTCGGGGCCTCCAGTTTGAAATGGCTCCACTGCTCTTAGCTCCTCGGTGGCTGACTGACTGGCTGGCTGGCGGACCACTTTGTCCAGGCCAGCATAGTTTCTGCCTGCCCCAGTGGCTGTGCAAACAGGAAGCTGCTAGAATTGCCCAGCTTGTTCAGAGAGGCCTCTGATGACTGTGAGGTATGACAACCATATGAAAGGTCTCGACCTAGACAAACCACAATCAAATTAGCCCCCTTTTTGGATTTGTGGATTTGCTCTTGTGCTTTTATACAGCACAGTGTAATGCCCCATTACTAGTATGATTGATTTCTGTATTGTACATGTTGTAGAAGGCCTCTTGAAGGATGTGAGAACTGGCCCTTGGCACAGTTCGCCTGGATTGGTGTTAATCTTCTTCACCTATGTGGAAGCAGCTTGTACATTTTATCCTAATCACCGGCCCTATAGTTGTCTGAGCCGTATAGCCGTAGGCTGTTATCTGTCTGTCCATTCTGCGTGCTTTCGTTTGGCTTTGTCTCCCCTCGGTGTGTTTTGACAAGGGCTTGTGTTCTGTGCCTGTTGCTCTATCTCTTCTCTCTCGCTGTCTCCCTCCCTCTGCCTGTCTTTCTCTTTATCTTCTCCCCCTCTGTGGACTATCCCCTCCCTCCTTTTCCTCCCACTATCCCACAATCTTCTGGCCCCCTTCTGCTCCCATGTCCCTATATAGCAAAGATGCCTCTTCCTCCCCCTCTGACCCGTTACAGACGAGGACTCAGTAAGGCTTTCCTGGGTGAGCCAGCAGTATCCCCACATTCTTACAGCCTGTGAGCGGGGATTGCTGGAGATTTGCTGACATGGGTGACCTCATGGCAAAGACAGAGAGAGATAGAGAGACAGGCTGAATGAGAGACAGAGACTGGGTTGTGTACATGCTTGTCGAAACAATGAGCTGATGTCCAGAGACAGAACCTGTTGTGTCATGGCTGGACTTTGCCTTTTTGCATCAGCACCCCATTACATCCTTTTAAAAAATATCAGTGAGGTAAAACAGCTCTTTGAAGATGCTGTCAGTAAATCTTTGGGGTAACAGATAAACACACTGCTGCACCGCAGCTCCCAGGTGCCGTAGACCCCCCCCCTTTTGCTGTTCTCAGTAGCTCTGTGCAGCTGTGCTGTGGACCCAGGCTAGGCTCCGTGCCTCGGTTGCATAGCGTGTCATTAGCTGCGAGCTGCAGCAGTGCCGTCATTGGCGGTTGCAGCAGCACCAGCACCAGCAGCAGTAGCAGCAGCAGCAGCAGCAGGAGTGGGGGCGCCAGGGTTTGTCCATGCTGCCTGAGTGCTCATTCGTGGAGAGGACGGGAACCTGGGGCGCAGCTGCAGCGAGTGACTCACTCTTTCCCAGGGTGCATGCAGTGCCTGGGCTGACTTAAAACCGCAGCCCTGCGCACGGTGCTAAGAATACATTATGGCACACGTGCATAGGAGGTTGCGTGTACATCTGTCTCGGCTAATGGTGTGCGTTTTGAAGGGCCGCATAAACAAAGATGAAATGCACAGGGTTTTTTTTTAACTCCTGTGCACCCCACACATGGCCATGATGGGAGGTCTTGTGCTATCCTGTAATGGTTTAAGGCTTTCAAATGAGTAGCAGTGTTGAGATTTACTCGGTTTTAGAGCAATCCTGAGCAATCCTTTTATATCTGTAATTTTGTTAACAAGCAGGACCAGAAAGGTACAAATACCACCTCTGTGTGAAGTGTTTTCTTCATGGGAAGTTCAGTGTTGCACAGACAGGTGTGTCGCTCATGAAACCCTGTATGTCTGTGAAGCATGACACCGGCAGTCTCCAGCACTGAGAGACATACAGAGAGATTTTTGCATGTTGCAAACTTCTCATAAGGGATGTGTTACACTTCCCCCATAGCCCTCCTTCCCCTCCTTGTGGTCTCGTGAGCTTTGTGCGACTAGGCCAGCGGGACACAAACAGATACCTGCGTGTTTTGGCAAGTGTTTTGGACGTCGGCAGCAGCTGTGCTCATTTGTGTAATCGGCTTACGATGGCTCGCAGGGCTGAGAGGCAGAGGGAGGCGTTCGCTCAAGTCAAAACTCCGGGCTATACCGGTGAGTCGCCGTCACACACGAAAAATGTCCTTTGATGCTCTGACGACACGAGTCAACAGATAGAATCAACACCTTGTGATCATAGCCAGATGATCGTAAACACCAGACTGTTATGTCAGATGACGTGACGCACAAAGTATTTGTTTATGCTTCAAAAGGGTGTGTGATTTTTTTTTTCTCTCTCCTTTTCTTCTCCTCCCTTGAGAATAGAATTAAAATGTTGGTCACACTGTTTCCCAGTTCTCTGTCCAAATGAAGCTCTTCCAAATGCCTTTTATTCTCCTAGGCAAATCCTTGAGTTGACAAGGGGCTTGTGACCAGAGTCAGGTGGTTTGCCTTTCCTGAGAAATGGGAGTTAGCTGAGAATGGCCTGGGGTGAGATCTGCCAGTGATTTATTGCAGCCCGAATTGCCTAATAGCTTTCTGTTTGTGCCTGCTGCATTGCACACGTTTTCAGGCCAATGCGATATAGGCAGCCCTACCTGACTTTGGCATAACGAGCCTGAGTTGTGTCGAAGCTCGATAGTGATGAGTATTACATGGCGACATATAAAATTGTGGGCTTTATTTTGTTTCCTATGAGGAGTGTAAAAAGGGACAAGTTAAAGGCCATGCCACTCTTCTGGGTTGTGATTTGTTTTGACATTTGTTCATTAAGTCTTTCCCCCCTGTGTGCTAAGGAGTACAAGCACATGGCCATCAGTGAGGAAACAGAGCAAGACAAAATGCTTTTCAAACATGCCTCATGTTGCATATTACACTGGGCCCTGAAGGAGTGTATGGCAAAGTTTAGTATGGTTAAAGATGAAAACAGATCTGCAGTACTGATCATGGAGGATGAGCAGTGCATTAGGAGAGCATGATTAGAATTTGGCAATATTGCCCCACCATCACAGCTGGACCTCATTAGTAAAGTGAGCTCAAGCCCGTAACCTGTATGCATTTCCCGCCAGCAACCACTTGAGTTACCGGGAATCACGCTGGATTCTAGAAATGCCTAGCTCATCTAACTGGCCCACTGTAAGCATAATCATCAACTGACCGATAAAACTGCTGTTTCACGCAGGCAGCATCTGCCAGACCAGACTGCTGGGCTACAAACTGTGTACAAAACAGCAGAATCGAAAGTCAAAGTAAACCAAGCAAACCATGACAATCACATTATTTGGTCCATCAGATATTTTGATGAGTCATTGTAGATTTATGATTAGTCTTGATTAGTCTTTCTACTAGGATGAGAAGAAAATAAAACATCTTTGACTTCTCCATTATAGAGAGTCTACATGATAGAAAATGTTGCTTCAGAGAAATCAGTATGAGTCTTTACTACTTGTACTTCTTTTGTGCAATGGCTAGACCTCAATCAAGGTGTATTGACATCTTTCTTTGTCCTTGCCCTACTCTTTGGAAACTGGTTAAGCATGAATAAGTGTGTATGTGTGTAAGTATGTGTTTACGTATAAGAGTGAGGGGGGGGGGGGAACAAAAGTGCAAGCTCGAGCTCAAGCCAAATGCCATGCCGTTGGGGAGGAATGAACAAAGCCAGCAAAACAAGATTCAAGTTACCTCATATTATCATTGTGAAGATATCCAACACAATTTGATCAATAGGTAAATAAATAAGGTTAAACATTGTTAAAATCAGGTGTTAAATACATGTAAAAAACCTTTTACAGGTTGGCATGGTCGGTCACGCTGATGTGTGTACATACGGCGGCTCGTTGCTCTGCAAATCGGAACAGGTGGATGGAGCAGGTCGGGGCAGGGCCTTCCTCCCTGTCAGGCACGCATGCACTGCAGAAGGCGTCAGCCACAGATAGCGCTGCCAGGGCCTCAGATTGCGTCCCAGCCCAGCAGGCTCTAATTGCGGTAATGGCCGAGTTCAGATGTTGGGCCCCAAGCTTTGCTTTGTGCTGCGGCCACTGACGCAGCTGTGGGACGGTGTAAACAAGGAAGTGGGTTAGATCTCCTGTCTGATCGCACACAAAAGGGCTCTGGTTGTCTCTCTTAGAGCCGGGCCAAGAGACGGTGCTTGATGTTTATGGAAGCGGAACAAGCGAAATGGAAGGAGATCTGTCCGCAAAGTTATTTTCCTGTCTCCTCATTAAAAATCAAACAGAGGCATTATAGAAAGTGTCAACTGCAAAACTTAGAGCTACTTAGAGATATTAGGAGATGGTTGGAGCCAGATGCCAGATGCCTTGGTGTAAACACTGTAAAAACCAAAGGGTGCCCGACACACAAACACACACACACACACACACACACACACACACACACACACACACACACACACACACACACACACCAGTGGAAGACGATGAGTAAGAGATGTGACTAACCCTGCCAAAGTGGATCATGACTCAAGCTATTTCTAGTTGGAGGTACTGTGTCATACAGCTGAAGTCAAGCACCCTATTGCCACATTAGACTACTGTGCTACTTTTAACCCTTGCTATTTCTGACCAGGTCAGTGACCTGACCACTCCCTTACCAGCACGACCCCTCTCAAGGACCTCTGCCATCTAATTACACCTTCGAAGATTAAGGCCAGGCCAGCTGAGCAGCTCACAGGAACGTGAAGACCATATCACCCAAGGGTGCAGTAGGGAGAGAAGCATGGCTGTCACAGTTCATAAGGGAAAGACTTATTTTCCCCTTTTAAAATAATATAGAGCCACATGCGTTTCAGCAGTTTTTTCGTTTAGTTTGCTTGCAGACTCAAACACAGTTTTCACTAGAAGTTATTTTAATTTTATTTATTTATTTATTTATTTATTTATTTATTATCTCTGAGCGCATCAACATTTAAATACAGGAAGCCGTTCTTGCTGTGTTAAATTAGGATAATTAAACTGTTTCTGTACAGATGGGCCATTATCTGTAAGCATTACACTCCCATCAATGTAGCCAACTGACACTAGGGAAACTACATTTCTAAAAAAAGTAATAATTAGCCACCACTAGCATTTGTTTATACCACATTTGAGCTCAAGTTCAGACACATCCTTATTTTGAGACTACTTTGCTGCTTTGAAGATTGTGGGCAATATTACCACAAGTCACATTGCAGCATATTAAGTATTTAATTACTCTGACATTGAAGGAACCCATTGTCATCTCACTGATGGCAAGAGGCACAACACTGCTTAGTTGAGGCATACTAGCTTGTCTGATGATCATGGGAAAGTTGGTGTGATTTATGCCTGTGGCTACAGTACACTCATCTGGCACCCCAGCATTACATTTTGCTTTTGTGTCATTTATTTTCAATCAGGCCATTAGCTTTCCAGAGTGCACCAAAGCTGAGACAGTCAGAAGGCACATCAGCCAGGGCTAGGCCAGACCAGGCCAGGCCGCAGCTCTGAACTCTGGGTGCCCTGGGCAGAAGGCAGTGTGTCAGAGAAGCAGCCTAGTGGGGCAGCAACGAGTGACACGTAAGCCTATTAGGAGCCAGCTGGGGATTAAAGCAAACCCGGAAGTCTTAAGGTGACGGGGGGTCCAGGAAACTTGTTGTGCTCGGTCTGCTGGACATGGCCCATGCAGGATGAGGGCAAAGTGACCACCTTGGGGTGCCTGTCGAGTTGTGGTGAAAATGTGTGTGTCTTTTTTTTGTGTCTGTGCCCATAGGACTTGATGTTTTTGGGGTATTACATGAGCTGGACGTTCAACTTTAGCACTGGAGGTTAGCTAGGTGACTTGGAGATTTTTTTCATCTCCTGCAAGTGACCAAGAACTCAGCACTCCAACAATGACACTCTCCCCTTTTAAAGGTAGTAGAAGGAGACAGGTTTAGGCTGATAATAGCGGTTTTAACTCAATAATCGCCTAAATTGTGTGACAGATGGTTACCCTCATGCCATCAAAGTGGCTTAAACAGGCTTTAAACTGAAGGAGATTATACATGATATCACAAATGAAGTGGTGTTGGCATTAAGCATGCAGAAGGGGTTTGTGGCTGG